>OZ018325.1:171944358-172544358 GCA_963969495.1 Ceratothoa steindachneri | reverse complement strand
GTTCCTGGATATGTAGGAATTCCAGGAAATGAGGAGGTTAAAGAGTCCACAAGGACTGGGTGACCAGACCAGCGGTTGGCTCTTCCTCACACCAACTACTCAGCATGATTCAGGGCCACACTCCAATCTGCTTGACAAAGAAATTAAGAGACAGCCAAGGGGAACCTAATGTTGTGAGCCATTGTGCCCCAACTTCCCATGGGCACACTCGCAAGACGTACCGCCATTTGATGGGGCACTTCCCTGCACCTTACTGTGACCACTGCATTGTCCCCTCGATTGTGGAACATTCTTGTTGAATTTCTAAGTCTGAGTGATTTTCACTATATTACCTCGCCCAACACTGGGATGAGCAAATTCACCTTTGGCCTCCTTCATTTTATTTAACCTTTGGTGTGAGTCTCATGTTCTTGTGCTGGGGCGCTCTTCCTCACACTGACTACATGGCAGGAATACAGGCAGCTCTTCGGACTGCTTGGCAAAGAAGATGGGAGATGGTCGAAGGGAACTTAAAGTTGCGTGCCATTGCGCCGCGACTGTTCCCATGGACCTATCCCCCAATGCCGCGGCGGCTTCAGGTTGCTTTCTGTCGTCTCCCAATCGGACACACTCGTGTGACGCATCGCTATTTGATGGAGCGCTCGCCTGCGCCCTATTGCAACGACTGCGTCGTCCCCCAGACTGTTCGGAACATTCTTGTCGAATGTCCCAGTCTGGGTGATCTTCGTGCACGATACCTGTCCCTGTACCGGGATGGGCGGGGTTGCTACCGCCTGTCCCTTGTACTCGGACAGATTCGTGCACATTGACTTGTGGACTTGTTGACTTTTTGGGGGAGGCCAGGCTTCTCCCCTTTATTTAAGGTTCTTTTTTTGTTATTGTTTTGTTTGTAGGTTGCACTCTCCTGCACCGGGGTGAGGGGGACCTCCCCCCGTGGCCGGGGATCGCTTCCTGATTGTTAAGTTTTTCCAATTTATGTTGATTGTTAAGTTTTCATATTTTTATTTTAAAGTAGCTTAGTTCTACTCTGTCGTGTTTTTTGGCGACTTATGCCCAAGTGGGTAGTTGCCAGACGGGCTCTATAAAATTTAAAAAAAAAAATTCTTGTGCTGGGGAAGTGCCAACCTCCTCTCAGTGCTTCAGCGTGCTTCCTTTTTCTTACTTTTGCCTTTGTTGTGTTTTGGGTTGTTTTTTTTTTAATTTGGTATTTCCAACTTATTTTTATTTTAAATGTAGCCTAGTATTAGGCTTGTAATTAGTTACAGTGACTTTGCCCTTGTAGGTGGTCACTAGATAAGTATTAAAAAAAAATAACATCCCCCAATTATAGTAAATTAATTAATATGTAAAGGAAAGTGGGAAGTGGTATGTTGCAGGAATCTGTCCTGGATCGAATATTGTTTATTATTTATGTTTATGATCTTTAAAATGGAATGTAAAACAGAGTGTGGAAGTTGCTGAAGTTTCTCAATAGCTGCTGTCCTAGTGTCAAGTATAGAAGGAACTACAAATATTTAGAAACTCATTTGGTTTGATAGATAGGTGGGAGATAAAATATAAAGGAGGCAAGCATAAAGTAAAGTCATGGGTTCAGGGAATGTTTTTGTTATGATTTAAATTTAGGTATGGAGAATATGTTTTTGTTATTCTCTGAATGTTAGCTGGTTAAGGAAAATTAATGAAGAAAAGTATTTAAGTGTTATACATGAAGTGTCTTGAAGCAAGGAACAATGCTAGCAAAATGGTAGGTGCTGTATTGAGAAGTGTATAATATAAAAGCAAAGAGGTGGTTTTTAGATTATATTATTCTTATGTAAGTCCTCATTGGAAATATTTTGCTTAACCCTTATACGGCGGATATCGTCAGTTGATGTTCTCTTGAAAAATGGTGGTATCATCAATTGCTGATATGAAGATTTTCTCTCAATACAGATAGCATCCATTGATGTCTTGAATCTTAATTGTTAATTGGCAACACCATGAGTTGTTCATGGCAACCTCATGGCTTGTTGTAGTGCTCCTCTGATTTATTTTAGTATCAAAATGGAACCCAAAGCATCTACATCAGCAAACTCTCAAAAGTGTAAACACTCTTCATTATTGAAAGAAATGGAATAACTTATTGAAGATGTATATAGGGATGAAGAGAAAGATTTTTCAGACTTATTTTTATCATCAGAAGAAGAGGATGTGGATGATGATGATGACTCTACTGATGAATAATTATTATGACTTCATTTCATCCTTGAACATAGAAGAAGACAAAAATAGATCTTCGCCTAACAAAAAGTGAGTGAGTCCAAATTTAGATGAAATGTATCCATTTTTTGCTTTGACTATATTGATGCCACATAATAAGAAACCTGTCTTATCATATTATTGGCAAAACGATCCTTTGATAGGTACTGCTATTTTTCAAAAATATATGTCTTGGGATCGGTATTGCAAGATTCTTAGGTATATGCATTTTGCAAATAATATGGAGCCAGATTCTAGCCATAGATTACACTTGGGAACAATGTATTTGGTGAATTGACAAAAGTACATTTTCCTACCTAATTTGAGCATACTGAATTCAAATCTGAAATCAGATTCTCTCTAAATGCTACAGATTTTTCATAATATCAATAACTAATATTATACAATAATTTTCATTTTATCATGCCTATCATCATGCCCTGTAATTTTCATTTTATCACGCCTCTCATGCTCTGAAGTAATTTTGAATCATCCTTTTTCCGTTATTTATAGTAAAGCAGGGTTTTTTGCACAAACATTTTATTGCATATGAGAAGAAACTTGAATTATACATTAGGATTACAAATACTGTAATCAAATAGATGCTAATTTATTAATGACCATACATCAGGCTGGAGGACCTCTTCTTGATTTCAATCGAGCAAAAATTTGCATTTGTAACTCTTTCTGTTGTAAGTCTTCTCTGGCTGATCTCTTCTAATCGTCCAGCAGTAGTCTGCCATCATGTGTCTATCCCAGTGAGCTTGGTAGTGCTCTTCCATCGTCATCAAATCCTGTTGGAGCGTTCCCCTTATTCATCGCTCACAGCTCACAGATTCTCTGGGAATTGGTTGAGGTGACTATTTAGGAAATGCAGCTTCACACTCATGTTGCATTCCTGATCACGATATGCTAAAATCATATTAGCAACCAGATCCTCGTAGTTATGCACTTTTTTGTTTCCCAAGAAGTTACGAACAATGGCAGAAAATGAAAGTCAAGCTGCCTTCTCTTTTTCATTCATGGTGTTCACGAATCTAGAATCACTCAGAAGTTTTCGGATTTGGGGACCATCAAATACTCCTGCTTTTATTTTTCGTATGACAAAGCAGGAAATGCTGATACTATGTACTGAAAACAATCATTGTCAGTGCTCAATGCCTTGACATACTGCTTCATCAACCCCAGTTTGAGATGAAGTGGAGGAAAGACGATCTTCTCTCGACTTACGATCGGCTCATTAACAATGTTTGGCATTCCTGCTTCCAAAGTGTCCCAAACTAGCCAATCTTTTGGGGACCAGTGTTTGTCAACTTGTCGCACAGCTTCTGATGGATGCACTTCTTCAACCCAGCCAGTTCCTCAGCATATTATTGCCTGCGATGGTCCTTCCACGAGGCGCATAGTCCACCATCAACACTCTCAGAATCCAAGAAGATGGTGGCCATGATCTTCCCGGCTGAGGGTTGGGTCTGGAACTTGATGTGGGTTGGAGAGCCCCTGTGTTTCCAGACCATGCTTTCGAGCTTGGTTTCGGGATCCCAGTGATTGACCCACGTTTCATCACCTGTCACTATGCGTGACTTGAATCCCGCCAGATCTTGGTTGTACAGGAGCAGGTGCTCCTCCAAACTTTGACGATGTTGAAGTCGATCATGAGGCATGAGGTTTCTAAGGACCCAACGGGCAGAGACCTTGTTCATGTCCAAATTGTCGTGGATGATGATGATAACACTTCCATGTGATATTCCAAGTTCTCGCTCAATTTCTTTGACCACCTGTCGATTTTCGAGGATGATCCTCTCCACACGGGCCACATTATCCTCGTTGGTCATGTCTGACGGGCATCCTGGACAGGGGTCATCTTCAAGGGACTCACGACCATGGCGGAACTGCCTATTCCCGCGAGCAATGGTTGCATAGGAAGGGGCGGTGTCGGTGTACACTGCAACCATGCGTTCATGATTCTCTTTTGCATTCTTGCCTTCCTTGTTCAAAAATTTGATCACTGCGCGGTGCTCAACTTTCTCCATTGTTGAAAAATTTGTGACTGACGATCTGCGATCAGCTACTGCTTAAATTGACGAGGCAGGAGCGTGCGGCTGCAGGTCCTGACTTGTCATAACTTGTCCTAACACCTCCACAAACAGGCATCCTCTTCCTCTGTTTTGCCCTACCAATTCGCAAAACTTATTGACCGCCCCTCGTATGCCGTATGCCTTATAAGTGTGGATCGCAAAGTTTGATAAATTGCGCCTTGGACTTTGATGAACGAGCATGTAACAGCCACATATGTAGCATAAGGTGTCTGGATCATTAACGCAATTTCCTCTTGATGAAGCCATCAATCACTCTAACACAAGACCTGAAAAAAGAAACAATAATGTCAATATTTTGCACAATAACACTTATTACTATCTTACTACTATGTACTGTGAAGTATTTGCTTTCTACAACCACCCTCTCTGTCCGTCCGAAGGGCAGTTTTCGGGGAAATGAGAAAATAGAAATTACAGAATAACTAATCATGTAGGTAAAAATGGATTATGTATTTGAAATCAGCCTGAAAAACGAATTAAAATTGGCAGATAAATCTAAGTCACCAGAAAATGTGATTAAAATTGTTCCCCTGTGTTATGGAAGATATGCAATATTTCAGGAATGTTGAAGAATAAAGTCAGAAGATTGTTCAATCCATTTCTAAGAGTGGTAATTGATGAATCACTCATTCTTTTCAAAAGAGTTATATTCAAGCAATACGTCCCAAGCAAACACCATCGATTTCGCATAAAGTTTTTATGTTATGTGGTTATGAAACTGGTCTTGTGCTAGATATTGTGGTTTATTCAGCAAGTTACATAGATATTTCAAAGAATGCATCCTTGGGGTTTTCAGGTGCAGTAGTTGATGCATTATTACAATCAAGGCCACATATTATACACAAATAATTACTACACTAGTCCAGCTCTTTGTAATTATCTGTTTGATAAAAAGACTAGGTCCTGTGGAACTGTGAAAGTAAATAGAAAAAGCATGATGAAATTCCAAAAATGAATATATGGTCAAATTGAAAAGCTAAAAAATGGCAATTTATTGGCCATTCAATGGCAGGATAAATGTCCAGTGACAATGCTCACCAATGTTCACACAGTCAAAGTGGAGGAGTCAAGAAAAATTGATTACACAACTAAGCAAAAGGTTTATAAACCTGATATAGTAAATGATTATACCATAAATATGAGGTTAGTTAATAAGAGTGACATGCAACTTGGGCAAATTGATTGCCTCCAAAAATGTATCAAATGGTATAAGAAATTGTTTTTCCATTTACTTGATATAACACTGTTGAATAGTTACAATCTATTTCTAGTGATAACTGGTGAAAAGCCTTCTATCCAGAAGTTTTCTAATAATGTTATTTTCCAATTGTTGGTGAAACATGGAAAATAGGCCATATTCCAAGAGCAAGAATGTCGCAGGATCATCCAGATAGACTTGACGCTCGAGCATTTTTTGCAGTATTTGCCCCCAACTAGTGGTAGGAAAAAAGGTGTTTACTTCTTACAACTGAATGCAAAGAATGTTCAATTCCACTCTGCTTAGAATGTTTCAAAGAGTACTATACCCATCAAAATTATTAAATTTACAAATGTAAAATTTCTTTTAGTATCCTTTATATAATCTAGGAAAGTGAAAATATAATTATTTTCATAGTTTTTGTTCAAATAAAATGAAAACAAGAGTGAAAATGAACTTAAAAAAAAATAACCCATTTGTCCCCATAGGGCATGCACATTCACATGACCCGTACCCACTGCTTAAGAGTTAAGCTTTAGTTTCCTTCTCGGTGTAATACTTGGATATCATCGAAAAGGTTCAGCATAGGGCTACTAAGCTTTATTAGGCTGAGATATGAGAATAGTTTTGAAGGAGCTGAAAATATTTTCTGTTAGGTGTAGAATGGTTGGAGGGAATATTATTCAAGTATTTAAGCTTTTCACAGATTCAGGTGAATACCCTGGAAGAACTTTATCTTTTGAGAGGAAAACAATGGGTCATGATAGGAAACTGATGATGAAACTGTCTAGGTTGGATATTTGTGAAAACCTTTTATTGTGGTAGTTTTTGAATATTTTTTTAGTGAGGTTGTTATTGTTTATATCTCCCCAGGAGCAGATGACATCCCTGCTCCCTCTGATCCTACGACCTGTGTTGTAGGCCCTGCCAATGTTACCACATTTAAGTGGAACTACCTTTCTGTGAGGCTGTCCTGAGGGAACGGGTTAGAGTGGAGAGAGGCTGTTGCAGGCTGTGGGATTTTTTCCCCCCTCCCCTCTGTGCTAACAGTCTATACAGCACCATGGAAGTGGAAGTTGAATTGCAACTTATCCTCACATAAGATATATTCAAGAGGGCTGGTCTAACCCCAGGATTGCATCAAGGTGAGGTGTTGGTATCATATCCATTTGGGAATGACAGGACAGTCCCTTCTCTACACCTCTTTTTTTCTCTTCCCCTACAGGGGGGTTAGAGTTTAGAAAATATAACTGACTGTTTGACATAGTGAGGTGGCAGGCAGTGTCACACTTTAATTTCAATCCATTTTGGACCACTATATGGATAATATAGATACGATGTAATGAGGATAGTTTGGACTACTTTATTTTGTATAGATTATTTTAGTTTTATTAGGAATGGACAGCATCCATTGTTTTGATTAATTTGTTTTAGTATTAGATTTCTATTATAGTATTAAAATTTTGGTTAGAGATAATTATCCTTTGATTGAAGAATGTGTTATTGGCAACATCTCAATGTATGAAAGTTGAGTAAAAGGAAGATTTTGAGTTAATTATGTCTATTATTTTTTTTCAAAAGATGGGGTTTTATGGTCATTGTTGTATGTAAATAGTATCATGCTAAGATTTCTTATGGCAAAATGAAATATATGTTGTAAGAATACTAATAAAAAAAAGTGGGGTTGGTGAGTAATTGAAAATTAAATATTTTTTCTTAGCCCCTTCTTGATCTGTCTCAGTCCACTAACTTTTTTAGCTGCACATTATGACTCAATATAGAAATGCAGTGGTGAGATTGATGGGGATGAAATCCTTGTCACTCATCACTGATTTATCATGTTTTACTCTTGATTTCATTTGCCTCAGTGACATGTAATGTTTGAGGAAGAGGTAAAGTCTAATCTTCAGCTCGGATTTAAGTATGCAACCTTTCATTCATATTCATATATCATTGGTTACTGATTGAAAATGTTGCTGACAGTTATATTAATTCTAAATTAATATTATTTGGTCTTTTTTGTACAGAGTTAAATCAGCTGGACTTCCACTACGACTCCTAACAAATGAAACATCTTGCTCAAAGGAAGCCATTGTTCAAAAGTTAAATCATCATGGGTATTCTTTTGTGCCTGATGATGTTTTTAGTCCAATTCCTGCTATAAAAACAATCCTGAGGGAGAATGATTTACGACCCTTTGTATTAGTTCACAAGGATGTAAGTATATTTTGTGGTTTTAAGATGGTAAAGACTCGTAAAAATTTTAACAATATATTTAACATTGGTCAGTTTTCTTTAGCCTAATAAATGGATGCGCAATCTCATTGGGCTCTTCTCTTTGCTTGATGCCTAGGAACTTTTTTTCTACTTCCTGGCTGGTTTTAGAGTTAGCCAATGACTCCTTGAGTGGCTCAATCTACAAGTTTTTTACCCACCACAAATGTCTGAGTTCTAAGTTGGAGCATATGACAGTTAACTGTTTAATGTTACAATTAGAAATGCTGTTTGTTGTTTTAGATGTTTGTGGTATATAAGGATTAAATGGCAGGAACTGTTTTTTTTATGTCTAGATAGGGAACTCGTTTCTCATGTGGCCCTGTCACTTGATACACATGTATGACTAGTTGATATGTACACAAAATAAATAATGAATTGCTTATTGGCTTTCATAGAGGGCACTGAGCACTTAAATGAGAAAAAATGCAATAAAACCTTGAAGAGGAAATAATGAATAAATGTTGGCACTCATTAAGATATGTCACTGAACATTGGTGGAGGAAATGATGTAAAAAAACCCTGATTTAAGATGGAATGAAAAACAATCTCATTTTGAAAAGGATTAAGAATGCTAAAGATTAGTGATACAATGATTGTGTTTACCCCAAATTGTAGGGTTCAGGGGAAGGGCTCCCCAACTTCATAATCCCAAGGAACTTAAACATAAAAGAATAAAATTAAAATAATTTGGAAGGGATTTTGCTACCAATCTTCTTGTTTCAGGCATTATATTTCTCAATGAGAGCCTACATTCTAAATGGGGGCTGTGAACTATGGTTCTCTACTGTGTATGGCAACCACCATGAAGTCAACCCAAATCAAGACTCCATCCCATGCCTTACCATACATAGTGTGGTTTAACTTTCCTGTAATTGGAAGCAGTGTTTCAACAAGTCTAGGCTGTAGCCATGGACATAAAAGAGCTGCATAACTCAAAGGTATATATGTACAATAGGGTGGGGCGATGTCCAACCTTTTTCAAATCTCTTTGATGGGTAGGGAGAAAAAATTTGTGTTGAAGCGATTTTGCTGTATGACCATACTTTTAGCCTGCGCATTGAGCTTGAAAATTACTGAATTATTCATTAATGTTATACTTGAATCACTGTGAAAGATGCCTCATTATGACTCCACAAAGGAGTTCAGTTAAATAAAATGTATTTAAGGTAGGGTAGTTGGGTTGTAGTAGGGTGGAACTTGACATACAGCCACCTCTCCATGGTGAGTTCTGGATTATTTTTCTAATTTATTTGAAAAATAAATGAAGAGCTATATATAGCTAGTCAAAAGAAACTTATTGTCATGTATATCATGCATTTTCATGCAATTTAACGAGCATAATAAAATTTTTGTACTACAGGAAAAAATTAATAATTTATCTCTATTTCAATCAACTTGCACAAGCTAAAAAAATTCTTTTGTTACTACGAAACTTTTACCATATGTTCTTGACTTTAGAGACTGTTTGCAATAGTCTAAAAATTAAATTTTGGGCAATTTTTGCAGTTTCAGTTGAAAATGTAGCATATTTGAATTTTTTTTGCTCCTTCTTGCACCAGCTGAAGATATGGTTATTCAATTCAAAGCTTTTGCATACATAAAATATAAACATAAATCATCATTATAAGTACTACCTGCAAGTAGTTTTCTCAGATATAAATATTTTGGGTATTACCTATAATTTTGGGTATTTTTAATGGAATTTTTCTATTTTCAAGCTCAATGCGCAGGCTAAAAGTATGGTCATAGTTCAAAATGGTTTTAACACACATTTTTTCTCACTGATTGGCACCTTTTCCACACTACCCATGAAAAAGATTTGAAAAAAAAATTAAAATTGCCCCACCCTAATGTACAATAGCCCAAAAGTCTATGCAAATTGCTGAGAGATAGAGCCATCTGCTCTCGCTGCCACCAGGAACCAGACTCAACTTAGCACATATTCACAAGTAAAAGAGAATATACAGTTATATGGAGTACTGGAATATGGAAGAACCCTTTTCAATATGCAGGCTTCAATGAGGCTACCAACCTTAGCTGGGCCAACTTAAGATGCCCCATTATTGAACCATTTATTCATGCTTTTTATAAATTACATCATGTTACAAGTAAAAATAACAGTAAAATTATTTAATATGAGAATTGTCTGAAAAACTCAAATGTTATATAAACTGTTGTTGTTTATCCTCTAGCCTGTGCTGTAGACTCCATCAACAATACCACAATTAAGTGAGTCAACACTTTCTATGATGCTATCTAGAGGGACCAGGTAAAAGTGAAGGGAGGATGTTGCATGCTGTGGGAATTTCATAGCACCCCCATGCAACAGCTAGGAAGTAGAAGTTATATCGCAACTTAAACACTTAATACAGGCTACAATCAAGTAGGGTAGTCGTGTCATACCCACTTGGGAATGACTGACCATTCTACAACTCCTTTTTCTCTTGTCCTACAGGGTGGCTAGAGGTTAAAAAACACAACCTTCGCTGCTGGGCAATCAATGGTATATAAACTATTTGATTTGAGGGTTTTCCGGTGGAATCCTGCAGTGCTCAGGACTGAGCACTGGGAAGGGGCGGGACCTCCCGAGTGCCGATGGAGTCTAACGCCTAGTGGCGCAGTGTCTCCAACTCCTCAACACCGGATTCCGAAGCTGTAGTGCTATCCTGTTATGGGGAAGCCGAAGGGGCTGGGTCTCGTGCCTGAGAGGCCTGCGGGCCGGTACTTGCTCAGGTAGCCGCGCCCTTAGTGGGCGTCTTTTTGGGAGGGCTCTTCTTAGGGGGCATGAAGGTGGGTAGTCTCAATTACAGAGAGTCCCACAAGAACACTTTCACGTGAATAAGAACTTCATACTCCTGGGCCTAACACAAAAAGTTCATGGACTTACCCTGGCGGAGGCTGCAGGTTAAACTATAAGTTAAGTGAAAAATAATTACCAGTGAAGCTGATAATTACCATAAAGGCAAGCCTTTATTCACAACATGTACAATATTTTTGAGGGCTGTGAACGAACTAAACACTTGGGAATGACTGACCATTCTACAACTCCTTTTTCTCTTGTCCTACAGGGTGGCTAGAGGTTAAAAAACACAGCCTTTGCTGCTGGGCAATCAATGGTATATAAACTATTTGATTTGAGGGTTTTCCGGTGGAATCCTACAGTGCTCAGGACTGATGTCATGGCACAAGCTCTTTTTTAGAGATCTAGAAGTTATATTGAAAGTGGTTCTATGGTGGCCTAAACCCCCACCTTCCTCTCTAGACCACCATATAACCAGGATAGAATGAGATGGGCACTTGAGCAGGCGGTCAGGGTTTGATCTATTTTTGTATTCATGTAGGAAGGGGTAGTATTCTGTTTGCAGTGTTTGCAGGCAGCCCATGGAAATTCTGGTTCAGAATTTATGAGTTGCTTTAGATTGGTGCATATGGGGGGGGGGGGGCTTTTGAGTAGGATATTTTGAAGTGCTATGTCATTAAAGTGGGTTTGTATGTTCTAGTTTGGTGAGGTTGGGGGAAGATTAGCTAATTGTTCAACGTAGTGGTTGACATGGGTAGTTTTTATGACTCTTGGGGTGGAATGGAGAGGGGGTATGGGTAGAGGCATTGCAGCTGACTAAAGAATGTGCAGTAGGAGAATTTTTGTCTCAGCATGGAGGTGGTGTATTGTGTTGGTATGCATCATAAATAGGACTCTAGGTAAATATGGAGAAAATTATATGTTCATTTTTAACATTTCTATTTTTAGGATGGTGGGTTTTAATAGGTTAAGGGTATAAGGTTAGGAGACCTAGGCTTCCATTTTAATATCTTGTGATGGGAAAGGGATAAAAGAGCCCAATTGAATCTCTATCCTGTCTCTCATTATTGGTTTGCATCTGAAGAGAGTTTTCAAAAATGTTATCAGGTTCATTCATTAAATGCAACAGGAAAGTCCTGTTTTCTCTGATGTCCTAAATAAAAGAAATCAGATAAGTGTTTTCCAGAACATTTTAATCTATAATCCCAGAATTTAAAAAATAAAAACTAGTTTCAAGGATAATATTTATATTCTGTAATGGATGTTCACACCCACACTTCTATAAACTGTGCCTGGTCCAGGGAGGTCTTAATGGGTATTTAAGGATGGGTCACACTAGGTCACACCAGACTGCCCAAATCAGTGCCTTTGTCTAGGGAAGTCTTATGTGATGTTTAAGGATAGGTCACACTGTGGCACTGGATTGCCAAATCAGTGCCTTTGTCCAGGCAGGTTTTAATAGGTGTTTGAGATGGGTTACACTATGTGTCATTGGACAGCCAAATCACTCTCTTTATCGGGGGAGGGCTTAATGGAACTTTAGGAAGGGCCAAACACTGCAATGAGCTATGGCAGCTGTACATTCTCTGCCTCTGTCCAAGGAAGGCTCCCTGTGTGCTCAAGGGAACTTTTTTCTGTAAAGATTTTAAGCAATAGTTAGTGAGGGCATTGGTTCCTTCAGCATGTTTGTAAGAAAAGATCTGAAAGGAAAGAGGTGAAGAGAGGGGGCATTGAAGCTGATAGGACTGCAATCCTCCAGGTGTCAGCTGTAGTATTGTTTCCATTCTCCACCCGACATACCCTTGCAGAAGGTAGTAATAGAAATGGAAGCTGAAGGCAAAAAAACAAAAAACTTCACCTGAGCAAAGAAGGAGAGGGTGACTTCTCCCAAGGATAAGTGGCCAAAAGGTGGTTAGTGACTAGTCTGCAGCAATGGAAGATTCCTCCAGGTGACTCTCCACTTACGATGGGTCCCCCTTTGCTTTCTCAGGGGCTTCTGAAGAAGACAGCTAGACAGAGAAAACACTGCCTCAGTTCCTGCCCCTCCTTATGGTACCATCACAACACCCTTAAAGGGGTAAGAGGCACCATCATCCTCTGGGCCCTCCCTAGACACCTCATTAATAGGTTCATCACTTTAATGGGAGCCAGTATGCCCGCTTCCAGTGACATTTATGATGGGCAATAGGTCCTATGCCTACCTGGTTGTGATACCCAATACATTGAGGGGGGATGGTCACTTGAAGGCCCCTCATGAGATGAAATGGTTCTGCAAGTGCCATGATGGACTGTCGATGATGTCGGGACCCCTCATTCAGAGACTACCTGGCATTTACAGGCCCAAAGGGCTTCAAGCACTTCTTAGTGATTTGCTCCACTGTTAGCTCAAGTTGACCAAAGGTTGCAGGTTCCATCAGAGGATAGCATTAGCTAGACTGATTCTTAGAGAGCTGAAGGTGAACACGTTTTCAGGATGCGACCCTTCTGGTGAATGCGGCGGACCCTTCCAAGGCAGCCATTGTTAGTGCTCTTTGGACACTCATTGGCTTGCTATTACTGGTGAACTCGTGAACTACTACTTGGAAGACATCACCTTAGAGCTGGCTGACCAAGGATTGGTCATGGTTGAGCGTTAAATGAGAAAACAGGGGGCCTCAAGACCAACCCTGGCCACTCCCCTACTAGAGTTGGCAGCGCAAAGGGTTCACACTCAGCCTTGACTAAAACCAGGGCTATCCCCCTCTCCCTCTGCCTGATCATTTCCCATAAGGCAAAACGGCTGTGAGCCCAGAGTTTTTAGACTCGCAGGAGGCAAACCACATGAAGGTGGTTGTTAGGCCATCTTCAGGGACTCATAAAGCTGTCCCCCAAAGGGAGGACAGCACCAAAGGAGCTTTGGCTCCTACAGTCCCATGCAAGGCTGAACCAAGTGACTCAGAGAAGGGGGTGCCCAACAGAGGAACCCCATCACCATGAGCCTAACTACTATTACTAGAATGCATGGTCATTTTGAATGCTGTCTGCTTCCTTGGTGGTCAGCCAAGTGTGACGGGGAGGAAAAGACATAGCAAGCACAACCTCCACCGATAAGTCCATGAAGTGACAGCTCCTTGTACAATCAACAGCACCAGGAGTTCTACCTCCGGGAAGCATATAGCCTTTCCTGTGAAGGTGTTCACTTCGAAAAGGGCCCTCGGATCTCCCACCTATTCCTGGAGGCCATATTCCTTCAATGGTAATGCCATGGAATCTGGGCCAACTGGGAGGAGCTGCAGAGGCTCATCTCTTCCCATTCCGAGTTAGTTGTATTTTATATGAAAAGATGTTGGGTGCATGCCCCCTGCCTTACTTCCCAGGGTTTCTTTTGCAACCACACCACAACGGATGAGGGCCAAGCAAGAGAATGTGTGGTTTACACCTGGCATGATCTTTCAATTCTTTTTGATATAAATTCCTCCATTCAGGTAGTAGCAGTGCAGCTACACCTGGAAAGGAGGTACATTGTTATTTCTTCGTACATTCCACCATCAGCCGAAGGGGATATGAATAGTGGGTATTTTGTGGGTACTACACAGTAAATCCTAGGGGTTATGTCCTTGCTGACCTGATTGACGAGCTGGGGATAAGTGTCCTAAATGTGGAATTGTTTACGCATCACCCCCTCAGAACTGCTTCATTTTCTTGCCTCGATCTGTTCCTCTGCTCCCCAGATGCACAGCCTGATTTTGGGTGGGAGGTGGTTGATGACCTTCATGGTAATGACCACTTTCCCATTCAACTACCATTTACTGCCCCCCCCCCCCCAACTGCCCCGGTGATGCTTGGAGTGGGTGGTGGTCCGCATTTCAGGAAATGATTGATTTATGTATTTGGTAGTCATTTTATTGGCAGACAGCCTTCAGACAAAGGTGATATGTCTACATTTGCCATTAGTGCTGTTCTAACGATTTCACCTTCAGTGAATTTCGGCAAACTATGGACAGGTTACAGTATATTTCAAAGCATGCTCATCACTCATCCTGGCAGGCATACATGTTTTCATTTACCAGGAAGACCCCTCTTGCAGAAGAGTGGAGATTACTCAAAAGGATTCAAGATAAGTTCTTGCTGGCGACCCTTCCCGTTCTCCATGAGAATGGGACCTTGATCTCAGACCTCGCATCTGTGGCAGAGTCTTGCGATCATTTTCTCTTTCTTCTCTAGCCGAAATACTGTTCTGCCAGCATTCAATGCATGTTGTGTTTTCGCTGAAGGCTGCTGACTGGACGGAGAACCCTTCAATGACAGGTTTGCATTGAGTTGTTGCGTTTCTCTCTTGCTTTGTGCTTAGACACCACCCCTGGTCCGGAAGATGTCTAGTATATCATGCTTTGACACCTAGGTGAGTAAAGCATGGCATTTCTGCTGGATTTGTTCATCAGTTCTGGACAGAGGGTAGCTGTTAAGACTCGGTGGTGAATGGCTTCTGTGCTTGCTTTTCACAAACCAGGGAGAGATCACTATCCAGGCCAGTTTCCACCCAATCTCTCTAACCTCCTGCCTTTATAAGTTATGGAGAATTTGGTAAATGGACAGGGAAGGCTGTCTTTCTTTTGTACATTGTGTCTTCATCAAGTTTCACTCCACATCAGATGCTCTGCTCCAACTGGAAAGTGCTATCTGTGAGGCCTTCCTTCATATACAGCACTACACCACGGTGTATTTTTGAGTGGAGAAGGCCTATGATACCACATAGCGATACCATATCATCGAGACTACATGATGAAAACAACGGGACACCCTCTCCAGCTCAATAGGTTAGGAAGATGGTGTCCTGCAGGGAGTTGACATCTGGGGGATCGCCCAGATGCCAACTCTGTAGCATCAATTCCAACAGGCATTGAACTGTATCTCTCGCTATGGCAAAGCGCATTGGTTTCAATCTTCTTAGGCCAAGACTAAGGTGTTGCATTTCTGCCACCATCCATGCTCCACCACTACCTGGACTTATTCCTAAATGGGGTTTGCCTCCAGGTTGTTGATTCACACCATTTTCTCGGTCTTGTTTTTGACAGGAGCCTCTCCTGGTAGGTTCCTATTTGCACCTTAAGGTCCTTGTACCCATGCCATAGCCATTCACTCATTGCAGAAGGTGGAGGCGATTCACCACACCACCCTCCCTATGTCCTTTATTGAGAAACACTTATTCTGCCCTATGGACATTGCTTTATGCACCAGCTTGGTGTTTCCCCTCAGTTGCTAATGGTTCTCATTGCATCCTTGTCTGATTTTGACAGTACCTATTCCCTGTCAGATTTAGGGCTACAAAACTCCTTCAAGAGCATGGTGTAGCTCTTGGTCTCTTGGCATCTCTGATTCTTCCCAGGATCCCATCCTGACTGGTACCACCTTTCATTATTTGTCATCGTGCCTCTGTTCCAAAAGGTTCTACACCGTTGAGAATACCCATTACCTTTTAGGGGCACAATTCATGTCACGTTGTATCTGTGTCAGTGTACACTGATGGTTCCAACTCTGAAGAAGGAGTTGGTCTTCAATGCTGTATCCCCTCTGTTTGAAGCCAGTGGGGCTCTTCTGAGTGCCTTGTGTCTGCTTTGGAGATGATCGTGAGCTTTTGCCACTCAGAAAGCATCCTGAGTCGCTTTGGGTATTGGAAACTCTGTATCCCCTAGTTCACAGTATCTATGATGCCACAGTTGCTGCAAGCTGGGTAGATGTAAAGATTATTTTCTGCTGGGTTCCTGGACATGTAGGTATTGTGGGGAATGATGGTGCCAAAGAGTCCATGAAGACTGGCTGACCAAACCAGCATTTTGCTCTTTCTCACCCTGAATAAATGGCAGGATTCAGGTTAGCCTTCTGGGCTGCTTGTCAAAAAAGAAAGAAAGGAAAATGGCTGGTGGGAATCTAAAGTTGCATGCCATCATGCTGTGACTGTTCTTGTAGATGTACCCCACAATGCCTTTGCAGCTTCAAGTCGCTTTCTGGCTGACCAGCCCTGGGGAAACTGGTGCATTCTCTGGACCCAATGACAGGTTATCACCCTCTTTATATCCACATAGCACTTTTCTTCCTTATTACCTACTCCCATTTTATTCTCTTGTTATTTAAGATGGTGTCCATCTTAGTTCATAACTGAGGCCAAGCATGGTTGAATGAAGATATTCTGGATGTTTCTGATCATATGGGAACTTTAGATTTACCTTCCAAGATATTGGGAGGTCATAGTATCCTACTTTCATACCTTTTTTCTGCTTTTTCATTTTATCAATACCACAAATGATAGAAATAGAATGAAGTGTTTAGAAGAGATGGTGCCTCTTAGTGGACCCTGTCTCACATCAATGTCAGGGGGGTAAGGGAAAAGAGGTTTCCCTTTGAGTGGTGTAGAAGGCTCCCTTTCCACCATCCATACCTGCCAAAAAGGTAACCCTCTCTTCCACCCCTTAATTATTAAGAGGGCATTTTCTATCCTAAAGAGCTGGGTAAAAGTGCTTCTCCTTTACCTCCTTATAAATTGTCCCCTGCAACTATGCTTTGCAGAAGTAATTCCCCTCTTCCCTCTGCTTTCTCACACCTTTTAAATGACCTCTAGGTTATTTAAAAGGTGTGATCACTTGGATATAATCTGCCTCTCCTGTAGGGTCTTTTTGTAGTGTCCCTGAAGGGGACCATGATCAGCAGACCCCATTTTCGATCCTAGATTTATGACTTTCTTGGGGACTGTTGTACTGGTTCCCCAATCTTTTTATTGTAGGCCGGTATGCCATCCCCCAGAGTTACAGACAAGAAATAGGCCATGCTGCTTGTCCCTCCTTGCCCACCCTCCCATGGTATAAGGGTTTCATGACCCTACCCCCATGCAATGAGGGTTGTGCAGTTGGACAGGCAATTTACACCTGATATGATATCTCCATTCTGTCTTTGCCTTTAAATCCCTCCTTACAGGCAGTGCCAGTGCAGCAACTCCTGGATAGAATGCACTCTGTCATATCTCTCTATATTCCCACTTCAGATGACATCAATGAGGCAGATTTCTGCCTCACTGGCTCAGTTGCCAGGGCTTTTTCTCCTCTTTAGGGACTTGAATGCCCAGCACTCCTTTTGGGGCATGGACTATGCATTAAATATTGAATGCTGGTTCCGATCGGACTTGATTGAAAGCTGGTGATTAGTGTCCTTAATGTGAATGAGTTCAGGGATGATCGCTGTCCCAGACCCACTTCATTTTCTGCCTTGACCTGTCCCTGTGTTCTCCAGATGCACATTCAAATTTTGGTTGAGAGGTGATTAATGACCTTCCTGTTAGCCATCACTTAACAATTCAAATAACTTTTGCTGAGCTACTGCCGCCTCAGAAGCCACCTCGGTGCTGCTTTGATTGGGCAGTGGCCCATATTTGAGCAATTACTGACTTCCTTATCTCAGTTGAGTTTAGGTTAGTTGATGATGCCATTGAGTTCTTAGGCAGGCCTGGCTTATATTTTTTTTAATGTCATTCATTTACATGGCATTCGTTTCCCTTATGGTTGGCTGAGTGTGAGAGCCATTAGAGAGAAGCAATATGCCTACAAACACTGACCTATTTCACTCTGTGTTTTTCAATAGGTCAGGGCTAGATTCCATTTCACTTCAAAGCACTCTCATCTCTCTTCAATGCAGGCATATCTGTCATCACTCAGTCTTGGAAAGATATTGAAGCACATTGAAAGGATTCAGAGCAATTTCTCACAGAACCCCACTCCCATCCTCCTGGATGATGGAGGCCTTCGTAACTGCTTTCTATGCATTCTCCAACTAGTGGGCTGCTTCACCGGCATTCGAAATATGTCGCCGTCACTGAGGACCACTGACTGGACTTCACCTCCAGAGGTAGACAACCCTTCAATGGCCCATTTTTGCTAAGTGAACAGAGTTTGCAGATTAATACAAACCCTGGTCTGTACAATATCCTGTAATGCCTAGCAGGCAAGGCTTTTTTTATCTACTACTCCCCCCTCCCCCCCCTGTAGGATAAGAGGCTGTCCTAGGCCCTCAGGACAGCCTCACAAAAAGAATGACTCCACTTACTTGTGGTAACATTGGTGGCGCCTACAGAACAGTCTGTAGGATAAAATCTTTCCCTCCTTAATCTCCCAAGCAGCCAAGGGGAGCCTAGATGCCATCTGCTCTCCTTGGGAGTTATAAACAACAACGATATCTTGTATGCCAGGCTTTGACACTTGGGTGAGCGAGGTATGGCTGGCATTTTTGTTAGCTTTGTTCAGCGGGATCTGGATGGAGGTTATCTTCCCATATTCCTTGAGGAATACTTAGCATTATTTGCTTCTGTGAGCAAGGTAGAGATCACTATCCTGGCCATTTTTTTTGCTCAATTTTTATAATATCTGCTCCACTCACAAAGTGCTATCTGTGTTGCCTTCCTTTTTAGGCAGCACTTTGCCACACTATTTTTTTATCTGAAGGCTTATGATGATACCATGTGCTGATAGAGTATCATGGAAACTCTTCATACTATGGGGCAAGGGGATTCCTCCGAATTTTCTTGTCTGAGTTCCTTTAAGAGCATTGATTCCACATCTGGATGGACAATAAGCTCTCTCCAGTCCAATAAGGTGGGAAGAGTGTGTCTTGGAGTGAAGTGTCCTCAGTATTGCTCTTTTTGCCATGAGCATCAGCAGTTTCCCCTAAGTGCTGCCAGAAGATATTCTTGAAATACTCAATATTGATGACTTTTCAGTTTCTTTTGGTACTGCTCAGATGCCTAGCTTGGAGTGTTGACTCCAACAGGCTCTGAATTGCTTCTCTCATGCTGAAACATATGGGTTTCAGTTTTGTTTGGTCAAGACTAAGGTGTCGCATTTCTGCAATGGTCTGGGGTTCCACCCTGACTTAGGCCACTCATAACTGTGGCTTCCCTGTATGTCGTAGAGTTGCATCAATTCCTTGGTCTTCTTTTTGTCTGATGTTTCACCCTGGGTGAGCAGATTTGCATAGGATCTCTTGTACCCATACCATGGATATTCTTTCCTCCATAGCATTCAGCAATTGGAGTAGTGAATAGGCCTAGTCTTTTCATGTTTATAGCTCCTTGGTTTGCTCTAAGCGACACTATAAATATGAGTTCTAACTCCTCTGCAGCTGAGCTTCTATTGCAGAATGTCAAGTTATGAATTTGTGTGGTGCTTTTTCATTTCAATTTCTTTTTAATTAAATTTGTACTGTATTTTATCCTCATTGTTTACCTATATTCAGTTTTAATTAATAGTTTGCTTTGTACCTTAATTTTTCCCAATTGGTTTGATTTCTTTACATAAAGAATTTTGGTTTTACAATTCTTGACAGCGAAAACAGATTTGCTATTCCTTACATGAAATATTTACACTTGCCTCAATTGAATGAGAAATTTAAATTGAAACAGGTATTCTTTGTGCCGGGTTTTAAAAAGTTGAGAGATTGATGTCTAGTTCTTGCTTGCACAATTCAAAACCTTTCTAAATCCAGAAACATTTTTAAGGCAGAAGAAGAATTCAAGGAATTTAACCAGACTGATCCCAGTTGTGTCGTACTTGGAGATGCTGACCAAGCATTCTCCTTTGATAACATGAATAAGGCGTTCAACATACTTCTTGCAATGAAGAAACCGCTTCTCTATTCTCTAGGAAAAGGGTATTTCTCTCACTTTTTATTTGATAGTATTTGATTAATCTACCATAATTTGATAGTTTATTATTTTTAGATTGCTGAGATCAGTGGTTCTTATCCTTTTTACATCAATTCTCTTGGCCATCTAAATATTTTTCTATTTCCTACTTTCTGGCAACTTTGTGGTATAAAAATTATATTTTTATAACTCCAAAGTTAGAAATTTGATTACAAAATTGTTCAAATATATTACAATACATAAACTATAAAAGGAAAAGGACAAACGTTTTGCACAGTTAATGAATTTGTTTTAAAACTTTAATGAAACTTTTGAAGTTGTTTTCAGTTTACCAATTTCTCAATGTCAGGATTTGTCACTGACAAAATGCAACACACATCAGTGTACCATCGCTAAGTACCTCTATCGGATGGTGAAAGGAAGCAGTCACCTACTGTAGCACTTTGTGATGGCATGTTCCAGGGGCCTGCAGTCACACCACCTGCCCTACAAGTAGAGCCACCTGAGTGTTTGTGTGAGAATAATGAGCGGGTAATCTAATAATTACTCTATATTTCTATATACAAACAACAGTAAATATTGACATAAAAGAAATGGCAAAGCCCAAACGATCACAATATAGTATAAATACAAAACCACTAAGTATATATATAGTAGGGTGAGGCAAAAAAAAATCAAGGGTATTTGGACTATAATGTGGAAGCTGGCAGTTCATGTGTATTGATGAGTAAACACTACAAGCATAATCTAAGTCTTGTAGCCTGACATCTTTATATCGTGCAGACGCTTTAAAGTTTGTCCCTATGGCATCACCCCATGCAACGAAGGTATGGTCCCGCCTCATACAGTTTTACAGTGCAAAAAGTGGTTTCAGTATTGTTTTATGTTAGGAAGAGATCTCCATCTTATTCTCCAGCTTATTGACTTGTGTCTTTCTATGAAGTCTGCTGACAAGTTATAGCTCTTAGGAGCCCCAGCAACTTAACAGCTACCATCGAGTGTTCTCCCGAACCGTGAGGAAGTCCTGTGTGTTTTGCAGTACCATGCAAAGCTAAACCCGCGTGATTTGACGTTCTCAGTTCGGCAGACGTCACTTGAAAGTTCGCATCAGTACTCCAAGATGAATATTCCCACCATTGATTCGTGTGATATCCTCAAGAAATTACGGTGTCTGCATGAAGAGTACAATAGATTGAAGAAATCAAAATCCCAGACAACAGGGAAAGCTGAGGAAAACAGCAAATTTTGTTGCTTCCCTGAAAAATTGGTTTGATGTAGCACATGGCGGTGCCATGTACTTGATCAAGATCAAGGATGACCGCGAGTTCCTTGAAGCTCAGAGGAAGCCGAACAGGCAGGGAAAGATGGGTGGTGTGGATCCGGCCTGGATGGAAAAAGAGAAACGGACACAGCAGCGCCGGACAATGAAAAAGGTCAAGCTGCAAAGGAAAGTCAAGCGTCCACAGAAAGACAGGCCACCATTGAACTCTAGTCTTCGACCTCCCCCGCTTCGTCCGAAGAGTAAGGCATGATAGTAACTCCTCCACCAAAACGATCCCGCCGTTCACCATCGCAGAAGAAAATCATCTCCCCGCAAGTTCCTGCTGCTCTGGACCGGACCAACATAAGTAACCGTGAAGCTGTACACGTGCTGCTTTCATTTGCGGAAGAGCTGGGAGCGAACGCTCGAGAATTGTCGTTTTGCGTGAACACGATCAATCAGCAGCAAAGACGTCATCGCCCATAAAAGGCTACAGAGCTGAAAGAAAACTTTGCTCCTGATGTACCACTCACAATCTACTGGAATGGAAAACTTATGCTTTTCCTCACAAACGAAAGCATTTTGGACCGACTGCCGATCCTCATTTTTGGAGAAGGCGTGGAGAAGATCCTCGTAGTTCCCATCACTGACGGCAAAGCGGAGCCTACGGCAAACACCATCCATTCCGTTATATCTGAGTGTGCTATTTCCGATTGAATTCAAGCGCTGTGCTTCGGTACAACGGTGATGAATAGGGGATCCAAGGGTGGATTCTGCTTTCGACTGTAGCAAATCCTTGGTCGCGATCTGCTGCATCTGGCCTGACTCCATCACATGCTGGAAATTCTGCTGGAAGCTGTTTTCTCAACCCTCATCCCAGAAGCATCTTAAAGTCCAGATATCGCTGCCTTTGTCCGTTTCCGAGAGTTCCGACAGTTTGTTGATCAAGACCAGTACAGGACAGCAAACGAAGAGTTCAAGGAGGACTGGGTGGCCGACGTCCTCGAACCATGCCATGACTACCTCCTACCACGCGACGACTACCGGGAAGTGTTCCTTGGTGGAATTCCTCATGGACGCAAGAAGATCTCTTTCCACAAGCCGAGAGCACCCCATCAGGCTTGATGGGTAGCAAGAGCGATTTATGTTCTGAAAATGTGGATCTTCACGCCTCAGTTCGCAGAATACAATAAACAGCAGCCATACACTTCACATTCAGTCAAAGCTGGGCGAGTTCTACGTCTTCATCATACGCTACTACATTCGAGCATGGTTCTTAGGTGTGTGCTCAGCAAAAGCCCCAGGAAACGACCTTGACCTTTACAAAGCTATCGCAAAAGAGACGAACAAGGCAATCAGAGAGTCAGGGCTGAAAGCGTTGGGCCGTCACATGTAGTACCTGTCATAAGTGACAGTTGGTCTTGCATTTTTTGATGATTTGCTGTCCCTGGAGGAAAGCGAAATGTTGTTGCCAACCACTGAAGCATGGAGGCATCAGAGGAACCTCCACTCAAGGTTCGCGTTGAGGAGGCTGACTTAGACAACAAGACCATTGCCTGCTGGAAATCGACAAAGGGTTCCTCAACGTCGATCCTGCCCTGTGGGGGACAAACCCCATATACCAGGCCGGGGCAAAGTGAGTAGTTGGCCTCCTCATCACCAACGACGCCGCGGAAATAGGGGTTGCTCTGGTGCAGGATTTCACTAAGAACCTTCGCACGAAGTCGGAGGACCAGCTGCAATGCCTCCTGCACATTGTCGAAGAGCACCGGAAAATGTATCCGACGGCCAAGAAAGTAAGCCTGACGAAGTTGAAGCACTGATTTATGTAATATGATGCAATTTCTCCCGTCCATCAAGATAAGTATGGTGACTGCATGACATGAAGATATGGTCCAATCAAAAAGAAATTTCTCTCATTTTGTTTCTGTTGGAAAAGGAAAAGAATAGAGTTCTGCGTTAACATCATTTCATTTTCAAAATTCCACCCCTATTGATGTGACACACCCTAATATATAACTTTACCAAATATGTATTGCCTACATAGAAATATGGATCACACACAAAATTATATATATATATATATATATATATATATATATATATATATATATATATGTACACAAAACACATACTGAGTATATATATGGCCTTACATATATATTCTTGGCCAACGCAGAAATAGAAATAGTACATACACAATCAAATATGAATGTTGCACAGCGAAAAATTGTATGTATATATATATATATATATATATATATATATATATATATATATATATATATATATATATGTATGTATGTGTGTATATGTGTGTGTATGTATGTATGTATGTATATGTATGTATGTATATATATATATGTGTGTGTATGTGTATATATGAACCAGTCAGGACAATCTATCTATATAACTGGTACCATTAATGAGCAAAAATATGAGGAGGGTAAGGAGAAGGAAGGGGAGGCGGGGGCCCCTTCTGTAAATACCGTGTAGCATTCTCTGCTTAGGGAACTGGGATGTGTGAATTCCAGCCACTCTGTTGGAGACTGGGTGGCGCTCTCAATAATTCACTAAGAATGTGGATAAAGGGCTAGTTTCTGCGGCTGCCTCTCGAGGCCAGATGTCGATCGACTAACCGGTACTAAGGAGCTGAAAAGGATAAGGCATCTTCAGTCACAGATTCACTGCCATGCTCAAACATTCTTATCACTAAAACTCACAACCACACTCACTCACACATATCATCACTCACCTGGTCATCTGACCATCTCTCTCTTCTTTCTCACTTCTTATTTGATCACTGAACATGTGTGCACATATGTATACAAAACAATTTAACAGTCTGACAAATGCTACACAATACGCCTGTGGAAGGAGACAGAGATCAATGGGGGAGGGGGGCGATAGAAGTCGTATCAGGTCCCACACCCAGATCACCCACTCTCACCTTTGTTCCATGCACCCTGTAAAGAAGAAAGGGATTAGACGTTTTGTGTGGTGATGGGAGGCGGACTCCGAACTAACTACTACAACTTTTCTATACAAAAATTAGAATTACAGTACTGCTAAGAACTTGAGATTGTTGAAGCGTGTACAATTTAGATGTGGCGGGTGATTTACTTATATTCCTGCACTGGCCAATCTTTAGTTGTAAGGCCCTATATATATTTAGCGTTCTCGTACATACACCTACTTATTTTTACGCGTGACTAAAGTCTATTTTGCGATTGCCAATATTTGTATATTGTGAGGCCGTATATATATTTACTTTCGTGTAAAGCTGTATATATTGTTTTATTTATATATTACTGCACATGTTTGGGGTTTGCTGTTTGTCATTCTTTCTATCTGTTCTCG
This sequence comes from Ceratothoa steindachneri, assembly GCA_963969495.1. NCBI lineage: Eukaryota > Metazoa > Arthropoda > Malacostraca > Isopoda > Cymothoidae > Ceratothoa > Ceratothoa steindachneri. The sequence goes on along the minus strand of OZ018325.1, from coordinate 172,519,461 downwards.
GTCTTGTAAATAAAGTAAATATTAAACTAACCCCTCATTATCGTCCCCTCAAACACCCGGGTAGCTCTGTTGGAGCGGCAGTGATTGTAGTGTGGGATCTAGAACCTGTCACCACAGCATTATTCACTATTATCCACCTGAGATCTTTGAACTTTCTACCAGTTAAGAAACGCTGCCCTAGGCCAAATGGGACTTTTTTTCTTCTTCTAGGATTTATTTTTCTTAGAATCTTACACTATTCTTTTCTGTTTTCAACATTAGAAATCTGATGCCTTATCCTCTAGGCTAGTGAGAGTGACAAGATACAATGGAACACTGAATGAGATAAAAAATACTGCACAGGTGATTTATTACAGAAAAATAATATTTTATTTATTTTTTTACCAATGTGCAACTTCTATCACTTGCATAGTATTTTAGAATGCTTGCTGTATTAGTATATATTTATTAACTTACTTCAGGAAATATTACATGCATCAAGGTAAACTCCAACTAGATGTCGGGTCATTTGCTACAGCTCTCGAGTTTGCATGCAACACTGAGGCCACGATTATTGGAAAACCTTCTTTCCAATATTTCAAAGCTGCCCTTGATAGCATGGGTGTCAATCCAAGTGAGGTGAGTTTATTTTTTTTTTTTCTCAATGTTTTTGTTGGATGACAGGAATAGTAAACCTCTACTGTGGTATCACTCTGCAGTGCATGTGACTAATATTGTAGTGGATGATCCAAGTAACCACCCACCACCAATACCCTCTCCCTCGTAGAGATGGGGAGCTGAAAAGAGAGATGTGTCCAATTTTCTTACTTTATTTTAATTCCACTCTCCTGACCACAGAAAATAACACAGAATAAAATTTAACACAATGTATATACACATATTCCCCAACTGAAACAAAATGTATATAATACTTAAAAAAAATACACAGACAGGATATAAAATAGGTACCCAAATAATTGTATTACAGTATATATTTGTCCTCACTGCTTTTGATTACACTTGAGCCAGATTGATAATCTTTAATGACCTCTATTTGCCCCCAGGGATTTTCTCACACTTATTGGGTGATAACTTCACTTTCTCTCAGCGTGAAGCAGAAATAGGGATGCAGGCATAGTCTCTCTTGAGCATACCAACAGGGCCCCTCACGCCACCCCCAGTTTACATACACTGACTTGGTCTCTCTCTCAAGAGCGGAACAAGGTGGATGGATAGTCACAACAACCCTAATTGCACCACACGCTAGCTCCACTCTTTGGGATGAGGCAGTGGGACCTAAGGAGCTGGAAAAGAACATATACACCTGTCTCACTCACACATACCTGGACTTTATTTCCAGTTCTACTTCATAAATGCATAAAATGTTTGTCTGCTAACTATTGCACTCTCAGTAATGTCTGATTAAAAAACCCAGCTAACTCCTGATTCCTGTGCTGGGGGGAGAAAGTTACTCTTCAGCCAAAATGTGTTTTGACAGCTTTTGTGGAACTCTCGTACTTCCTCCCTCGCCAAAACCTGGAACAAAAGTGTGTATTAGTATTAGGCAGTGTTGACTACGGCGACTAATGCCCAAGTAGGCAGTCGCCAGATGAGCTATTAAAATTTTTTAAAAGATTTATGGTACTGGTGCGCCCGGCGGTGTCTGGCACGACTTATGCCTCAATTTTAAAAAAGCCACCCTCTGCTCCTGGCCTCTCCAGGCCAACGAGCACGGTCGTTTCCGCGCCCATTCGGAACACGTCTGTGGTTTCAACTCGCCCCGGGCGCGCTCTTGTAGAGCTGGCAGGGCAAAGGGTTTACGCCCAACCTCGGCTAAAACAAGGGCTCCCCCCCACCTCCCCCAGCGTGACCGTTTCCCGAAAGGTGAAACTGCCTCTGCCGACTCGTTAGACTCGCAGGAGGCCATACCCCTGAAGGTGATTGTCAGGCTGTCTTCCGGGATTCCTAAAGCTGCCCCCTCTCCCAAAGGAGGATAGCGCCAAAGGATCTTCAGCTCCTACGCCCCCCACCCAATGTTGAGCTCTGTGGCTCGGAGACGGTGGATCCTCCAAAGGAGGGACCCCCGCTCGCCGAAGGCTTCGAGGCGAGAAAGAAAAAGACTCGCATAGCGAGCTCAACCTCCCGCGATAAGTCCTCGTTCGGCTAACAGCGCCCGGAGTTCTGCCTTCGGGAAGCGTACTTCAATTACCGTGAGGGTCTACTTTTCGAAAAGGGCCCACGCATCTCTTACGAGCTATGCCTGGAAGGTATATTCGTTCAATGGAATTTCCGCTGACTTTATTCCCCGTAAGCTATCTTTTTGCAAGAGACCATGCTGAGCGCGTGCCCCCTGCCGACTCTCGCGGGGTATAAAGGTTTTGCGACCCCACCAACACGGAAATGTGCCCGGGCATCTGGATGCGCCATTTACACCCGGCATGATGTCTCCGCTCTTGTCTTTTCTTTAAATAGCTCCTTTCAGGCATTAACTGTGCAGCTGCACCTGAATAGGAGGTATACTGTTATTTCTCTCTGCATTCCACCATCAGCCGACTTCGACGCAGGGAACTTCCACCACGTCGTGGCACGGTTGCCCAGGCCATTTCTCGGATATTTGAACAGTAAACACCCCATCTGGAGAGACTACTCGATCAATCCCAGGGGGTCAGATTCTTGCCGACCTAATCGACGAGCTGGAGATAGGTGTCCTACATGCGGATGAGTTTATGCGTCACTGCCCGAGGACCGCTTCATTTTCCTGACTTGATCTATCCCTGTGTCTCGGGATGCACAGCCTGATTTGGGGTGCGAAGTGGTCGATGACCTCCATGGTAGTGATCCCTATCCCATTCAAATATTTTCTGTACTGCTCCCGCCTGAGAGATCCCTCCCGGTGGTGCTTGGCGCGGGCGTGGTGTTCCGCGTTTCAGGAAATGAGTGATTTCTCTGTCCCAGTCAATGAGTATAGGTCGGTGGATTAGGCCGTTGAGTTCTTCTTCGTGAACCTCATCGCCGTGAGGCAAACTACTATTCCTAGTATGTCTCGCAGTTTTGCACGCCTACCACTTATGTGGTGGTCAACCGAATGTGAGACGTCCCTCAAACAGAAGTTTTATGCTTACATGCACTAGAAGAGCCACCCGAACGATTTCATTGTCGATGAATTTCGTCGAGCTAGGGCTACGTTCCGGTATGTTTCGCATCACGCCCGTCGCTCTTCGTAGTGGGCATACGAGGCTTCATTTAACCGTAAGACCCCTCTTGCAAAGGTGTGGAAGCGAGTCAAAAGGATTCGGGGAAAGTTGTTGCAGGACCCCACTCCCGTTCTCCAGGAAAATGGGACCGCAATTTCGGATCCCGTGTCCGTGGCAGTCCTTCGCGACCATTTTCTCTGCATTATCTAGCCGGAATCCTGCTCCGCCAGCATTTACTGCACGTCATGATGTCGCCGAAGGCCACCTACTGGACTTTACCTCGAGAGGCGGAGAACCTTCAATGCTAGGTGCTGGGACACCAACATTGGTCCGGACTACGTCCTGTATACCATGCTTCGACACCTAGGTGAGCGAGGCATGGACTTTCTATTAGATTTGTTCAACAGGATCTAGACAGGGTATCTCTAACTCGCGGCGAATAGCTACTGTGCTCGCTTTTCGCAAACTGGTAAGAGATCACTCTATCCCCGCTTATTTCACCCCAATCTCTCTAACCTCCTTAATGGATGAAAGTGCATTTTCTTTGTAAACTCGGAAGCATGACGTTCCACGCCATATCCCCTCTGTTTGAAGTCAGCGTGGCTCTATCAAATGCTGTGTGTACCTTCACAACCGGATTTGTTTTAATACACCGCTCAGTACAGGAGATAAAGCATTGTCTCTCCCATTCAGAAACCGGATTGTGATCTATAGCTACGCATAAAGTGCCCTGATTGCTCTCAGGGCATTGGAATATTCTCACCCCCTGGTGCGCGGTATCCATAACGCCACGATTGCTGGGTTCTTGGTCATGTAGGAATTGCGGCAAATGAGAGTGCCAAAAAGTTTGTGAGGACGGTGATCAGACCAGCGTTTCGCTCTTCCTCACATTGTGTACATGGCAGGAATCAGATCAGCCTTCCGTCCTGCCTGTCAAAGGATACGAGAGACGGCCGATGAGAACTTAAAGTTGCGCGCCATAGTGACTCGACTCTTCCTATGGACCTACCTTCTAATGCCTCACCGGCTTTATGTCCCTTTCTCTTGTCTTCAAATTGAACATACTGGCGGGATGCACCGCCATTTGATGGAGCGTTCTTCACTTTACTATGACCCTTGTACGAGTTTGTGCACTCAGCAGGCCTACCTGCACCCTTTTTCTTTGCTTCTTTTTTTTGTGTGTGTGTGTGTCATTGTGGCAGTCTCCACAATATCGCTTAAAAATGAATCATGACGTATCATTAGTTTGAGAAAGCTTATTTGAACATGAATTTTATCTTTCCTAAACAGGCTGTTATGGTTGGAGATGACATCACTTCTGATATTGGGGGTGCACAGAAGTGTGGCATGAGGGGCATTCTAGTAAAGACAGGGAAATTTACAGAGCAGAATTTGACCCACCCGACTGTAATTCCTGATTTTATCGCGGACAACCTCGCCCATGCTGTTGATACTCTATTAGCCAATCTTTGACCCCACTAACTGAAATGTTATATATTTCGAACCCAGTAGCTATGACTTTGTGATTAATAACTTTTAAAACCACTTTAGCCTTCCTTAGATCTATATTCTTGTTTAATGTAACCAAAGTACTTTAGCAGTTGATTAATTTGGTAAAATTTGTAATTAAAAAATTTCTTCCTCTCCTAAAAAGGAAGAAATTTGTAGAATTTGATAGATAATTGTGGATAGTTGTGAAATGTTGTTGCTCTTAAGTTAGTTTTCCAAACTTTTGTCGTGTACGTTTTGTTATTTTTCCTAATTTTATATAAATGTTTATATTACTTAATTAATCAAAACAATGATGAAATTAAACAATATTTCTTATGCATGTCTTTCTTTCACTTCCGGTTTTTTGATGGAGTGGAAGGACGGGAAAGCATTGGATTTTGGACCATTATCTCAAAAATCGAATAAATTTATTAAGGGAGTGTTGTACTCGTATATAAATGTTGATGTTTGGGCTTCTCTTTATTTTTGTATTAACCCTAAAAAATTTGCTTGCGTTTTGATCAGGTTTACAAGATAGCTGCGCAAAAGAAGCCTATAAGTCAAGGGATATATTTAATATAGCCTAAGTATTAGGTTTAATGTTTTTTCGGTGACCATACTATATATGTGGTGATCATCAGTAACGCTGATGATCTCCGCCTTCGAGTCTGCCGATCTGCGAATACCTCTTGCCAGAAGAAGAGTTTTAGTCGGCCAAAGCTTTTATGTCAGATCTGTTTAGCCATGCATCCACCTACTCTTGTGGACTATTTGACTACTTGAAGGAATCTGGCCTACTTTATTTTATTTGTCTCTCTTTGGTTTTGGTCACATGCGTTTTTTGTTGTTGTTTTTTTATTTAGCCTAGCTATAAGATAATTACGGCAGCTTATGCCCTTGTAGGTGTCGAAAGATGGATGCTTAAATAAAATTAATCGTCCATCTTCAACGCTGGCCCAAGTTTTCTCCAGCTCGTCTGCTGCCGTCCTTGGGAAGACTGACAAGGTGGCCCCACCCATCGCAGGGAGGTACCCTGTGTAGCCTGTTACAGTTGTTACCTGGAGGAGCTGCACATCCTCCTGGCTTCAGTGCAAACCCTGTTGCAGGGTTGACACGAACTCTGATGGGCCCTGGGATAGTTGTTGGTGCGCTTTCCCCTTGCCCCCTCTCACCACTACTTTACCTTTTCACTATTAAGTTATTATTATTTGCATTAATACTATTATTATTAAAATTATTTTTTATTATTATTAATGTAGTAGTATTATCTATTATTAGTATCATTACCCCTATCCCCCCAACCTTTTCTACCTGCACTATGTACCAAGAAGACTTCCCATCTGGACTGAGTTAAGTCCAGTAGCCTTGGTGGACTGTATGCCATCCTGGGATCACCTAGTACTAGGGTATGATAATAATAGGTGATCACTAACCCTACTCATTAATGGACCGGGCTATCTCTACTTCGCTCTATTACATACCTGCCTACCCCTTTCCAAACTTACTCTTCTATCCACCCTGGTTCTGGCTGCCCGGCGCAATTTCATCCTCTTATGAGGTTTTGTCAAATGGCAGTGAGGTCCCTACCTGCTGCGAGGGCCGAAAGTCCCCCGCTGGCTAGGGCAAGTATTAGGTACGGGGTGTGTTGGGCCATCGACTCTGCTCACCTTCTTCCAGTACACTTATAAGGTAGCTACATCGGCACCATCCTTTATTGTTAAAGCTTTAGGACAATTTCGCTGGAATTTCTGATCCTATGGAGACTTCTCTTAACCTCCCTTTTTTCTCCCTCTCTTTTTCAGCAACTATGGTTACAATAGAAGCCACCATTCCTGGCTGCCGTGCTGACGGCACTCAGCGGTCCATCCGACTCCAGCTTAGCCTCTTCTCCTTTCCGACAGCCTGTATTTTTACCCTACTTCCTCACTTTACCTACAACCTCACACAACTTTCTCTGTCGGCCTCTAATTTCACAGGGTAGACGCCGACCAGCTTCCTCTCACCCAACTATTTCGAATCAGGGCTGAGAGGGATGGGACGACATTCGCTCACCCCTGAGCTCTGGTGGGCTTTTAACAACCTGCTTCTTCCCCATCCACACCTTCCTCACATCCCCTTTCATTCTCCCTTCTATCTCTATCAATCTTTAAGTCGTGCCCAAGGTGGAGCCGCCATGCTGATGGGCTGCCAGGTCACTACGCGGGAGGAGTTTCCTCAAATGGCGCCAGCCGGTTCTGCCAGCCCCGTGTTCACCCCTCGCAGAGCATGGGGGTAATGAGCGTTTGCATCCTGTCCTCTAATGCCCAATGATGATTTGAAAAAAAATAATAATACTCCCTCTCTACTTTTCCCTTGACAATCGTCGGAGCCACCCTCAGGCAGCTCCGCGGAAAAAATGGAGGTCATTCCCCCATCCCCCCCACTCTGTGCTTGCACAGGGAATCCTCCAAAATTCTTGTACCGGAGAGGAAGTTTATTGCTCTCCTTTCATACAGGTGCAGGGGAGTTCCCCCCTCACCCCCTTCTCTGGACTTTCCCTTGGACGACTCGCTTTTTCTAGCGGCAGTCCCCCCTCACCCCCTTCTCTGGACTCTCCCTTGGGCGACTCACTTTTTCTAACGGCAATCCCCCCTTTATTTTCCAAGGGGACTGCCAAGAAGGCAGGCATTAGGCCCATAATTGACCGTTTCAGGTGGGAGGTTTTCGAGCCAGCTGGCTTCAAACGCTTACTTGTTATTTGCTCCACTGATGTCATGTTGCCTAAGGGGAACATGATGCATCAGAGGAGAGCTCTAACTAGTGTAATTGGTAGAGAGCCGAAGGTGACCCGTTTCTCGGCCTTTGGCCGAATGCGTCGAATCCCTCCTAGACGGTCATGGTTAGTGCCCTTCGGACATTTGATAATAAATAATAAGTCTTTTGTAATGCGCTCTTCAAGGCCTGAGGCCTTCCCAGAGCGCACGTTGTGCTGAGATGAGAATGGAAATTCAAGAGGGGGAAGAAGGCAATACTGAAAAGATGCGTTTTCAGGAGACGCTTAAATGTGGTAAGAGAGGGAAAAGACCTGATTTCAGCAGGAAGAGCATTCCACAACTTAGGGGCGCAGATTGAGAAGGAGCAGTCCCCCATTGAGTAGAGGGATGAACGAGGAATATTCAAAAGAGGTGCATGTGATGACCGAAGGGCCCGGGGGACATGGCGTGGCGAGAGGGCAGAAGAGAGGTAATACGGGGCCTTGTTGTTTAAGGCCTTAAATGTGAAGAGAAGTATCTTGAAGTGAGTACGGGATCTGACAGGGAGCCAGTGCAGTTCATGCAGCAAGGGTTTCGAAGGAGAGAAGCGAGGGTGATGGAGGAGAAGCCGGGTGGCATAGTTCTGTACAAGTTGAAGGGGGCGGAGAGAGGAGGATGGCAGATTCACAAGCAGTGAGTTACAGTAGTCAAGGCGTGAGGTGATGAAGGCATGAACAGCAGTCTCAAGACTTTGGCGATCAAAGTGAGAGCGAATGCGAGAGAAGTTACGAAGGAAACAGAGAGGATTTGCTGACATTGCGGATATGAGGCTTAAAGGAGAGATGCTCATCAAAAACGGCACCCAGATTCCTAACGCAGTCAGAGAAAATGATAGTATTACCGCCCAGATTAAGCGAGGGAAAGAGAGATTTAGATTTTTTGACAAGAGCAGGGGTGCTGACGAGGAGGACCTCAGTTTTGGAGTGATTAAGCCTGAGGAAGTTGGTAGAGAGCCAGTCAGAAATGGAGGAGTAGGCAGCCAGAAGGTCAGTGATAGAGTAGGCGAGAGACGTGGGGGATGAGGAAACGAAAATTTGAGTTTCATCAGCATATAGGTGGAAGGATAGACCGAGATTACGGAGAAGGGAACTAAGAGGGAGAAGGTAGATGTGAAATAGTAGAGGACCAAGGACAGAGCCTTGTGGCACTCCAAAGCGAATAGGGGTAGAGTCGGATGAAACGTCGTCAAATCACGTATGGTCAATAGTATCGAAGGCAGAGGAGAGGTCGAGTAGAACGAGGATGGAGACACAACCCCTGACCGCGGCTCTTCGTAAGCGATCGGACACATTGAGAAGGGCGGTTTCTGTGGAGTGACCTGACTTGAAACCAGATTGATAGGTTTCATCAATGTTATAGGCCACCATGTGACTGTTGATGCGTGAAGCAACCACTCTCTCCAGAACCTTAGAGAGGAAAGGAAGTTGCGAAATCGGGCGATAATTGGAAGGGTCAGTGGGGTTCAGTTGAGGCTTTTTAAGAATAGGACGGATGTGGGCAAGTTTGAAGGAAGAGGGAACAAGACCAGTTGCAAGTGAAGTGTTGAAAAGGTGAAGAAGCGTTAGGAGGAAAGCAGGCAGAATTTTACATAACAGTTTAGGCGGAAAAATGTCCTTTGGGGAGCCCTATTTCTTAGAACGCGAGAGCAGGGCTGTAAGCTCCAACGCGGTCACAGCGGGGAAAACGATAAGCGGCTGAGGCGGGAAGTCAGGGAGAATGGCAGGAGCCGGGACAGAAGGCTGAGGGAGGGAGGCACGGAGGTTAGTGACCTTATCTGCGAAGAAATTCGAGAGGGTAAGGACTTTGTCCTAGCGCGCCCGGTGCTGGCTGGGATGTCTTATGCCTCAATGTTAAGAAAGACACCCCCTGCTACAGGCGAACGTGTGAGTACGAGCACGGTCGTTTGCGCGCCCATTCGGAACCCTTCTGTGAGTTCTATCCACGCCGGGCGCTCCACTGGTGAAGCTGGAGGTAAAAAGGATTCACACTCAGCCCCTGCTAAAACCATGGCTTGCCCCCCTTCCACCACCAGCTTGACCGTTTCCCGTAAGGCTTATCCGCCGCACGCCTCCACCGAGTCGTTAGATTCACAGTAGGCAACACACCTGAAGTTGGTCGTGAGGCCATCTTCCAGGGTTCCCTAAAGCTGCCCCTTGAAAGGAGACAGCACTAAAAGAGGGACCCCCGCTTTCGAAGCAGCCCCGCTCGCCTAAGCTTTCGAGGCGGAGCGAGGAAAATACTCGCATAGCGAGCCCAACCTCCCTCGATAAGTCCTCGAAGGTGAGAGCGCATTCTACGGCCAACAGCGCCTGGAGTTCCGCCTCCGGAAAGCGTACGGCTATTATCGTGAGGGTCTTCTCTTCAAAGAGGGCCCCCGAATCTCTTCCGAGCTAGGCCTGGAGGTCATATTCCTTCAATAGAATTGCCGGGGACTCCAAGCCAGGTGGAAGGAGCTGCGGAGGCTCGTCTCCTCCCGTTACCCGTTAGCTATCTTTTTGCAGACCATACTAGGAGCGTGCCCCTTGCCCACCGTCCCGGTGTATACGAATTTTGCGACCCCACCACCACGGGATGGGAGCTGGACAGGAGGATGCGCGATTTAGACCCGCCATGATGTCTCCGTTCTCTTCACTTTAGATAGCTCCACTTCGTAAGGGGCGCGGCGATTTGCCATCCTGGCCGCCGTGCTGACGGGATCCAGCGCTCCGTCCGGCCCCAGCTTAGCCTCTCTTCCTTCCTTCAGATAGCCTGTATTTCTTCCCTACCTCGTCACTTTTCATACAACCTCTCCCACAACTTTCTCTGGTCAGCCTCTAATTTCACAGGGTAGATGCTGACCTTCTTCTCAAGCCAACAATCCCGGATCGGGCTGAGGAGGAAGGGGACAACGTTCCTTAACCCTTGAGTTCCGGTTCGAGATGGGTTTTTTTTTTAACAACCTGCTTCATCCCCACCCATACCTTCCTCACATCCCCTTTTCCTCTCCTCTTCACAATCTATCTTTTTACGCCGTGTTCAAGGTGGAGCCGCCATGCCGATGGACTGCCAGGCCACCAGGCCGGAGGGGTGGTCCCAAATGGCGGCGCCTGGCTCTGCCAGGCCTGTAAGCACCTCTTGCAGTGCGGGCAACTGCGAGAGGTGATGAGCGATTGCATCCCGTGAAAGCAAATAGGGTCACCATGCCCATATATGAACAACCAAAAAAAAACCCAACCCTCAACTTTCCCTGTTCCATCGACGGAGCCGCCCTCGGGCAGCTCCACCGAAAAAATGGAGGTTCCCCCCCCTGTGCTTGCGCAGGGGACCCTGCCATATTTCTTTAAACGGAGAGGAGGCTTACTCCTCTCCTACGCCTACCGGTGAAGGGGACTCCCTCTCACCCCCTTCTCTGGAGGTGCTTTCGGGCACCTCCCTATTTCCAGCGGCAGTCCCTCCTTTTCTTTCTAAGGGGACTGCCAAGAAAGCCAGCAGGCAGACCATTGTCGACCGCCCCTCGTGTAAGCGGCTCGGTAGCGCAAACCCCCTTAGGGGAGAGGGGGAAGCCAGGCCCCATCGGTTGCTTACCTAAAAAGACCTGCTGGCAAGAATTTTAAATCTTGCCGGGGTCAAGGCCTCTGCCTCCCCACACCACCTGATTAGTGACAATACTGCCAAGGAGACCTGTGATGTCCTGGGAGGGGATGGCCAACTGGAGGCCCCTGCTGTGATCGACATGGTGCTTGAGGCAACCCAGCCTCAGATGGTAGGGCCTTCCATGACGGGGGAATCCGGGCTCGGCGCCAAGCACCGAACCCGAATCCGCCCTATGCAAGGTCCTCCTCAAACGGCTGGGGCCTCCGAGGCAGTATAAGGAGGGGAGGGATCTCCTCTGACCGGTGCCCCTGCTACCACCAGGACCTTTTCCATTTCGGAGAAAGACCTGGCTGAGGCCGGTCCATCTGGCCTAGGGGCTTCTGTCGGCGGAGGTGAGAAGCGGGTTCATTCCCCGCCCTCCTCTCCTAAAAAGAAGAAAAAGACTCAGGGCTCCTCTCCATCCGCGGGGGCTACGGGGACGGATGGGTCTGCTGCCACTTTGGCAAGCCACGTGGCCAAGATCGGCACATCCGGCCCCTCTGCCCCCTCGGGTTCGGAGCCCCTGACTATGACAAAGACCAAAAGTGCACAGGGCGGAGCCTCGATGACATCAGGACCCTGATTCAGAGGTTACCTGTCGTTTTCGAGCCCGCTGGATTCAAACGCTTCCTCATTATTCGCTCCACTGATGGCACCATGTTGGCCAAGAGCAACATGATCCATCAGAGGAGAGGATTAGCTAGTGCAATTGGTAGAGAGCCGAAGGTGACCCGTTTCTCGGACGGGAGCCTTCTGGCGAATCCCGCCGAGGCGGCCAAGATAAGTGCTCTTCGGACACTTGATGGCACCCTGGTGAGTGTGACCTCGCACTCTACCATGAACTTTGTGAAAGGAGTAGTTTATGCGAGGGAACTCGTTGACTACTCCATTGAGGACATCACCCTAGAGCTGGCCGACCATGGGGCGGTCAAGGTCGAACGTGTGATGAGAAAACAGGGAGGAGCCTTGAGACCCACCCCTACACTCTTCGTCACGTTCGACTGTGACAAGCTCCCTGAGTCGGTGGGTGCCGGTTGGTACCGCTACCGCGTGAAGGCATTCGTGCCACTTCCGCGGCGGTGCTATTACTGTCACCGCTTCGGCCATACGAATCGTTCTTGTAGACGTGCTAAGTCGGGGTCACCCGAAGTTTGTGTAAATTGCTCCAAGGGCGCACACAATAAGTCCAAATCGTGTGTGGCCAAGTGTATTAATTGCGGAGAGCCGCACCCCGCTTCTTCGAAGCAATGTGGTGCATATCTCTTTGAGAAAGAAATCCTGGCCGTTCAGGCCCAGGATCGACTCTCATTCCGCGAGACTAAGGACTTGTTCCTGGCGCACCCGGCTCTGCCTGGTACGTCATATGCCTCAATAGTTAGAAAGGCACCCTCTGCTCCTGACCCATCCAGGCGAACGATCACGGTTGTTTCCGCGCCCATTCGGAGCTCTTCTGCGAGCTCTACTTAACCCGGGAGCTTCCCTGGTAAAGCTGGCGGCAAAAAGGGTTCACACCCAGCCCCGGCTAAAACCAGGGCTCCCCTCTCTTTCCCCAGCGGGACCGTTTCCCGTAAGGCGAAACGGCCACGCGCCTCCACCGAGTCGTTAGACTCGCAGGAGGCAACATCCCTGAAGATTGTCGCTAGGCTATCTTACGAAGTTCCTAAAGCTGTCCCCCAAAGGAGGACAGCAACAAAGGAGCTTCGGCTCCTTCGCCCACCCTAGTGGTTGGCTGAGTGGGTCGGAGACGGTGGTTCCTCGAAAAGTGGGCCCCCCCACCTCCGAAGCCGCAACGCCCGCCTAAGGTTTCGAGGCGGAGGGAGGAAAAGACTCGCATGGCGAGCCCAAGCTCCCACAATAAGTCCTCGAAAGCGACAGGGCCTTCAGCGCTTTGTCCGGCCAACAGCGCTTGGGGTTCTTCCCCCGGGAAGCGTACGGTGATTCCCGTGAGGGTCTTCAGTTCGAGGAGGGCCCCCGCCTCTCGTCTGAGCTAGGCCTGGAGGGCATATTTCTTAAATGGAATTGCCGTGGACTCCGGGCCAACTGGGAGGAGCTGTGGAGGCTCGTCTCGTCCCGTTCCCCGTTAGCTATCTTTTTGCAGGAGACCATGCTAAGTGCGTGCCCCCTACCCGCCCTCCCGGGGTATAAGGGTCTTGCGACCCCACCACTGCGTGAGGGCCGGGCTGGGGGATGCGCGGTTTACACCCGGCATGATGTCTCTGTTCTTCCTTTCTCTCTAGATACCTCCTTTCAGGCAGTGGCTGTGCAGCTTCACCTGCATAGGAGGTATACTATCATTTCTGCGTACATTCCACCGTCAGCTGACTTCGACGCGGGGGACTTCCGCCGCGTCGGGGCAGGGTTGCCGAGGCCCTATCTCTTGCTTTGAGATCTGAACGGCAGGCATCCTCTCTGGGGAGATTACTCCATAAATCCCAGGGGACAAGTCCTTGCCGATCTGATCGAAGAGTTTGAGATGAGTGTCCTAAACGTCGATGAGTTTACGAATCACTGTCCGAGAACCGCTTCATTTTCTTGCCTTGACCTATCTTTGTGCTCTTCGGATGTTCTCACTACGCTCTACGTGGACGACCTTTCGATCTCTTTTGGCGCGACCCAGATGTCGACTCCAACAGGCATTGAACCACGTCTCTCGCTTCCGAAGCGCACAGGTTTCGGTTTTCTTTAGCCAAGACTAAGGTGGTGCACTTCTGCTGCCATCCACGGCTTCACCCCGACCCAGATTTGTTTCTTAATAAGCTGCGCCTGGATGTGGTGGAATTGCACCGCTTCCTTTGGCTTGTATTCGACCGACGCCTCACCTGGGAGGCTCATATTCGCAGCCTTACGGTCTCTTGTACCCGCACCATGGACATTCTCTGTTCCGCGACGTTCAGCGCTTGGGGCGCTGATAGGGCGACTGCCCTACTTTTTTATCGATCCTTTGTTTGTTCGAAGCTCGACTACGGATGCGAGTTTTATGCATCCGCAGCCGAGCGTTTATTGCGGAAGGTGGATTCGATCCACCACACCGGCCTTCGCCTTACGACCGGTGCCTTCCGCACTTCCCCCATTGAGAGCCTGTTGGTCGCTGCTGGGGAGATGCCACTCGCTCTGCGCCGCGTGCAGTGCATCACTCGCCTGTACGCGCGAGCCCGGCACCTCCCTCAGTCGCCAACAGCTCTCACTGCATCCGCAGCTGATCTCGATGGAGCCTATGCCGCCGAGAGACGCCAGTCATACCCTAAGCTCTTTGGGTTTAGGGCCAGGAAACTCCTTCGAGAGGTAGATATAGCTCTTGGGCCGGTGGCACCCCTGGTTCTGCCCAGGACGCCACCCTGGAGGGTACCACATTTTGCTATTTGTCTCCACGCCTCTGCTCCCAAAGCTTGTACGGCGCCGGGAGTATTGCGTTCGACCTTTTTGGAACACACATCGTGTCACGCTGGAACCGTGCCAGTGTATACGGATGGTTCCAAGTCCCAAGAGGGGGTCGGCTTCCACGTCGTATCCCCTCTGTTTTAAGTCAGCGGGGCTCTACCAGGCGCTGCCTCTGTCTTGACGGCCGAGCTGGTGGCAATACACCACTCGGTACGGGAGATTACACGACGTGTCGGGTTCGGAGACCGGATTATTATCTATAGCGACTCCCAAAGCGCCCTGAGTGCTCTCCGAGCATTGGAATCTTCGCATCCCCTGGTTCACGATATCCGTGACGCCACGGTTTTGGCGAGCCGGGCAGATGTCAAGATTATCTTCTGCTGGGTTCCTGGACATGTAGGAATTGCGGGCAATGAGGGCGCCAAAGAGTCCGCGAGGACTCTGCGACCGGACCAGCATTTCGCTCTTCCTCACACCGACTACATGGCAGGAATACGGGCAGCTCTTCGGACCGCTTGGCAAAGAAGATGGGAGACGGTCGAAGGGAACTTAAAGTTGCGTGCCATTGCGCCGCGACTGTTCCCCTGGACCTATCCCCCAAAGTCGCGACGGCTTCAGGTCGCTTTCTGTCGTCTCCGAATCGGACATACTCGTGTGACGCATCGCTATCTGATGGAGCGCTCGCCAGCGCCCTATTGTAACGACTGCGTCGTCTCCCAGACTGTTCGCCACATTCTTGTCCAATGTCTAGTCTGGGTGATCTTCGCGCACGATACTTGTCCCGGTACCGGGATGTGCGGGGTCGCTACCGCCTGTTCCTTGTACTCGGGACGAGTTCGTGCACATTGACTTGTTGCCTTTTGGGGGGAGGCCGGGCTTCTCCCCTTTATTTAAGGTTCTTTTTGTTTTTGTTTGTTATTGTTGTTTTGTAGATTGCACTCTCCTGCACCGGGGTGAGGGGGACCTCCTCCCTCTGCCGGAGATTGCTTCCTGATTAAGTTTTTCAAATTTATATCATTGTTATGTTTTCATATTTTTATTTTAAAGCAGCCTAGTTCTAGGCTGTCGTGTTTTTTGGCGACTTATGCCCAAGTGGGCAGTTGCCAGATGGGCTCTATAAAATTGAAAAAAAAAAAAATAGATAGCTCCTTCCATGCAATATGTAGCTGTGCAGCTACACTTGGATGAGAGGTGTACTGTTATTACCGCGTACATTCCATCGTCAGCCGTCTTCTATGCGGGGGACTTCCGCCGCGTCGTCAAAAGGTTATCATGGCCCCTTTCTCTTGCTCGGAGATCTGAACTGTAGACACCCCCTCTGGTGAGACTACTCGACTAATCCCAGAGGTCAAGTCATTGCTGACATGGTCGACGAGCTCGAGAAAGGTGTCCTAAATGAGGATGACTTTATGCATCACTGCCCGAAAAAAACGCTCCATTTTCCTGTCTAGATCTATCTCGGTGCTCTCCGCATTCATAGCCTAATTTTGGTTGGGGGATGGTCGATGACTTCCATGGTAGTCATCACCATCCCATTCAAATATTATTTTCTGGACCGCTGCCGCCTGTGAGCCTGCCTTGGTAGTGCTTAGCGAGGGCGTGGTGGTCCGTTTCTCTGGAAATGACTGATTTCTCTGTCTCAGTCGAGGAGTTTAGGTCCGTAGATGATGCGGTTGAGTTATCCGGCAACCTCATCGCCGTGGGCTTAACTACTATTCCACAACGTCTGGCCATTTTGCACGCTGACCAATCCCGTAGTGGTCAGCTGAGTGTGAGACAGCCCTTAAACAGAAGCATTATGCCTACCTGCACTATAAGGGCCCCCCGAACGACATCACTGTCGGTGAATTTCGTCGGGTTAGGGCTAGGTTCCGGTATATTTCGAAGCACTGCCGCCGCTATTCTTGGCGGGCATACGTGTCTTGACTTAATGGGAAGACCTCTCTAGCAGAGGTATGGAAGCGAGTCCAAAGGATTTAGGGCAAGTTCTTCGCAGGACCCCCCCCCCCCACTTCCCGTTCTCAAGGACAATGGGACCGGAATCTCGGACCTCGCGTCCGTGGCGGAATCTTTCGCGATGTCTTTCTTCGCATTCTCTAGCCGGGATGCTGCTCCTCCAGCATTCAATGCGCGTCGTGATGTCTCGAAAGGCTGCCGACTGAACTTTACCTCCAGAGGCAGAGAACACTTCAACGACCGGTTTACTCTGAGTGAGTTGCGTTCTGCTATCGCTTCGTGCACGGACACAGCCCTTGGTTCAGACCATGTCCCGTGCACCATGCTTCGACATCAGTGAGCGAGGATGGCATTTCTGTTAGATTTGTTCAACAGAATCTCTGTAGAGTATATCCTCTTAGACCCCTGGTGAATCGCTACTGTGCTCGCTTTTCGCAAATCGGGCAGAGATAACTTTAACCCGGCCGATTTACGTCCAATCTCTCTAACCTACTACGTGTGCAAGTTGGTGGAGAAATTCATAAATCTTTTAAACTAGCCTTCTTTCTCGACCGCGGAGGCCATCTCTCTTCTGCACAGTGCGGCTTCCGCAAGTTCCATTCCACGTCGGATGCTTTGCTCCGACTAGAAAATGCCGTCTTCAAGGCCTTCCTTGGTAGACAGCATTACGCTACGGTGTTCTGCCACCTCGAGAAGGTTGAAGATACCGCATTGTGATACGGTATCATGGAGACTCTCCACACGATTGAGGCGAGGGGACGTCTCCCAATCTATATATCTGAATTATTGCGAGATCGTCAATTCCGCGTACGAGGAGGGTAGCCCTCTCCGCCCCAATTGAGTAGGAAGAGGGTGTACCGCAGGGAAGTGTCCTCAGTGTCACATTCTTTGCCCTTAGCATTAATGCAGCACCTCGGTGCTGCCGGAAGATGTTCTCGCGACGCTCTATCTGAACGACCTTTCGATCCCTTCTGGCGCGGCATAGATGCCAACTCTGAAGCGTCGCCTTGAACAGGCTGAATCGCACAGGCTTCGGTTTTCCTTGACTTGTCTAAGGTTTTGCACTTCTGCCGGCATCCGCGGCTCCATCAAGACCCAGATTTGTTTTCTAATGGGGTTCGTCTGCAAGTGGTAGACTCCCACAGTTTCCTTGGTCTTGTATTTGACCAACGCCTCACCTGGGAGGCTCATATTCGCAGCCTTAGGGTCTCTTGTACCTGCGCCATGGACATTCTCCGTTCCGTGACGTTGAGCACCTGTGGTGTTGATAGGCCTACCCTTATTTTTTTTATCGATCTTTGTTCGTTCGAGCCTCTACTACTGATGCGAGTTGTATGCATCCGCAGCCGAGCGTATATTGCGGAAGGTGGACGCGATCGGCCACACCGGCCTTCGCCTTGCGACCGGTGCCTTCCGCACTTTCCCCATTGAGAGCCTACTTCTCGATGCTGGGGAGATGCCACTCGCTCTGCGTCGTGCACAGTGCATTATTCTCCTGTACGCGTGAGCCCGTCGCTTCCCTCAGTCGCTAACAGCTCTCACCGTATTCGTAGCTGATCTCGACGGTGGCTATAGCGCCAAGAGACGCCAGTCATAATCTAAGCCGTTTGGGTTTAGAGCTAGGTATAGCTCTCCGTCCGGTGGCGGCCCTGTTTCTGCCCTGGAGGGTAGCACCTCTGACTATTTGTCGCCACGCCTCTGCTCCCAAAGCTTCTACAGCGCCGAGAATATTGCGTTCGTCCTTTTTGGAGTACACTTCTTGTCACGCTGGAATCGTTTCAGTGTATACGGATGGCTCCAAGTCCCAAGAAGAGGTCGGTTTCCACGCCGTATCCCCTCTGTTTGAAGTCGGGCTCTACCAGGCGTTGCGTCTGTCTTTGCTGCCGATCTGGTTACAATATACCGCGCGGTACGGTTGATAACGCGACGTGCCTGGTTGGGATACCGGATTGTGATGTATAGCGACTTACAACGCGCCCTGAGTGCTCTGGGGGCATTGGAATCTCCGCATTTCCTGGTTCGCGACATCCGTGATGCCATGGTTTTGGCGATCCGGGTGGATGTCGAGATTATCTTCTGCTGGTTTCCTGGTCACGTAGGAATGGCGGGGAATGAGCGCGCCAAAGAGTCCGCGAGAACTGGGTGATCAGACCAGCGTTCTGCTCTTCCTCACATCGACTACATGGCAGGAATACGGGCAGCTCTTTTATGTCGCATGTTTCTGCGCCGGCGGGAGGCGGGCCTACCCCCGACCCGTGAGCCCGCTTTCTTGTTGCCTTTTTCGTTTTGTTTTTATCGTCGTTATTTATTTATATATCGTTATTTATTTTCAATATATCCTAGTAGTAGGCTCTGGTGATTACGGCGACTTGTGCCCCAAGTAAGCAGTCGCCAGATGGGCTCCTAAATTAAACAAAAAACAGCGACACTATCCTATATTGTTAAAGCTCGAGGACAATTTCGCCCGGATGGCTTGCCGGAATTTCTCATCCTATAGAGACTTTTCTCTTAACCACTCTTTTTTTCATTTTTCCAGTAACTATAGTTACAATAGTGAGAAAGCGCGTCGAAATCCGCCTCCAAGCTTGGCCTTGCCCTTCCTAGGTCTTGGGGAGGACGAGGAAAATTAAGGCACCCCTTCGACCAGTTGAGCGGCTTCCCTCTGTGTTTTTTTTTCAGGAGGCCCTCCAACCCCTCTTCTACCGGAAAGGAGGTTTATTCCTCTCCCATGCATATGGGTGCGCGGTGCTCCCCCCCTCCCATCACCCCTTTCTTTGGAATCTCCATCTCCCATCCAGCAGAAATCCTTCTTTTCCCATCAAAGGGGACTGCCAAGAGAGAACACCAGCGGCAAAAATTGACTTTTCCTAGGGGGAGCTGGTCGATAGGGTCAACCCTCTGATGGGGGCAAGTGCAGTCCTCGTTGGTACTTGCCTCCTAAAATCCTGCATTTTAAGCCTGTAGAGGTCGATGAAACACAAAACAAAGTCATCGATTAAGATCCGTGATGCCTTGGGTGTAGCCACATTGAGGCCTTCCCTGGAATTGACATTGTCCCGGAGGCGACCCAGCTGCGTGTGGCAGGATCCTCCATAGGGGGCAAACCTGGGCTCGGTGCCAAACATAGAACCTAGATCCGCCCCTGTGCAAGCTTCTCTTCGCATAACTCGAGCCCCTGAGGACTGACAAGAAGAGGAAGGACCACCTCCCCAGGCTGGTACCACTTTGACAACTAAGACCTCCATTTCTGACAAGGATCTTGTTGAGGCTGATCAATCCGGCATATGGGGTCCTTCCGGCGGTGGAGAGAAGCAGGTTATTTTGCACATCCTCTTCTCGCGAAAGAAAAAGAACAGGAAAACAAATATGGATCCCCTTTCCGCAGGAATCGTGGGACGAACGGGTCCGCTGCCGTTTCTGCAAGCGACTAGGCCGAAATCGGCACGTCCGGCCCCGAAGCGCCGTCAGGCAGGAGGGCGCAGACTAAGACTAAAGTCACAGGTTCGCTGAGCGGAGCCTCGAATACGTCGGGCCACTCTTTGAGAGAATACCTGGCATTTTCGAGCCCGCTGGCTTCAAATGCTCTCTGGTTATTCGCTCCACGGATGGCAGCGTGAGCCATCAGAGGAGAGTATTAGCTAGTTTGATCGGAAGAGAGCCGAGGGTGACGAGTTTCTTGGACAGGATCCTTCTGGCGAGTGCGTCGGATCCCTTCGAGGCGGCCATGATTAGTGCCCTTTAGACCCTTAATGACTTGCCAGTGAGTGTGACGCCGCACTCTACCATGAACTTGGTGAAAAGAGTGGTTCGTGAGAGGAAACTCGTGGACTACACCTTAGAGCTGGCCGACTATGGAGCAGTCAAAGTCGAACGTGTGATGAGAAAACAGGGAGGGGCCTTGAGACCCACCCCTAGACACTTCGTCACGTTTGACCGTGACAGCCTTGGTATCGCTACCGCGTGAAAGCCTTCGAGCCACTCCCTCGGAGGTACTACTACTGCCAACGCTTCAGCCATTCAAATCACTCATGTAGCCGTGCAGAGTCGTTTTTACCCGAAATCTGTGTAAGTCGCTCCAAGGCCGTACACCAGAAGTGCCTATTGTGTATGGCCATGTGTGTCAATTGCGGAGAGTCAGACCCGGCTTCTTTGAAGCAATGTGGTGCGTATCTCCTGGAGAAGGAAATCCTGGCCGTTCAGGCCCAGGATAGTTTATCATTTCGCGAGGCTAAGGACTTAGTACTAGTACACCAAGTGCTACCTAGGACGTCTCAATTTAAAAAAGGCACCCTCTTCTCCTGGAGCCACCATACCTACGAGCACGGTCGATCCCATCTCATTCGGAAGGCTTCTTTGTGTTTTACTCACCCTGGACACCCCTGGTAGACCTGGAGCAGCAAAGGTTTCAAAGACATCCTGGGCCAAAACCAGGGATCCCCTTCCCCAAGCGTGACCGTCTCCCGTAAGGCCAAACGGCCATTGACCTTCACCGAGACATTAGACTCGCGTGAAACAACACCCCTTGAAGGTGGTCGTGAGGCCGTCTTCCGGGGTTCCTAAAGCTACTTCCCGAAAGGAGGATAGCACCAAAGGAGCTTCGACTCCTACGCCCCCACTAAATGTTGGAGTGGGTGGCTCGGAGAAGGTGTATCCTCTAATGAATGACCCCCGCCGATGGCTTCGAGGCGGAAGGAGGAAAAGACTCTTAGCGATAAGTGCTCGAAGGTGACAACACCTTCATTGGCTTGTTCAGCTAACAGCGCCCTGAGGTCTTCCTCCGAGAAGCGTAGGTCCATTCCCGTGAGGGTCTTCTCTACGACGAGGGCCCCGCATCTTCTCTTAGCTATGCATGGAGGGCATATTCCTTCAATGGAATTGCCGCCTACTCTATGCCAACTGGGAGGAGCTGTGGAGGCTCGTCTCCTCCCGTTCCCCGTTAGCTATTTTTTTTGCAGGAGACCACCACCAAGGATGAGGACCAGACTGGTGTATAACGAACGAGAAGTGTAGGCGAGCTGCTTAAAAGCTTCGTTTGAATGAGTCTTTTTTGAGACTCGAGATGGCCGAGTGGATTCTCGTACGCTATACAAACCCCCTCCTAGAAGAGGAGCGTATTTTGAAGAAATGAAGAGAGCCCGTTTGGAAATGTTATCCAAGGGCTAACGCTCCCCCTCCCGGGTCTGGGCAGCATTGTAGATAGAGGGGAATAGGAAATGGGGCAAAGAAAAAATAATAGCTTAGGCGAGTTGCGAACAGCTTCCCGCGTCGCTGGACTACTGTTAGCCAGCGGCGAATCCACTCGGCCATCCTGAGTCTCAAAAAAGACTCGTTCAAACGAAGCTTTTAAGCCGCTCGCCTGCACTTCTCGTACGCTATACGAGCTGTCTCAGTAAGTTATTCGAGAGGATGGTTCAAGTTCGCCTTACTTGGTTTTTGGAGTCCAACTCACTCCTCTCTCCATTTCAGTGCGGTTTTCACAGCGGTCGTAGTACTCTTTACCACCTCATCCGTTTGGAAGACTCCGTTTTACGGGCTTTTTCCTCAAGGCATCAGGTGTTGGCGATGTTTTTTTCGACATTGAAAAGACCTACGACACCACCTGGAGGTATGGTGTTTTACGTCAGTTATATGATTGGGATATGAGAGGGTTTTTTACCGGTTTTTATTCAAGAATTTTAAGGTTCGTGTTGGGGATGCTTTCTCAGGCTTCCGGGTTCAAGAGGAGGGTGTTTTCCAGAGAGGTGTTTTAAGTGACATGTTTCGCCGTTGCTATTAATAGTCTGGTGTCCACTCTTCCGGAGGGGGTTTCAGCTTCTCTCTTCGCGGATGACTTGGCGTTGTTTTGTTCATCTTCTCGCTTTGCCTTCTGCTGCCCGTCGATTACAGCTGGCAATTGATGCCGTGTTGGGGGTGCTGTCTCGACGAGTTTCTGTTTTTCGCTCACCAAAACAAAAGCTATATATTTTTATCGGGGTCGTGGGGTTCTTGGTCCCTTTACCATCTTTTTGGATGGTACGTCGATTGAGTATGTCCCTGTTTTTATATTCTTGTGTATAATGCTTGATAGCAAGCTTACTTGGGTGCCCTATTTGCGTCGCTTGATGGCTACCTGTTCGAAAGCTGGATTTACTTCGGGTTTTATCCCACACCACTTGGGGTAGTGATAGGCGCACCTTGTGGTCGCTTTATTCGGCGCTGGTTCAATCCCGGCTGGACTACGGTTGCCAAGTGTACTCTTCAGTGTCTCCTTCGGCCTTGAAGTTGTTTGACTCTGTTCGTTCGCTTGGGGCCCGTCTAGTAGTGGAGCCTTCGCACCTCGCCTATCCTTAGCCTTTTTTTGCAGGGTGGCGTGCTTCCCCTGCGATATCACAGGCTGCTGGTCTGCCTACGATCCCTGTTTCGTGTTCACCAGTACCCTTCCTCCCTGTCCATGAGTGCATTTTTTCCCCGTTCTCTTCGGCATCTTTTGATCAGCCAGCATCTCTACTCCGGCCTCTGTGCCTCCAGGTTGGGGACCATCTCGCCTCTCTGGGTATTCCTAGGTATTGGTCCTCCCTTTCCCGCCGTCTCCGTGCTGGAGCGTTCGCTCACCTGATGTCTGTACTGCTTTCTGGCCTTTCGAGAAAGGGTCTACTGACCCCCATTTATTATAGTTTCTGTTTCTTGAACATGCGTGTTCTGATGCGCACCAGCGTTCCATCTCTACTGGCGGCTCAAAGTCGGACCTCGGTGTTGGCTCGGCCGCGGTGTCCTCTACGGAGTCCCTTCGGTCCGCTCTTCCTCTCTTGTAGTATCCATTTTTACCACCAAGTTGACGGACATTCTTTTGGCTTTTAATTTGATTTTATCCCTCAATTCTTCGGATTTTATTGTTTTTAGGGATTCCCAACCTGCTATGTAGGCGGTTCGTTCCTTTACGTCGACCCATCCTTTGTTTTTTTGGATTAGTTCCTGGCTAGTTATAAATGCATCCCGTTACAGGATGGTGTTCTGTTGGGCTCCGGTTCATGTTGAGGTTCCTGGCTACGAGGAGGTCGATCGGCCGCCCTCTATGTCCCGGATGCCTCCTCTCTGCCCTTTAGGGACTCTTACCCCGTAATTAGGGCGTATATCTTTCGTTTTTGTGGCAGAGTGGGATTCGTTATCCCCTTCTCAGCTGTCCATTATTAAACGTTATGTCCGTCCCTGGTCCTCTAGCTGTCAGCGACTCCAGTCTTGGAAGGTTGCGAATTGGGCACACGCAACTCACCCATGACTATTTAGTTTCGGGTGGAGGCCAGGTTGCCCCTGGTTGTCCCTTTTGCGGTGGCGAGTTGTCTGTGGCTCACATCTTAGTAGTTTGTCCCTGCCTTGATTATCTTCGGAATTCTTGCTTCGCTAACCTTTCTTGTGTCGCCCCCCTCCTCGACTTCGCTTTCTTTTAGCAGAGGACTCCCATCGGTCGCCCTCCCTCCTTACATTTTTATCGCGAAGTGATGTTTTTCCCCTTTCGTAAGTTATCCCCCGTAAGGGGCGCGGCGATTTTCCATCCTGGCCGCCGTGCTGACGGGACTCAGCACCCCAACCGATCTCAGCTTAGCATATTCTCCTTCCTTCAGACACTTGTGTTTTCCCCCTGTTTCCTCGTTTTTTCATACAACCCCCCACAACTTTCTCTGGTCAGCCTCTAATTTCACAGGGTAGATGCTGACCTTCTTCTCAGCCAACTATCCCGGATCGGAGCTGGAGGGGGGGGGGGGCAATGACTCCTCACCACTGAGCTCCATTTTGAGATTGTGGGTTTTATAACCTGCTTTATCCCCCACTCACATCTTCCTCACCTCCTCTTCCTTTCTATTTTCAAACACTATCCATTTTACGCCGTATCCAAAGTGGAGCCGCCATGCTGAGGGACTGCAAGGCCACCAGGCGGGAGGGGTGGTCCGAAATGTCGGCACCTGGCTCTGCCAGGCCTTTACTCACCCTTCGCAGAGCTCGCCGCTGCGGGGGATGATTAGCGTTTGCATCCCGTAAAAAAATAGGGTCACCATGTCCAATGATGAAAAGTTTCAAAAAACAAAATCTCTCCCCATTTCCCCTTTAAGAACGATGGAGCCGCCCTCAGGCATCTCCACAGAAAATGGAGGTCCCTCCCCCCTGTGGTTTCCCAAGGGACCCTCCATAACTCTTCAACCGGAGAGGAGGCTTACTCCTGTCCAGTACCTACGAGTGCAGGGGGCTTACCCTCTTCCTTGGAGTCACCTTTCCCCTGAGATAGATATGCTCCCTGACGCAGCCCAGCCTCCGAAGGTGAGGCCTTGCATGGGGTGAGATTCGGGCTCGGCATCAAACACCGAGCACGAGTCTGCTCCTTTGCGGGGCCCTCGCCTGAAGGGTCAGGCGGGGAGGGATCTTCACCATCTCAGGGAAGGACCTTGCAGAGGCCAGCCCATCTGGCCTGAGGGCTCCTGTTGGGGAAAGGGAGAAGCGGGTCCATTCCCCACCCTCCTCTCCTAAAAAGAAAAAGACTAATAAAAAGAAGACAAAACAGACTTGGGACTCTTCTCCCACCACGGGGGCCGCGGAGACGGACGAAGCCGCTACCATCCTTGAACGCAACCAAGCCAAGATGGGATTCGCCTGGGCGGCGAATCCCAAAATAAAACCAAAAGTGCCTCGATTAAGTCGGAGCCCCTCATTCAAAGGATGCTTGGCGTTTTCGAGCCTGCTGGCTTCAAACGATTCTTAGTTATTCGATCCACTGAGGCCAGCATGTTGGCCAAGGGCAACATGATCCATCAGAGGAGAGCTTTAGCTATTATGATTGGTGGAGAGCCGAAAGTAACCCATTTTTCGTTCTCGGACGCGAGCCTTCTTGCGAATGCGGTGACTCCCGCTCAGGCGGACAAGATAAATGCTCTTCGGACACTTGATGGCACCCTGGTGAGTGTGACGCCGCACTCAACAATGAACTTTGTGAATCGAGTAGTTTATACGAGAGAACTCGTCAACTACTCCATAGAAGATATCACACTAGAGCTGGTCGACCACAGGGCGGCCAAGGTCAAGCGTGTGATGAGAATACAGGAATGGGCCTCGAGACCCACCCCTACACTCTTCGTCACGTTCGACTGTGACGAGCTCCCTGAGTCGGTGCGTGCCGGTTGGTAGCGCTACCGCGTGAAGACATTCGTGCCACTGCCGCAGAGGTGCTATTACTGTCACCGCTTCGGCCATACGAATCGGTCATGGAGACGTGAAAGGTTGAGGTCACCCGAAGTCTGTGTATATTGCTCCATGCCGCACACGATAAGTCCAAATCGTGTGCGGCCAAGCGTGTCAATTGCTTTTTCGAAGTAATGTGGTGCACATCTCCTTGAGAAAGAAATCCTGGCCGTTCAGGCCCAGGATCGTCTCTCATTCCGCGAGGCTAGACTTGGTCCTGGTGCGCGCGGCTCTCCCTGGGATGTGTTACGCCTCAATGCTAAGAATGACACCCTCTGCTCCTGGCCCATCCAGGCCAACGAGCACGGTTGTTTCCGCGCCCATTTGGAGCCTTCTGCGGGCTCTACACAACCCGGGCGATTTACTGGTAAAGCTCGCGGCACAAAGGGTTCACACCCAGCTCCGACTAAAACCAGGGCTCCATCCTTTCCCCCAGCGTAACCGTTTGCCATAAGGCGAAACGGCTACGCGCATCCAATGAGTCACAGGAGGTAACGCCCCAGAAGTTAGTCGCTAGGCCATCTTCCGGGGTTCCTAAAGCTGCTCCCCGCAAGGAGGATAGCAATAAAGGAGCTTCGCCTCCTTTGCCCACACCCAGTGGCGAGCGGGGTTGCTCTGGAAAGGAAAATCCTCCAAAAGATGGACCACCGTCCCGGATGCCCCAACGCTAAGGTTTCGAGGCGGAGGGAGGAAAAGACTCGCATGGCGAGCCCAACCTTCCCCGATAAGTCCTCGAAGGCGTCCGCGATTTCGACGCATCGTCCGGCCAATAGCACCCGTGCCTTCGACGCATCGTCCGGCCAACAGAGCCCGTGGTTCTGCCTCTGGGAAGCGTACAGCCATTCCCGTGAGCGTCTTCTGTTCGAAGACGGCCCCTGCGTCTCCTCCGAGTTAGGCCTGGAGGGCATATTCCTTCAATGGAATTGCCGCGGACTCCGGGCCAACTGGGAGGAGCTGCGGAGGCTCGTCTCGTCCCATTCTCGGTTAGCTATTTTTCTGGAGGAAACCATGCTAGGCGTGTGCCCCCTGCCCACCCTCGCGAAGTATAAGGGTTTTGCGACCCCACCACCACGGGATGGGGGATAGCGGTGTACATCCGGCATGATGTCTCCGTTCTTCTTTTCACTTTAAATACCTCCTTTCATGCAGTGGCTGTGGAGCTGCACCTGGATAGGAGGTATACTATCATTTCTGCGTACATTCCACCGTCAGCTGAGTCCGCCGCGTCGCGGCACGGTTGCCGAGGCCCTTTCTCTTGCTTGGATCTCTGAACGGCAGGCTTCCTCTCTGGGTAAACTATTCAGTAAATCTCAGGGGACAATTCCTTGCCTATCTGATCGACTAGCTTGAGATGGGTGTCCTAAATGTTGATAAGTTTACGCATCACTGCCAAGAACCGCTTCATTTTCTTGCCTTGATCTATCTCTGTGCTCTCCGGATGCACATCCTGATTTTAATTCGGGGTGGGGGTGTCGATGACCTTCATGGTAGTGATCACTTCTCCATTCAAATATCATTTTCTGGTCGGCTGTAGTCTGAGAGCCCACCTCGGTGGTGCTTGAGGAGGGCTTCGTGGCCTGCATTTCAGAAAATGACTGAATTCTCTAGCTCAGGCGGGGAGTTTAGTTCGGTAGATGAGGCCGTTGACTTCTTCTCGGGCAACCTCATCTCCGTGGGCCTGACTACTATTCCCTGAACGCCCTGCCGTTTTGCACCCCGACCACTCCCGTGGTGGTCGGCCGAGTGTGAGACGGCCCTCAAACACAAGCGTTATGCCTACATGCGCTATAAGCGCCGCTCGAACGATATCACCGTCAATGAATTCCGATGTGCTAGGGCTAGGTTTCGGTATATTTCGAAGCACGCCGGCCGTTTTTCTTGGCGGACATACATGTCTTCACTTAACGGGAAGACCCGTCTAGCGGAGGTGTGGAAGCGAGTCAAAAGGATTCGGGCTAAGTTTTCGCAAGACCCCCTCCCGGTCTCCAGGAGAATATAGCCTAGATTTAGGCTAGTATGAGTACGCTGATTTATGCCCTATAAGGCAGTCGTCGGATGAGATATTAAAAAAAAATCGTAAGGTATCTTTTCATTTATGTCTTTTGATTTATTGTTTTATTTTTGTCTTGTACCCTCCTTTGCAGGCGGCGTATGTTATTTGTTTATTGCCCCAGCCGCCCTTGCTTTTAGACTGTGTGTCGTGTGTCTGTAATTTAAGTGAGCATATGTGTGTGTTGCGTTGTCTTCTTTTAGTTCTTTGTTTTTCCCCATTTTAATTGTTTTTTTCCACACCCCTTTGGACCTTTTTCGGGCGACACCGTTTTATCAGTGCTGCCAGTGAGAATCCATTAGGATTGGGTGGCTTTCTTCTTGTTTCTCTTAAATAAATAAATAAGTAAACAGGATCTGTGTAGAGGGTATCCTCCCAGAATCCTGGCGAATCACTACTGTGCTCACTTTTGGCAAACCGGGGAGAGATCACTATACCCCGGTGGGTTCACGCCCAATCTCTCTAACCTCCTGCGTGTACAAGTTGATAGAGAAATTGGTAAATGTTAGATTATCTTTTTTTCTAGACAGCGGAAGCCACTTTTCTTCTGCACAAGGCGGCTTTTGCAAATTCCACTCCAAGTCGCATGCACTGCACCGACTGCAAAATGTCATATGCCAGGCCTTCCTTCGTAGACAGCACTACGCCACGGTGTTTATCGATCTGGAGAATGGCTATGATCCCGCATAGCGATAGGGTATCATGGAGACTCTCCACATGATGGTAGAGAGGGAAGGCCTCCCAATTTTTATATCTGGGAGATCGTTGATTCTGCGTGAGGAAGGGGGGGAGCCCTCTCATACTCAATGGAGCAGGAAGAGGGTGTCCCGCAGGGAAGTGTCCTTAGTGTCACACTCTTTACCTCGAGCATCAACGGCATTACCTCGGTGCTGCCGGAAGACGTTCTCGCTACGCTCTATGAAGACGACCTTTCGATCTCTCTTGGCGTTAACCCAGATGCCAAATCCAACAGGCATTAAACCGCGTCTCTCGCTATGCCGAAGCGCAAGACTAAGGTGGTGGTGTACTTCTGCCGACATCCACGTCTCCATCTTGACCCAGATTGTTTCAAAATGGGGTTCGTCTAGAAATGGTAGACCTGCACCGTTTTCTTCGTCTTGTATTTGAACGAAGTCTTACCTAGCAGGCTCATATCCGCAGCCTTTGGGTCTCTTGTACCAGCGCCAGAAATATTCTTCGTTACGTGGCGCACAGCGCCTGAGGTGCTGTTCGGGCTACTGCCGTACTTTTTATCGAACTTTTGTTCGTTCGAAGCTCGACTACGGATGCGAGTTTTATGCATCCGCAGCCGAGCGTGTATTGCGGAAGGATGACTCGATCCACCACACTGGCCTTCGCCTTGCGACTGGTGCCTTCCGCATTTCCCTCATTGAGAGCCTACTAGTTGATGCCGGGGAGATGCCACTCGCTCTGCGCTGCGTGCAGTGCATCACTCGCCTGTACGCGCGAGCCCGGTGCCTTCCTCAGTCGCCAACAGCTCTCACTGCATTCGCAGCTGATCTCTACGGTGCCTATGCCGCCGAGAGACGCCAGTTATACGCTAAGCCCTTAGGGTTTAGGGCAAGAAAACTCCTTCGAGAGCCCTGGACGGTACCAGCTTTGACTATTTGTCACCACGCCTTTGCTCCCAAAGCTTCCACAGCACCTGGTGTGCGTTTGGCCGTTTTGTTTCACACTTCTTTCACGCTGTAATCATGTGGATGGCTCCAAGTCCCAAGAGAGGGTCTGTTTCTACGCCGTATCTCCTATGTTTGAAGTCAGCGAGGCTCTGCCAGGCGCTGCGTCTGTCCCCTCGGCCGAGCTGATTGCAATACACCGCTCGGTACGGAAGATAACGCGACGGCCCGGTTCGGAGACCGGATTGTAACTGATAGTGACTCACAAAGCGCACTGAGTGCTCTCGGTTCATTGGAATGTCCGCATCCCTTGGTTCGTGATATCCGTGACGCCACGCTTTGGCGAGCCTGGTGGATGTCGAGATTATCTTCTGTTGGGTTCCTGAAAATCTAGGAATAGGGAGGAATGAGCGCGCGAAATAGTCCGTGAGGACTGGACTACCAGACCAGCGTTTCGCTCTTCCTCACACCCTATTGGGCACACTCGCGGGACGCACCGCCATTTGATGGAGCGCTCACCTGCGCCTTATTGTTACGACTGCGTTGTCCCCCAGACTGTCGGCACATTCACGTTGAATGTCGCAGTCTGTGTCATCTTCGCGCCCGTTACCTGTCCTACCAGGACGAGCGGGATCGCTACTACTTGTCCCCTGTACTCGGGACTGGTTCGTGAACACTTTACTTAGGGACTGTACGACTTTTTGGAGGAGGCTGGCCTCCTTCACTCTATTTGACTGTTGTATCTCGCATGTTCCTGCGCCGGGAGAAGGCGGGGCCACCCTTTACACCGCAGCCCGCATCCTTGTTGCCTTTTTGCTTTTGTTTTTTATCGTTGTCAGATATAGTCACGCGGAAGCAGAGGCCTAGGGAGTATCACAGACGAGAAGAATTTCAATCGGCGTCTTTGGGTAAACTTTCGGGGCGATCAGACGAGCTGAGACGAGCCAAACTGGAACTCGGGAAAAGATAGCGAGAGGGTGTGAAGTTCACTTCCGTCGCGCCCCTTCAGATTGAGTGGGACCTGCTTCCGTCGGCCAGCAAAATCGCTTCCGGCGACCCCGTATATAATTCCTAGCACGAGCATGAGAAAATCATTATTCGCCAGAATCAGTCAAGAACGCAATGCGCAAATTCCCAAGCGACTCCCGCACCCCAAGGGTTCGCAGGCAAGAAACATTTATTCAGAATTAACGACAGTCAAGCAACGTGAAGACTCGTCCTTCTGCAATGGCTATCAGCTCCTTCCGGCGAGAATATTCCCTCGATCAAAACCCCCGAGGCTCACCACGGGAATTGTAAGACAATTACGTTTTCTCTCTATCAACTTCGAAGAGGCGTGACGCTATTTGACCTCTAAGATTCACCCATGATCCCCTCTACCGTTTTTCTTTTAGTTAGTCGCTGTGAATGCTCTCGGTGCGTGCCGAAGCATCCATGAAAATATTTTTTTTCCAATTAGTCTGGTGTATTTCCCATAGTGTCTCCTTTGTTGTTAAATTTTATTGTGTGTATAGTAGTAAAGATTATTTTTGTCTCCCCCGTTTGATTCCCAGAACGACATAATCATTTGACTGAAAGCGGCCAAAGGTAGAATAAGCACTTGTATATAATTTCGTTGTGACCCACGCCAAAAAGGGGCATTCCCCGCGTCTGCTTTTCGCCTCATTTCCCCGCATCTAGGGAGGCAAGCGAAGGCCAGGAAACTCATACCTGACCTACGACAATTTTTATTTGTTATTTAAATAGTTTTCCTTTTTAATATATTCTAGTAGTAGGCTTTGGTAAGTACGGCGACTTATGCCCCAAGTAGGCAGTCGCCAGATGGGCCCCTGAGAAAAAAAAATTGAAGCAGTCGGGGCTCTACTTGGCGCTCTTTGTCTTCGTAACCCAACTGGTTGCTCTAAGCTGCTCGTTTTGGAAGATTACGCTTCTTGCTGGGTTGCGAGAGACGATTGTGGTATATCTCGATTCACAAAGCGCACTGACTGCCATAGAGGCCTTGAAATACCCCGCCGCGTGCTAGGTGGATTTCCAGATTATCTTCTTCTGGGTTTATCGACATGTAGGGATTGCTGTAAATGACCGCGCTGGTGAGGGTGACAAACAGTCTGCAATGACTGGATGACTAGACAGACCTTTAGATATCCCCTATTCTGGCTACATGCCAGGATTAAGGAAGGCAAATAAGATGGGAGAGAGCTGATAAGAATTTAAACATGGGTGCTATTGCGCTGTGACGTTTCCCGTGGACCTACCCACCAATGGCTCGACGGCTTCAGGTAATTTTTTTATGCCTGTGCATCGGCACATTCTTGTTGTATATACGACTCTTAGGGATCTTCGTGCCTGCTACCTGTCCTGGTACCGCAACGAAAAGGGTCGCAATCTTCATCCCTTGCACTTGGAACAAGTTCATAAACACTCAATTGTAGTATTTCCAAGTTTCTGGAGGTGGAGGGCCTCTTCCATACCATTACGTTTAGTGATGGTTGCATGTTCGGACCTGTCAGAGGGAGCCGGGCCTCTGCCCGACATAATCTGGCATTTTTTTTTGTTTTTTTACCTTTGGTTAGTTGTTTATCTCTTGGTTGATTTGCTGTTTATGTTTCATTGGTTTCAAATGGTAATTAATCCTAAGAATATAATATTCACTACTAATTTCGTCAACCCTGTCCTTCAAGGCTGTCGCCAGATATAGACATAAAAACTTTGCATAACTTCTCCAATTCATCAATGATTTAGGGGGCTTTGCATCGACGCAGACCTTCAGTTCATGACATAGTTTTCTAGCGATTCTGAGGTCTGGCCCTTGTGATGGACATTCCAAAATGCTTAATTTTAGCTTCCTTCAACCAGAAAGAAATTAATTTCGTTGGATTTATGTATGAGGTTGTCGTTTTGAAAGACATCTTCCTTGGCCAAGTTGGCGAGCATGACTCTTCAGATAATCTCAAAGATTATTTATGTATTATTTTGGGGGGCGTTTCTTTGATTCGATGGTATAACAACACCTGTGCACAGAAACTGTCCCATAACATAATAAATCTACCTTCATGTTTCACAGTCGGAACAGTGATTTTAGAACTACACCCAAAAGACCTGACATCATTTGTGCTTAACTACTCAATCTTCGTTTCATCCCACCATAGCAGACGGCCCTCTCTCCAAAATGAAATCTTTCTTCAAATAAACGTTAGCATGCTTCAATTAGGCTTTCAAATTAATGTTTTTTCAATAAACGTGTCTTACTCGGATAACGTACAGGCATTCCTGATTTATTAAACCTGTTGGACACACTTTCTTTTCCTAACCGATCGTTAATCTCCCTTATAAGTCTAAGCCACCTTCGAACGGTGAGAGGAATATCCCGAAGACGACTTAACGAGGGAGATTCGCAGTTGTCCCCAATTCCTTAGACTTTCTTATTGATTGCGTTGCAGATTGAGGGGAACTTAGTTCTTCAGAAATCTTCTTGTAACTTATTTTAGATTTAAATTTCGTATTTTTTTCGAATTAATGTCAGAAAACAGTTCCTTACTTGTCGCTATTGTAATTGCTTATAGAAATAGACTGGCGAGTTTGCGATACCGAAGAGAGGATTGTTAGAACGTTCTAGACCAGATGTGAGCAGACTTTAGGTATAATCCAGGCAGCAACTTTTTGACTTTCCTAAAAAATCGCGGGCCATATGCTTATGACCGCGAGAATACTTTATGTCGCGACTCATAGATATTCTGCTGTTCTCTCAGTGAGTTGGATATAGTTGCTTTCGAGTGACTGTGAGCAATGTGTAGTCAGGGTCTTTTTTGGTGTGCCAAATTCTAAGCACTGACTCAAAGTTTTTATCGGTTATAAAACTACTTAATTTAGATTTAGTATGCTTCGTGATAAAAAATTCCTGTTCACAAATCTAAGGTGAGACAAACTGCACCAGTATTTTTTTTAAATTATCAGAATGCTAAAAATCATTGTAGGTTCAGTCAGTTCAATTTGAAGATCAAGGGTAGTCTCAATAAGTTTTAAAATCAACAAGTTGATTAAGCATAATTTGTCAATTAAAAAGCACTATTTAGTCATTGACCTTAATTTATGGTACATTCCGTACAACAATTTGCCTTTTCCTTGCATTTTAAATTGAGATCACATAAATAAAATAGGTCTTCAAAAAAATAGAGACCTGCAATCCTTA
This sequence comes from Ceratothoa steindachneri, assembly GCA_963969495.1. Lineage (NCBI taxonomy): Eukaryota > Metazoa > Arthropoda > Malacostraca > Isopoda > Cymothoidae > Ceratothoa > Ceratothoa steindachneri. Next base: position 172,485,979 of record OZ018325.1, on the reverse strand, counting down.
AGAACTGGGAAAATCTTTTTATTTTTGTTTCATTTCTAAGAACAACTCGATCTTGCCTCGTAGTTCCTAAACTCTTTTCAAGACAATGTCTAAACTTAACAATCTTACATTTATTTGTATCAAGCATAACATGTTTTTAATTCTTAATATGGTGCTTACCGATGTAATTTTTAATTTCCAGAACTTAGTAATAACGTAGTTATTCGCTTTTCGAAAATATATTTTTAATCTTTCTGCGCCATTTTCCATATTCTCTTCAAGTTTTGGCCTGACTAGTTAGCGAATAGCAGGCGATCTGCGCATGCGTCTTTTGGCGATTAACCAATAGTATTCTTTTTTATATTTTCGTATATTTCGGACGATTCATGGATGTCCGTGTTTTCAGTCCATATAGTATAATGGCGTGGATGGCTGTCCTAGGTCGCAGTACTAACTAATACGAGAAGTTTTTGATGCCGATTGTCACGCATTAGAAATATATAGGATTTGTAGATTTAGACATGTAGATAGAGGGGAGTAGGAAAGGGGGCAAAGAAAAAACGTAGGCGATTTGCGAACAGCTTCCCGCGTCGCTGGACCATTGTTAGCCAGCGGCGAATCCACCCCGCCATCCTGAGTCTCAAAAAAAAGACTCATTCAAACGAAACTTTTAAGCCACTCGCCTGCACTTCTCGTACGCTATAGACAGGATCAGACTTTATTTTAATTTGTTAAAATTGCAAAGGATTCAAAAGGGCGTAAAAGCCCATGCGCATTTTCCGTTAGTGCGTTTAAGGGCACGTGGGTTTCTAATGCCCACATTTGACCAACTATCTGCATGGATTTCAACACAAATGAGGTGAGTTTTTACTCAAATTTCTGTCTGATTTTATTAGGTTAGGTTAGGTCTGGTTCTGGATCTTTTAAATGAATTTGAAAAGGTGTTTTTCTTATGCAGTTTTATGTGTACTTTTCAGATCTGAAACTGTTTTTTGCTGGAAATACCTACTTTAAATAGGGACCCTATCCGCATTCGCTGCAGAAAATATATAAAGTGGGTTTTGCCAAAGTTACCACCAGATGTCGCTTGAACAAAAAACAAATGAGATTCACATGGCAGCACATTTAAGAATCTAAAATTAAAAGTGATCTTGAGGTCTAAAGTGATGATCAAGATGATACGAAATAAAGTGATCTTAGATCAAAATCAATATCACTATAATAAAAGTGATCTTCAAGATCAAACTCGCGCCCATCGCTGCTTTTTTACAAAACCAATCAATGTAAAAGGGATGAAACAAGAATAATAATATTAAAATGAAAAATAGAATAAAAAATATGCATTAATTATTAATCCTTTTGGACTGCTGCTAAGAAGATTATATATAATTTGTGATCCTCCATTCATAGAAGAAATTCGTAACATGGAAAGAATTTTAACATCGTTGTCATACTTTTCATAAGCGACAAACCTTGAAGAAAGAAAAAATGACTTCTGATCCAAAAAGACACCCAGTACAGCTTGTTTTGTATTAAAGCTGCAGAGGTTGTATGTAAGGCGATGTAGCAGTAGTTAAATGTTAATGGGATACATTAACATTTAACTACTGCTAAATCGCCTTACATACAACCTCTGCAGCTTTTATACAAAACAAGCTAGATTTTCCCAAATGGTGAAGATTATATCGAGATATGTATATAATTTGCAAACATTAATATTATTCATTGAATTATAGTTGATTATTTATATAATTTAAATTTGTGTACACTCAAATGACATTATCTAAGCAGATTAAATATACTCAAACACGGGTATCAAGTAGTTAATCCCAACCTGATCTATCGTCCTTTTTAATATTATTGTAACCTTTAGATTGATTTTGTATAAAACTAAGCATAGGTGACTAGCAATATTAATTGTAGTTACCAAAACTAGTCAAGTCGCATTTTCCCAAATATTTAGGAGAAAGATAAGTAGGATGGAGATGAGAAACCCAACTTTGCAAAATTTAACACAATTTTTTAATTTTTCAAAAAATTATATATATATATATATATATATATATATATATATATATATATATATATATATATATATATATATATGATGAAAATTAATGCAATATCGCAAGAAAAGATGAGGAATTAAACTACATTCTCCGAAGACAATTTAATTCAGAACAGTTTCGGTGTATCTCACACCCTTTTTCAACTGAGACTGGGTAGAAAATTTAAGAGAAGTGCATATAAGCATAACACAAGATCCCCTCTTTTCCCCCCCCCAATCCCCTACTTGTGGCTAATCTGGGGGGGGGGGGTTAGGCCTAAACATATTGAAGGGCTGACATTTTACTATTTTGATTATATGCTTTCTTATTACAGGATTAAAAGAAAATTGACCCTCAGATAGATTTAAATTAGGAACTGACGATATCAAGCTCGATTCTACGATTCTTCTCTTGACATAGTTAGCCGATTTAAATACCATTTTACTTCCGTTGAGATCGATCGTATGATTCCTGTCTCTAACATGGCAAAATATTTCACTGCTTTCGCTGCCCACTCTAATATCTCTTTTGTGTTCGTACAATCTCCTGTCTAGATTTCTTCCCGTTTCCCCTATATAAACTTTATGGCAATCGTTGCATGGTATTGCATATACTCCTATGCTATGCTGTTCTTTGGGTTTCCTGGTCATCATCAATTGGTTTAAGGAATTATTATATTTAAAGGCTAGATAAATACCCGCTTTTCCAAATATGTCCTTTAAACTATTTAATTTATTATTAAATGGCAATGTTATACATTTGTTGAAGTCGTTAGTGCGGGAAGGCTTATTACCATAGAATGTTTTCCTAGCTGCAAAATGGGCAGACGATATGAACCAATCAGGGTAATAAAAATTAGAAAAAATGGTCCTGATAATGACAATTTCTTCATCTAAATAGGAAGGATGACATATTTTGTATGCTCTAAGGAAAAGGTTAGAAATTACCGATTTTTTAACAGTATTATAGTGAAACGAAAAATAATGTATATAGGCATTCGAGTGGGTTGGTTTCCTATACACATCAAGTTTTAATTCATGGTGATCTTTATTAATGAGGACATCTAAAAAGGGTAATCTATTATCATATTCCCGCAGGACCCCCCTCCCGTTCTCCAGGAGAATGAGACCGCAATCTCGGACCCCGCGTCCGTGGCGGAATCCTTAGCGACCGCTTTTTCCGCATTCTCTAGCCGTGATGCTGCTCCGCCAGCATTCAATGCACGTCGTGATGTTGCGGAAGGCCGCCGGCTGGACTTTACCTCCAGAGGCGGAGAACCCTTCAACGACAAGTTTACTGTGAGTGAGTTGCGTTCCGCTCTCGCTTCGTGCGCAAACACCGCCCATGGTCCGGACGATGTCCCGTACGCCATGTTTCGACACATGGGTGAGCAAGGCATGGCCTTTCTGTTAGATTTGTTCAACAGGATCTGGGTGGAAGGTCTTCTCCCAGACTCCTGGCGAATCGCTACTGTGCTCGCCTTTCGCAAGCCGGGGAGAGATCACTTTACTCCGACCGGTTTGCGCCCAATCTCTCTAACCTCTTGCGTGTGCAAGTTGATGGAGAAATTGGTAAATGTTATATTAGCCTATTTCCTGGACAGCGGAGGCCATCTGTCTTCTGCACAGTGCGGCTTCCGTAAGTTCCACTCCACTTCGGATGCTCTGCTCCGACTGGAAAATACCGTCTGCGAGGCTTTCCTTCGTAGACAGCACTACGCCACGGTGTTTTTTGATCTGGAGAAGGCCTATGATACCGCATGGCGATACGGTATCATGGAGACTCTCCACACGATGGGGGCGAGGGGACGCCCCCCAATGTTTATATCTGAATTTTTGCGAGATCGTCGATTCCGCGTACGGGTGGGGGGAGCCCTCTCCGCCCCAAAGGAGCAGGAAGAGGGTGTCCCGCAGGGAAGTGTCCTCAGTGTCACACTCTTTGCCCTGAGCATCAACGGCATCACCTCGGTGCTGCCGGAAGATGTTCTCGCTACGCTCTACGTGGACGACCTTTCGATCTCTTTTGGCGCGACCCAGATGCCAACTCTGGAGCGTCAACTCCAACAGGCATTGAACCGCGTCTCTCGCTATGCCGAAGCGCACAGGTTTCGGTTTTCTTTGGCCAAGACTAAGGTGGGGCACTTCTGCAGCCATCCACGGCTTCACCCCGACCCAGATTTGTTTCTTAATGTGGTGCGCCTGGATGTGGTTGAGTCGCACCGTTTCCTTGGTCTTGCATTCGACCGACGCCTCACCTGGGAGGCTCATATTCGCAGCCTTAGGGTCTCTTGTACCCGTGCCATGGACATTCTCCGTTCCGTGACGTTCAGCACTTGGGGCGCTGATAGGGCTACTGCCTTACTTTTTTATCGATCCTTTGTTCACGAAGCTCGACTACGGATGCGAGATTTATGCATCCGCAGCCGAGCGTTTATTGCGGAAGGTGGATTCGATCCACCACACTGGCCTTCGCCTTGCGACCGGTGCCTTCCGCACTTCCCCCATTGAGAGCCTGTTGGTCGATGCTGGGGAGATGCCACTCGCTCTGCGCCGCGTGCAGTGCATCACTCGCCTGTACACGCGAACCCAGTGCCTGCCTCAGTCGCCAACAGCTCTCACTGCATCCGCAGCTGATCTCGATGGTGCCTATGCCGCCGAGAGACGCCAGTCATACCCTAAGCCCTTTGGGTTTAGGGCCAGGAAACTCCTTTGAGAGGTAGATATAGCTCTCGGGCCGGTGGCGCCCCTGTTTCTGCCCCAGGACGCCACCCTGGAGGGTACCACATTTGGATATTTGTCGCCACGCCTCTGCTCCCAAAGCTTGTACTGCGCCGGGAGTATTGCGTTCGACCTTTTTGGAGCACACATCGTGTCACGCTGGAACCGTGTCAGTGTATACGGATGGCTCCAAGTCCCAAGAGGGGGTCGGCTTCCACGCCGTATCCCCTCTGTTTGAAGTCAGCCGGGCTCTACCAGGCGCTGCGTCTGTCTTCACGGCCGAGCTGGTGGCAATACACCACTCGGTACGGGAGATTACGCGACGTACCCGGTTCGGAGACCGTATTGTGATCTATAGCGACTCCCAAAGCGCCCTGAGTGCTATCCGAGCATTGGAATCTTCGCATCCCCCGGTTCGCGAAATCCGTGACGCCACGGTTTTGGCGAGCCGGGCAGATGTCGAGATTATCCTCTGCTGGGTTCCTGGACATGTAGGAATTGCGGGGAATGAGCGCGCCAAAGAGTCCGCGAGGACTCTGCGACCGGACCAGCGTTTCGCTCTTCCTCACACCGACTACATGGCAGGAATACGGGCAGCTCTTCGGACTGCTTGGCAAAGAAGATGGGAGACGGTTGAAGGGAACTTAAAGTTGCGTGCCATTGCGCCGCGACTGTTCCCATGGACCTATCCCCCAATGCCGCGGCGGCTTCAGGTTGCTTTCTGTCGTCTCCGAATCGGGCACACTCGTGTGACGCATCGCTATTTGATGGAGCGCTCGCCTGCGCCCTATTGCAACGACTGCGTCGTCCCCCAGACTGTTCGGCACATTCTTGTCGAATGTCCCAGTCTGGGTGATCTTCGCGCACGACACCTGTCTCGCTACCGGGATGGGCGGGGTCGCTACCGCCTGTCCCTTGTACTCGGGACGAGTGCGTGCACTTTGACTGGTGGACTTATTGACTTTTGGGGGGAGGCTGGCCTTCTCCCTTTCATTTAACCCAGTTTAGTTGTTGTTTTGTTATTGCTTTGTTATTGTTATTTCTTTTTATTGTTGTTTCCTGTTCAATTTTTTAAAGTAGCCTAGAACTAGGCTGTTTGTTTACGGCAGCTTATGCCTAAGTCGGCAGTAGCCAGATAGCCCCTTAAAAAAAAAAAAAATAAAAATAAAAATATTATCATATTCCCATTCTTATTTAAATTTGATGGAGACATGCAAATTATTCAAATTATTAAAAAAGGTATCAAAATCATGGCCATTAGGCCATACAGAAAATACATCGTCAATGTACCTTAACCATATAAAGTTAAGGGGAGAAATTGTGGGAAGGAGTTCAGTCTCAAAATATTCTATGAAGAGACATGCCAATATCGGAGATAAACTATTTCCCATGCTAAGGCCAAATATTTGTCTATAAAACTCATTATTAACTCGAAACACATTGTCAGAGAGACATAATTCAACTAAATCGATAAATTTACTCGTAGAAATGGGAAGATCCAAATTAAGTTTAGGCATGATTTCCCGCAGAAGGCCCATGGTTTCGTCAACCGGAACTTTGGTAAACAAAGAGTTTACATCAAAGCTCACAAGTTTTCCATCCGGTAATTGCAAGTGGTTGAGGCGGTCAACGAAATCTTGAGTGTTCATAATTTGTGCAGATGAGACATAATTTGTGCAGATGAGATTCTTCCTACTGCTAGAGAGAAATGCTTGGCGAGCCATTTGGAGAGCCTGGGCGTAAGGGACATCCCTCTTTGTGGGTCTTTGGGAGCCCATACATATAGGGAAGTGAAGGGTTCGTACTCCTGAATTGTTTAATTAAATCTGCGCTTTTCAATATTCTCTTCAATTTGTTGTTGAAATTGCTTGTTTTGTTATTGAGCGGATCACTTTGTAGCTTTTCATATGTGTTTGCATCATTAAGAAGTTCATTTAGTTTATCATTATAACTATGTTTGTCCAAAATGACTAACTGATTCGTTTTATCGGATTTGGTTATAACAACGGAGCACTTCGCTTCAGGCAGGATTCTGACCTTACAATTATAATCCTATGGAAAAATTGTGTTAAATTTGGCAAAACTGTTTTGCTACGCGTCGCCTCCACAGCACCTGAATTATTCGACTTATTTTGGACCACACTTCTTGTATACGGATGGAGGGGGTCGACTTCCACGCCGTATCCCTTCTGTTTGAAGTCAGAGGGTCTCGACCAGGTGCTGCGTCTGTCTTCACGGCCGAGCTGGTTGCCATATAGTGCTTGGTGCGGGAGATATCGCGCCGTGCCCTGTTCTAAAAATGGATTTCGAATTTTAGTGTCTCACAAAGAGCGCTGAGTGCTCACGATGCACAAGAATCTCTGCAACCCATGGGTCGTGGTATCTGTGATGCCACGGTTGCCTCAAGCCGAGCGATATTGCAATTATCTTCTCCTGGGTTCCTGGACATGGATGTTGCAGGAAATGGGATCTCCAAAAGGTCTCCGATGACTGGGCGACCAGACCAGCGTTTTGCCCTTATTCAACCCTCCATGATACCTTGCAAAGATGCTAGACGGACCGACGAAACTCAAAGATGTGTGCCTTTGCGGCGCGACTGTTCCCATGCCCCCTCCCCTCACAATGCCACGACGGCTTTAGGTCGCTTTTTATTGTCTTCAAATTGGCAGAACATCTGTAAACGAAGGCGACGGAGACGTCCAATCTCCTTCTTTAATGAAAATCCAAGGATCATTAAAAAAAAAAAACAGGTCGCTAGTTAACCGTCAGAGCCAACACATAGGAGAAAGAGGGAAAAAATGGGTGATAAAAGTCTTGTTCGCAGTACCATGAGACCCCAGGGCTGACCCCACTCGCCGTGAGAGCCTCTCTGGGACCAAACCCTGAAAATAGAAAAGGCCTTAGAGCGAGAGGCTTTGATAAATGATATCAATGTTTGCATACTATATACAAACAGTCGGTGTTGAACAAAGTTGCCACCAGATGTCGCTTGAACATTCGCATAACGGTATATTCAAGAATCTGAAATGTAAATTGATCAAGATCAGGTCATGATCTGATCTTGAAGATCAAGCTCGTTCCCATCTCTGGGTAGGAAAAATAAACAAAAGTAGCGTGAGGAGTTGTGAACGTCTACCTGCGTCGGCGAGCGGCAAATTGATTGCGCCTTCTTGAGTCTCAAATTAAAAAAAGAAAAAAAAATGTAATTGAAGCTCGCTTGCGCTTCTTAACCCGCTATGGACAGTGAACGAGGAGAGCCTTCCTGGGGGCAATTAAACCTGCTTTCAACCGCTCGCTTGTGCTTCTTAGCACGCTATGGACAGTGAACGAGGAGAGCCTTCCTGGAGCAATTAAACCTGCTTTCTATTGTCAGGCAGCCGTTCCAGGGCTCCATGCCCCCCCCCCTCCATAAAACTACTAAGTCGAAACTATATTTGCTGGATTTCTCGTAACTCACGACAGGTTAATTGAATATGTAGAGGCGATTAAGTCAAGCTAAGGGGCACTGGTCTGAAACCGTGTACCAGCAATGGTGGTAATAAGCAGGGATCTAGCACACTCCGTTAAGTCATCCTGGTAGATGTGTTGATGTGCAACAACTCCGCTTTGGGAAAGTGCGTGTTGAATATGAATTCAAAATGTGTGTGAAATGGCCACAAGAGGGTGTCAGCTGCACCTAACATCTGGAGGATTTCATGCCCTTCCTTTTGCAGATATATCTATAAAATTTAAGCAGGAGAGTCCATCGTTGGTTTTCGCTGGGATAAATAAATGCAATGAAACAAAACGCTTTCAAATTTTAATAAAAAAAAAAAATTATTGAAAATTCGTTCTATTTCTCCCGGATAATTTTTGATATGTACATTGGACCAAAATTATCAGTTATACTTGGTAGCACAAGGTGGCCATATCGCAGGCCTAGATCGTGTCCAAATTTGTACAAAAAATCAAGCATCTTCATAGTTGGCGTCATGTCGCTGAAATGAAAAATGAAAAAAAAAAGTCATTAGTAACATTCCTAAATTAAATGAATAACCAATGACTCCCTAAAGTATAGGGCTCATTTTGACATTACAAAAGATGGGGGGGGGGGGGTTTACATTTATAGACATTTTTAGCAGAAGCAATGGAATGATAAGGCAAAATAAATGATTAGTAAAAAAAGGAGGTAGGGGTGTCACAGCTCAAATTGTTTGCACTACATGGTGTTGTTCCTAGAGTTTTCCAGAGTTTCCTCCTGGTATTTTTTAAAAAGTTCATTGACTGCGGAGCGATAGGAGGGAGGGGGGGGGGGGGTTAAAAAAAATACAGAGAAACAAGGTAATGTTCAAAGACCATGCAGTATAACATTAGGGAAAAAAAATTATTACTTTAATAGTAAAAAGCTAAAACAAACAGACAAAACTGCCAGTCTATCAAGAGATGACGTGTATGTGGTTAAGAAAAATATCCACACAATCTTCCAACGCATGTCGTAAGAAAACTAAACTTGGATATGGGGCGCTGACCGGTCTGCGCAGGAAATTATAGAACTGTCTGTTGCGCAGAGAGCCTGCATGGGAGGCAGTTTGGATTAACTCCCGAGTCTTGAAGACGTATTCGTTATAGTATTTGATTTATTTTGATATTTGAAGAGATTTACTTTTTAAAATGGAACGATTTTTGACGCCGTCGCCATGCTCAAGCCGGCCTGGCAGCACCATGAACTAGAGTGAGGAGGAGGACGCCCTCACCCCCAGGCCAGCTTGGGCTTTGACGTCCACAGGCCCAAGAGGTCATCTCTGACTCATGATAATTAGAGAAGCGGGCGTTTGTCAATGGAAACATGCACCTCTTCAAGGGGAAGTGGCTGTGCCAGAGGGAGGAGGAGGAGGAGGACAATAATGATTAATGACTGTAATGAGGATTCTGTATTTTGCCGTTTTAAAAGTTCTGTTATATATAAAATAAATAATATATAAATTGAAAATTATGTTTTTAACTACCAATAAAGGGTTACGGACTAAAAAATGGTTAGCGGACTTCATTAGTGGACGAAAAATCTTTTTTAGCATTAGCGGATTTGTGATAGCGGACCAGTAATGCCGGAAAATTTAGCGGGTACCAACCAGTGGTAACTAATAATAATATTAATAAAAAGGTAAAATAGTGCCGAGTGCAAGCAGGGGGAAAGCGCACTAACAACTTTCCCAGCACATCCCGCCTCCCCATCAGAGTTCAAATCAACCCAGTGACAGGGGTTCCCTAATTTGAACTAGGGCCGGGAGGGAGGATGTGCAGCTCCTCCAGATCCCAAATGTAACAGGCTACATAGGGTAGTCACGTTTGATAGGAAAGGGCAGGGACTGCTGCTGTTCCTAAGAGACGGTGACCCAAGGGGCAGCTACAAAGAATAGGGTAAAGGGGAAACCCTGAACTCTTCGAGAAAGGAGGGAGAAGTGCCTTCTACGCTCGAAGAAGTTTGGGTGGGCTCCTGAGAAAGATAAAGGAGGGCCACCTCCTTTTCAGAGTTGGAGCTTCCCAAGGGTGGCTCCAAAGATGGCAAAGAGGCAGCACCTTTGCCGCATTGCGATGGTGAGAGGGAAGCCCCTCCAATGGCTCAAGAGTTGTCTCGATTTTCCACATCCTCCCTAATATCTAAGGAGGGTGAGGAGGCGCTTGAGCAGCTCTTCAGGACTTAAATGTTACCCAATGGAAAAGGAAAGCATGGGAATTAGATACTATTGCCTCCCAATGCTTTGGGAAGTTAAGAGGGAAGCCTTCAATGGATCATAAAAATCCAGAATGTGATCATTTACACATACTTGGTCCACAGCACAGGTCCAGCTAAGATGGGCTTTGACAATCCGGAGCGCCATTTAGGTGAAAATGTCCTCAAGTTAAGGCAATAAAGGATGGTGCAGGGGTAGCCACCTTATATATGTACTGGAAGAAGGTGAGCAGAGTCGATGGCCCAACACACCCCGTACCTTAGCTAGTCGGCTTTCGTCGCTCACAACAGGTGTGGCCTCGAGTATCCACTGCCACTCGACTAAGGAAAATAAGAGGATGAAAGTGCGCCGGGCAGTCAGAACCTTTGTGGTAATCAGCTTACAGCATAATGCTAGGCTAGATTTAAAAAAAATACACCAAAATAAAAAAACAAATAAAAAACCCAGAAGCAATAAAAAGCAACAAGAAGGTAGAATTAGGCTCCGGCATAGGGGGGAGGCCTTCATCCCCCCCGGCGCAGGAACATGCGACCTACAAGAAGTAAGATAGTAGACCCCACTGCACAGATAACAGGCGAGATCACCCAGAATGAGACATTCAACAAGAATCTGCCCAAAAGTCTGGAGGACAACGGAGTCCTCGCAATAAAGTGCGGGTGAGCGCCCCATCAAATGACGGTGTGTCTCGCGAGTGTGCCGGCTTTGAAGAAGATAGAACGTGACCTAAAGCCGTCGCGGCATTGGGGAAGGGGAGGGAGGTCGATTGAGACGCAACGTACAGGCACAATGCACTGTACACGGCACAGAGCGAGTGGCATCTCTCCAGCATCGGGAAGTATGCTCTCAAAGGGGAAATTGCGATAAGCACTGGTAACCAGGCGAATACCGATGAGATGGATTGAGTCCATCTTCCGCACTACACGTTTGTCTGCGGATGCATAAAACTCGCATCCGTAGACAAGCTTCGAACGAACAAAGGATCGATAAAAAACTAAGACCCAGGCGCTGAACGCCATGGTACGAATAATGTCCATGGCGTAGGTACGAGAGACACTAAGGCTGCGAATATGAGCCTCCCAGGTGAGGCGTCGGTCGAAAACAAGACCAAGGAAACGGTGCGAATCAACCACTTCGGGCGAACACGATTTAGAAACAAGCCCGGGTCAGGGTGGAGCCGTAGATGGCGGCAGAAGTGCACAACCTTATTCTTGGCCAAGGATAACCGAAGCCTGCGCTTTAGCAGAGCGAGAGACTCGGTTCGATGCTCCAGAGTTGGCATCTAGGCAGCACCAAAAGAGATCGGAAGGTCGTCCACGTAGAGCGTAGAAGAGTGTGACACAGAGGACACTTCCCTGTCAGACCCTCTCTTCCTGCTACATTAGGAGGAAAGGGGCACCCCCTACCCGTACGCGGAATCGACGATCTCGCAGAAATTCCGATATAAAGATTGGCATGCGTCCCCTCGCCAACATCGTGTCGAGTCTCCATGATACCGTATCGCCATGCGGTACCATAGGCCTTCTCCAGATCGAAAAACACCGTGGTGTAGTGGTGTCTACGAAGGAAGGACTCGCAGACGGGATTTTCCAGTCGGAGCAGAGCATGCACTTGGAGTGGAACTTGCGGAAGCCGCACTGTGCAGAAGACAGGTGGACTCCGCTGTCCAGTAAAATGGTTAGTCTAACAATTACCAATTTCTCCATCAACTTGCCACGCAAGAGGTTAGAGAGATTTGGCGTAAACCGGCCGGAGTAGTGATCTCTCCCTGGTTTGCGAAAAGCGAGCACAGTAGAGATTCACCAGGAGTATGGGAGGATACCCTCTACCCAGATCCATTTGAACAAATCTAACAGAAAGACCATGCCTCGTTCACCCATGTGTCAAAGCATAGCGTACGGGACATCTTCTGGACCAGGGGCGGTGTCCGCGCACGAAGCGAGAGCGGAATGCAACTCACTCAGAGTAAACTTGTCGTTGGAGGTAAAGTCCAGTCGACGGCCTTCCGCGACATCACAACGCGCATTGAATGCTGTAGGAGCAGCATCCCGGCGAGAATCTAGAGAAAATGGTCGCGAAGGACTCTGCCACGGACGCGGGGTCGGAGATTGCGGTCCCATTTTCCTGGAAAACGGGATGGGGGTCTAGCGAGAACTTGCCCTGAATCCTTTTGACTCGCACACCATTCAAGGAATATGCCTTCCAGGCCTAGCTCAAAGGAGATGCGGGGGCACTCTTCGAAGAGAAGATCCTGACGGAAATGTTCGTACTCTTCCTCGCCTTCGAGGACTTATCGGCGGAGGTTGGGGTCGCCATGCGAGTCTTTTCCTCCCTACACCTCGAAACCTATGCAGGCGGGCGTAGGAGCAGAAGCTCCTCTGGTACTGTCCTCCTTTCGGGGAGTTGCTTTAGGAACCCCGGAAGACGGCCTCACGACAATCTTCGTGAGTGTTGTCTCCTGGGAGTCTAACGACTCGGTGAAGGAGCAAGGCCGTTTCGCCTTACGGGAAAGGGTCACGCTTGCAGGGGAGGGGGGTCAGCCGAGGCTGGGTATGAACCATTTGTGCCGCCAGCTATATCAGTGTAGCGTCCGGGGTAGGTGGAACCGGCAGAAGGGTTACGGAATGGGCGCGGAAACGATCGTGCTCGTAGACCTGGAGTGGCCAGGAGCAGGTGTCTATTTTAACATTGAGGCATAGGACGTCCCAGGCAGCGCCGGGCGCGCCAGGACCAAGTCCTTAGCTTCGCAATATGAGAGACGACCCGTCGCCTGAACGGCAAGGATTTCCTTCTCCAGGAGATACGAACCACACAGCTTAGAAGCGTTGTGCGGCTCTCCGCAAATGATTGACACACTTGGCCATACATGGTTTGGACTTACTAGTGTGTGGCCTTGGAGCAACTTACATATTGGAGCCAATAACCAGGAAGCGTTTGAAGCCAGCGGGCTAAAAACATCAGGTAGTCTCTGAATGAGGGGCCCCGAAGTAATCTAGGGACCGCTCTGCGCACTTGCGAGATTGGTGTTTGTCTGGGACTCCCTACCCGGGGCCGGATGTGCCGATCTCGGTTTGGTCGCTTACTGAAACGACAGCGGACACGTCCGTCCCCGGCGCTCCCGCAGAAGGAGAGGATCCCTGAGTCTTTTTTTTAGGAGAGGAGGGTGGGGAATGAACCTGCTTCTCTCCTCCGCCGGAATAAGCCCTTAGGCCAGATAGACCGGCTTCAGCAAGATCCTTCTTTAAAATAGAAAAGGTCGTGGCTGTCAAAGGGGCACCAGCAAGGGGAAGAGATCCTTCCTCTCCTTGTGAGTCCTCGGGGACCCGAGCGGTCTGTGGAAAAGCTTGCACAGGGGCGGACTCAGGTTCGGTGCTTGGTATTGAGCCAGAGCTCGACACCGTGTAAGATCCTGCCGTCTGCGGCTGGGTCACCTCCGGGACCATGTCCATCTCAGGGGAAGCCTCCAAGACATCACGGATCCCATTCGAGGTTCCTTTAGTCTCGTCTAATGCCAGCGAACCGGCATATGTCGGGAAAGAGGGGGAATGGTACGCTGACCCCCTGTAAACTCGACCGACGGGCCCTACAATCCCTTGCCCCTGAGATTGGCCCTATCGAGCCACTCCCCCGGCAACGATCAATTTTGGGCCACCTGCTTGCTCTCTTGGTGTACCCTGTGAAATTAAGCGAGGGACTGCCGCTAGAAAACAGATGGAGTCACCCTTTTTACTTTTAAGAGCCCATCTGGCAACAGCCTACTAGGGTAAAAGTCGCCGTACTCTCAACAGCCTACTACTAGGCTAGATTAAAAAACAATAACATGTAAATAACAAAGATAAAAAAAGGAACAAGGGTAAGACATACGCTTAAAAAAAGTTACAAGAGGCGGCCGGCGCAGAAACGTGCGACCTACAACAAAGAGTCAAGTAAAATGGAGGAGGGCTGCCTTGTCCAAACAATCGTAGAGTACGCAAGTCTGTGTGCACGGACGGTGCAGAGGAACAGGAAAGAGTTGAATATGAGTCATGCTGTGATTACAAGGGTACGGCTGCTCGGAAACCAATCTAGCGATTTTGATATTTAAAGAAACTCGAAATTTATCGCAGAGATCTAGGCAAGCATTGTCAACGATCCCAGTGAGTCAATGAGGTCCATAGTCAGAGACAAGGAAGTGTCACAGTCTCTCATCAGGCAGTTACTGCATGAGGACATCCGCTATTACTCATACAAAGTGAAAAAGAGCCAGCTTCTGTCGCATAAGATGAAAGACGAGCGGAATGAACGTGCAGCGAAGCTTGTGAACAAACTGAAGCATCCCCTCAAGCCTGGCATGCTTTGGTTCTTCTTAGACGACGAGAATTTCTGCTAGAACCAGATGAACTCGCAGAACAACCACTGGCTTGCTGTATCTCCCAAAATGTACCGAAAGTCATTAAGACCAAGTTCCAAGTACACATAGTGTTTGGGGTGGTCAGTAGCGAGGGCTACGTTATATCCCGTTTATTTTCTCGGATAGCTACCTAAAGGCTTTGGACGAGTCGGTGTTGCCCTGGATATAGGAAGTGGTAGTTGAAAGGCCGTACTTGTGACAGCAGGACTCTGCACCGTACCACAGAAGCTGGTGGATCCAGTCTTGGTTGTCAGACTTTAACCAAAATCACTCCGAACATCTGGCATCTTAACTCTCCAGACTGCAACCCCTTGGACTATTATGTGTGGGGCGTGGTTGAGAGAGAGACCAAGAAGTCCCCGTGCATAAGTAAGGTGGAACTTAGGTCTAGGATCACCATAGTTTTCGCAGAGTTAAACAGAGGGGCCGCCGAGAAGGTCTCCAGCATGTTCTGACACTGCCTGGAGGCTGTGGTTGAGGCAAACGACGATTTCATTGAATAAAACGAATAGTACAATTCTTGAAGTCTTTGACATGTAACTTTGGTAAATATATCTATATAAATGAATTCTCTGTGTTATTTTATTTTATAGTGAAGTTAGGGGATAAATTACTCACTATACCCTGTAAATACATATCTAGAAAAGTCAATCTTTCACCTTACCCTTCAAAATTGATATCCCTTTCCTTTATACCAAAGAGGAGGCATTTTCTTTCCCAAAAAACACCTCTCCCCCCCAGACTCATAGGATAAAAAACCCCATCAAAATACTTACACCACCGCACACTCCATTTGTGTCTCCCTAAAAACTCTGGTTAGAGCCAAGTGAACAGCCCCATCATTCTGCAGTGGTGAGAGAGTGCATGTCGAGTACACAACACAGCCTCCTGGTTTGGTACACATCAGTGCCGCCCTAGAACAAATCACTTCCTGAAAATCTGATTTGAATAGATATTGGAAGCCAAGGGTAACCAATAGGGCAAGATGCCGGTCATCATAATAAATAAAACGGACGCATACATAATGGAAACCAGTTATGTATAATAATTGATTTTGTTTACTCCGTAATTCTGTTCTGTGAGGCAGACAGAGACCCAGGAATGTCACCATATCCAATTGCTAGGTCCATAGGTACCTGTGATTTTTTTTAGCGTGTACCTGGCCACTGCCTACAAGGACATAAGTCGCTGTAATTGTCTTAGAGCCTAATGCTATGCTACATTAAAAAAAAACTCAAAACAAAAAACAACAACAAGAAAACTAAAGGCAAAAAACAACAAAAACAAAACAAAAAAAAACAAGAAGAAGCAGTACTCTCCGTCGTCGGGAGGCGGCTCGTCTCTCCCCGGTGTACGCCGAATAGACTCAAATAAAATGGAGGAGGCCAGCCTCCAAGTCAAATAGTTTGCGTGCACAAGCCGGTCCCAAGTACAAGGGACAAGCAGTAGCGACCCTACTGGTAAAGTACACGAAGATCGCCCAGACTGGGACATTCAACAAGAATGTGCGCCGAAGTTAGTGAGGTGCAGCCGAGCGCTCTGTCAAATCGCGGTGCGTCCCGTGAGTGTGCTTAATTCGTAGACAACAGAAAGCGACCTGAAGCCATCGACTTATCGGAGAGGTGGGCGAGGGGCATGGGAACAGTCACGATGCACTGGTAAGTAACTCTTTTAAGTTTACCTCAGCCGTCTCCCGTCTACCAAAGAAACAAAGAAAACCGAAACCTGTGCGCTTCGGCATGGCGAGATGCGGTTCAATGACTTGGAGTTGACGCTCCAAAGTTGGCATCTCGGCAGCAAAAAAAGGGGGATCTAAAGGTCGTCCACGTAGAGCGTAGCGAAAGGGTGTGACAGTGCGGACAATAAGCTGCAGGACACCTTTTTTTCTACTCCATTGGGCAGGAGAGCGCTCCCCCACCAGTAGGCGGAATCGACGAGCACACAAAAAATCAGAAATAAAGATTGAAAGGCGATTCCTCCACCCCATCGTGTGTAAAGTCTCCATGATACCGTTCGCCATGCGGTATCATAGGCCTTCAGATCGAAGAACACTCACGTAGTGCTGTCTACGAAGGAAGGCCTCGCAGACGGCATTTTCCAGTCGTAGCAAAGCCTCCGACGTGGAGTGGAACTTGCGGAACACGCACTGTGCTAAGGATAGGTGGCCTCTGCTATCCAGGAAAAAGGCTAGTCTAACATGTACCAATTTCTCGCTCAACGCGCACATGGAAGAGGTTAGGGAAATTGGGTGGAAACAGGCAGGGGTAGTGATATCTCCCCGTTTGTGAAAAGCGATCACAGTAGCTATTTGCTAGTAGTCTGAGAGGGTACCGTCTGTCCAGATCTTGTTGAACAAATCTAGCAAAAATGCTGTGCTTCGCTCACCTAGGTGTCGAAGCAAGGCATACGGGACAACGGCATGGACAGAGGCAGTGTCCAAGCATGTAGCGAGAGCGGAACGCAACTCACTCAGCCTAAATCTTTGGCGGTCTTCAGCGACATCACGAGGTAAATTGAATGATGGAGGAGGAGCGTCTCGGACTGAGATTGTAGAGAAAGCCTTCGTAAAAGACTTCGCCGCGGACGCGGGGTCGAGGTTGCCGGAGAAAAACTCAATGGCTTTATTAATCAACCTTAACTCCTCGACTGGGTCAGTTAAATGAAATCAGTCATTTCCTGAAATGCGGAGCTCCGCGCCCGCGCCAAACACCACCGGGGATGGGGCTATCAGGCGGCAGTAGTCCAGAAAAAGATATTAGAATGGTAAAGTCATCACTACCATGGAAGTCACGATGTGCATCCGGAGAGCACAAGGATAGATCAAAACAAGAAAATGAAGCTGTTCTCGGGCAGTAATGCGCAAACTCATCCACATTTAGCACACCCTCTCCAGCTCGTCGATCGGGTCGGCAAGGACCTGACCCTGGCGAATGATCGTATAGTCTCCCCAGAAGAGGTGCCTACCGTTCAAATCCACGAGCAAAAGATAAAGCCTTCGGCAATCGTGCCACGATGCGGCGGAAGTTCTCCGCGTCGAAGTCGCCTGACGGTGGAATGTGCACAAAAATAATAGTATACTTTATATCCAGGTGTAGCTGCACTGGCAATGCCTGAAAGGTATAACAAATAGAAGAGCGGAGACTTCATACAGGGTGTAAATCACACATCCTCCCGCCCGGCTCACATACCAGGTGGTGGGTTAGCATAACACAGACCCTGGTAGGGTGGGTAGGGGGCACGTGCCATCATGGTGGCCTACAAAAAAATAGCTAACGGGGAACGGGAGAATACGAGTTCATGTAGCTCCTCACAGTTGACCCAGAGTTAGTCTACGGCAACTCCATTGAAGGAAAATACGAGGGCCTTTTCGAACTGAAAACTTTCACGGGAATGGTCGTATGCTTCCGGGAGGCAGAACTCCGGGTGCATTGGCCGTACAAGGCGCTGTCACCTTCGAGGACTTATGGAGCGAGTCTTTTCTCTCCCCCAACTCGAAATCTTTGGCGGCCGGGGTGTTTCGGATTCGTAGGTGCCGCGGCTCCAAGTCTCCCGTTTCATCCTTGGAGGGGAAGTAGGAACCGAAACAACTTTGGTGCTCTCCTCTATTCCAGGGGCATGTTTGAGAGTGCCCGAAGACGGCATCACGGCCCCCTTCAGGGAGTTTGTCTCCCTGTGAATCTACCGTACTGCCTTTTAATCTTTCGAGTAACAGTCACACAGGGGGCGGGGGTAAGAGTTCTGATTTAGTCGAAGCTGGGATTAAACCCTTTGTACCCCAGAAGGGTTGGGAATGGGCACGGAAGCGACCGTGCTCCTAGGGTTGGAACAGAGCGTGCCTTTTTTTAAAGATTGAGGCCTAAGACGCAAGACTACACAGGTAGCGGTAAGCGTTCCAGGACCAAGTCTTCAGCCTGGCGAAAGGAGAAACGATCCACAGCCTGAACGGCCAGGATTTCCTTCTCCAGGAGATACGCGCCACATTGCTTCAAGGAAGCGGCTTTCTGTAATTGACACACTTGGCCATACACAATACAGAATTATCGTGTAAGGCGTTGGAGCATCTTACACAGACTACGGGCAAACCTGATTTTACACGTCTACATGAGTGATTCGTATGGCCGAAGTGGTGGCAGTAGTAGCACCTCCACGTCAGTGGCACGAATGTTTTCACGCACCGACTCAGAGAACGTCACGATCGAACGTAACAGAGTAATGGTGGGTCTCGAGGCACCCATCCCTGTTTTCTCATCACATGCTCGACCTTGAGTGCTTCTTTGTCAGACAGCTCTTTGGTGATATTTTCTAAAAGGTTCCCTCGCATAAACCACTTATTTTCACGAAATTCATGGTAGAGTGCGGCGTCACACTCATCGGCGAGCCATCGAGTGTCCTCAGGGATCTAATAATGGCTACCTAAGAAGGGTCCGCCGCATTGGCCAGAAGGCACCCATCTGCGAAACCGCTTACCTTTGGCTCTCTACCAGTCAATCTAGCTAAAATTTTGATGGAGCATGTGGCCTTTGGCCAATTGCTGTCATCAATGGAGCGAATAACTAAATAGCGCCTGAAGCCAGCGGGCTATAAAGGCCAGGTAATCTCGGAATGAGGAACCGGACCCGACCTAATCAAGGCTCCGCTCAGCGCACTTGCGATTTAGTCTTGGTCTGGCCCTGCCCGCCTGAAGGATCTTAGTGGCAAGGCACGACGGTCTTGGCTTGGTCGTTTGACGAAAATGAGGCAGACGCATCTGTTCCCAGAGCACCCGCAGATGGAGAGGAATCCCTTGTCCTCTTTGATTTCTTTTCTTATATTTTCTCTTCTTTGCATAGAAAGGCGGGGAGTGAATCCGCATCTCTCTTCGTTCAGAAAAGGCCCCGTGGCCGGACGGAACAGTCTCGTTCAGATCATGGCCATAAAGGGGGTTTAACGCAGGGAGGGGGTAGATTCTCTCTTTGTGAGTCTTCGGGGGCCCACGAGGGGCGGTCAATAAGTTTTGCAATTCGGATATAAGGAAACGAGATATGAGGAAAAGTGTTTTATTATTTTTCAATATAACTACCCTCGACTTCAATGCACTTGCGCCACTTGTCCCTGAGGCTTCGAATTCCCGACAACCAGAAATCTCCCGACTGCTGTTCAATCTACTCCTGGACGGCGAGCTGCACATCTTCATCGTCCCCAAACCGGCGTCCACGCAGTGCAACCTTGAGCTGACGGAATAAATAGTAGTCGCTAGGGGCCAGATCTGGACTGTAGAGGGGATGGTTGAGCTCCTCGAATCTGCACCTGCACAGGGCAGCTTGCGCAACTCTGGCTTTGTGGACTTTGACGACATTGAAGTCGATCATGGGGCGTGAGGTTTCTAGGGATTCAACGGGCAGAGACCTTGGTCATGGCCAAATTGTCGTGGATGATGTTGATAACACTTCCATGTGATATTCCAAGTTCTCACTCGATTTCTTCGACCTTCAACCGTCGATTTTCGAGGATCCTCCTCTCCACACGGGCGACGTCTGACAGGAGTCATCTTCAAGGGACTCAGGACAAGGGCGGAACTCCCTATTCCAGCGAGCAATGGTTGCATAGGAAGGGGCGGTGTCGGTGTACACTGCAACCATGAGTTCATGCATCTCATTTGTATTCTTGCCTTCCTTGGCCAAAAATTTGATCACTGCACGGTGCTCAACCTTCTCCATTGTTGAAAGATTTGTGACTGACGATCTGCGATCAGCTACTGCTTCTTAAATAGACGAGGCAGAAGCGTTTTGGGGTTTTTTTTTTTTAAGAGCTCATCTGGCGACTGCCTACTTGGGCATTAGTCGCCGTATTAAAACTGGCCTAGTTCTAGGCTACTTTAAAATAAAATTAAAGAGACGAAAAACACCCCAAAAAGGGGGAAAGGAAGCAAGCTCCTGCGTCGGGGGAGGTCCTCCTCCCCCAGCGCAGGAGCCTGCGACCTACAAAAAAAACAAACAAATAACAATAACAAAAACAACTAGTTAAATACAAGGGAGAAGGCCGGCCTTCCCCCCCAAAAGTCTATCATTCCACCAGTCATGGTGCACGCACTCGTCTCGAGTACAAGGGACAGGCGGTAGCGACCCCGCCCATTCCGGTACCGGGACAGGTAACGTGCGCGAAGATCACCCAGACTGGGACATTCGACAAGAATGTGCCGAACAGTCTGGGGGACGACGCAGTCGTCACAATAGGGCACAGGCGAGCGCTGCATCAAATAGCGATGCGTCACACGAGTGTTTCCGATTCGGAGACGACATAAAGCAACCTGAAGCCATCGCTGCTTTGGGGGATAGGTCCATGGAAACAGTCGCGGCGCAATGCCACGCAACTTTAAGTTCCCTTCGACCGTCTCCCATCTTCTTTGCCAAGCGGTCCGAAGAGCTGCCCGTATTCCTGCCATGTAGTCTGTATGATGTAGTGAAACGCTGGTCGGGTCGCAGAGACCTCGCGGACACTTTGGCGCCCTCATTCCCCGCAATTCCTACATGTCCAGGAACCCAGCAGAAGATAATCTCCACATCCGCCCGGCTTGCCAAAACCGTGGCGTCACGGATCTCGCGAACCTGGGGATGCGGAAATTCCAACGCCCAGAGAGCA
This sequence comes from Ceratothoa steindachneri, assembly GCA_963969495.1. Lineage (NCBI taxonomy): Eukaryota > Metazoa > Arthropoda > Malacostraca > Isopoda > Cymothoidae > Ceratothoa > Ceratothoa steindachneri. Next base: position 172,464,519 of record OZ018325.1, on the reverse strand, counting down.
CTCAGGGCGCTTTGTGAATTACTATAGATCACAATCCGGTCTCCGAGCCGGACATGTCGGCCGTGAAGACAGACGGAGCGCGCCAGGCAGAGCACAACTGACTTTAAACAGATGGGATACGGCGTGGAAGCCGACCTCCCCTCTTAGTCCTTGGAGCCATCCGTATACACTGGCACGGATCCAGCGTGACATGAGGTGTGCTACAAAAAGGTCGAACGCATTACTCCCGGCGCTGTACAAGCTTTGGGAGCAGAGGCGTGGCGACAAATAGCCAAATGTGGTACCCTCCAGGGTGGCGTCCTGGGCAGAACCAGGGGCGTCACCGGCCCGAGAGGTATTCCTAGTTCTCGAAGGAGTTTCCTAGCCGTAAACCCAAAGGGCTTAGGGTATGAGTGGCGTCTCTCGGCGGCATAGGCACCGTCGAAATCAGCTGCGGATGCAGTGAGAGTTGTTGGCGACTGATGGACGCGCAGGGCTCGCGCGTACAGGCGCATTATGCACTGTACACGGCGTAGAGCGAGTGGCATCTCCCCAGAATCGAATAGTAGGCTCTCAATAGGGAAAGTGCGGAAAGCACTGGTCGCAAGGCGAAGGCCGGTGTGGTGGATCGAGTCCACCTTCCTCAATACACGGTCGGCTGCGGATGCATAAAACTCGCATCCGTAGTAGAGCTTCGAACGAACAAAGGATCGATAAAAAAGTAAGGCAGTAGCCCTATCAGCGCCCAAGCGCTGAACGTCACGGAACGGAGAATATCCATGTCGCGGGTACAGGAGACCCTAAGGCTGCGAATATGAGCCTCCCAGGTGAGGCGTCGGTCAAATACAAGACCAAGGAAACGGTGTGATTCAACCACTTCTAGGCGTACCCCATTAAGAAAGAAGTCTGGGTCTGGGTGGAGACGTGGATGACGGCAGAAATGCACCACCTTAGTCTTGGCCAAGGAAAACCGAAACCTGTGCGCTTTGGCATAGCGAGAGACGCGGTTCAACGCCTGTTGGAGTCCACGCTCCAGAGTTGGAATCTGGGCCGCGCCAAAAGAGATCGAAAGGTCGTCCACGTAGAGCGTAGCGAGAACATCTTCCGGCAGCACCGAGGTGATGCCGTTGATGTTCAGGACAAAGAGTGTGACACTGAGGACACTTCCCTGCGGGACACCCTCTTCCTGCTCCATTGGAGCGGAAAGGGATCCTCCCATCAGTACGCGGAATCGACGATCTCGCAAAAATTCAGATATAAGCATTGGGAGGCGTCCCCTCGCCCCCATCGTGTGGAGAGTCTCCATGATACCGTATCGCCATGCGATATCATAGGCCTTCTCCAGATCGAAAAACACCGTGGTGTAGTGCTGTCTACGATGGAAGGCCTCGCAGGCGGCATTTTCCAGTCGGAGCAGAGCATCCGACGTGGAGTGGACTTGCGGAAGCCGCACTGTGCAGAAGACAGATGGCCTCCGCTGTCCTGAACAAAGGCTAATCTAACATTTACCAATTTCTCCATCAACTTGCACACGCAAGAAGTTAGAGAGATTGGGCAGAAACTGGCCGGAGTAGAGTGATCTCTTCCCGGTTTGCGAAAGGCGAGCACAGTAGCGATTCGCCAGGAATCTGGGAGAAGACCCTCCACCCAGATCCTGTTGAACAAATCTAACAGAAAGGCCATGCCTCGCTCACCCAGGTGTCGAAGCATGGAGTACGGGACATCGTCCGGACCATGGGCGGTGTCTGCGCACGAAACAAGAGCGGGAGGCAACCACTCATGAAAAACCTGTCGTTGAAGGGTTCGCCTCTGGAGGTAAAGTACACCTGGCGGCCTTCCGCGACATTACGACATGCATTGAATGCTGGCGGAACAGTATCCCGGCTAGAGAATGCGGGGAAAGCGGTCGCTAAGGATTCCGCCACGGACGCTGAAGCCGAGATTGTGGTCCCATTCTCCGGGAGAACGAGAGGGAATCTTGCGAGAACTTGCCTCGAATCCTTTTGACTCGCTTCCACACCTCTGCTAGAGGGGTCTTCCCGTTAATTGAAAACACGTATGGCCGCCAAGAAGAACGGCCGGCGTGTTTCGAAATATACCGGAACCTAGCCGTAGCCCTAGCCCGACGAAATTCATCGACAGTGATATCGTTCGGGCGGCGCTTCTGCTTGAGGCCCGTCTCACACTCAGCTGACCACCACGGGAGTGGTCGGCGTGCAAAACGGCCTGACATTCTAGGAATAGTAGTTAAGCCCGCGGCGATGAGGTTGCCGGAGAAGAACTCAACGGCCTCATCTACCGACCTAAACTCCTCGAGTGATAGAGCATTTAGTCATTTCTTGAAATGCAGACCACCGCGCCCACGCCAAGCACCACCGTGGCGGGCTCTCGGGCGGCAGCGGTCTAGAAAATGATATTTGAATGGTAAAGTGAACACTACCATGAAGGTCATCGACCACTCCCCAATCAAAATCGGGCTGTGTATCTGGAGAGCACAAAGATAGATCGATGAAGGAAAATGACGCGGTTCTCGGGCAGTGATGCGTAAAATCACCCACATTTAGGACACCTATCTCAAGCTCTTCGATCAGATCGGCAAGGACTTGTCCCCTGGGATTGACAGAGTAGTCTCCCCAGAGGGGGTGTCTACCGTTTACATCTGAGCAAGAGAAAGGGCCTCGGCAACCGTGCCACGACGCGGCGGAAGTCCCCCACGTCGAAGTCGGCTGACGGTGGAATGTACGCGGAAATAACAGTATACCTCCTATCGAGGTGCAGCTGCACAGCTACTGCCTGAAAGGAGGTATCTAAAGCGAAGACAAGAACGGAGACATCATGCTGGGTGTAAATCGAACATCCTCCCGCCCGGCATCCATCCCGTGGTGGTGGGATCGCAAAACCCTCATACCCCGGGAGGGTCGGCAGGGGGCTAAGCGCCCAGCATGCTTTGCTGCAAAAAATAGCTAAAAGGAAACGGGAGGAGACGAGTTTCCGCAGCTCCTTCCAGTTGGCCCGGTGTCCGTGGCAATTCCATTGAAGGAATATGCCCATCAGGCCTGGCTCTGAGGAAACGCGGGGGGTCCTATTGGAACAGAAGACCCTCAAGGGAATTGGCGTACGCTTCCCGGAGGCAGAAGCCCGGGCGCTGTCGCCTTCGAGGACTTATTGGGGGAGGTTGGGCTCGCCATGCGAGTCTTTTCCTCCCTCCGCCTCGAAACCTTAGGCAGGCGTTGCGGCTTCAGAGGCGCGGAGCCCACTTTTAGAGGATCCACCGTCTCCTAGCCACCCACCCACCACTAGACGTGGGCGAAGGATCCGATGCTCCTTTGTTGCTGTCCTCCTTTCAGAACCCCGGAAGATGCTCTGGCGACCAACTTCAGGGGTGTTGCCTCCTGTGAGTCTAACGACTCGGTGAAAGCGCGTGGCTGTTTTCCCTCCGGGAAACGGTCACTCTGGGTAAAGGGAGGGGGAGCCCTGGTTTTAGCCGGGGCTCCCCCTCCTTTCCCCCAGCTGACCGTTTCCCGTAAGGCGAAACAGCCACGCGCCTCCACCGAGTCGTTAGACTCACAGGAGGCAACACCCCTGAAGTTGGTCACGCTGGGGATAGGAAGGGGGAGCCCCTCCCTTCCCCCTGTCGCCAGCTTTACCAGGGGAGCGCCCGGGGTGGGTAGAACCCGCAGAAGGGTTCCGAATGGGCGCGGAAACGACTGAACTCGTAGTCCTGGAAGGGACAGGAGCAGAGGGTGTCTTTTTCAACATTGAGACAAAGGACGTCCCGGGTAGCGAAGGGCGCGCCAGGACGAAGTACTTAGCCTCGCCAAATGAGAGACGATCCTGAGCCTGAAAAGCCAGCATTTCCTTCTCAAGGAGATACGCACCACATTGTTTTGAAGAAGCGGGGTGCAGCTCTCCGTAATTGACACACTTGGCCACACACGATTTGGACTTATCGTGTGAGGCCTTGGAGCAACTTACACAGGTTTCGGGTAACCTCGACTTTGCACGTTGACAGGAGCGATTAGTATGGCCGAAGTGGTGGTAGTAATAGCACCTCCGCGGCAGTGGCACGAATGCCTTCACGTAGTAGCAGTATCAACCGGCACGCACCGACTCAGGGAGCTTGTCACAGTCGAACGTGACGAAGAGTCTAGGGGTGGGTATCGAGGTCTCCCTCTGTTTTCTCATCACACGTTCGACCTTGACCGCCCCATGGTCGGCCAATCCTAAGGTGATGTCCTCTATGGACTAGTCCACGAGGTCCCTCGCATAAACTACTCCTTTCACGAGGTTCATGGTAGAGTGAGGCGTCATACTCACAGGCGTGCCATCAAGTGTCTGAAGGGCACTCTAATCATGGCCGACTCGGAGGGATTCGACGCATTCGCCAAAAGGCTCCCGTTCGAGAAACGGGTCACCTTCGGCTCTCTACCAACCACACTAGCTAAAGCTCTCCTCTGATGGATGATGTTGCCCTTACCCAACATGGTGCCATCAGTGGAGCGAATAACGAGGAAGCGTTTGAAGCCAGCGGGCTCGAAAACGCGAGGTAATCTCTCAATGAGGGTCCCCGATGTAATCGAGGCTCCGCTCTGCGCACTAGCATTTTGGTCTTAGTCAGGGGCTCTGAAACCCGGGGGGGAGGGAAACAAAGGGGACGGATGTGCCGATCTTGGCTTGGTCGCTTACCGAAGTGGCAGCAGATCCAACCGTCCCCGCAGCCCCGAGTCTTTTTATTCTTTTTTCTTTTTATGAGAGGATGCCGGGGAATGAACCCGCTTCTCCCCTCCGCCGACAGGAGCCTCAGCAAGGTCCTTCTCCGAGATGGAGAAAGGCCTGGCAGTCACAGGGGCACCGGTCAGAGGAGGAGATACCTCTACTCCTTGGACTGCCTTGGAAACCAGAGCCGTTTGAAGAGGACCTTGCATAGGGGCGGACTCGAGTTCGGTTCTTGGCGCCGAGCCCGGATTCGCTCCCATGCAAGGCCAGACCATCTGAGGCTGGGTTGCTTCAAAGACCATGTCTATCTCGGGGGCAAGGGCTCCAGTTGGCCATCTCTCCTAAGATATCACAGGTCCCATTGGCAGTGGTGTCACAAGTCGAGTCTGGAGAGGCACAAGCCTTGATCCCGCTAGGTTTAATATTCTAGCCAGCAGGTCTTTTGAGGGAAGCGACCGATGGGGCCGGCTTCCCTCTCCCCCCTAAGGGGGTTTGCCCTACCGAGCCGCTTCAATGGGGAGCGGTCGGCTATGGGCTGCCTGCTGGCTTTCTTGGCAGTCCCCTTGGAAAGTGAGGTGCCGTCTCCTACACCCATAGGCAAAGGAGAGGAGTAAGCCTCCTCTCCGGTTAAGACAGATTTGGAGGGTCCCCTACGAGAGCACAGGGGAGGGGAACTCGATTTTCTCAGTGGGCATGGTGACCCTATATTTCTTTACTGGAAGCAAATGATAATCACCCCTCACAGTCGGCCACTCTGCGAGGGGTGCGTATGGGGCTGGCAGAGCCAGGTGCCGCCATTTATGGCCACCCCTCCCGCCTGATGACCTTGTAGCCCTTCGGCATGGCGGCTCCACCTTAGGCACGCGTAAAAAAAGGTAGTGAAGTGAGAAGGAAAAGGGATGTGAGGAAGGTATGGGTGGGGTTGAAGCAGGTTGTTAAAAACCCACCATCCCAAACCGGAGCTCAGGGGGTAGGGAACATTGTTCCTTCCCCCCTCAGTCCCGATCCGGGATAGTTGGCTGAGAAGGTCAGCATTTACCCTGTGAAAATAGAGGCCGACCAGAGAAAGTTTTGGGAGAGGTTGTAGGAAAGGTGAGGAAATAGTGGAGAAATACAGGCTGTCTGAAAGGAGAAGTGGTTAAGCTGGGGCGCTGAATCCCGTCAACATGGCGGCCAGAAGGCAAATCACCGCTCCCCTTACGGGGGCGGGGGGGGGGGCTTTGGGCATTGAAGTGTGATTAATGCAAAGATTGGTTTTGCCCCAATAACTCTTTCTCTGCATGTAATGGGTTGACCATCTTCCTAGCAGGCAAAGCCGTTTGTAAATCTTGCCACCTTGTATGGCACGAGAAAAAGAGTTGTAGAGTAATCAGTGATTCCTGGAGTGGAATCACCACACGTGGGTGTATCCTGTGTGAGGTTAAGTTGCAATTAAACTTTCACTTCTTAGATGCTTCATGGGTCACTAGCAAAGGAGAGTGCTATAAAATTCCCACAGCATGCAACAGCCTCCATCCATTCTATCCTAGTCCATGAGGGCAGTATCACAGAAGGCGCAGCCTTTCCAACTCAAGCAGTTGGAGGAGCAGAGGTCATCTGCTCCTGTGGCAATTAATAACAATACTTCTTTATGGTTCTATGGGAAACCTTCGTACAGGCTATATCCTTCCTCTGTTCAGCCAGACAGCTTGAGCACCAACAAAACTTCAGAAAACTAATGCAGGAAAAAAAATAATAAATTAAACAACCTTTGTAATTTATAAAATATTTGAAGTTCCAGGACCAGTTACACTATAAACCTTTTGCTAAATTTAAAGGGAAGAACTAAGTTAAATGAATCTTGTACTTACAAAATTAGATTAGCCTGAAGCTCTGGCAATGTATGCCTCTCTTTTATTCTTGATGTTTTAAAAATGCTGTTATCAGATTCCTGAAGAGAGTGGCGATCATGGAGACAGGGGGCATCAACCAACACCTTATCAAAGCAATCCTTGTGACTAATTTCGGTTCCACAGCCCTAAAACGTCAGCTGAATTGAAGCAAATGCCACTTTAGCTTAAAGTAAAAATTTATTTGCACATGTAATAAATGCATTCTGAATAAAGTGAATATAAAAATCAAATATTAGTAATCATTAAAATTCTTAAAATATGCTAAAATCCTCAATAAAAAATGGTTTAATATGTATTGTTAAATAAAAGCTCTCCTAAAGCAAATTCAGGGTATGGAAGAGTCCATTTTTCCCATTCTCACTTGCAGACTTTCCTGTTGCTTATGATGCTGTGTCTGTTCAATCCTTTTAATCCTGTGTTTTGTCCATTCAATGACCTAGAAGCTGGCCCCACTCAAGAACAAGGTCATTTAAGTATCCTGCTTTGGAATTGAGGTTGAATAAACAACACACACATACCTCACCAAACCCTCTTCCTCCCATCATCGCCAGATATCACTTTCTGCTCAGCTAATCTTGCCTCCACAATATCCTAGAGAGTGGTCAAAGCTCTGATCATCTCCCAATCATAATCACTACACAAACAAGACACCTCCCAACTGGCCACAGATGCACATACACTGATTACAAAAGCGCCAACTGGGAGGCTTTTATATACAAAACAGAACAACACAGCTGTTGACACTTTCAACACAATTATACAAAAAGCAGATAAGAGAGACATCCCCAGAGGCAAAAAAAAATCATACAACCCGAACTTCACCCCTGAAATTCAATACCTCATTAAACAATGACACATACAACACCTCACTGTCAAGATACAAAACATCAAATCCAAGCAGTAAACACAAATAAAAAATAAAATATCTGAACAACCTTAAACTGGAGTAATTATATCCAAATACTTGACCACAAAACAAACTTTACAAAACAATTAACAGCATCACACTATCTAACACCAATGGTACACAATCGCACACAGCCATGATAACATCTGACACCATGCCCTCCAATAAACAACAGGCAAACACACTGATCAATCACTACTCAAAAGTCAACCACCTTCACTCATAAAAATGATAGAAAAGTCATCAGAAGAAAGAGGCAATTACACACCCATATTGATTATGCTCCATTCACCAACCAGCAGACGAAACACACCATTAATAACCTCAAGCACTCACCTGCTTGTGGCCCAGACACAACATAAAAAAACATACACTTAAGCCACAAGGCACACAAGCACTCACCACCATTCCAAACATCTGGAAACACAGTATCATAATCACCATCGCTAAACCACAAAGACCCCATACTACTATCCTCACACAGACCAATCACACTGCTCTATAGCCCCTCCAAAATAACAGAATGACTCATACTAAAACTGATCACATCATTCTTTCCACTAAACATAACACAAGATGGTTTCAGACCTCTACATTCCACAAACACCCTTCTGACAGACCACACACAAAGAACATTTGATGGTATGAACTCAATAAGCCAGCAGATAGAACACTCTTAGTAACACTAGATTGAGTAAAGTCTTTGATGCCATCCCCTGACAAAACCTCCTTGTGGTGAAACTGCCCTTCCAAAGAAGATGGAAGGACAAACATCCTCAATCAACTCTACTGGAAGAACCTAGGAAGAAGCTGTATTTCCAAGAATCCAGAAGAGCGGTGGAACCCTGGGCTCTCAGGGTACCACGTTCTGGGTGGTGCCACACCACTGGCTTGCCAGTTATTTTTTTTTCTTTAAAGGGATACAGTAACCTAGATACTGCATCCCTTCAACTAATCTTAGCCAGTGACAGAGACCAAAACACGTCCCTACACATGCCCCATTTGCAACGCACGTGTCACATCTTCCTGCACCAGTGATGGATCAATCCATTGCAGTTTGTGCAAGGAATGGGTCCACTTCCAGTGCACCACATTACAATTTTTAAAGACCACACTCGACGTTTATTATGTTCCAAGGCACACAGCAATCTTCCCAGACAATTACACAATCGATCCACATGCACTGAATAACCTTCCAGATATTATTCTGGGTGGAGACTTCAATGGTAAACACACTGGCTGGTATGAGCAACAAAACATCAACAGAGGCATAGATATCAGCAACCAATTAGACCAGCTCTTCATACTAAATAACCCAAATACACCTGCACACATCCCACATTAAGCAAATTTGAATGCCACCTCCCTTAATATCACCCTTTGCTCTCTCAGTCTTGCAACATTCATAACATGGAGAACACTAACTGACCTCTCATCCAATTACATACCAATCATTATCACACTATGCACCACAACAGACAGATACTCACATCATACTATCACTAAATTCAAACATTTTGAATGGGAAAACTATCAGGAATCCACAGACACACACTCTAACACACAGTCACGCTGTTATCATCGCAACAAACAAAATTCCATCAGAAAAATAACAAGTCAACATTCGAATAGACCACTACTTCAAAATCAGTCACTTCCCCAACCACAAGGAAGACAGACATCTACAAACATAGACACCACACAAGTCATAAAACAAATTAAAAACTCCTCTACCATGGGAATCAACAACATTTCTAACATACATTTGAAACACCTAGGTCCCCATGGCATCCAAACACTCACAAACATAGCAAACTACTCATATGTCCACTGTTAAATACCTGCAATTTGGAAAATATGAAAAATTATTACACTAATCAAACCCAACAAAACACCCACACAAGCAGCATCCTACAGACCAATTACATTAATCTGTACATCTTCCAAAGTCTTGGAACACCTAATACTATGCATAACCCCCCCACACATACCATTATCACCTACACAACATGGCTAGAGACAAGATCACTCCACCATAACACTTCTCATTAATCTCTCACAAAAAATACAAGATATTAGTCAAGCTTTCAATGCCATTCCACGTCTTCCCCTCTCAAACAAAATCTACAACACCATATTACACAACAAAACCAAATACTGGCTTGTCAGCTACTTATCAGGCAGACAGGCATCTGTCTGGCATACCACAAGACTCAGTTCACAGTCCAACACTATTTAACTTAGACATGGATGACATACCCACCCCACCAGTAAACATTTATAACTCATCATATGCAGATGACTTGTTAATCATATATATACACACAGATGCAAACACAAGTACAAAGATACATAATAGAACTAGAAAACTGGCTCTTCCTAAACAGGCTCAAAGTAGCATCTACCAAATCACATCACAACAAGGAACATCAGCATAGACCCAACGGCAACACTAAGTGACATCAATTCCACACACACATGAGACAAAGATACTAGGAGCCACTTACAACACTTCAATGTCATTTGGACCACACATAAAATATAAAGTCAAAAGATGCAGACCCAGACTCAATGCGCTCAGTGCCCTAACAACATTTGGTCAACACAAGGAAACTCTCACCCTAGTCTACAAACAGTACATACATTCTGTTAATGACTATGCTAGCCCTGCTTGGGCACCTGCCATAACCAAAATGCAACTAAACAAATTACAGACTTCACAGAACACAGCACTAAAAATCATACTAGGTAGTACACAAATGACACCCATTGAACATTTACATGCTGAAATTAAAATCTTCACAATTAAGCAACACCTTCACATGAGTGGTACACAATTCCTTGCATCAGTCATACACAAACCAAACAGCCTCTGTCACTTTCTTCACAACCGCCCTCCTACTCACAGACAAGTGGCAAGCTCACCACAATGATACTATACATACATTCTTAGCTCCATATCACAACCAACAAACCTCTCACAGTACAAAGATACATTCACACACACCTCACCAGATCAGCAACCAATAACCTTCCACATAAAATACTTAACGCCACCTTACACGACTTTGCTGTGGTCATCACCAATCACTTAATACATACAAACACGGCATAGACAACACTTAAACAGACCCTATGCCCTCTCTGTCAAGCTAATTCCCACACCATCACGCATCTCATTGAAAATTGCATTAGCTTGGCAGCTCTCAGACAACACAATAACATTAGCAATGTCCTTAAACAATGTCAACTATCCCTCTCCTCCAGCCCGAAGCCACCATTCAGAATCACATACACACTGAAATTACTCGTCGCTCCATTTGTGCACTCACAACACACTAGCCCCCCTAGCATACACAATCTGAGGCTAGGGTGCATGTGAGCAGTGAGATTTGGGCACCATCCAGCCCTCCTGAGCTACCAGAAAAGGATGGAACACACTGGAAAGTTTGTGGGTGAGCCCAGTGCTAGTCATGGCCTTCCTCAGGAGCAATGGGCTGTTTGGCCGAAGAGCCTAGGGCTAAGCAACAACAACACTCCTACAAAACAACCACACAAATTAGTTGCAATAAAGGTCAACAAAATCAAATACATCAACATTTACATACCATCTAGCTCCTCTTGAAACTGTCCAGCAAGTTTTTAACCAAACCTGGCACCACTCTCATAGCACAACCACCATCATCCAACTTCACTCACTAAATATACTGAACAATAGAAATCCATAAACAAGAATACCCATAACACAACCACACTTACCAGACATAACTATCTGCTCCCCTCACTTCCATACTAGAATCACTAAGCATAAGCAAACCTTCCATGAATTCTAATCTGACCACCTCCTAATACTAATCATATTTCAACTAACCCAACTTATCCACAGCTCTAACAAATTAATATATATATATATATATATATATATATATATATATATATATATATATATATATATATATATATATATATATATAAAGTTGATGGAATTCACAACACACACAGAAAAGTCCCTATCCAAATTAAAAATTAACCATTTCCGTTCCTTCTATCAAGCACTCACACCTCACCAACACAATCCCCCAGGCAAGCAAGAAATATATCTCCCAAGGACATAGAAAATACTTCAATCCCAACTTTACACCTGAAATCAACCTAATAAAAGATAGACAAAACAAAAATATCATAGCCCAACAACTTAAAGAAATCCATGACATCAACAGGTGAATCAATACTTTAATTAGTGATGTACCGCTTAGACATTTTGGCCGATGCCGGTGCTGATTTATTAAAAGAAAAGCTGATGCCGATGCCGAGCTTTGGTAAGTTTTCAAAAAAGAGGTAAAGCTCAACTATTATAGTCACCTATAATGGTCTTAGGACTGTCAAGGATTCAAGACTAATCACCTCACTTTGCAATATGATTTCCAACCTTGCCTCTGCCTATCAGCGTGGATAAAGCATCGACCAAATGATGCTCACTTAGATTGGTCAAGCAAATTAGCAGAAAATATAAATTGTTTTTTGCATGCTATATATAATATTAAAAAAAAATTCTTTTCTACTGCTTCAGAAATGTAAAAGAGGATAAAAAGTCATAAATTTTGCAATAATAACCTCAATGCAAAACATAGAACTCATTCAATTTACGATACAAGTGCTGCTGACCACTGTTTTTTTTCTATTACAAATTTTTATAAAATAATTGGTGAAAAAAGTGTGCGATACTTTTTATTTATATACTAATTGTAGGAAGGGATAAACTATATACAGTGTTTTACTTATACTCATTTTAGTGACTCAAACAGTTTCTGGAATGGTCACGAACTTAGGAAGTCCACTACCTTTCTTTATTACAGTTAATATAGTTTTCTCAAGCTTTTATCTTAATCGCACTTATAACATTCACTTTAATCGCTGGAAATTCTTCTAACACTTTTTTCACCAACCATTGTAACAAAATTTTAACAGAAAAAATAGTAAGTGAGAGTTGTTGAAACGTTTATAGTAATATGAAAATAAATGTAGGCAAGTGATTATAAAATCTCATAAAATGTTAATCAGCATAAAGGCTTGGCAAATCACAAAAAATATGCAGATGACAGTGCTGATGAGAAAAATATAGGCCAATTATGATGGTGCCAATGCCCATCGATCGGTACATCACTAACTTTCATATAACTGAACAAGAAAACTCAAAACAATACCTCAAAACAATCTACCACAAAAGAAACAACTCCCAACTCTGGCAGATTAGCCAAATAGCCATCAGCTGCAATAGGAAAACACTAAAAAATTTACAAAGATTGCACATGAACTTCATGTAATCACCCTTTCTTCCCCCATGACACTACTCTCCTCATAAAATCATTCAAAAAACACACATCAAACATCCACCAAAACAGCTTGGCCCGACAGCCATATCACTTCCCTCCCCATCTGGAAACATACTACACATCATCCCCATCATTCAACCAAATAAACCCTACAAATTTTCCCACATCTTAAAGACTGATCTCAACCATCTCCAAAATTCTAGAAAAACTAATCCTCCGCAGAATCCAGCTCAAAACAACCCTCACACACTCAGCATAGCTTCAGAAAAAAACAACCACACTACTATCCAACCTAATAGCACACTAGAAGGCTACAACCAAAACTATCCCACACAACACAATAGACATCAGCAAATCCTTCAACACCATCCCAATCTACATCCTCTCACAAACAATACTGAACACCTACTATAATACCACTGACAAAAAATGGATAGCAAAATTTATTTCCAAACAAATGGCTAATTCCTCCCTCACAGCACAATTCAAAAGATAAAAGCTACCCAATGGGCTCTCAATTCACCCACCCTGTTCATATTCACAACAACCTCTAGAAACTTAAATAGATACCTACAACTCCTCCAAAACTGGTTCACACTAAAAGGAAAATACAACTTCACAAAATCAACAGTCACTCTTTTTACCCAAGACCTAAACAATCAAACTATTACCCAAATATCTTGCTCTATGGCCAAATTATCCCCCTCAGCACACAGAAAACCACCTCAAGAGCCATGTGCAGACTCAAAGCTCACAGAACACTAACAAACACCACTTTGGACAATACTATCAGACAGTTCATCCACATAACACTGAACTATGCATTGCCAGCCTAGACACATCTACACAAAATACAAACAGTGCACTCAGCAGCACAACTACCTGCACAAAAACCAACCTATACAGAAGCTCTATGTAAAAACAAAAATTTTACTAAGCGACGATAACCTAAACATGATTGCCACATAGTTCTACAGTAAACTGCTTCTTCCCTCACAGCCCCTACATACCCTCTTCACTCCTACCCATAAAGCAACCCCAATACCCTAGGATAAACAACCAACCAAAACAATATAAAACATAAAAAGCCACATTATCTGCATAGCACTTCAAAAGCAGCAGAAAAACATCAATCCAAAGACACACATTGCCCCCCAGTATGCACAAATCTGAAGCAATCCTGTATCACCAAATCAGTTTCACTGGCTCACCTGCAATCAGGACAACACCTCACTCACATGAAACAAAAACAGATTAAATCTTATCCCCCCCCCCCCTATGAAAAGTGAAAACACTGCCTATCTCATCCTTCCCTGCTTTCACCCCTTCTTGACTTAGAACATCTTCTAATATAACCTCTTTGGGAGACCTCTAGAGAAGACCACATGTCGTGACAGCCTTCCAGAAAGCTGCAGAGTTTCAATGAGAAGAGAGATGTTGATGTGCGACAAAGGAAGAAATTAATTTGGATTATGCATAACTGAATATTTCATATCTGATAATATAACTGACCACACTGTAAGTAATAGTCTCCCAAATTGATGGCAATCCTAGAGGGATGTACTGGAGAAAAAATTGATTCACGCGATTCATCCGTGAAGGTGTTTTGTCATTACAAAAAAGAACTTCTGGAAAAGAAGAGGAAAAATACATCAAAATAACAAAATAGTTAATATATTTATAAGAAAAAAGAAAAGAAGAGAGGGATAGATTTATTCAGAGAAGAATATATATTTGGCTCTGGCTTAGCTGAGTGGAAACACTGCTCAAAATTTGAGGAAAGTTAAGCCACATCGGGTGTAGATAATCATTGGATGGAGTCATGATTCAGGTCAACTCAGTGGCAGCCATATGCTATACATATTATATATATATATATATATATATATATTGCCTTAATTTCCTTTGGCAACTTTCTCTTCTTCTATCTTTTTTATTCCATCTTGTAGATGGTGGATTACTTGTCCAGTATTCATCTCTTTTTTAAATGAATGTGTTTGGTAAAAACCAAACTAAATTGCTAAGCTTTCGATCTTATTCGATCATCTTCGGAGCGTTTTGAAATTTTCTTGCCTCCTTTACCGATGTAATGGGTGGAGTGAGGATCTGACAGAGTGAAAGAAAACGATTTTTAAGGGGTATTTATTCCGCCTTAGTTAATGTTACGTTTAATAAAGGCGGAATAAATACCCCTTAAAAATCGTTTTCTTTCCCTTCTGAGCATAGAGGCACCTATGATTTTTTTTTCTATCTTGAAATGGACCTGCATAGAGTTGGGGAGGAGTTGATATGCACTGTAGATGGGGGCATTCAAGGATTATCCCTGGGGATGCCCCATGTATACTGATACACCTGGTCCCCAGAGAAGTGGCATGCCCTCCTAGCACAGTGACAAGCAGGCTAAAACTAAATTGAGACTACCTGAACATTATTCCTTCTAGACATTTCCTTTTGCCTTCTTTTTACAAGCTTCACCTTTTTTCCTTGGCCAGTGGCCAATGGATCCATGGGGAGGGGTCTGGTTCATCCCTCCTTGGCTCCAGTTGGGGTGGTGGGCTTTAACATATCTAAATTCTTACTGCTATTTTCTCTTTCTCTTGCCTCCTTATTTCTTCCCTTGCATGCAACCTCAAGGGGATGTAATGTGTAGCAAAGAAAACATTGCTGTGGCTGCCATATGGAAGATTGTGCACCCTCTCAGTTCCAACACCTACACCTTGTTGTTCCAACTTAAATGCCAATAGGATGGATGATCAGTGGCTACATATCTTGCACACATTTTCACTTTCTCTATCTTCATCACTTTATATATCTTGCATTACAAACTTTCTGCATAATAGACCCTTATGTTATGAGAAGACTGCCAGAAAGCTATTTACGACAAACCTATACCGGCAGTTTTCAAGGTAGGAGACTGAGATGTAGACCACCCAAGAGATGGATGGGGACGGACCAGATTCTGGTGGATGTTGAGCTGCCCTTGAACGAGTGTGAACAGGGGAGGGGTGGGAGCAGTCAGATGCAGAGCAAGCGAACATTATGACCTGTGCCCTTAAGTCAAGGTAGTGTGCTTTAAATTCAGGAGTGGGGGGGGGGGAGGAAATCATCTGTGGGCATAAGGCCCCAAACATGTACCTCACAAAATCCTTCAATGTACAACTCTCTCTCAAACAGATTCCTAATCAATAAGCCTTTTATGTTGTCTTCAGACCCATTGCACACCCTGACACTCATTATTCTTTTCACAAGTTTATTTCCATCTATTCTACCCCAGAACACAATCACAACCTCTCAGTCCTCCCTCTATCCTTTTTAAAATTCCTCTCAAATTATGCACTTAATAAGGAAGTCTTCTCCATCAACTTGCACACGCAAGATGTTAGAGAGATTGGGCGGAAACCGGCCGGAGTAGAGTGATCTCTCCCCGGTTTGCGATAGGCGAGCACAGTAGCGATTCGCCAGGAATCTGAGATGAGACCCTCCACCCAGATCATGTTGAACAAATCTAACAGAAAGGCCATGCCTTGCTCACCCAGGTGTCGAGGATGGCTTACGGCACATCGTCCGGACCATGGGCGGTGTCCGCGCACGAAGCAAGAGCGGAGCGCAACTCATTCAAAGTAAACCTGTCGTTGAAGGGTTCACCTCTGGAGGTAAAGTCCAGCCGGCGGCCTTCCGCGACATCACGACGTGCAATGAATGCTGGCTGAGCAGCATCCCGGCTAGAGAATGCGGAGAAAGCGGTCGCCAAGGATTGCGCCACGGACGCGGGGTCCGAGATTGCGGTCCCATTCTCCTGGAGAACGGGAGGGGGGTCCAAAAAGAACTTGCCCCGAATCCTTTTGACTCGCTTCCACACCTCTGCCAGAGAGGTCTTCCCGTTAAGTAAAGAGACGTATGCCCGCCAAGAAGAGCGGCGGGCGTGCTTCGAAATATAACGGCACCTAGCTCTAGCCCGACGAAATTCAGCGACAGTGAAATCGTTCGGGCGGCGCTTATAGTGCATGTAGGCATAACGCTTGTGTTTGAGGGCCGTCTCACACTCGGCCGACCACCATGGGAGTGGTCGGCGTGAAAAACGGCCAGACGTTCTGGGAATAGTAGTCAGGCCCGCGGCGATGAGGTTGCCGGAGAACTCAACGGCCTCATCTACCGACCTAAACTCCTCGACTGAGATAGAGAATTCAGTCATTACCTGAAATGCAGGGCACCGCGCCCGCGCCAAGCACCACCGAAGTGGGCTCTCAGGCGGCAGTTGCCCTGAAAATGATATTTGAATGGGAAAATGATCACTACCATGGAGTTTATTGACCACCCCGCAATCAAAATCAGGCAGTGCATCCGAAGAGCACAAAGATAAGTCAAGGCAAGAAAATGAAGCGGTTCTCGGGCAAGGATGCGTAAACTCATCCACATTTAGGACACCTATCTCCAGCTCTTCGATCAGATCGGCAAGGACTTGTCCCCGGGGATTTATTGAGTAATCTCCCCAGAGAGGATGCCTGCCGTTCACATCTCCAAGCAAGAGAAAGGGCCTCAGAAACCGTGCCACGACGCGGCGGAAGTTTCCCGTGTCGAAGCAAGCTGACCGTGGAATGTACGCAGAAATGATAGTATACCTCCTATCCAGGTGAAGCTGCACAGCCACTGCCTGAAAGGAGGTATCTAAAGTGAAAGGAAGAACGGAGACATCATTCCGGGTGTAAACCATGCATCCCACAGCCAGGCAAACCCATCTCGTGGTGGTGGGGTCGCAAGACCCTTATACCCCGGGAGGGCGGGCAGGGAGGACGCGCCTAGCATGGTCTCCTGCAGAAAAATAGCTAACGGGGAACGGGACGAGACGAGCCTCCGCAGCTCCTCCCAGGTGGCCCGGAGTCCACGGCCATTCCATTGAAGGAATATGCCCTCCAGGCCTAGCTCGGTGGAGAGGCGGGGGCCCTCTTGGAACAGAAGACCCTCACGGGAATGGCCGTACGCTTCCCGAAGGCAGAACCACGGGTGCTGTTGGCCGGACAAAGCGCTGTCGCCTTCGAGGACTTATTGGGGGAGGTTAGGCTCGCCATGCTAATCTTTTCCTCCCTCGGCCTCCAAAACTTAGGCGGGCGTTGCGGCTTCGGAGGCGGGGGGCCCTCTTTTCGAGGAACCACCGTCTCCGAGCCACTCAGCCCACCACTAGGCGTGGGCGAAGGAGCCGAAGCTCCTTTGTTGCTGTCCTCCTTTTGCGGGACAGCTTTAGGAACCCCAGAAGATGGCCTGGCGACCAATTTCAAGGGTGTTGCCTCCTGCGAGTCTAACGACTCGGTGGAGGCACGTGGCCGTTTCGCCTTACGGTAAACGGTCCCGCTGGAGGAAGGGGGGGAACCCTGGTTTTAGCCGGGGCTGGGTGTCAACCCTTTTTGCAGCCAGCTTTACCAGGGAAGCGCCTGGGTTGAGTAGAAATCGCAGAAGGGCTCTGAATGGGCGCGGAAACGACCGTGATCGTTGGCCTGGATGGGCCAGGAGCAGAGGGTGCCTTTCTAACTATTGAGGCATAAGACGTCCCAGGCAGAGCCGGGCGCGCCAGGACCAAGTCCTTAGCCTCGCGGAATGAGAGTCGATCCTGGGCCTGAACGGTCAGGATTTCTTTCTCAAGGAGATATGCACTACATTGCTTCGAAGAAGCGGGTTGCCGCTCTCCGCAATTGACACACTTGGCCACACACGATCTAGACATATCGTGTGCGCCCTTGGAGCAATTTACAGACTTCGGGTGACCCCGACTTTGCACGTCTACAAGAACGATTCGTATGGCCGAAGCGGTGACAGTAATAGCACCGCCGCGGCAGTGGCACGAATGCCTTCACGCAGTAGCGGTACCAACCGGCACGCAACGATTTAGGGAGCATGTCACAGTCGAACGTGACGAAGAGTGTAGGGGTGGGTCTCGAGGCCCCTCCCTGTTTTCTCATCTCACGTTCGACCTTGACCGCCTCATGGTCGGCCAGCTCTACGGTTTTGTCCTCTATGGAGTAGTCAACGAGTTCCTTCGCATAAACTACTCCTTTCACAGAGTCATTGGTAGAGTGCGAGGTCACACTCACCAGGGTGCCATCAAGTGTCCGAAGAGCACTTATCTTGGCCGCCTCGGTGGGAGTCGCCGCATTCGCCAGAAGGCTCCCGTCCGAGAAACGGGTCACCTTCGGCTCTCTCCCAATTACACTAGCTAATCTTCTCCTCTGATGGATCATGTTGCCCTTGGCCAACATGGTGCCATCAGTGGCGCGAATAACAAGGAAGCGCTTGAAGCCAGCGGGCTCGAAAACGCCAGGTAGCCTCTGAATGAGGACCCCCGACGTTATCGCGGCCCGCCCTGCGCTCTTTTCGTCTTAGTCATAGTCGGGGGCTCCGGACCCGGGGGGGGGCAGAGGGGACGGTTGTGCCGATCTTGGCTTGGTCACTTACCAAGGTGGCAGCAGACCCATCCGTCCCCGCAGCCCCCGCGGATGGAGAGGAGCCCCGAGTCTTTTTCGTCTTTTTCTTTTTAGGAGAGGAGGGCGGGGAATGAACCCGCTTCTCCCCTCCGCCAGAAGGAGCCCCCAGGCCAGATGGACCGGCCTCAGCCAGGTCCTTCTCCGAAATGGAGAAGGTCCTGATGGTCACAGGGGAACCGGTTGTAGGAGATCCCTTCCCTTCTTGTACTGCCTCGGAGACCCCAAGCCGTTTGAGGAGGACCTTGTATAGGGGCGGATCCGGGTTCGGTGCTTGGCGCCGAGCCCGGATTCCCCCCCATGGAAGACCCTACCATCTGAGGCTGGGTTGCCTCAAGGACCATGTCTATCACAGGAGGGGCCTCCAGTTGGCCATCCCCTCCCAGGACATCGCAGGTCCCGTTGGCAGCGTCACCAGTCATGTGTGTGGAGGCACAGGCCTTGACCCCGGCAAGGTTGAGTATTCTGGCCAGCAGGTCTTTTGAGGGAAGAGACCGAAGGGGCCTGGATTCCCTCTCCCCCATAAGGGGGTTTACCCTACCGAGCCGCTTCACTGCGGAGCGGTCGGCTATGAGCTGCCTGCTGGCTTTCTTGGCAGTACCCTTGGAAATAAAAGAGGGGAATGCCGCTGAAAAAAGGGAGGTGACCGAAAGCACCTCCAGAGAAGGGGGTGAGGGGTAGTCCCCTACACCCGTAGGCGAAGGAGAGGAGTAAGCCTCCTCTCCGGTTAGAGAAATATGAAGGGTCTCCTGCACAAGCACAGGGGAGGGACCTCCATTTTTTCTGTGGAGCTGCCCAAGGGCGGCTCCGTTGATGACACAGGGGAAATTAAGGGGAGATGTTTAATTTTCTCATCATTGGGCATGGTCACCCTATTTGTTCCACGGCATGCAATAGCTCATCACCCCTCTCAGTAGCCCGCCCTGCAAGGGGTGCGTACAGGCATGGCAGAGCCAGGTGCCGCCATTCAGGACCACCCTCCCGCCTGGTGGCCTGGCAGTCCATCGGCATGGCGGCTCCACCTTAGACACGGCGTAAAAATATATTGTGAAGAGGAAAGGAAAAGGGATCTGAGGAAGGTATGGGTGGGGATGAAGCAGGTTGTAAAAAAAAACAACACCCCAGACCGGAGCTCAGGGGTTAGGGAACATTGTCCCCTCCCCACTCAGCCCCGATCCGGGACGGTTGGCTGAGAAGTTCAGCATCTACCCTGTGAAATTAAGAGGCTGACCAGAGAAAGTTGTGGGAGAGGTTGTATGAAAAGCGACGAAGTAGGGGAGAAATACAGGCTATCTAAAGGAAGGGAGGCTAAGCTGGGGCCGGACGGAGCGCTGGATCCCGTCAGCACGGCAGCCCGGATGGCAAATCGCCGCGCCCTTTACAGGGACCAGCCAGGGTAGGAGATCCCTCCTCTCCTTGTGAATCCTCGGAGGCACGAGACGTCTGAGAAGCTCTTGAATAAGGGCGGACTCTGCTTCTGGGTTTGGCACCAAGCCGGGGTCGAACCCATGAAAGATCCTACCGTCTGGGATTGGGTCACCTCAGGGAGGCCTACATGTGGCTATCCCCCCCCCCTCCTCAAGACATCATGGATCGCTTTCGAGGAACCTTTTGTCAAGTAGTGGGCCGGCGAACCGCATCCGTCGGGCAAGAGAGGGTCGCAGGTACACTGACCCCCTGCAAGCAGGTTACACACGCAAGCATGACATTTGGGGGCACGGGCCGACGGGCCCTGCCATCCCTTGCTCCCCTAAGAAAAGTGCCACTATCGGGGAGCTGTCAATTATGGGCAGCTTGCCTGCTTACTTGGCATTCTTCCCTTGGAAAGTAAAGGATGGGGGGCTGCCGCTGGAAAAGGAAAGTCGCCCAAGAGTGACTCTAGAGAAGGGGGTGAGGGAGAGTCCTTTGCACCCGTAAGCATAGGAGAGGAGCAAGATCCTCTTCTCCGGTCGGTCAAAGAGGTTTGGAGAGTCCCCTGCGAAAGCACAGGGAGAGGGGGGGGGACCTCCTTTTCTACTTTGGAGCTACCCGAGGGCGGCTCCGACGCTGGTAAAGGGAAAGGGGTGGGGGTGTTTGTTTGTTTGTTGTTTTTTCATCATCAGGCATGGTGACCTTATTTTTATCACAAGATGCATAAGCTAATCACCCTGTGCTGTAGCCCACTCTGCGAGGGGTGAACATGAGGCGGGAAAACTCAGCTGCTGCCATTAAGACCACACCTACCGCCCAGTGACCAGGCTGTGAAGTAGGTTGTTGAAAACCCAGGACCCCAAACCAGAGCTCAGGGGTGAGAGGGCATTGTGCCCTGCCCCTCAGCCCTGATCCAGGATGGCTGGGTGAGAGGAAGATGGTTGATGTCTACCCAGTAAAATTAGAGGCTGACCAGAAAAAGTTGTGGGAGAGGTTGTTGGGAAAGTGAGGAAGCAGGGTAAGAAGATGGTGTCAGAAAGGAGAAAAGGTTAGGTTGGGGGTGGATGGGGTGCTGAGTCTCATCAGCATGCCAGCCAGGTAAGCAAATCGCCGTTCCCTTTACGGGGGGCCTATATCGATAATATTTCCCAACGAAATATACACCGAGTCGTTACCTGGCCTTAGAGTTTGAAGCATAACTAAAGACTTCCCACCCGGTCCAGCACATAGGTCAAGCACATGATCCCCTTGCTGCAAATCCAGAGCAAGGACAGGCAAAATGCTTGCTCCATTCAGAAGAAAATAAGGAAGCAACTTCATAAGTGGTGAAGGGCGAGGCTGGAAAGGAGAATTTAGATTAGTAAAACACATAAAATAGGAAACTTTTTCAAATGGCTAAATTAACATTCACTGAATTGCTAATCATAGGGCAATTAGTAAGACTAAATGACAGCCTTCAATTAGAGAACATCACATTCTCCATGCATCAAAATTGCTACAATTTTCTTCATAATTGGGTGACTGATGCTGAAATGAGTATTATTCACTTACCTGAGGAAAGTTAGATAGGTGCTCTCCTTGTACAAAGGAATATATCTTGAGATTCTCCGGCCAAATAATGGGCTCACTCTCCGTAGTTCTGTTTGCTCTAATTGGATGGGATTGATGCCGAGTGTCTTTTAACACATCTACTTCTTCTATCCAATTTTCTAATCCCTTTTGAGCAAAAAAAAATATAAGTACATATATTAATGGTTATATATAGGAGGAGGAACGCTATACAAGGTGCAGTGGGTAATTTGTTACCTAACAAACATAAAAGAAAATAATGCAGTTCATTTATAAGGATATATTTAACAAAGTTACATGTTAAAGACTTTATTATTCAATTTGGCTTAATTCTCTTTTCATGAACTCCCCCCCCCTCCCAATGGTCCTATCATACGGTCACATCACTGCAGACTCTCCTCCATTGACCCTGGGTTGATGTCTCAGGATTTAGCCTCAGTTCTCCTGGATAGCCCTATTGCTCCCCGCCCCCCTTCTGATCTCAACGTATCCTTCTGTTCCTTTCACAGTCACTCTCCTCCTCTCACAGATCCCGCTCTCCTTAGTTGTCCAACATACTCCGGTGAGTCCAAAAAGGAGACAAGACCATGTGAGAGGTGCCTCCATTCTGCTCACTTCTGAGTCATGGGGACAAAACAAGCCCCTCATGCATATACAGCCCTCCTGGATCTTTCTGCTAGGCCCACACACGATTTTAAAAGCAAACATCTGGCGACTGCTTACTAGGGCAAAAGTGGCTCTACTCAAGCTAGAACAAAATACTAGGCTAGATTAAAAAAAAGCAACAACATGTAACAAATAACAAAGATAAAAAAAGGAGCAAAGGCAAGACACAAGCTAAAACAACAACAAACAAATAAATAAAAAAAAAAACAAGAGAAGCAAAAATTGATTGATTTTAATGCCACCAGCTAAACTTGTTTATGTAGTTTGTGCATTTATTATGAACCGGTAGATGACGAATGGTTAGAGCTCTAAAATGGTTGAGGATTTACAATTATGATTCAATAATTAACTAAAAATAAATTCTAAATTTAAAACAATGCGAATTTACAGATTTAGTGCAAAGCTATGGATGTATAGTGATTTATGAATGGATAAATGAATGTGTGAGAGATGGTGGGGGTGAGTGGGTGAATGAGACTGAATAGATGAATTATGCCTGATGAAGTTCATTTATATTTACAGAATGGTGCTTTGATGGATGCATGAGGAGGATTGGGATGAATGGGGGAAAGATGAGCAGAAAGTAGATGAAGGATAAAGTATATGGAATATATACGAGGGGCGGTCAATAAGTTTTGCGAATCGGTAGGGCAAAACAGAGGAAGGGGGATGGCTGTTTGTGGGGGTGTTAGGACAAGTTATGACAAGTCAGGACCTGCAGCAGCACGCTCCTGCCTCGTCTATTTAAGAAGCAGTAGCTGATCGCAGATCGTCAGTCGCAAATTTTTCAACAATAGAAAAGGTTGAGCACCGCGCAGTGATCAAATTTTTGACCAAGGAAGGCAAGAATACAAAAGATATGCATGAACGCATGGTTGCAGTGTACACCGACACCGCCCCTTCCTATGCAACCATTGCTCGCTGGAATAGGGAGTTCCGCCATGGTCGTGGTGAGTCCCTTGAAGATGACCCCCGTCCAGGACGCCCGTCAGACGTGACCAACGAGTACAATGTGGCCCGTGTGGAGAGGAGGATCCTCGAAAATCGACGGGTGAAGGTCGAAGAAATCGAGCGAGAACTTGGAATATCACATGGAAGTGTTATCAACATCATCCACGACAATTTGGCCATGACCAAGGTCTCTGCCCTTTGGGTCCCTAGAAACCTCACGCCCCATGATCGACTTCACCGTCGTCAAAGTCCACAAGGCCAGAGTTGCACAAGCTGCCCTGCGCGAGTGCGGATTCGAGGAGCTCAACCATCCCCCCTACTGTCCAGATCTGGCCCCTAGCGACTACTTTTTATTCCGCCAGCTCAAGGCTGCACTGCGTGGACGCCGGTTTGGGGACGATGAAGATGTCCAGCTCGCCGTCCAGGAGTGGATTGAACAGCAGTCGGGAGATTTGTGGTTGTCGGGAATTCGAAGCCTCAGGGACAATTGGCGTAAGTGAATTGAAGTCGAGGGTAGTTATATTGAAAAATAATAAAACACTTTTCCTCATATCTCGTTTACTTATATCCGAATTGCACAACTTATTGACCGCCCCTCATATTAGAATTTATGTTAGAGTATTCATATTGTTTTAAAATCCCGATCAACTCCACCAGCCTGCCTGGCCAAGCATGGAGAGTAGGGAGTAGGCACCATCTGCCCCCAGGTGCCTCACAAGATGGGCGTTGCGGAGATCTCTCAGGCTATGACACTCCACCATCATGTGGAACACTGTGAGAGGCAACAAACAATCATCACAATAAAGGGGTGGACCTTTCTCTGTAAGGTGCCTATGAGTAATTTTGGTGTGGCCCACCCAGAGATGTGTAGCCACCACCTGCAGGCGGTGTGGCAGACCACTGTACTCCCATCTCTCCATGCTTTCACGAATCAATCTTAGTTTGTTTTCATCTAATGAAGTACACTGCTCTTTTCATGCCTAAAGTATGGTATGGTAGATGGCAGGTTGGAGATCACATGCTGGTATTGTGAGGCGGGTTGTTGCCAGTCTTGATGCAAATGTCTTAGCGAGGGTATCCGCTGCCTCATTGCCAGGGACCCCCATGTGGGCAGAGACCCAGCAGAATTGCACAATGCGACCTTGGTTCATCAGTAGATGGAACCACTCTAAGATCAATAGAACCAGTGGGTGGTAGGGATTAAAATAATCTATAGCCTGCAGGGCACTTAAAGAGTCTGAATAAATTACATAAGACACATCAGTCTACGAAAATAAGGTTGAGGGCAGTCAAGATTGCAGTTAAGTTCTGCAGTGAATATAGAGGCAGCTCTAGGAAGAGTGCTCCCTTTCCTGGATTAGGGAAAGATAACTCCAAAACCGACTCCCTCATCAGTCTTTGAGCCATCTATGTAGACTGGTATAGATCCCTCATGCAAAGAGGAGCTCAGCTTGTGGCGGGAGTGATCCTTTTCTCCCTGAAAATCACCTACAAAAAGTGACCTCAGGTAGATCCCAAGGACCTAGTCTGGACTACTCCTGTGGGCTTATTTGCACAGTCAAGCAATACCTGGACTCGTGCACCAAATGCATCTGGAGTGGAGCCTCTACCAGGGTATTGGGTGGCATTGGCATCTGCCGACACTCTTTGGCTAGCCAGAGAATCAGGCAGTCTTTGTAGGTGGCACTAGCAACTGATTAATACTGAATGTTTGTGGAAGTCCAAGGAAATTACACCTCCATCCACTAGAAGGCTAGGGATGTGGGATGACCCGAATGTCCCAGTTGCTAGGTGTACTCCTTCGTGGTGGATATCTAGCGCCTTTAGTCAGGCTTGGGTAGTGGATGAGTACAGCTTGGAAACATATTCTAATTTTGGCAATATTTTTGCATGGTACAGCCTCAACATGATGTCGCGGTCTGCACCCCAGGATATTTGACAGAAATTTTAGAAGGTTCATTGCCCTAAGGCAATCAACCTTCAGGAAACGGAGGTGAGAGACCAGGTTAGTCTGGCATCAAAGACTAACCCCTATAACTGAACCTCATCCCTACACAGGATCCGGTTGCCATAAAGATAGATACAGGTTGGGGTTGGGATGTATGCCTGGGATCCTGCAGAAATGTACTGCGATGGTCTTTCTGCAAGAAGTAGAAGCCCCTAAGGGTAACCCACTCACAGACTTTCTCTATGGCAAGCTGGACCCATCTTTCAGCCGCTGACATCCATGAGGCTGCAAATGATATGACAGGTCATCCACATATAAGGTGCTGATCACTCTATTTGGGAGCACATCCACTAGGTCATAGATCGCAACAACAAATAGTTACCTTGTGGAACTCCACCTTTGAGTTGATAGGTGGAGGAGAGGACTCATCTGGTCCAAACCTGGACAATCCTATTGGCCATGAAGGCTTTTAAAAACACGGCAATCGCCCCAGTAGAGCAGTTATGTGGAGTGTTTGGAGAATGCCGTGTCTCCATACAGTGTCATAAGCTTTCTCCAGGTCAAAGAAAACTGTAACATGATGCTGCTGCGATCTAAATACACTGCGGATTGACGACTCCAGTGTCAGGAGAGTATCTGACATGGAACAAAGCTTGCGGAACCCGAACAGGCAGTTTGCAAGGAACTTTTCATGTTCCAGGATCTACATCAGTTGGACATTGACAATCTTCTCAAGTAGCTTGCACATGCATGGCATGAGTGAGATTGGATGGAAGTTGGTAGGCTGCAAGTGATCTTTTCATGGCTTTGGGATCGGAATCACCACTGCCACACTCCAGCTGCTCGGGAATGCTCCCTCCGACCAGATTTGGTTATAGAGGCCTATGCATAGGAGATGTCATCATGCCCCGGGGAGCTGGCCTTACGGATTTTCAAGGCCTCTCTTAAAGTGAAGAGCACATTGTACGACTCACCACCTCTAGATGCGAAGTCAATGTCCTTCCATTCCTCTTGGAGTCATTGTATAGCTGAAGGGGAAGTAGTGTCGCATTGGGCTGCTGAAGCAAAAAAAGGTTCCAAAGGCCACTGCCACATTGGCAGATGCAGCCAGTTTCCATTCAGCAACAGAATGGGGGAATTTACTTCCCCTTCATTTTATGGACTCGTTGTCATATGTTTGACATTGGTGTGGATGGCGAGATGGAGCTCACATAGGATTGCCAGGAAGAGTTTCAAGCTGACTTCATCATCCAGCAATAGTGATCCCTATCTCTGTGGAAGGCATTCTTATGGGCTTGTGAGTTAGGCTGAGATCTGTAGCTCCTCTTTCCCAGCCGAGAGGCCCTTCTGACAGCTACACAGTCCTGGTTCCCCCAGATGTGCAGGGGATACTCACTGATATGGCAAAGTGGAGGCAGGATGCGATGTATTCCGCGGCCGCATCGACAGTGCCAAAGTTTTCTGCATGGTTGTCAAAGTTGCAGGATTCCACATACTTCAGCAATCTGCACGGGGAAGAGACCAGTTTGGGAGACAAGTCGTGGGAGGGAATATCATGGCCTTTAGAATTATAGGATAGTGGTCACTTCATCCACCATCCATGTGAAATCTGCTGCTATACTTAAGCTGCACAACAAAACGTCTATGGCTGTGGATGTGGCCATTTGAGTATGAAAATGGGTGGGCTCACACCGGTGTTCAGGGGAACTAAGTCATGCAAAAGACTAAAGGTGAGGAAGGAGTCACCCCTACGATTGCAGATTGAATACCCCACAACAAGCGATGACAATTGAAGTCTCAGAGCAGTAACAATGGGGGAGGGAGCTGCCCCACAAGGTTTACTAGGTGGTGGGGTACAATGTCGTCACTTGGTGGTAAATAAATGGAGCAGACTGTGCAGTCTGCGCCTGGGTGGACGCGTCCTGCTACAGACTGCAGGGGGGATCGTAGTTTTATTCTTGGAAGGGGATATCACGACGGCGGTATAAACAACCACCGCGAGGAAAGGTTTGCAGCACCTCTACTGCTGGGGAGGAGTCTGGCAAGTTCCTCCCAGTTTGCTCTTAGATCTTGAATGTTCCCCTGCAGGATCGTGGCCATATTTATTTCGATCGAGGTTTAAGGACCACTAGGCCTATCTTTTTGGCCGATGTTCCTGCAGTGAATCTTAACTTTTTTTTAACCTCCCCCCTGAGGTGAAGGTAGGAAACCTTGTTCTCTTTTCTTCTCCACCGTTCTTTATAGGGGGATCCACTGATGGCTGCATATCACCTGTCTGTGTCCTTATGAATTTCTTGGGGGACTCTACCTCACTGAGGAGCAACAAGATGTCATCCTCCGCATGGGGTGCCGAGCGGAGCTTCAGGTTGGAGCTGGTGGCAGTGTTGCTCCCCTGTTCCTCTATGTCACTGGTAATCAACATATCGGCGTCTTGGTCTTGGTTTTTGTCCGCTGGGGGTTGTGGAGGCAGCATGTACTGCCTCTGGCTCCTGTACCTCCACTGCCAAGATGACTTTAGGCAGTGGTGGTACCTCCACCGAGTCCGAGGAGGAGCGACGTCTCTTCTGGTTTAAGAATTTTGTTCACAGGTACCTCTTTGGCTAGGCTCTGGAGCCTGGGCTGAGTCGACCAGTGGTGACAGTTGAGTTGGCATGCGTCGAATCGGACTCACTTTCTAGGGCACCAAATGCCCCTCACTGACGCGGCAACAGATACACCTTCTGGGGGCGGGACTGTGCCATTGTTTTGGGAGAGCAGATTTTGTGTCTTTGGCAGGGCGGCTAGTCACAATGGAGGAGAAGGTTTTCACATCTCCCTCCTTTCCCTGCAGAAACATCAGCTCTCTCCTAGCGCTCCCCAGGCTGATTTTCTGTGAGTTGGCCAGATGGAGGATGTCCTGCTCCAATTTCTAAGTTTTGCATCGCCGGGAGTTCACAGGATGATCTTCCCTGCAGTGGAAGCAGGAGGCATCTTTACTGCATTCCACCGTGGCATGATTATCTAGGGCAGGGCAGTTGCTGCATCATGGTGCATCTTTACAGTGCTTCCTCCCATGCCCATAATTGAAGCACCAGTAGCGATACCAACCGGCAAGCACCAACTTAGGGAATCTTTCATGGTCGAACGTGACATAAAGAGTGTAGGGGTGGCTCTCAGGGGCCGTCACTGCTTTCTCATTACACATTCGTCCTTGACTGCCCATGGTCAGCCAGCCTAAGTTGATGCCTTTTATGAAGTAGTCCACTAGTTCCCTCGCATAAACCACTCCTTTCCCAAAATTCATGGTAGTGCGGCATCACACTCAATGGCGAAGCATTCTATTTCTGAAGTGCACTAACCGTGGCTGCCTCGGAATGCTACAATGCAATCGCCAGAAGATTCCTGCCCAAGAAACTGATCAGTTTCGGCTCTCTACCAATCAAGCTACCTAATGCTCTTCACTGATGTATCATGTTGCTTTTTGCCAACATGCTGCCATCATCATCATTTTCCAAGGCTCCATACATGCTTGCATGTGTCGGCTTTCCATGCTGCTCGATCTTTGGCTGTTTCTCTATTCAAACTCATATCTCTGAGTTCCCTCTGTATGACCTCATTCCACGTCTTCCTCGGTCTCCCTCTAGCAGCTACACCCCCAACCTCTAAACTCCTAACACCCTTCACCCAATTATCATCCTCTCCACATGACCGAACCACCTCAGTCTTCCTCTTTTCAGTGCCACACTAATGCATTCTATCCCATAATTCACAGTTCCAAACTCTGTCACCTCCAGGCCTCAAATTCAGAGATGCTCTGCACATCCATCTCACCATTCTCATTTTAGTACACTTGAGCGTTTGGATATCCTCTACCTTCACAGCCCAAGTTTCGTTACCGTACAACATTGCACTTCGTACGCATACAGTAGACAGACGTCCCTTAGCTTGGAAGGAAAAACACCTCAGCATCAAGAGAGGAAGCAGCTCTCTGAACTTTTTCCAACCACTTCTAACCCTTGCCACGAAACTCGACGCAGCAATGATCACCTCTCCCAGAAAACAGAACTCATCTACGCATTCAAGCAACACACCATCAAATACAATCCTCTCCTGTCTCCTCTACACACTGTGCACTGAAACTCTACATCATTCGGCAGCCTACCCCTGATACCACTACATCTTTATGCACCCACAAACCACATCCATTATACAAGATACTTATTCCCTACCCCTCTGTGACAGACTGCACATGTTTACATAGCCTCAATGATGCCATTACCACCACCCACTCTTGAAATCATCATCGTTGTTTTATCCAATTCACTCTCAGTCCTATGGAATTCATCCCTTCCCTCCACAATCTGAACTTCTCAAGTGTCGTCCTCTCATCCTCGGCAATCAGCACTAGGTTGTCAGTGTACAACTTGAATGGCAATCCTGTTCTAAAATTCTGTGACAGCACTTCCAGGACCATAACAAAGAGCAAGGGACTCAAAACGGATCCCTGATGCACACCAACCTTCACAGAGAAGTCATTACTTAATTCTCCATTTACCCTCACCTGGGTTGTCGAACCTTCGTACATAGCCATGACCACCCTAACCAACCACTCCCCAATTCCTAATTTTCTCAATGCCCACCTCACCACATCTCTTGGTACCCTATCAAAAGCCTTTTCCAGGTCAACAAAAATATAATACAACGCTCTTTTCCTAGCAATGGAGCTGTTTAACAATAAATATAGCATCCGTGGTTCCTTTTCCAGGCATGAACCCAAACTGCATGTCGTCAATGTTTATCCTTTTCCTAATCATTTCTTCTAGAACATACTCCATAACTTTCATAACATGATCGAGCTTTGGAGCTTTATGCCTCTGTAGCTACCCATTCTAGGGCATCTCTTATATACACATTCACAATCACACTCTTCAGCCAGTCTTCTGGTACAGCACATTCATATATGACAGCATTTATAAGGTCTGTGACCAACCACACACGTATCTCCAGAGGCTTTCAACATCTTGACATTTATCTCAGAAACACCCGCTGCTTTACCTTCTGGCATGTGATTGATGGCTCTGCTCACCATTTTGTCCTCAATTGATGGCCACGGTCCAACCACAGGTTCTGCAAAATCAAAAAGTCTCCCATCCCAGTCAAATTCTACATTTAATAAATGATTATACTGCTCCCTCCAAGCCTTTTTTATATCGTCCTGCCCAACCACAACTCTACCATCTTCATTTTTAATGCCATTTTGGGGCCTCTGACTTAGCCCTATACACTCCCCAACTTGCCCGTCTTTTCGCTGCCAAGTATACTTCCTAAATTCCACCCTGCTTGCATGCCATAAACTATCTTTTCTCCTTCACTGCAGCCTCAACTTCCTCATTCCACCAGCAAGACGCCTTGTGTCTAGGGCATGCCATAAACTATCTTTTCTCCTTCACTGCAGCCTCAACTTCCTCATTCCACCAGCAAGACGTCTTGTGTCTAGGTGGACGTCTTGACCATCCACAAACCTGTTCAGTCGGGTGATTGTTAGCAAAATTTTATGCTCTGCACCCAGAATCATGTTTGTATTGATGAGAAAGCCCTCTGGGTAAAGTTTCATTTTAGGTAAAATTTACCTGGTGCTCAATGATCTCAAAGTTTTACCCCTGGAGCTCAAGCACTGGAATCCGGGTCCCCCTCCCTTCTAGGGAGTATTAGCCATTCATGACAAGAGTTTCAGGGCTTCCAACCACTCATTGTTGCCCAGTTTGTGCCAGGGTTTGTTTCTGTGCAACAGGGTACAGACGACGATGGTCTGCAACAACTTTCAAGAGGAACTTGAGCTGATCTTTGTTGCTTACTCTGGGCGGTAATACTATCATTTTCTCTGACTACGTTAGGAATCTGGGTGTTGTTTTTGATGAGCATCTCTCCTTTAAGCCTCATATCCGCAATGTCAGCAAATCCTCTCTATGTTTCCTTCGTAACTTCTCTCGCATTCGCTCTCACTTTGATCGCCAAAGTCTTGAGACTGCTGTTCATGCCTTCATCACCTCACGCCTTGACTACTGTAACTCACTGCTTGTGAATCTGCCATCCTCCTCTCTCTGCCCCCTTCAACCTGTAGAGAACTATGCCGCTCGGCTTCTACTCCGTCGCCCTCGCTTCTCTCCCTCGAAACCCTTGCTGCATGAACTGCACTGGCTCCCTGACAGATCCCGTACTCACTTCAAGATACTTCTCTTCACATTTAAGGCCCTAAACAACAAGGCCCCGTCTTACCTCTCTTCTGCCCTCTCGCCACGCCATGTCCCTCGGGCCCTTCGGTCATGACATGCACCTCTTTTGAATATTCCTCGATCATCCCTCTGCTCAATGGGGGACTGCTCCTTCTCAATCTGCGCCCCTAAGTTGTGGAATGCTCTTCCTGCTGAAATCAGGTCTTCTCCCTCTCTTACCACATT
Source organism: Ceratothoa steindachneri (assembly GCA_963969495.1). Taxonomy (NCBI): domain Eukaryota; kingdom Metazoa; phylum Arthropoda; class Malacostraca; order Isopoda; family Cymothoidae; genus Ceratothoa; species Ceratothoa steindachneri. The sequence continues at coordinate 172,432,241 of OZ018325.1, read as the reverse complement.
TAAGCGTCTCCTGAAAACACATCTTTTCAGTATTGCCTTCTCCCCCCTCTTGAATTTCCATTCTCATCTCAGCACAACGTGCGCTCTGGGAAGGCCTCAGGCCTTGAAGAGCGCATTACAAAAGACATTATTTATTTATTATTTATTTAATAAGGGTAACACCTCGCTCAGCGTGGTCATTTGTGACACAGAGGCCATGCACTGCTGCCAATGCAGCCTAGTAGGCGGCATTGTTCCGGCCACTCAGCATGGTCTGCATCCAGAAAGTCAGTGTCCAGGTGCAGTGTGGGCAGTCGCAAAATCTTCAAGTTGGCACCCAGCAATCGCACTTGCAGCAAGTGTGGGTCGCTTTGATGGAGATTTGCCACCATCCTCTTGCTCCTTTTTGATGGCTGCCTGCATGTGTCGTTTGCCATCAATTGTTTTGTCCATATCGAACAGGGCCAAAGCAACAAGCTCTTCAGATAACTACCAAAGGTGACTCAACATCTTCAGTGCTGCCTCTGCCACAAGCTTGTTGATGGTCAAGTAGGAGTCCAGGGCCTGGAGCAGCGCAAGATCATTGCGGGGAGCTGCAGATGCCAATGGTGCCTCTGTCCATGCCTTGCTGTAAATCTTTGCAGTGAATACAGAGATGCTCAGGAGGCCTTGCTCTTCCTTCATTGTCTGCATGAACTGCTTCTGGAACATTCATACCTTCGGTGAGTATATTACCTTGCTCATCCATCTGGCATGGTGCTATGGGCCCAATGCAAGGAACCGTACCCTGCGCGGGGGTATACCGCTGATAAAGATAAGAGTCAGTTCCAGTAGCTCCCTGTAGTCATCTCAGAGTACCATGCATTGATCCACCTGCCTTTCTGAACCACTCAGCATCAACTTCCAACAGGAGAGGGGCGACATCTTCTGTTGCTGCACCAGTCACATACTATTGCTGATCGATGAACTCCCACTTTGCCTGGAAACGGCGAAACAGACCAATGTCTGGTCCTGTGGTAGGTCCCATTGCAGACAGGAAGACAGTTCCAGGACGTGGTGCCAGCAGGCAAAGTAGAGCAAGTCCTTGTTGAGCGCTCGCTCAATTAGAACTATGGGCCCTGGTGATGGCCAGGGTTCACTGCGGTGGTGTCAAAACCCATGCCGACGATTCGGTTGGTCTGTCCTCATTCTTGCAATGCGTTGACAACAGCACGAGCAGCATCAGTGCCACTGCCACTGAGGAGCTGAGATTTGCTTTTCTTCAACACCAGGATTGGGAGACGATCGACGCGTTCCTTAGTAGTGAGGTCCATCGTCAATTTCCCATCCCAATGTACTATGAGAGAACCATCAAACTTGATCTCCTCTTTCAGAAAAGATGCGTGGCACTCGCAATGTTGAAGCCGGTGATCGCGGGTGGAGTTTCAGTTGATATTCAGCACCTCAAGGTTGTGGCCCAGAGAGCGTGCTGTCTCTGTTAGGACATAGACAGCTGCACGGTCGCTCACTTTCGCTCGATCAAGGGATGCTGCTATGCCTGGCGTCACGACGTTTAGTAAGCCACGCTTTGCTCGTTTTAGCTCGGTGGGGCCACTGGCGTTGGTGTGAGAGCTTTGAGTGGGGCTAATGACAGGAGTACTGCTGCTGCTGGATAATTCAAACTCCACAGTCACCAACAATGTTGTGGCTTCATAAAGCGCCTTCTTCTGCCTTGATGTCTGGTCCGCGTGGCCTTCTACAACACACTCAAAAGCAGCTTGCACAGGATCAACACCGCCCATCCTCCCACATCGACCAGGATGCGCTGGGCGAGGAGGAAGTCATTGTCCTCTGCGTTTGTCATTATCGACATGTCATCTTCATGGGCCACATTGAACAAATCATTTAGTTTTTCACCAAACTTATTTTCTCGCTCACTTTGAGTCGAGGTAGTGCGCTTCTAATTCTTCCGGATAAGGGCACATTCTTTATGCAGCTTCTCGATCTTTGTGGCCACCTTATCAATTCATTGCATTGGAATTCTTGCCCTAGCCCAGACTTCTTCCACAATGAGGGAGACCTTGTGTGCCAAAACGCGGATCATCTTCTTCTGAACATCGAGCTTGTAAATAACTAGACCCAGGACTTCTCTTGCAGATGGTAGTTGGGCTTAGGGATTGTTTCCAGTGGTGCCACAATGTACCGTTTCTTCATTTTAGTGCTTGCGATCACAGACAAAGACAAAAGTGCATGTCTGGATGAAAACAGATGAATTATGTTATCATTGAGACATTTGCTAAAATTAGCTACTAGACATGTCAGTGTTGTTTTTCTAATAATGGGAGATGGACAAATGCCCATTTAACACACATTGTCTTCCTGGTACGAAGTGGGGGTAAAAAGGTTGAGGGGAAGAGCCATAATAATAATAAATATATAAATAATAAAAATAACAATAATAGATAATATACAATAATTATAATACCTAATAATAATCAATAATAATGCAAAATAACAAAAATTAATAACTAATAAATAATAATAAGAGGAAGAATGATAATGCCAGTAATAATAATGCTAATAACAATAACTAATAATGAAAGATAGGTAAAGTAGTGCTAAGAGGGAGTGAAGGGAAAGAGCACCAACAACTTTCCCAGTCCCATCTGAGAGCTCAAGTCAATGCAGTGACAGGGCTTCTCTGATTGGCAGTCGGGCTGGGAGGATGTTCAGCTCCTCCAGATACCGAGTGTAACAGGCTACACAGGGCACCTCCCTGCGGGGGCATGGAGGGATATGTGCTTGGAGCCTTCTGCCCAGGGATGAAGAGACAGGATGCTTCAGCATGTATCAACCTTTACAAACACACAGGGTTTCTTCAGTCAGACCTGTGGGACTGGTCCATTGCTCTGTCAGATTTCTGATGGAGGTCGACTGGCAATGATTTTAGTGCAGTGGGCAACAATGTAAGTGTTCCCTTTGCTATAAAGGGAAAGTGGTGTGGTAACAAAAAATAAGCTGGCTAGTGTGCGCTTAATAAGGCATGAAGGGTTGGGAAGGTACTTTCTGCACTGGAGACACGCTTGGGGGGAGAGGAAATGAAGAATTCCTTATTTTTCAAAATATAACTGTTTGCACCTACAAAATCTCCCAGCAGATTATAGACAAGAGCTTTCCCCTAAAAATTACAAGTTACCTTTAACTTTGTGGCAGGAACATGACCATGAGAAAGAGCTGCTGTTTGAATCTTTGTATCTGAAGATTTAATGACTCTACAAAGCCCTTGCTCATGATCACTTTGACTCTCTGAATTCTCAATGAATCTCTGCTTATAAATGTCGGGATATTGATCAATATCACTTTCATTTTCATTAGTCAAGGCTTCCTTTTCTTCATCATTCATCTGTGAAAACATTGAAGGATTTTAAAAATATATACCAAGTGGTGGAGGAGGAAAAATCCCACTATTGTGGTATCAATCTAACATCATAGAAGCCAATTTAATATGGCAGGTCCAAAGCAATAAATGGGCAGAAGTATTGGAGACATTCCTAACAAAAGAAAATTCAGTGGCTTATCAGGGTAAAGACCAAAGAAAGTTTCCCAAATTTTACTAATATTTTTTTTATTTCTTACTTCCTAATTTTTTAATTTTGTGGTTAGGATTAGAACTGTCAAAGTTAGAAAGTATTTTGCTAAGGAATGAGTTAAGAAGAAGTCTATCACCACATCTAATTTTGTTTGATTTGAAAGTATAAAAAACAAAGTTCGAAAAAGTGCATGGGAGAAAATGAGTACACAGAAACCTTGCCCAGTCATATCTATATATACCCCCAAGACAAGTTGTGGTATTCAGTCTGTATTCTTCTGGCATAGTGAGGTGTTGTTTTTTTTTCTCTTTCACAGGTGAGTGTCCCTTTTGGTGTTCAATTACTAATTTTGCTTTTTGCCAGTTCTGATTATGGGTTTCAAGCATATCTCACATAAGATTGTAGTGTGATTGAATTGCGTAAAGCTGGTAAAAATAAGAGAAATTAGTGCTCAGATAGGAATAAAAAGAAAATTATTAGTGGTCTCATCAAAATTTCATGCTGCCAGCACTGTGGGGTCAGTGAACTAAAATTCTGGAGGTGGAAAGTAGTCTAAAATTTCTCTAAGGAGCTAAAAGTTTATTAAGTGCCAGACATTCAGCCAAACCTTACACAACAATTGAAGGAACAGAAGTCTCAAGTGATTGGTAAAGTGAGTGTAAGGTTCATTCAGAAAACATCCAGAAGCACCTTGAATATAAAAAAAGTTCTTGCAAAAGAGAAACTTGTTATTGACTATCACTGTGCAAATTGGGTGAAATTTGCTAAAGCTTATAAGAAGTGGTGTATTTGTAAGTGAAAGAGGGTTTGTGGTCAGATGAATCCACATTCATAGTGGAATAGATTATATTTCATACTGGCCAGATAATAGGCCTAATTTTTTACGATAAAGAACCTGTGGGCTATAGTTAAGGCACATCTCAGAAATAAGGAGACATCCACAGTCTTGAACCAAGGCTGTGGCTCCAGACCAGGTAGGGTGAAATTCCTGCAGATGCCTGTCAGTGCCTGGCTGATACTCTGCTTGGTCACCTTAACCCTTCCTGATGGTAATTACAAGTACTAGTTAAAAACTTCTGCATTATGACTTTGTATGAGCAATAGTCCTAGTGGAATTTTAAAGTACCAATTTATAGTAACTTCTTAGCCTCTCAATAGATGGCGCTTCAAGCTACAGCTCCATTTACGCCTGCCATAGTGAATTTATTTCAGTAGGATTGCTGCTTTGGCCATAGTGACAAATAGAAATCAGTGAAGAAATATTTTCCCCCAAATAGGTAAAAAAATTTGAGATATATTTTTTCTAGATTAGTAAGGCTCTTTAGCTTGCTTTAACACATTGCATGCAAAGACAAATTTGTCAACTATTTCCGACTTGCGGGGGAAGGGGGGTTCAAATTGCCATATCATTCTCAGTTGGGCTATTGATGTTGGAGTTTGGGTGCTCTTTAGTAGGGATAATTCACGTGTTTTTATGCAAAAAAAATAAGTGCATTATACGTGGTTCATGTCACAACACAATAATTTATTGTGATTATACAGCGAAGTGTGCCTTATGTAGTACATGAATGCATGGGCCATATTGGGCTCATTTTGATGTGAAATAAAAAAAATTGAATCAGGAAAATTCACAACTATATACAGTAGTGTGCAAATTAGTTCGGACAATGGTGAAATAATATAATTATTTGATAATTTTTGTTTATATTTGAAAAGAATAAGTCAATGATAAGATAAATGATACATTTAATATGAAATATGACCACCCTTTGCTTTTAGAACCTGCTTCACTCACTCAAACAAATTTGAACACATTTCTGCCAGTTTTTCGTTATAGTACCAGGCATTGATAACAGCACAAATCATCTTCTGCATCATCAAACAGTAGGTTTTCTTGACTCTACGTTTAATTATAGCCCATAGATTCTCACTGGGGTTTAGGTCAGGAGAATTCCCAGGCCAATCTATAATGGTAAGTTTACTTTTTCAAAGAATGTGCACATTATTTGGGAAGTATGGTACGGAGCCAGATCCTGCTGGAAAATGCCACCTCCATCAGAAAAGTCTTTCTGCATCGCAGGAAGCAAGTGAGGCAGCAGGATTGCCTTGTATTTAACACTGTTCATCATTTCCTCAATAGTAACAAGCCACCCTAGGCCTTTAGCACTAAAATAATCCCATAACATCTTCTTAGGTGGGTATTTTGGCGCCTGTTGAATGTGTCCTGGTTGAAGTGATTCATCTTTGCTTTGTCTTACTACCACTGACCATGCCCATGTACTTCAAAATGCGATTTCTCTGACAACATAACTTTCTTCCATCCAGCATACTTGCATGCCCAGTACACCAAGTACACCACAGAGCACGCTCCCAGCAATAATAATCCATGGCAAGCTCTGGTGTAGCACTGTCAGGCTTAGTGTAGCTAGGGCACAACAAAACAGTTGCCAGATGTTACCAGTACACTATTCTGCACAGAAAACAAAAAAAACTTCATTAGTGTTATCAAAAATTAAGACATTATAAAATAATCCAAATATTTGGTACTGTCCGAACTAATCTGCACACTACTGTATATGTTCCTTTCTTTAGTCATTCATAATGAGTTGTTTTGCAGCATGCAGGAAGCTTATTGAATAAGGGTGTAACAATCTATGAAGATAATTTTTAGTCGCATGCGACTTTATATCTCACTATGTTGCTCGTTGGTCCCCATTTTGCTTTTGTCATAACATTGTAACTATTTGGCCAATTCTTACCAAATCTGAAACTTTTATGTTGTTTTATATTCTCCTTTGAATGATATAATTGCCAAGGTCCTCCCAGAGTTAACCCAGGAATTATTTTATTTTGGCATAACATCATTATTTGGCCGATTCTAACAAAATTTGAAACCCTTATCTTATTTTACAATCTCTTTTGAATATGATTGCCAAGGTCCTCCTAAGGCTAATCCAGGAATTTTTTAGAGGGGGGGGGCAATAACATCATAACTATTTGACAGATTCTAACAAAATTTGAAACCTTTATGTTGTTTTACATTCTCTTTCAAATGATATAATTTCCAAAGTCCTCCCAAGGTTAGACGGAAATTATTTGGCAATAAAATCATAACTATCTTGCAGTATTATTTTTAAATGTTTTTAATTTAGGCCCATGTATTTAGGAAAAAGGAAAGAATCAATGATATATACAGTAAACAGTTGAAAATTAGTCAAAATCACATTTCATTTACAATTTTTAATGGAAAAAATGTTAAATGAAAAAATTCCTATTTTTGGCTGGTGATAATTATATCAAAACAATTTTACTAGACTCATATTTCTTTACCCTTTTCTAAACAAATTTATTATATCATAATATAATATATTATGATATTTAATTGTGAAAAATTGATTTAAATAAAGTTAAAAAAATATATATAATGTACCATGGATGGCTCACTTCACAGCAGGCAAACTCAGTGTGTACCACTGATGGCACACTTTGCACCTTAACATGTTAAATGATATTTGCAAACATGTACTGTAGGATGGGGCAATTGCAATCAAAATTGTCTATTTTTTTTCTATGTTAAGGTTAATATGAAAAAATATTATTATGAAAGAGTTTATTATAGTGGTTAGATTTGAACATTAGAGGATTATAAACATGTAAATACTAAAAAATACATTATACTTTAATAGTAAGAAAATTACAGTTATTTAAATGAAGAGTATGTGCAATATATACCATGGGGCAATTGCGATCAAGCTAAATGGGGCAGTTGCAATCAGCCTTGATTCAAAGCAAATTATATATATTAATGAAAATATGCAGAAATTACACTTAAAACTAGGTAAGAAATGGATTATAAAGGTAATAATATACTGTAGAAATAATTATTGGCCTAACTTAGGTAAACTCCAGAATCAGGTAATACTAATAAAATAGGTAAATTTCAAACTTAATAATATAAGTCGTATATACATTATGATATGTGAAGTACGGTAAGTACCTATTCTTAGCATATTTGCCCTACCTAGTGAACAAGTATATCTCCAAACACATCCTCAAAAAAAACAACACATTTGTAAATATCTTTTACAGATAAAGTCATCACCACATCATCATCATTTGTTACCCACTCATCAGGATTGCCAGGTTCTTTGAAGGCACGCAGTTTCAAGTTTGGGTGTGCATTCCTGCTGAGAGTGGGCACTTCACTCTGTAGTAGGCAATATTACACTCTCCATTACCTTTGGAAACTTTTATTTTCCCTACGTAGTAATGTGCCTTTTTTGCTTTGTCCAAATTTACTAAGGACATAGTCACCTAGTTTTAGTCCTATCAGCAGTAGTCCTACCTGATCTTATACCTCTCAGTCCTGTTGACTCTTCCTGACTAGACTTCCCGGGTATATTTATGTCTATATCAGATGAGTCATTGTAAGTTAATGCTCTCTTTGCTGCCCTCTGCTGGTTTCTTGCAATACCTTATGCTGTATGCTTGATTCCAGAGGGACCACTTTCCATGGTCTTCAAGAGATACTTCTGCCTGCAGGAACATTTACTCTACCACAAGAACTTCGGTGCTGCACACTGGTTTCCTTCTGTTCTTTCAGGTAAGAGAGAAGATTTGGACTAACCAAAGAAGCATCTGGTTGGTTGACAGGAACTCTCTGCATTTTGGTAAGGACCTGCTCACTAGTGGATCCCCTTTTCCTCCATTTCATTCATTAAAGATAGAAGTAGTCATGGCAGAACCCACTTAGGAAGACTGGCAGCATGCTTACCTTCATGCTCTTTCCACTGAGTAAGGATTTTTCTTCACAACTTTAAGAGGGCCATACACGGCCACATCCAATGGCTGCAGAAAGTGAGTTGAGTTGGGAACTAAGAATAGCATTCTAATGTTGTGCTGGATGCATAGTTCTACAACTTTGTAACTCACATGTGATGATAGGTTGTCTCCTAGTAGAACCTTTGGCTCATCCTTAGGCAACATGCTGACATAGCAGAATACAACCTTCTGCAACCAGGCAATGAAGATGTCTGCATCAAACCAACTCGATGATGTTCAATTGTAAATTGCGCCCACAGGTCCACCTATGATCCATGTGTCCTGTAGCCTTTCCGCTTTATAGACTACATATGGTTGCAGAATCTAACCAGATGCAGTCACAGCAAACATAATTGAAGTGGATGTCTTAGTTGAGTTTATAATATGCTCAGCATGCTTAGTACCTCTCCGAAAAATCTGTAACTTACCCTTCGGATCATCTGTGAGATTTGTCTCATCATAGTTGATGATGTTAGCAGGAGGAACTCCATTGAGTGTCCTTTCAAGATGGTCAAAGAATTGTTTGATAGTTTCCATACCAACTGCTGCTCGCTTCCGATGAAAGTTCTGGCACATTTGGTATGACAAAATGGTTTCATGACATTTTAGGAAACCATGCACTCAGTCTATACCTGGAAGGTTATTGGCAAAAACACCAACATTTCTATGCAAAGAGTCTAGGTAGTATTTAACAAATTTTTGTAGTTGCTGTGGGTCAAAGGCAAACCCAAAGTCTCCCAGAACAGCAATATTTTGCGCTATTGCCATTTCTTCTATTCTGAGCAGTGCTGTTTTTCTACCTGATGGTGTTCCATCCACTAATTCAGAAACTACAACTGAACCAACACTGGATAATGATCATCAAGAGGAAATTGATCTAGGCACACCAACTGTTTCTTTTCAAAGAAGATGGAAAAAAGAAGAATAATGTACCAACTAAACTCCAATTATTTACAGATGCAAGTGGTATAAACAAAACAATTTTTGCTGATAAAACATTGTGTACAAAGATTTTCTGCACTTTTTTGGATGAGGAAATTTGAAAGAAAATCGTTTTTCAACTAACTTATATATTAAAACCATATCTATTCACAAAATTTATAGCTTTTTAAGATTGCAATTGCAATAACACAATACAATAAAAACAAACCAATCAAGAAGGGCTATAAGGTAAGAAGGGTGATGGGAATAGTTCTAAAGAGTTAGGTTTGGGGGCTCTGTTGTCAAAAAAACTTACAAATACTCTGCATAAAAGAGTTTATAGTGTACATGGAGAATTATTATCCATCTTTTAGACTATCTCAAATCAGTTGGCATATATGCTTGTGGCACTGTGCATTCAAAAAGAAAAGGCCTGCCAAAACTTTGTAAAGACAGACTTGAAAAGAGGTGAGTTTGATTGTAGATTCATAGAACAAGTCTTAAGTTTTTTCATGTGGATTGATAATAGGGCAGTCCACTTATTATCTAATTATCATGAGCATGAAGTGTCAACTGTTTTTAAAAAGTAAAAAGATAGAATAAAAGCAGAAATTCAAGCCCTAACTATTGTAAAGGATTACAATGCTTTTATGGGTGGAGTGGATAAAGCTGATATACTAAAGGCTCTCATGACAGAGATTGAAGAGGAACAAAAAATGGCATAGGTTGTTTTGGGAGTTTTTTTTTAGAGTTTGACCTTGTGAATGCATATGTTGTTTATTGTGATCATCAAGGCAAAATTTCACTCACCTGGCAACTGCCTACTAGGGCAAAAGTCTCCATACTCGCCACAGCCTAGGAGTAGGCTATATTAAAAAACAACGATAAAAAGGTCCTAAACTAAAAAAAAGCAAAAATGAACAAAGACAAAAAGGTAACAAAAAGAAAGCACACTCCAGCATCTCCCTGGTGGAGGAAAATGCAACCCAGCACAAACAGTCAAATAAAGTGGAGGCCAGTCTCCTCCAAAAAGTTGTATAGCCCACAAGTCTGTGTGAATGAACCAGTCCAGTGTACAAGGGGCAAGCAGTATCAACACCGCTTGTCCCAGTACAGGGACAGCTAATGTATACTAAGATCACCCAGACTGGAACATTCAACAAAATGTCATTGCAATAAGGTGCAGGCGAGCGCTCCATCAAATGGCAGTGCGTACCACAAATGTGTCAAATTCAGGGATGACAGAAAGCAAGCTGAAGCCATCATGACATTCGGGGGTAGGTCCATGGAAACAGTCATGGCAGCATGGCCCATAACTTTCTTTAAGTTCCCCTCAATGGTCTATCTTGTTTGCCAAGCTGCACGGAGGGCAGCCCGTATTCTTGGTATATAATCAGTATGAGGAAGAGCAAACACTGGACAGGTCACCCAGTCCTCCCAGATTTTTGCTGCCCTCATTGGCATGCTCATTCCCCGCAATTCCCACATATCCAGGAACCCAGCAGAAGATAATCTCGACATCCGCCCAGTTCGCCCAAACTGTGGCATCACAGATATTTTATGAACCAGGGAATGTGGAGATTCCAATGCCCCAAGTGCACTCAGGGCACTTTCTGAGTCGCTATAAATCACAATCCAATCTTCAAACAGGGCACTTTGCATTATCTCCCATATGGAATGGTGTCTTGCTACCAGCTCAGAGTGAAAACAGACACGGCACCTGGCAGAGCCCAGTTGAATTCAAACAGAGGGGATATGGCATGGAAACCAACCCCCTCTTGAGACTTGGAGCAATTTGTATATGCCTGCATGGCTTCAGCGTGACACGGTGTGCTCCAAAAAGGCAGAACGCAGTAGTCCCGGCACTGTAGAAGCTTTTGGGGGTGAGCGATTAGCATCTCTCCAGAATCGACAAGTAGGCTCTCAATAGGGGATGTGTGAAAGGCATGGGTCACCTGCGAAGGCCAGTGTAGTAGATCTAGTTGAACTGCAATACATGCTCAGCTGCAGATGCATAAAACTCACATCCATAGTAGAGCTTCGAAGAACAAAGGATTGATCATAAAATAAGGCAGGCGCTATCAGCGTCCCAGGATTTGAATGTTGCAGAGCGAAGAATATCCATGGCATGGGTACAAGAGGCCCTAAGTCTGCGAATATGAGCTTCCCAGGTGAGGCATCGGTCAAATACAAGACCAAGGAAATGGTGCGAGTCCACCACTTCCAAGCAAACCCCATTTAGAAACAAGTCTGGATCAGGGTGGAGTTATGGATGAAGCAGAAGTGCACCACCTTATTCTTGGCTAAGAAAAACTGAAGCCTGTGCGGTTCAGCATAGAGAGACAGGGTTCAATGCCTGTTGGAGTCAACACTCATGTTGGCATCTGGGCTGCACCAAAAGAGATTGAAAGGTCTTCCATATAGGACATAGCAAGATTTTTACAAAAATTTTAAGAGCCCATCTAGAGAGAATCTTCCAGCAGCACCAAGGTGATGCCGTTGGTCCTCAGGGCAAAGAGTGTGACACTGAGGACACTTCCCTGCAGTAAACCCTCTTCCTACTCCTTTGGACTGGAGAGGCGCCTCCCCCCTCCATCCGTACACGGAATCGACGATCTCGCAGAAATTCAGATATAAAAAATGGGAGGCATCCCCTGGCCCCCATTATGTGGAGTCTCTCCATGATACCGTATTGTAGGCCTTCTCCAGATCAAAAAACACTGGCATATTTCTGTCTATGAAGGAAGGCATCACAGATGGCATTACCCAGACAGAGCAGAGCATCTGATGTGGGTTTGAACTTGTGGAGGACAGGTGGCCTCTACTGTCAATGAAATAGGCTAGTCTAACATTTAACAATTCCTCAATCAACTTGCACATGCAGGAGGTTAGAGAGAGTGGGCAAAAACTGACAAGGATAGAGCAATCTTCCCTGGTTTGCCTAAAGCGAGTACAGTAGCGATTTGCCAGGAGTCTGCAACATTCAACAGGATCTGTCCAGATCCTGTTGAACATATTTAACAAAAACCCTCACCTAGGTGTCAAAACATGGTATACAGGACATTGTCCAGACCAGGGGTGGTGTTCGTGGATGAAGTGAGAGTGAAACACAACTCAGTTGATGTAAACATGTGGTTGGAGGGCTCCTGTTGGTTACTCAGCACAATTCTCTACATAAGCCCCAACTCGATCCAAAGATCTTGGTTGGTCAATCTGCCACTTATCCTCTGGGCACCACCTTCATATTCTGGCATGAAGGTAACCAAATATGGTAATACTCAAAGTCACTACTTTCTTCCAGCTCCCTAAAGGTCAATAGGGAAAAAAATAGGAATTATTAAGATTAAATTTAATGAGAAAAAAGTATTTATCCTAATACATATAATATATATATATATATATATATATATATGATAATGAAACCACTGTATAGGAGCGAAAAGTTTAATTTATGAGACTAGCTTCAGTATGTAGTTTATCATACCCTCTTCAGTCAAATACTGAGATCGTAATTGTTACTAAAGTCTATAAATAACATACAGATCAGAAAAAGCAAAATGAAAAATCACAAAGAAACACAACGGGCGGAAAAAGGTCATTAATCAAGGGGTGCGAGTCTAAGATCGTTGACTAAGCTGCTTACAATGGTTATGGTAATGGGGGCTGCATAGCAAGAACATCTTCCGGTAGCGCCGAGGTAATGCCGTTGATGCTCCGGGCAAAGAGTGTGACACTGAGGACACTTCCCTGTGGGACACCCCCCTTCCTGCTCCATTTCGCTTGAGAGGGTTCCCCCCCCCCACCCGTATGCAGAATCAAAGATCTCGCAAAAATTCAGATATAAAGATTGCAAGGCGTCCCCTCATCCCATTGTGTGGAGAGTCTCCATGATACCGTATCGCCACACGGTATCATAGCCCTTCTCCAGATCAAAAAACACTGTGGCGTAGTGCTGTCTATGGAGGAAGTCCTGGCAGATGGCATTTTCCAGGCGAAGCAGAGCATCTGGCGTGGAGTGGAACTTGCAGATGCCTTATTGTGCAGAAGACAGATGGCCTCCGCTGTCCAGAAAAAAGGCTAATCTAACATTTAGCAATTTCTCCATCAGCTTGTACATGCAAGAGGTTAGAGAGATTGGGCGGAAACTGGCGTGGAGTAGAGTGATCTTTCTCCAGTTTGTGAAAGGCAAGCACAGTAGCAATTTGCCAGAAATCTGGCAGGAGACCCTCCACCCAAATCCTGTTGAACAAATCTAACAGAAAGGCCATGCCTCGCTCACCCAGGTGTCGAAGCATGGCGTACAGGACATCGTCCGAACCAGAGGTAAAGTCCAGCTGGCAGCCTTCCGATAAATCACCATTGAGTTCTTTTACTTATATATATATATATATATATATATATATATTTCAATTTTGATCCACACACTGGGAACTTGAATAGACAAAGGTGAAAGTCAGGAGGGATTACAACTGATTAGTAATTATTACTCATGAACAGAAAATAGTCAGGTGAGTGTGTAATCAAAATTCCATAAATCCAAAATTATATACAGGGATACTGGTTACTTTCCGAAAAACAGTAACGTACATTTATTACATTAGTGCTCTATGCTTTCTCCTGGACTTCTATCTTAACAAGACAAGTCCACAGTAGTAGAACATAAACTGTGAACATAATTTAAATCCCTATTCATTAAAAAAAACTATGATAGACTAGTTTCAAGAATAAAAGAAGTGAAAATAAGTTCTGGATTGACTTATTGAGGTCACTTGCCAAACTCCAGGGCACTTTTCTCAACCAGAATCAATTGTACATAAGAAAATTGACACTATACAGGTTCCCTACACTCATTATAACCATGACAAGAGGTAGCACATTGGTGCAATTTTCAAATTTCCAAATCAGTGAAAGTGACGAGCATTGCTCAAGTTCACTTGGGTTAAACTTTCATTGCCGCGAGAAAGAAATGAAAAATAATTGCCTTTTACATAAACAAAACTATTGGCAAGAATGCATACAGGTACAATAAAAATTAATCAGTGTCACGCAAGACAGGGCAATAAAAAAATCATTCAAAGCATAATACATTACCTGAGAGAGACTAGTATAAAATAAGTGCAGCCCAAATTTACAAGCAGACTAGAAAAATAATTTGAAAGCAAACTCAATTAAATCATGCAGGGTTGCATACACAGCAGGACATCCTGAAACAAAAGTTAAATTAACTTCATGGAAAATTGAAGGAGAGATGTAGACAAAAAATACATTTTTCCCATTTCATCGCCTGTGGAGGTAAAGTCCAATTGGCGGCCTTCTGCAATATCACAACATGCATTGAATGCTGGCAGAGCAGCAGCCCAGCTAGAGAATGCAGAGAAAGCAATTGCAAATCACCCTGCCACAGATACAGAAATAACAGTATACCTCCTATCCTGCACTGATACTGCATGAAATGAGGCATTTAAAGTAACAAGAAGAACAGAGACATAATGACAGGTGTAAATGGCACATGATCCTGCCAGACCCTATCCAGTGGTGCTGGGGTCGAGGAAACTCTCATTAACATGGGAGGGTTGGCAGGGGGCACAAGCCTAGCATGGTCTCCTGACCAAAAAAATAGCTAAGGGAAAATGTGCCTAGGCAGCTTCTCTCAGTTGGAGGTTGGGGTCGCCATGTGAGTCAATTCCTCCCTCACCTCGAAATCTTAGGCACACGGGGGTCCTTCCTTTGGAGGTTCCAGAATCTCTGAGCCACTCAGCTAAGTCATGCATGTGGGCAAGGAGCTGGAGCTTCTTTGGTGCTGTCATCCTTTAGGGGGGCAGCTTTAGGAATCCACAAAGACAGCCTCACAACCACCTTGGGGGTGTCGCCTATTGTTACCCATCAACTTGGTGGAGGCGGCAGCTGTTTCACCCTCCTGGAAACTGCCACGCTGGGGGAAGGAGGGGGAGCCCTGCTTTTAGCTGAGGCTGTGTGTGCGCTCATTTTGCTGCCAGCTCTACCAGAGGGGCGCCCAAAGTGTTCCAAATGGGCACGGAAATGACCTTTCTGATAGGCCTGGAGAAGAGGGTGCCTTTTTAAAATTGAGGCATAAGACGTCCCAGGCTGTGTTAGGCAACCAGGACCACGTCCTTACTCTCGCGAAATGAGAGATGATTCAAAATCTGAACAACTAGGATGTCGTCCTCGAGGAGATATGCAGCACATTCTGCGAAGAAGCGGGGTGCGGTTCTCTGCAATTGACCCCTTTGGCCTTATCGTGTGTAGCCTTGGAGCAACTTACACAGAATTTGGGCAAACCCGAATTTGCCTGTCTTCAGGAGCGATTTGTATGGCTGAAGCGGTGGCAGTAGTAGCACCTGTGTGGCAGTGGCATAAATGCCTTCATGCAATAGCGATACCAACTGGCACACACCGAATCAGGGAGCCTGTCACAGTTGAACGTGATGAGTGTAGTGGTGGGTCTCGAGGCCCCTCCCTGTTTTCTCATCACATACTCAATCGCTCCATGGTTGGCTAGATCTAAGGTGATGTAAACTATGGGTTACTCCGCAAATTCTGTCACATATACCACTCTTTTATGAAATTCATGGTAGAGTACAGCCTCACACTCCAAGAAATAAGAAACTGGAGACTTTCAGCTCTCTACCAATCAAGCTAGCTAATGTTCTTCTCTGATGGATCATGTAGCCCTTCGCCAATGTGCTGCCATCAGTGGCATGAATAACCGGAAAGCATTTGAAACCAACAGGGTGGGAAATGAAAGCTAGTGTCTCAATGTAATTGAAGCTCCAAAACGGCAGTAGACACATCCATCCACTAAGTCCCCACAGAATTAGAGGAACCTTTGATCCTCTTCTTGCTTTTCTTTTTAGGAGAGGAGGGTGGGGAATGAACTCGCTTCCCTCCACTGTCAGAAGGAGCCCCTAGGCCAGATGGAAAGGCTTCAGCAAGGTCCTTCTCCGAGATGGAGAATGTCTTAGCTGTCCGAGGGGCACCAGCCAGGGAAGGAGGTCCCTCCTTTCATTGAGTCCTCAGGATCCAAGCTGACTGAGAAGCTTGCACAGTGGCGCTTTCACACTCTTGCTTAGATTAAAAAAAACACAAACCCTGCCTCAGGGAAAGTAGATACTATGACCTTCCTATGAGTGGGAAGGTTAAGAGAAAAGTCTCCATAGGATCAGAAATTCCAGAATATGTTCATTTATACATATAATTGGTCCTCCAAGTCCAACATTGATGGGCTTCACAAACCGAGCCCGCAATTCAGGCAAAATTGTCCTGGAACTTTGATCATACAGGATTGTGACAGAGTAGCCACCTTATATGTCTACTGGATTAAGGTGAGCATAGTCGATGGCCCAGCACACCCCGTACCAAATACTTGCCCTAGCCAGCAGGCTTTCATCTATCACAGCAGGTAGGGACCTTATGATATACACTGCCACTCGACTAAGGCTCATAAGAGGATGAAAGTATGCCGGGCAGCCAGAACCTCCATGGATAGGAGAGTGAGTGTGGAAAGGGGTAGGAGGGGTATGTAATAAAGAGAAGTAGATATAGGTGGGTCCACTAATGAGTAGGGTGGGTGATCACCTATTATTATCATGCCCTGGTGCTAGGTGATCCTAGAATGGCAGGCAGTCCATCAAGGAACCATGGCTACTGGACCGAACTCTGTACAGGTGGAAAACGTTGAATGGAGACTTGTAATGATAATAAATATTAAAAACTTATACTAATCATAATTATTACTAATCATAATAAACAATTATAATATATAACAGATACCTATTTAAAAAAAAAAAAAAAAAAATTTTTTAGAAATACCAATAACATAAAAACATAATAATAATAAAAAGGTAAAGTTTCACTGAGTGTAGGTGAGGGGAAAGCGCACCAACAACTTTCCCAGGCCCTATCAGAGAGTTCAGTAACAGGGCCTCCCTTATTTGCACTCAGGCTGGCAGGATATGCAACTCCTCAAGATACTAAGTGTAACAGGCTAAACAGGGTACCCCCCCCCCCTGTGGGATTTAAAATCTCTCTCTCTATATATATATTAATTACCTGAATCAAGGATGGATGAGTAGGATCAGTTTGTGGCTTTGATGCAATGGATTGTAGTTCTTGAAAGGAACTTTTATTTTCAGGCAAAATTTCCCGAATTCTTTTGGTGTAAAAGGCCCCGACATCAAATGCACCAAGCTCCTATGAATAATATATATATATATACAGGCAATATAACACTTAAAGAAAATAAAAGGGAAGGAAAATTGATCCTGTTACTCCATACTTAATTTTAAAAAAATATTTAGCAACTATTTGCAGGCTTAAAAGGCAATAAACCACCTTTTCCATGTATCTATATACAGTAAATTCCCTCATAACTGGCACCCATATTACCAAAAGGTTGTCAGTTATTTGAATTTGCTGGTTGCATGAAAGATAGCATTGTAAAATACTGATATAAGTATGTTGAACTGTCATTTTATAATTCATTACCAATAAACAATATCAATTGTTCACCTGTTGATTATTAATTCCTAACCCCTTAAAACAAAAGAAATATAGAAAAATAAAATACCTAATGGAATAAGTCAAGATAAAAACTGTACTTAACATTATCTTTGAAATATTAACTGGTTTTATTTGACCAGAGACATCCAATTTCCAAATGTCATGTTACACTTTGAAATAAGTTAAACATCCTTCAAAAAAAATTCCAAGAATCTTTTATCTTTAGTTTTGGGGACAAATTTACAGCGTTTCTTTTGAATTAAAAGATCACTAATACTAGCCCCATACGCACATTTTCACCAACTATTCACAGAGAACTTCATCGGAATGATGAAATGTTGCTTTCCAATTTCATAACAAATTCATAAAATTTATGGCTTTCTGCTTTGTCATAAATGGTTGATCAACCTATAGCAGATGGTGAGAAGGAAAAAAAAGTGGGTGACTAATAGGCTCAGTTTGAATAGCTCTCATTATGGAGCCTACACTATTCCATCTCAGGGGTCAGAGTCAATGTTTTGATTCTAGTCACAATTCCCAAATTCCTTTCCTCCACTCCCTTTTGCAATATAACTGGTGAAAATCAGTTGGAGACAAGTAGGGGTTTTTTTTACAGTGCCCATCAAGTGACTGCCTACAAGGGTATAAGTCATGGTAATATCTTATAGACTAATAGTAAACTAGATTAAAAAGTAAACAAACACAAGACAAAAAGCAAAACAAAACAAAACAAGCAATAAATCAACAAGTAGAAATCATACTCAAGCACCTCCCTCCGGCATGGTAGCATGCAACTAACACCAGAGTCAAATAAAATGGAGGAAACCAGCCTCCTCCACAAATCTGTGTTTACGAACCCATGCTGAATACAAGGAACAAGCAGTAGTAACCTTGCTCATCCAGGTACAGTGACACAAAACATACATGATGATCACCCAGGCTGGGACATTCAACAATAATGTGCCAAACAGACTGGGGGACAACACAGTCATTGAAGGTGCTGGGCACAGCTACATCAAATGGAGGTGTGTCTTACGAGTGTGCCCAATTTGAAGATTATTATTATTATTATTATTAAAGTTCCAAGCCACAACCCCAACTGGAAGAGCAAATAGCTATAAGCCCAAGGGCCCCAGCGGGGAAAGAAACCTGGTATGGAAAAAACGAAACAAAGATTAAGAAAAACATAATAAATAAATAGAAAATTAAAAAAAAAAAAAAAAAAAAATTAAATGCTATAATGTTAAAAATATTATAATATTATATATGTGTGGATAATGAATAAAATATTAAAGTTATAAGTTTCTGTTAATTAAAAATGTATTAGCACCCACTTTAAATTTCTGAAGTTCCAAGGACTCAACAACAACACTAGGAAGTTCATTCCACAGTTTAGTTGTGTTAGGAATGAAACTTCTTGAAAACTGTGTTGTGTTGAATCTCATAGGCGTAAAGGCCCTACTATTGGCATTTAGTACACCTCTGGTAACTCGTTGAGGGGCATATAAATTGGGCAGATCGTGATGCAGTGGATGATCTGCATTGTTAAAAATTTTATATAAGATGCATAAGGAGCTTATTGCTCGCCTGTGCCACAGATCAACTTTGAGGTCAGGAATTAAAAATTTTATTGCTCTCAAATTTTTATCTAATAAATTAAGATAAGAGTTGGCTGCCGAACTCCAAACAGGGGCGCAATATTCAAAACACGGAAGAATAAAAGCATTAAAACAATTTTTAAGAACAGTCTGCTCTCCAAATACTTTGTAAGATTTCCTCAAAATGCCAATTTTTTGAGCAATAGAGGAGGAAATAGATCGAATGTGATTCTCAAAAGTAAACCTAGAGTCAAGCATAACTCCAAGCAACTTAAAAGAATCACATATGGAGATGGGAATGTTATTTATTAAAAGATCTGGATGGGGAGGATCTAGTGTTCTGGATCTGCTAACAATCATACTCTGGGTTTTCTTTGCATTTAACTTCATGCCCCATGAAGTGCACCAAACATTTATCTTAGCCAGATCTCTATTTAAAGACTCTGCAACCGATGCTCTCAACTCAGGAGATGGGACTGGGGCTATTAGAGTAGCATCATCAGCATAGGCTATAAGTCTATTTTCCAGTCCAAACCACATATCATGGGTATATAATATAAACAGTAGAGGACCAAGAACACTGCCTTGTGGTACACCAGATAGCACCACTCTCTCATCACTAAAATTATAGTCAACATAAACCTTTTGATGTCGATTTGTTAAAAATTGTTCAATAATATTTAAAAATACACCACCTACTCCAAGATTACAGAAAGCAACCTTAAGCCAGCATGTAATTGGTGGGTAGGTCCATGGGAAGAGTTATGGTGCAATGGCCTGCAACTTTAAGTTCCCCTCGACCAACTCCCATCTTCTATGCCAGGCAGCGCAGATGGCTGCCCTGATTCCTACCATGTAACCAATGTGAGAAAGAGTGAAGCGCTGGTTTGGTTACTCAGTCCTGATGGAATCTTCGGCACCCTCATTCCTATATGTCCAGAAACCCAGCATAAGATAATCTTGACATCTGCCCAGCTCGCAACAATTGTGGAATCATGGATATCAGGCGGAATGGGGTGAAGAGATTCCAATCCCCTGAGAGCACTCAGGGCAGTTTGTGAGTGATTAAAAGATCACAATCCAGGCTCTGAATAGGATATGTCACTGCCATGAAGGTCATCAACCATCTCATACTTAAAATCAGTTGTGCATCTCGAGAGAACAGAGGCAAGAAAATGATGCAGTTCTCAGAATGTGAAGTATAAACTCAACCTTTATGACACCATTCTCCATCTCATCGATCGGGTCAGAAAGGACCTGACTTATGGGAGTGATTGTCTCCCTTGGATACAAGAGCAAATGTGGAAAGGGGTAGGAGGGTATATAATAAAGAGAAGTAAAGAGAGGCAGTTCCACTAAAGAGAAGGGTGAGTGATCAATTATTATCATCATAGCCTGGTGCTAGGTGATACCAGGATGCAGTCTACCAATCCACCAAGGCACCATGGCTATCGGACTGAACTCTTTGCAGGTAGAAACAGTCCTCCTGGTACAAAGTGCAGGTTGAAAAGGTTGAGGGGATAGCCATAATATTAATAAATAAATAATAATACTAAAAATAATAAATAATACTAAAAATAATAAATAACACTAATAATAATAATATACAATAATACAAAATTATAATACATAATAAATAATGACAAAATAATAATAAATACTAATAATAAATATAAAAATCATACTAAATAATAATATATTCAATAATACTAATAAATAATAATAAGAAAAATAACAATAATAATGCTAATAATAATAAATAATAATGAAAAGGTAAAGTAATGCTGAGAGGGGGCGAGGGCAAAGAGTAGCAACATCTTTGCCAGGCCCCATCAGAGAGCTCAAATCAACCCAATTTGCACTCAGGCTGGGAGGATGTGCACCTCCTCCAGGTACCAAGTGTATGAGGCTACACAGGGTACGCCCCTGCGGGGATGTTATGGTTTAATGTGACAAAGACTGTAGGGATGGGCACCAAGTCCCTCTTACCTCACCACCCCCTCAATCTCAATTGTTCTCTGTTTCTTGATCACACCTACAACCTTGACCACTCCCTGGTCTACCAGTTCTTCACATAAACTAATTTTACCAAATTTATGGATGAGTATGGTGTTACCTGTACCAGTAAGCCCATTAAGTGTCTGAAAGGCACTTACAATAGCTGCCTGCACACATTCAGCTACATTTACAAGGGTCCTGTCAAAGATAAAGTGATCTTTGGTTAGTTACCAATCATCCTAGCAAGAGCCTGATGCTGAGAGAACATGTCCTCTGGACACCATGTTGCCATCAGTTAAAGTAATAACAAGAAGCTGCTTGAAGCTGGCAGGTTCGTAGACACTGTGTAATAACTCAATGATGGGGCCCTGGTATTTCCAAAGCTCTGCTCACCTTGCCTAAATCTTTTTTGGACCTACCCTCCCCACCTGAGGCTAGCCCAACCACCCTTAGAAGGAGAGGAACCCTCTTATCTCCATTTGAAAAGGTCACAAAGTGTGGTGGGGCTGCCTAGCACTATCTTTTTCTGAAATAGGGAAGGATTCATCAGTCCACTGGATCCCTACTCTCTTCTAGGGTCCTCGGGAAACTGAGCTACTTCAGGGGGATGTTGCAAAGTGGCAGATTTAGACTCAGGAATTTCTCTACTGACTCAAAGTTTGGCTCCAGAAAAGATCCTGTCATTTGGGGGTGTGGGGACCTCTGGGTCCATGTTCACATCAAGGTGTCTCCATCTGCACACACCCCCTCCCCCGAAATATTGTGGATTCCAAACTAGGGACTCAACAGGCTTAAGGCTTATTGGGGTGAAGTTTGTCATTGGGGTGAGCATGCTGACCTCCATTTAGAAATAGTGAGGGGCAGGCATACCAGCCCTATTCAATGTCAAAAACCTAGGATAGATTAAATGAGGGGGAATCTCAATGGACCTTGGCCCTGGGAGAGAAAGGTGAGTCTACAATCAGTGAGATAGTTGTCCAGACGTGACTCTAGGCAGCTCAGAAGATAGTACAGTGGAATCCCTTTTACCAGAACCATATGGTGTGAGAGGAGCCACTTCACTGATCAAAGAGCTGCCTGGAGGCAGCTCTCCTTCAAGTCTCCATAGGATCAGAAAATTTCACAATGTCCAGATTCATGCTAAGATGGGCTGCTGTGATGGAAACTTTGTCCTGGAGCTTTGAAGCATAAACAATGGTGCCAGCATAGCAACTTTCTATGTTCTGAGGAAGTCATGAACAGTCTACTCACACACCCTCCACCTAATACCTCCTTGAGCTGGAGTGAGTATGGCTGTCAATGTATGTCAGAACCTCATTAGATATCAAGACCAAAGGTTGAAAGGTGGTAGACAAGGGTATGTAATAAAGAGAAGAAAAGAGAGAGGGGGCCACTGAGGAGATTATTATCATACCCTGGTAAAGGGTTGTCCGAGGAGCATGTGCAATCCCACCAGGTACATTGTGGAGCAAACTAGGCAGGGTACCCCACTGTGAGGGCCTTAATCTCATATTTTTATGAGCAGCTGCAGAGGAGGGCATAGCTAGAAAAATTAGAAAAAGTATAGTGGATATTTCTAGAATAAAGTGGGTGCCAAAGGAGAAAAGGGAAATGCACCAGTTTTTCTAGGCCCTGTCAGAGTTCAAATCAGCCCAGGAAGCAGGGTCTTATTTCCCTATTTGCACTTGGGCCAGGGGGTTGTGCTGTTCCTCCAGGTACCAGGTGGGATTGTGGTGGAGCGAATGTGAGTGTGTGTAAAAGGGCCATTCTCCCACCCCTTTTCTCAGTACCCTATCCCTTCCTCTGTAAAAATGTGTGTGTGTCTGAATGGGAATGGGTTTGTTGTTTTTTGTTTATTTTATGTATAAAAATGATTACCATGGTTTTTTTTCTTTCTTTCCAGGCACCATATTCTGGAAAGATAGGACTTAGTTTCGTATATCCTTATATTACAAACAAAGCGTTATATCCTGGAAAGCTATATATTATTATTGTTAATAAATAAAGGCCAATAGTATAGCTTAATGAAGGATGGCTTATAATAGCCACGCAAGCTTTTTAAGGTCATTATCTTCCATCAAGCGCAGAGGCGCCACACTTGTTGTAAGTCCTAGGCATTTTGCTCGCTCGAGTGGCAGGTGGCTGGACATCTCCCCATCCTCTTTGTATAAAGTGAGGCCTTGTTTGTTGTTTATATATTGACTGTTGTAGTCACGATTTTTTTGGTTGTTTGATTTTTTATGTTTATTAGGATAGATTAAATAGTATTCATATATATATAGGATTTTCTTTTTGTATTTTTTGGTGAAAAGTAAGATCTCCAATATAATCGCCCCTCTCTATTCTAGATATTTTGTGCATATTTATTCATATTTTTTGTAAATATTGTATTTTTTGTTAGTAAAGGACTGTACATACAATCCGTTTCATTCTCCCTCGATTTCTCACGTTCGGACAGTGTAGGAAGCGGGTTGGATCGATTATTGATTGGGATTAGAGATATATTTTCGGCCCGCTACATTTGGCGCCCGAATAGGGACGTGAGACTTCGAAACTGGGAGAGTGACTGGATTGGATTGCAGTCCATACCCAATTAGTGTGACAAGTAGTTTGACTGATTTTTCCCTCCTCCTATCTTTTTACTAACTTGGGAACAATGGCTGTAGCGGAAACATTGAATGAAGAAGTAGTGCGATTGAGACTGGAGTTGAGAAAGAAAGAAGAGGAGTGTGAAATGTTGCGGGGAATGATGGAGGGAATGGAGAATAAAATAAAAGGGATGAATGAAAAGACTGATAGGATGAAGAAGGAAATGGGAGACCGACAGGATCAGACGGACCGACGGATGAAGGACCTGTATAACATGATGACAGGGGCTGGATCAGCCCCAGGACCTACAACCTTGACCCCTGCTCTTACTGAAGGGACTCCGCTAAAAGGAATGGATGGCAGTAGGATTGAGTCTAAAGAAGATACGGTGAGTGGTAGGAAGGACGGAGAATGGAAGAGAGTTGAACGCAAGAGAAGGAAGAGTGGTGCAAAGGGGAAGGATAGGAAGGTAAGAGGCAAGAGTGTGGACTCATTGTACTTGGATGAAGGAGAGAGTGATAGTATGATTGGAATGAGTGAGACCGAGAGTAGCTCTTCGGAGAGTGAAGTGAATGTGGGGAAAGGTATTTTGATAAGGGAAGTGCCATAGATAGATCGATTTAGGTTACATGGTGGGAAAAGTATGGAAGAATTCTTCGGGGAATTTGAGCGTTATTGTAAGCTCAAGTAGCCGGAGAATAAGGGATACTGGATGAATGTTTTGGGGGAATGTTTGGAGAGAAAAGTATTGTAGTTTTTCCGTGTGATCACAAGTGTGGGGGAGCCAAAGTACGATGTAGTGAAGAAGAGATTGATTGGGCAGGTGAAACGAATGAAAGAGAGTGTGAAGTATAAAAGGGTGAATGAATTTGAGAAGGCTCGAATGGGGAAGAGTGAAAGTGTGAATATGTATGCACATAGGCTTGAGAGTATGGCAAGAACGAGGTATGGTGATGATGATGTAAATGAATGTAAACCACTGATGAGGAAGTTTTTGGACACGATCCCGCGAAAGATGAGTGAATGGCTGAGTGGAAAGAGAAAGGAGAGAGTGAGACTGACAGGTGAACGGTTGATGTGGGAGGATGTGTTGGAATTGTTAGAAGATGGACGATTTGATGATGAAAGCGATCTAGAAGAGGATGGATGGTACAGTGTGAATGTTGGAGGTAAGAAGCCCAGGAGCTTTCATCCACCCCAGCAGTTTGTCAGCTACAGGGATGCCCTGAAGGCTGCACCAAATGGAGTGATGTCAAACTTCCTGGGCCGGCAGAATGGATGGGCAAATGGAGGGTGGTCGAATGGAAGGGGGCAGATGAATTTCAAGCGTGGGAACGGATATATGAGAGAGAAGCCGAGGTATGTCCCAGCAAACGAGAGACCGAATGGTGGGAGAAAGATTGTGGAATGTCGTTGGTGTGGAAGGAAAGGTCATATGTTGGCAGAATGTAGGTGGACATCTGGTGCATGTTTTGGGTGTGGTAAGAAAGGGCATATGATAAAGGATTGCCAGGAAAGTGTGAAAGAGTGCTTCAAGTGTAAAGAAATAGGCCTTTGAATGAAAGATTGTCCGAGGTTGAATGGTGGAGCAACTGGTGGGGAAAGTATGAAATATGCATGTGGTAATTGTGGAAAGGCTGGTCATTATGCAAGGATGTGTCGTGACCAGAGGAATGTATGTAGCTATTGTGCGATGGAAGGACATTCAAGTGAAAAGTGTTGGATTAGACTGAGAGCGCAAGGTGTGAATGGAAAGTCTGAAGCGGGAAACTGAATGGTAAGAGGGTACCTGCTGAAGTATCCTCTGGGTGCATGAGTGTGAGTAATGTGTTGGTAAGTCTGTCTAGTGTGAAAGTGCTGTCTGGTAGGAAGTATGAGTGTCTGAGTGTGAAGGTGGAATTCAATGGAATTGAGTGTTTGGCTTTAATAGATTCTGGATGCAAGGCGAGCTTGGTGTATAAAGATGTGTATGACAAGGTTAGCGAGAAAGCCCTCCTGTCTGAGTGCAAGGGTAGTTTAGTAGGTATTGGTAATAGGAGAGTGCCTGTGATTGGAATGATAAGGTCAGCTGTTCGAATGTATGGTATGATGATGAATGAATGTGAATTTTCTGTGATTGATAAGGTGAGTAGTGAGTATGGTGTGATTTTGGGCTATGATTTTATGAAAATGAATCGTATGGTTGTGCATCCTGCGAGTGATCAGATTGAGAGAAAGATTGGTAAAAATGGGGTGTATAAGTTGTATGTAGGGAAAGATGGTAGCGTTTTGAGGAGTGTGTTTACTGGTATTGAGGTGACTGCTATGGAGAGTGTAAGGCTTGTGAAGGGTGAAAGGGTGGCGGTTAGAGTGAGTTGGAGTAAGGATGTTAGTTTGAATGTGAGTGAGAACACTGTGATATTGGATGGAAAGGATGCATGTTGCTTGTGTGTTTGATGGCTTGATGAGAATGAATGATCCTTTTGTGTGTGTGCAGGCGGACCCCAGTGTGAAAGGGCAGGTGAGGGGAATCCAAGTCGGAGATGTACTGGGCCACCTCTCCACTGTCAATGAGGTAGGTATGGACAATAGTACGGATATCAGGGTGAATGTTGCGAATGAAAAGACATGCAAATGGATGTATAATGAGGTGAAGGACATGGTGAAATTGGATGGATGTTTGACTGAGTATGAAAGGGAGGATGTGTATCGAATGATATTTGAGCGAAAGGGAGCCCTCAGTAAGGGTGATCTGGATTTCGGGGTTGCAAAGCTCCCGGAATTCAAGATTGTCCTGAAGGAGGACTCCCCAATCTATCAGCGGCCGAGGCATTTCCCACGTCCGGTTGCTGATGAGATTGAGGAGCAGTGTTTAGAATTGGAGCAATTGGGAGTGATTGAAGAGAGCGAGAGTGCATGGAATAGTCCAATTGTACCTGTACGTAAGCCGGATGGAAGATTGCGTCTGTGTGTGGATTATCGAAAGGTGAATGAAAGGACTGTAAAAGAAAGGTTTCCGATGTGTGTGGTATCTGAGTGTGTGTATAGTATGCATGGGATGGAGTGGTTTACGAAGCTGGATCTGGTACGGGGGTATTACCAGATGCCCATTGCTGAGGAGAGCCGGCCAGTAACTGCCTTCTCTTCCTCAAAGAGGCATTACCAGTTCCGGAACCTCAGCTTTGGGTTGGCTAATGCTCCCGGAGCCTTCCAGCAGGCAATGAATGTTGTGTTGAGTAAGTTTGCGAGTAAGAATGTGATTGCGTTTATAGATGATATTTTGATTATGACTGAGACTTTTGAGGAGCATATGAGATTGGTGAATGATGTGTTGAGAACGTTGGAGAGTGTTGGTGTGAAGGTGAAAGTGGCGAAGTGTGAATGGTTTGCGAAAGAAGTGGAATTCCTTGGCATATGGTGAGTGAGAATGGGTTGCGAAAATCACTGAAGTATGTTGAGAAGGTGCGAATGTTTCCTAAACCGGTGACTGTGAAGCAACTGAAGTCATTTTTGGGTTTGATTGAGTTTCAGCGAAAGTTTATACGTGATTGTTCTGGTGTGAGTAAGCCTCTGACTGAGTGGATGGGCAAGAAAGGTAGTACGGTTGTCAAGTGGAATGATAAGATGAATGAGACATATGAGAGACTGAAAGTGGCAGCGGCTGAAGATGTTGAATTGGCTTACCCAGATTATAGTGTAAATGCTAAAATGCTTGAACTGTATACAGATGCGAGTGGGTATTGTATGGGAGGTTTTCTGATGCAAGAGCAGCGTTTGAATGGAGAGAATGTCAGGCGAATAATTGGGTATGTATCCAAGGCTATGAATGTTGCAGAATGAAAGTATTCGACTGTGGAACGAGAGCTGGCTGCGATAAGATATTGTTTGAAAGTGTTGCGTCCATTTTTGTATGGTGTGAGGTTTGTGATAAAAACCGATCATCAACCTCTTGTGTATCTGCAGCGTATGAAGTGGGCTGATAGTAGGATTGCAAGGACTTTGGAAGATTTGAGTGACTTTGACTATGTGATTGAGTATGTGCCTGGTGAACGGAATGGAGTGGCTGATTTGATGTCAAGGTATCCTGGTACGAATGATGAAAAAGTGTGTGGAGTGAGTGATCCTGAGTATTTGCCGAAAGGGATTATGAATGGAAAAGAGAGTAAGGGTGGTGGTGATTCCTTGTTTGAGAGTGTATGGAATGGTTTGCAAGATTTGAAGAGTGATGGAGTAGATGTGAGAGTGCCCGATAGTGTAGATGATTTAAGGAAGGAGGTAATGAATGAAGTGTGTAGGAAGCCTCAAAGCATTGGTATGGCAAAGGTGCGGAACTTCATGAAAGAATTGAGAGCGATGTGTATGCAAGGGGTCCCGCCATTTCAGGAAGTGTTGATTGTAGTGAGTCGTTTGTATGGAGTGATTGTTTATGTGCACTTTGGTGGTGAGAGACCGATTGTGTACAAAGATGAGAAGATGAAGGGTTTGAATCCTAATGTGGTACATCTGCAATGTTTGAGCGGTGTGCACTACAATTGGGTGATTGAAAAGTGTTCATATATAAGAGAGAAGAATGATTGTCTGGATGAAGATGAGTGTCGTGTGGTGAGTGATGATATGGGAGTTAATGACAGTGTGGATATCAGTGCTGATGTTGGTGTGCTTGTTCCTTCGGTGTATTGCGAACATGGTGGACTTGATATGATGGAAGCAAGAGTGAAAGTTGGTGAAAGGTTGTTCTGTGGTTTGATTGATACTGGAGCGCAGGTGTCTTTAGTGAATGAGAGGATTCTGAGTAAGTATGATGAGTTTAAATGTTGCGAGCATAAACCTGTGAAGTTACGGATAAGTGGATTAGGGAATGGCTAGATAGTGGCATGGGAACAGGTTAGTCTGAAAGTGAGTTTGGGTAATGGTGTGAATGTGAAGCATGACTTTGTGATTCTGAAGGATGAGCAAATGCCGTGTTGTTTCTTGCTTGGTGTAGACTTTATGAGATTAAATGATTTGTCTTTGGATGCTGATAGGGATTGTCTTATGAAAGGTGAATGTGAGGTGATGAAGTTGAATGAGTGTGCGAAGAATGTTGTCAAATTTTGTGGCATGATTGAGTTGGTCATGGATGATGAGAATGAGATTTTAAGTGATGATGATATTCTAGAGATGCAAGAGATGTGTCCTTTTGTTAGTGAGTTGAAGAGGTGTGTAATGATGCGTGTTGATTTGAATGAATGGCCAGAGTGTTTAAGTGATTTTAAAAGGTATGCTAAGGATTTTGTTGTTTGTATGGATGTTGTATATTTTGTGAGGCATGTGAAGGGTGGTGATGATATCTATGTACCTGTGATGTCCTTAGTTGGTATGATTGGTCTGGTGAAGGTTGTGCATGATAATTATGGGCATATGGGTAAGTTTAAGCTGTGGGAGTGTATGAAGGAGCATGTGTTCTATCCGTTTCTGAGAACTGTTGTGAATGATGTTGCAACTACGTGTGAAAGGTGTCAGAAGCGAAAGGTGCAAGGTGTGCAAGTGAAACCACCGATGTTGAAAGTTGATGCGAAAGAACCGTTTGAATTGGTAGTGATTGATTGTGTGTCTTTGCCGCGTATGAGTGCTGGGAATGTTGGTATGGTTGTTATGGTTGATCATAAAAGTAAGTTTGTGTATGCAGCGCCTGTGAGAGATAAAAGGAGTGTGACTGTTGCGCGTGTGGTTGAGCAGTTGTTTTTTCCTATGTGTGTATGGAAGCCTAGAAGATGTCTGAGTGATAATGGGCCTGAATTTGTAGGGGAAGTGTTTGAGCAAATGTTGAGAGAATGGTGTGGAGCATGTGAGAACAACTCCGTATGTACCGTCTTCAAATGGATTGGCTGAACGGACTATAAGAACCTTGTGTGAGATGTTGAGAATGATGAGTACGACAGTGAATGACTGGGATGTGTGTCTGGTGAGAGTGTTGTGGGCGTATAATTCAACTGTGCATAGTGCAACTGGAATGTCCCCATGTCAGTTTGTGATGAATTTTGAAAGGCGAGTGAAAGATAGGTTTCGTTTGAGTGAAAGTGAAAGAAGTGAAGGGTAGGTTGAATGTGTCAAAGATGAGTGAGAAGTTTGATGGACCTTATAGAGTTGTGAGGGTTTGGGAAAATGGAGTGACGTATGTTTTGGAGAGTTTGAATGATGGTATGACTGAGAGAGTGCGGGCTCATCAGAGTCAGTTAAGGAGATGGAGAGAACCTCCTGACTACCTGGTGAGCCATCCGGTGTATGGACTGTGTAGAGAGAGAGGTAAAGTGCATGATGATGAGATTGAATGTGATAGTATGGATCTGTCTGGGAAAGAGCTAGTCTTAGTCCTGAGGAGTAGAAAGCGTACAAAGAAGAGTGAAAGGAAGAGTGAAAGGAAGAATGCAAGTACGAATGAAAGTAAGTCTGAGCAGAGTGTTTCTGGTATGGGGGATCTTGAAAGGGAGATTGAGTTTTTGCGTAAACAGGTGAGTGATTTGGCTGGTATAAGTAGACGAGTGAGTGAGCTGCCTGTGCCTGATTTTTCTGGTTTTGGGAACAGTATGAATGATAGTGTGTTTGGGCAGAATGAACCTAGTGTGGCTGATTTTTCGGGTTTTACGAATGGTAATAGTAGGGGTGAGTTTGATGTAGTGAATGATGAAGTGGCTGATTTTTCAGGTTTCTGGTGGGAACCAGTCGAAGGGGTTTCTGGTATGCCTGTTGAGAATACAGGGGATGTGAGTGACCTGTCTGTTTCACAAGAATGTACCTTGAGTTGGATGAGAGCTGTGAGTGAGGAGCTGATGAATGAGGGTATGAAGAGTGAGGGTTCTGAATGGAAGAGTATGAAAGAATTCTGTCGTGAGATGGGAGAACTGGTAATGAGGGCTAAGAGTATGGTTGATGAGATGATCAATAGTGACGATGAGACTGACGAACAACCCCGACTAATTGCTACGCGTAGCCAGGGACCAGTAGAAGAGTGTGAATGGGTGCAGAAGGGTGCGATTGAGCACAAGTGGTACCGTGAAGAGTGATTGAAGGGGTTTTGTGAGTGACTGGTCGACTGGCTTAAGGAAGGAGGGGTGTGGTGGAGCGAATGTGAGTGTGTGTAAAAGGGCCATTCTCCCACCCCTTTTCTCAGTACCCTATCCCTTCCTCTGTAAAAATGTGTGTGTGTCTGAATGGGAATGGGTTTGTTGTTTTTTGTTTATTTTATGTATAAAAATGATTACCATGTTTTTTTTTCTTTCTTTCCAGGCGCCATATTCTGGAAAGATAGGACTTAGTTTCGTATATCCTTATATTACAAACAAAGCGTTATATCCTGGAAAGCTATATATTATTATTGTTAATAAATAAAGGCCAATAGTATAGCTTAATGAAGGATGGCTTATAATAGCCACGCAAGCTTTTTAAGGTCATTATCTTCCATCAAGCGCAGAGGCGCCACACTTGTTGTAAGTCCTAGGCATTTTGCTCGCTCGAGTGGCAGGTGGCTGGACATCTCCCCATCCTCTTTGTATAAAGTGAGGCCTTGTTTGTTGTTTATATATTGACTGTTGTAGTCACGATTTTTTTGGTTGTTTGATTTTTTATGTTTATTAGGATAGATTAAATAGTATTCATATATATAGGATTTTCTTTTTGTATTTTTTGGTGAAAAGTAAGATCTCCAATATAATCGCCCCTCTCTATTGTAGATATTTTGTGCATATTTATTCATATTTTTTGTAAATATTGTATTTTTTGTTAGTAAAGGACTGTACATACAATCCGTTTCATTCTCCCTCGATTTCTCACGTCCGGACAGTGTAGGAAGCGGGTTGGATCGATTATCGATTGGGATTAGAGATATATTTTCGGCCCGCTACAGGATACCAAGGTTAGGCAAAGTTTTGCTGTGTGGAATGTAATCCAAATTTTTACATTTTGCCAACACAAAAAAAGTTGTAAGGATACAAAAAAAAAAGTAGCAGGTAGGCTATATCCTGTATTGCAGCCAGTTCCACCTATCCAAACTCAGACTTTCAGACTTTTCAGGGCTCTAACCATGGGTGCATTAATGTCTGATGTTCACACTGTGCAATGGCACACTCTGACCAGAAGTTGCCCAGTGGATGGTCACTACCCAAAGACTAGCAAAAAAGGCAGGGTGATGGAGTGGATCCCTTATTAAGTCATACTAATCATCATCAATTCAACAAGATCTGAAGATGACAGACTCAGAGATGGAATCCAAGACTTTTAGTGGCCTGACAGCCAATAAGGCCCACTCTCCATAGGCAGTATAGCTTTATGCCTCCAAGAATGGCTGCAGGGGGTGGGTCAGTCCATTAGGCGCAGAGAAGGGATTATTAGGGCAAAACCAATTTTCTCATTAATTATGCCCCAATATCCAGGGCCCCTCAAGTCCTGGTCTCTTACAACCTGCAGGCATTAAAGGACATTGTTTATAGAGGTTCCAAAGGCTCCATTCTGAATGGCATTATGTCAGTGGTCAGTTACTTAATACTAGATAGAGGAAGTAATGAGAGGATACTCTTAGACTAGCTCTACCAGTTTGCACAGGGTACCTGCCTTGCAGGGTCATATAATAGGGAAATGTTAGAAAGATGAAAAAGCTCCACAAGGTGGGCAGCCTTTTCATGCATGACATACCCCTCTCCCCAACCTAAACAGTTTGGCTATGCATCAATGCAGATGACTTATCCATCAGATCCAAATCCACCAACATAGGCACTCTCCAGAAACAAACAACTACCTACAACCCAAACTGGTTCACGCTAGACAGAATGTCAGCCCCTCTTCCCTCAAATAAACAGTCGCCCATTTTACCCCTGATCTAAAACAATAAGCTAACACCCAAACATCTTACTCCATGGCCAAATACTCCCACTTAACTGTAATCCCACTTCTGGGTATCATCTTAGACCTGCACATGACTTTGGCTCAACACACAGAACACTAACCTCGAACACCATGTCCAAACACCCACCGAACAGTAACAAACACCAATTTTGGACAAGACAAAGAAACCCTGACAATCCTATACAGAGTTCATCTATATAACATTAACTATGCATCTCCAGCCTGGGCAATAACCATAGCTAATGTATATCTACCTTAAATATAAACAGTACCTTCTGTACCACAACAGATTGCAAAAAATCACTGCAATACACCATCATGTTGAAACAGAGGTCCGCCCAATTGAGGACCACTTAAATATGATAGGAATGCAGTTCTTCAATAAGCTGCTCTGCCCATCGTCCCACCTACCATCTATACCCAATTACTAGATAATCTACTCCAACCTTAATGAACCAAAACCAAAAACTCACTTTATACACATAGCACATAAAAAAAAGCCAAAAGACAACCTACTGCAAATCCCACCCCTCCAATCCACATAATCACAGGCCTGCAAATGATCAAGATACCACCCTACATAAATATAAAGAGCGGTGAGTCTGTGTGGTTGTCATATGTCAAGATACACACAAACTCCTGCAACTGAAAACACCACCCATCTCATCCT
Organism: Ceratothoa steindachneri; assembly: GCA_963969495.1. NCBI lineage: Eukaryota > Metazoa > Arthropoda > Malacostraca > Isopoda > Cymothoidae > Ceratothoa > Ceratothoa steindachneri. Next base: position 172,398,720 of record OZ018325.1, on the reverse strand, counting down.
ATCCTGCCTCCCCAAGACCACATACTGCGGCAACCTTCCAGAGAGCTGCTGGATGCAATTGAAAATAACCCAGAGGGGGGAGGGACAAATTATGCAAGTTTAAACTAAGTACTGAGAGAAAATGAATCATTTACAAAAGCATGTCTAGTCAAAGAAAAAACAAGAAACCTGATAGATGAAAGATGATAAGAATGCAAAACCCCCATGATTTAATTCAGACAAAGAGCACAGATGTTAAAATGTATAAAAGAATTTGACTCCCGTACAGGGCAATCCTTACCACAGAAAGTAATTTTTACAGTTGAGCTCTTAGCAATTAGGAAAAAATTTTCCGTTTATAAGTCCTTTCTAATTATTATCACAAAATATTCTTAGCATACCTGAATTTTCTTTATAACTTCTTCATTATCGCAAAATTTATTTATAACAGCAACATATTTGGGATCTTCTATAAGGGCCTTTTTCATGTCTTCCCATTTGTAATAATAAATTGAAGGGTAAACTTGATCAAAGTAATCAAAGGCTCTGTCAATGTTGTCAATTTTTTTCTAAAATGAATGACAATATTTAGTATACTGATAAAATTAAATGCATTAATAACAATATATATATGTATATTAATAAAAACTTATTTAAAATAATAAATTGCAGATACTGTACCTTTTTAAAACGTTTTTGGAAATTGTGTCTTCCCTTCAAGCTTGATGATATATGTTTCAATTTAGAAGATAAGCATAAATTCTTGAATGGGTACTGATAACAAACTGCAAACATTTTGTGAAATATTTGTAGTGTACCTACATGAAAAAAAAGATAATGATAAAACTTTTTTATTTCATAGATTAATAGATTTTTTTCTTCTTTTTTTACCCAGTAAAGAATTAAAAGCTGATCAATTTTCTAACAAATTGATGATTTTTATTTAATTAATTTGGGATGCTGATGATATTCATAGACAAATGATTTAGTTTTCCTATGGAAATGTATTTTTTCTATATTGTAACTAACAATAACTATTATAAATTTTAATTTTTAAGACTAATATAAATTTATTAAATAGACTACACTGACACAAAATATGTAATTATGATACACCCTCTCACCCCATTGATTCTGCATCAGGCAGACTTCTCCTCTCCACCCAGTAAGTGGCTCTATCTAATATTATGGCCCCCATGAGTGGGTGAAAATGAATGTTTATGAAAGAAAAATTAAAAGTTAAGGGGGAGTTAGATTGGTCTATTGGCTACAGACACTTACTTAGTATGGATGAGAGGCATCCCACACCACACATAGTGAGAGATGCAGTTCAATGCCTATTGGAGTCAATGCTCCAGAAGTGGCATTTGGGCCGCACTAATAGAGATTGAAAGGTCGTCTATGTAGAGTGTAGCGAGATCATCTTCTGGCACCAGCACTGAGGTGATACTGTTGAAGCTCACAGCAAATAGTGTGAAACTGAAGACAAAAACTAAAAAATAAAAATTGGGAGCCATCCCCTTATACCCATTGTGTGGAGTCTCAATGATACTGTATTGCCATGCAGTATCCTAAGCCTTCATGCAAAACGCACACACAGTAGTGATTTGCCAGGAGTCTGAGAGGATACCCTCTACCTAGATTCTGTTGAACAAATCTAATCACAATTCCCACATGTCCAAGGACCCAGGAGAAAATCTTGATATCCATCTGGCTCATGGCACCTACAGCACCACAAAAACCGTGACCCACGGGGTGTGAAGATTCCAATGCCCTGAGAACACTCAAGGCGCTTTCTAAGTCACTGTAGTAGTATGGTTGTCCACCTCTCCTCCCCTATGTCTAATCCCTTTCTTCTTTTTCAGAATATATGTGTGGATTGTGTGATCACTGTCATTGCTTTCTGTGGGGAGACTCGATAGACCTCTATTGTGCTCCCCCATTCATCTCTATTTTCTTTTTAGCGGATTCTTTCAGCTAATTTTGTGTGTGGTAATAGTTCAAGTCAATAGTTGTGACTGAGGAAGGAAGAGCCGCCTGGAGGGAAAATAGGTGAGTGAAAATTGTGTGAGTGGGTGTGGTTGAATGTGTTAGGAGTAAAGATGTTTGAGTGTGGCAGTGAATCAGTGACAGAATGTGCATTCTCTTTTCCAGCTCTGTGGTACCGATAGTCATCGACATCTGGCTTTTGGAGACGCTGAAGCAAATCTTGCCCCTCGTGTGGCAGTAAGGGGATGGTTTTCTGAAGCGCAAGTCTCCAGACTGCCTCCAAGTCGTATGCATCGATTGAAGCCAGAGCCCTCCCACTTTCCGCAATGACCGGAACCACCGCGTCCCCATCCTTGAGGCTGGAGCTGGACTGCCAGACCGACAGGAAAGAAGACCCTAAGGAACCCCCCTTCCCTCAGAAAGCGGGCCCGCCTCCCTTTTCCATTCCCCCCCTTAATACTGGTAATAGCGCTCCTGGATATCCGGATACATTTTTGACAGACTAGCATCTTTGCATTGGGCAATTTTTTTGTGAAGCCCTAGACATTTCCTTTTTGCGGTTGGGCCCCAAGGTGTTTTGTAAGGCCACCTAAAAATATATATACAGTAAACCCTCGATATAACAAACTATATGGGGTGGGGGGTCATTTGTTAAATCTAATGGGCGTTAAAAGCAATGGAAATAATGAACCAAGTTCATTACGGATAGGTAATTACTAATAAAGTTAAGTGGACTACACAACATAGTATTGATACGAACCTTGCACTGTAGGAGACATGTGACACACCAACACTCACTCAGGCTGGTCTAACGCTTGCCTGTTAAACCTGATGGAGTTCGGCCAAGAAATTTGGTTCATTATATCCGAAATTCGTTATATTGAGGTTTGTTATATCAAGGGTTTACTGTATATATATTTTTGGCGTTTGTGTTTAGAAATAGTAAATAGTTTGATGATTGGGTAAATTTGCATTTTTGTTTTGTGGGGTTGTGGTTGATTGCCATTATTCTTTTGTGTTTAATAAAATTAGAAAATAGACTCTCTCCTCAATACCCTCTCCTTGAACCACCGAGCGGACCTTGTTGAGATGGAGGGAAGAATTGGTGAGGAAGTCGCGACTCCGCTATAGATCACAATCTGGTCTATGAACCAGGCAAGATGCATTATCTCCCACACTGAGCAGTGCATTGCAAAAAACTTGGCCATGAAGACAGACACAGCACCTGGGAGAGCCCTGCTGACTTCAAAAAGGGAGATACGGCATGGAAGCTGATTGGAGCCATCCATATACACTGGAACAGATCTAGCTGCCTAGCACAACACAAAATGTGCTCCAAAAAGCTCCAAAACTTTGTGAGCAGAGGGGTAGTGATAAATACTTAAAGGTGGTACCTTCCATGGTGGTGTCCTATGCAGAACCAGATTGCCCAAGAGATACACTGAGTCTCAAAGGAGTTTCCTAGCACCAAACCCAAAGGGACTAAGGTATGACTGGCATCTCTTGGCTGCATAGGTACTGTTCAGATCAGCTGCAAATACAGTGAGAGCTGTTGGTGACTGAGGGAGAAGCTAAGCTAGCTCATACAGGCGCATAATGGACTGTACATGGCGCAGAGCAAGTTGCATCTTCCCAGCATCGACAAGTAGGTTCTCAATGGGAGACGTGCAGAAGGCACTGATCACCAGACAGTAACCAGTGTGTTCGATTGGGTCCACCTTCCACAATACTCAGCTGCAGATACATAAAACTCGCATCCGTAGTCAAGCTTCAAATGAACAAAGGATCAATAGAAAAGCGAGACAGTAGCCCTATCACCACCCTGAGTTCTGAGTCACAGAATGAAGAATATCTGTGGTATTGGTACATGAGACCTTAAGGGTGCGAATGAGCCTACCAGGTGAGGCATCATCAAAAACAAGACCAAGAATATGGTGCAAATCCAACACTTCTAGCTCTGGTTGTTGGCAGATGTTCAAAAGGTCACCCATATAGAGCATTTTCTGGCAGCACCAAGGTAAAGCCGATGATGCTCACAGCAAAAAGTGTGACACTTTCCTGTGGGACACACTCTTCCTACTCAATTGGATCAGAGAGGACTCCCTTCACCTGCACACAAAATCGATGATCTGTCAGAAACTCAGAGATAAAGATTAGGAGGCATCCCCTCACCCTCATCATATGGAGAGGCTCCATGATACCGTATCACCATGTTGTATCATAGGCCCTCTCCAGATCGAAAAACACTGTGGCATGGTGCTCTCTACAAATGAAGGCCAACAGACGTCATTTTCCAGTCAGAGCAGAACATCCGACAGGGAGTGAAACTTGCAGAAATTTGACTGTTATGAAGACAGGTAGCCTCCGCTGTCCATGAATATGGCTAGTCCCCCATTTACCAATTTCTCCATCAATTTGCATATGCAGGAAGTTTGAGAGATTGGGCAGAAACTAGATAGGGATGAGTGATCTCTCTTCAGTTTGTGTAAAGCAAACTCAGTAGCCATTTTCCAAAAGTCTGTGAGGATACCCTCTGTACAGATCCTGTTGAATAAATCTAACAGAAAGGCCATGCCTTGGTCACCTAAATGTCAAAGCATGGTCTGGACTAGGGGCGATGTCTATGCACAAAGAGAGAGCAGAATGCAACTCACTCAATGTAAACATGTCATTGAAGGGCTCTCTGCTTCAGGAGGTAAAGTACAGTCAGCAGCCTTCAGCGATATCATGATGTGCAGTGAATGCTCAGGGACCAGTATCCTGGCTAGAGAATGCGGAGAAAGCAGTTGCAACTCTGCTACAGACATGGGGTCCAAGATTGAGGTACCATTCTTCTGGAGAATGGGAGCGGGTGCTGTGAGAACTTGCCCCAAATCCTTTTGACTCACTTATTTACCTAGAGGAGCCTTCCTTTTAAGTGAGGACACTATGCCTGCCAGGAAGAGTGGCGGGTGTCCTTCGAAATGTACTGGAACCTAGCCCTAGCTCAATGAAATTGTTCATGCAGTGCTTATAGCATATGTAGTCATATCCCTTCTGTTTGTGGGCCGCCTCACACTCGGCTGACCACTATGGAAGCAGTCAGCGTATAAAACAGCCAGACATTTTAGGAATATTAGCCATGCCCACAAGGTAAATATGTAGATTATCGGCCCGGCCGATAGGACGTACTATTTCGTCCGTGTTCCAAAATGTTTCACGTTTTTGGAGTACATTTAAGTGGATGGCTTGTGTAGGGGTAAACACAATGCGGGGACCACACTACGATGATCCTGAGTTTCATTAAATTGGGGGGGGGGGCTGCATATAATCCTAATTGTTTCTAGAATAATGTTCTGACGTGAATGCTTTAATCGTTTTGCGAATTATAATAGGGGTGGAGGTGGGGCCTGTCGTCAGAAATGACTGATTTGAATTTTTATTTTGTTTTTCACCTAATAGCTTTTTATTATCCTCATTTGTAGTGATTTGAATTTGTCAATATATTTTTTTCCATTTTACTATTTTTATTACCTTTTTTATACATTTAAATATACTTAGGTAGATCGTTTAAAGGAACTAGTTTTTGTGGAGCCTTTTGAGTGGAATAAAGACGATTTCTAGGCGGTAAATTCAGTTTGAATATGGCTTTCGGATTTGCAATTTGCCCTTTGTCTATTGTCTAACTTCGTGCTTTATTTTCGGATCTAGATAAATTGTTAACCTTTTTGGATTATCATAATTTACTTAAGATTAAAATCGATTGCGAAGTTTGTGGCCAGGCATTAGAGATTAACGATTGATTGAAACTCAGGATCATCGTAAGGGGGGCCGCCCGCAGTGTTTAAATCCACAACGAGGAGTCCCCTTTAATTTACTCCCAAAACGTGAAACATATTGGAACACGGCTGAAATAGTTTACATCCCATCGTTTACGCCGCCGATCTACATGTTTACCCCCCAAAAAATACCTCTCACAATCCATTTTTTTGGCTGCATATGCTTCCTCGTTTGTGGGTTTGGAATAACATACTAACCTACGGCATTTCGGTATTTTAATTGGGTAAATGTTGAGAGTATGGACAGATGCGATTCTAGCTTATTTTGAAGGTCGGCTCGTTGTTGGGGATGGCTCTGTGGCGGTAGGACTACGATGATCCTGAGACTTTAATCATTTGGAGGAGGAGGGGGGGCTTTAATAGAGGTCATTCGATATCCTTGCGGGTAATAACACCTTAACAATTCTTGGTAGTCTGACTCTGTAGGTGAAAACCCTTTGGCTTGCGGACAGTGGCTCAATACTAAAAGTTATACTGATACAGGTCTAGACTGTTCTCCTACTCTTTGGCAAGTCTTTTCTTAAAAATTTCCAGTGAAGTGGCATCTACAGTATGTTGAGTTAACTTGTTCCAAACTTCCGATACTCGTGCAGGAAGATAATTATCTCTTGGTCATGGCTGATGGCGAATTTGGACTTTCAAGATGTGTCTCCTTGTGGCGGTACTTCTACTTGTTTGAAACATTTCCTTTCCACATATTTTACATTCTCTTGTATAGTTGACTTGATCAATATTCTTGAGAATCTTGAAAGTTTGGATGCCGTACATTCGGAGTCGACAGAACTGCAGAGTTGGAAGCTGAAGACTTGCCAGTCTCTCGGAGTAGGAGAGATGGGACAATCTTTGTACCAGTCGCGTTGTTCTGCGCTGAACCCATTCCAAGGCATACTTGTTCCTCTTAAGCACTGGACTCCAGACCACCGAGGCATATTCTAAATGTGGTCTAATTAAGCTCTTGTAGAGGCAAATGGAGGCAGTCCTAGCCAATATCCAATGTTAGAAAGGTACGTATGAGGGTTCCTATGATCCTGTAAGCCTTGTTAACTTGCACTTGTAAGTGCCAAGAGAATTTCATTTCTAACATAAGAGTTCGAAACAAAGAATGGAGGAATCAACATAAAAACTAGAGTAAATACGAATCTAATATCAAAGTCCATTAAAGGGACCACCGGCGTAATTTAAGACGAAGATAGCGCCGTCATTTCCAAGGTTTTAGAGCCTTCTAATGAAAATAAGTTATAGAAGCAATGCTATTCAGCTCATCGAATTACATAGGAATACTTATTTATTTATGCAATTCTGAAGAAATTTATTTTTTGAAATTTTGTTAGTTTTTCAAGTCCGAGAGTTCTTGCCCTTGCCTTTTCAATAGGTATCCGTTCCTCTTCTGTCAGGCAGCGCGCCGCCGACGCATACGCAATATGGCAAAGAACCACTGACGCATGCATGGCTTTGGCAGCAACACACATACGCATGAGTGACCTGTCATGGCATCATTTTTTTACCATTCGCAAGTCAGATAGTTTTAGACGCAATGTGCTTTTGCCCGAGCGCATTTATTCAAAATTACTTGTGAAGGAGGGTGTGACCTTAATTTCGAGCGTTTATTTACCAAAGTTCTGTGCAATCGCGAGTCTACTGTTGCATTTTTAGTTGATCATGGTGTTTGGAAGGCGGTTAGCACGTTGTATCCACCGGCAGAAACATTATAAAGTAACGAAACGAACTCTTTTCTTTGACAATCGCTTTATGCATTCGAATCTGCGGTAAGTTTTCAAAATAGGAATAGTACAAGTTATTTTTTTAGATTACGGTGGCGAAGCGCAGCCCCTCACAATTAAGTGTGTGGCGGGGGGGGGGGGATTGGGTGCTTCGCCCCGATACCCCAAACTTAATTCGCCCACTTAAGTAACAAGGCACCTAATAGAAAAAGTATTTTTAATTTCCAGGAGTAGGCTCTCTCAAAATCGTAGGCCCATGCCCAATGTCAGCCTTCATTTGCCTAAGCGGTTTTTCTCCGCAAACTTGTCAATCACTTGATTATTCGAAACTTGAATGTCATTTTGTACGGCGAGTATTGCGAGGCCGGTGAGCCGATCCTGGCCAATAGTGATCCTCATGTATGTCTTTAGCCGTTTCAAGGGTAAGAATGAGAGTTCGGCCTCTGCATTTGAGACCGGTAGAGTCATTAAGATGGTCAAGCGCTTCGCAATGTTCGGGGGCATACGGGTTTCGGTGTACTCCTTCGCATTCTTGACAGTATAGGGTATCGAAGTGCGTATGCATAATACTGTAGCCTAGATAGCATAATACACACTAACCTAAACTCTATAAATGTAAGTAAGAGAATTATTGAATAAAATTATTCTGAAGAAAATTCCAGTACTCGGTGAATGGCGAGTTTAGGCTTAACGACTTTTACGGGAAATATTTTGGGAATGAAGAAATACAGCAAGGATTTATAACAAATAATATATTATTATTATAGATTACAAAGAATTATTTATGTAGAATATTTAAATTAGGTTGAGTTAACACAAATTTGGCTCTAAGTTACAAAATATATATCTATAGTTCGTCGTGAATGAAAGTACGGAGGTAAATAGTCGAAATTGCGAAGATGGGAATAATAATAATGGGCAATAATGACATAAACAATTTGTTAAATGGTAATTATAATAATATTTTGATAGGCAAATTATGCGAGTGGTAATGAGGTAAATGTAATTTGTAGCTAATTATAATCATGAATCACGAAATAAATAATTTGTATGAAAGTATAATTTGGGAGTAATTGTAATGGTAGCTAAGAGAATCACGAATTGCGGGTAAATGTAATTGTAACTAATTAAAATCACGATGGTTAAAGGGGAAAATATATGAGGGTCTGTAAAGGAAATATAAGGAATTAGACATTGTTTTTGTTTGTAAAACTTAAGGATTAAATGGAGAAAGAATTCAACTGACCTTGACTTGGTGAATGGCGATACAAGTGAAAATTTTGTCTCCCATGCGGAATACTTGGAAGTGTTAGTACGTGCGTGTAAATGTTGCCAATTGTTTTTGAATCTGACTTTTTTTGCAAGTATGAATAAATTAAGAAACCTGATATAAATTTATATATATAATTCTTTTTTTAGCTGCAGAGCTGCTACAACAGTCCCGAAGAACGGAGCGGAATTTCTCCACCGCCGTACCTCTGCCTGCACGAGCACCAATGACTCAACATCGTTCTGGTTGAGTTTAGTGGCATTAAGGACGGCATTCACGTCTGTTTTTGAGCTCTTGAGAAGCTCCTTCAAACGGAAATCAACTGGGACGGTATCGTCCTCAAATCTTCTCTTCAACTCGGCAATTACTTGGTCAACGAACGGAAATAAACCAAGCGTCCATAGTACTCAGCAGTCCTGGCCGGGATATTCACGCGCTGTGAATGTCGTGCACAGACTCGGGGATCAGGGACGTCATAGTGAGCTGAGTCCACTTAAATCAGGAGATCCTTGGCTTTTGCAAATACAGTGTGAAAGTGCTCCTCGACATTCTTTCTCAACTTGACGAAAACAGTCTCGATCTCATGAATCAGTGCGTACGCAGATGACAAATCACCGTCCTTCTTCTGCAGGGTCCTGTTCGGCTAAAAATGTGTGTGCCAAAACAGACTCCGCCATAAACCAGCCCAATGAGAAAGTGAGGGTCCCTAATCGTGGCGAGTAAGATGCCAGCATATCCAGCTTCATTTCCTTTCCATGAAGACCGCGATGTGAGGCAGAAACTCGATGAACACGAGGACTGCATCATGCCGCTCAATCCGGATATCTGGTGGGACACAAGGGCACCAACTTCTCCCGCGTATCTGAGGAAAGCCACGATTTTGGAGAACTGGAACGTCCGCATGTTGCTGGAGTAAATGAAGTTATGGGCTTCGTTGACTGCTGAGCAGTCACAATAAAATTATATCACCAGGCGCCTTGCACCCAGTTGCAAATCTTCTACTTTTTCTCTTTCCACCACTATAACCTTTCCCCCTACTCATTGCACACTTTACCCTATCCTGGCACTTCACACTGAACATGAATATCATACCCTAATCTTTCTAGGGATATGGTACAGTCAAGATCACGAAAAAAAACTTCCCCTCCCCCCTAATTCGTGCTTACTTTTCCGAAAGAATGGCTCGGCAGAAATAAACTTGTCACGTCTGTAGTTACTGATTGTTGCTAGCCTACTTCGATGGGGTTGGTGGGGGGTAGGAGGAGAGTTTTTCCCTCAAACAAATTGTAGCGTTGCGCTTCACCGTGGGTGATTTGAGGAGGTAGTTCAGCTCCCAGGTGGCAGGGTGCGCACTCGAGAGTAACCGCAAGCATGACCGAGGAACTTCAACCGCGGGTGATCCGGGCCGTTAACACCGCCTGCCAGTCAGACATTCTATAGCCGAGCGTGACACATTCACTTCAGTTCATCGAGGACCGCCACCGAGGCAGCCAAAGCTGATATTGCTAGAAATAATAATTATCAGGTTAGAACGAAAGTCAGGTCCGATTTTAAGGTTTATATTAAAAATGTAAAAACTTATGACAATAAGCTTATAAATGGCATGCTTGTAAAATTATTTAGGTTTTGATGCAAAATATGAATCAGACTCATTTTTAACCTCTTACTTTGATGTCAACCTAACACCATCAAAATGGTTCTGCAATCCAATAAAAAAGTGATAATCAGAAGAAGCAAGTTCAGGATAAGTTGGAGGATGAAGCAATAGGTCTTTGGTCATTCGAGTTGGGTGAGGAGGGGCATTATCGTGATGGTAAATGACACCCCTTCTGTTGACTAAAGAGAGTCGCCTTTCGCCCAAAGAGGTTTTCAAGCGACAAAGTTGATTGCAGTAGAGATTGACAATAATTGTTTGATTATTGTCAAACAGTTTGAAATGGACAGTTCCTTCAATATCTCACTATGCACCAAACATGATCATTTTGGATGAATGCCTCCTCTCGGTTGTTGAGAAATTCTGCTTCATGTACTAATACACGAACGGCAGCGTTTAACGTTATGATAAAGGATCCACTACTCATCACTAGTATAAACCTGCCCCCAGTGACTCACAGCAAGCAACACGCTGTTGCATATCCGATATAAACAGTTTGTGCTGGACCAATTTTCCAATCGCTGAAACCTTTCAAATCCTTTTCAGTCATCGTAGGACAGTCGTATAGGTTGCCTTAAATTGTTCTGCGATTTCCTTAGAAATTGTAGCAGGAGTTGTTGTCACAAAAAAATTCCAACTCTTCGAAATCAAGGTCTTTTTGGACATCCTTCTTATGGTACATCAGTTAGAATGAAATCCGCACTTCGGAAATGGCAAAAACACATCTTACAACTTCTTTCTTTTATTTCATCATCCTCATAAGTGCTCTAAATGGATTTTGCCGCTGTACTTGCATTGACACCTATATGAAACTCATGGAGTAAAACATATCTGATGTGATCTTTAGATGGGAGGATAGAGGGGAATACCGAAGAAGATTATGAACAATATTTTTATAATCTCGAATGAAAAGGTATAAATTTCCTATTATATTATTCCTAAACGATAATAAGAGACACTATTTTAAAGAATACTATCAAAGACTTTATTCTAGAAAATCTGACATTACTTTCGTTCCAACCTGGTAAGAGATTTTCAGTTTTAAACTTTGACCAGGATAAGGATAAACACGCCTTTCGTTTTGTAGGGGGATTCTATTACTATTGGTCAAATGGAAGAATTCTGCCGAAGGAAACCAACACAAGGGAGGCAACGTTGACGATTTGGTCGATTTAGTGGACGATTTCACAAACGGATCTATATAATGCATGTTTGTAGTTAAAAATGATGTTTGGTCTACAAGGTCCAAAGAATCTTGCCTAAGGACTGCCAAACTAATGAGAAAGCTGAAAGAAAATAGCAGAAACATGGCATTTGCGGGTATTCTTCGCAGAATAGGCGCGGCGAATGTTTTCTATTGAAGAGCCTCGTATATTAACAGCTTCCCTAGTCTTTATAACCTTCAAAGATACATAAAACCTAGATACAAATAATCAAATAACCGTAAATGAAATTAGTATTTATATTAAGTAAATGAAAATTTCAAAATTGCAGGGTCCCGATAAAATCTTTTAAGAGTTAGAAATCAAACTTTTAAAAGCTATTGTACAATATTCAAAAACTCTATTAGCGAAGGAATAGTTCCTAAGTAGTTCAAAGAGGCAAAAGTAACATAAATTTTCAATAGAGGAAATAGAAACATCCTAGAAACTTTCTCCCTGTATCCTTCACTTCAGTCGTTGGTAAACTCTTCGAATCTATTGTTAGAGATAGAATCTTAGGATCTTGTTAGAGATATGATAGGAATCATGCTTAACTAAATTGAATTATTTTTTATCACGAAATGATTAAAACGTTTGGCCAAGATAAATGATGTAGGTGTTGTACAATGAGAGGAAAATTAGGTGTATGGAAACATTAGAAAGCCGAGATTTCAAACACTCCAGGAGAAAAGCCTGGCAGCTAATCAAGAAACTTGACCTCTAAGCCTCAACACACTGCACATATCAATGTAGACGCTACTGCCAAACATATCAAACAAAGAGGCCACCACATCTCCAATGCTGCCTTTGAGACGACAATCAGAGAGGAGTACCAAAAGCTGTACAAGGAATCACCTGAAGACGATGAAACTTTGACAGCCACAGTATTCCTAGAAGACTTAAACAAAGCTCTCAAATGCACCAAACCAGTTAAATCTGAAGGTAATGATGGCATCTATCCAGAAATGCTACTCTACCTTGGAGAGAAAGGCCGGATATAGCTTTCATAGGTTCTAACTTGTGTCGTCAACACAGGAAAATAGCCTAAAACCTGGAAAACATCAAAAGTCATTGCAATTATGGTATTGGTTATTAGTGGGATTGCTGTTAGTTAATAAATCAGCCTAGATATTTATTTGAAAATCATTAGCATAAATTTGTTGAATTGGATGTAATAGTTATCTGCTAATATTTAGGCCTAACGACTGACGTGAACTGAATTTAGAAACTTCGGGCGCTAGGGTTATAAGAAAACGAACGATAAACAAAATATATATATTTATAAAATCAACGAATGCACAATGAGATAATTGAATTAGGAAATAACTAGTGAGCGTAAATTACAATTATACGAATGAATGATATAATTAAATTGAGAATTGTTAAGGAATACTACGTAAATATAATTGAAATATGGATTATAAGATGAGATTATAGGATGGTATTACAGGTATAATTGACTTGTAAAAACGATGGGAAATGTAGGATAGTATAGACAGAGGGGAGTAGGAAAGGGACAAAAAAAAAAAATAATAGCGTAGGCGAGTTGCGAACAGCTTCCCGCGTCGCTGAACCACTGTTAGCCAGCGGCGAATCTACTCGGCCATCCCGGTCTCAAAAAAGACTCATTCAAACGAAGCTTTTAAGCCGCTCGCCTGCACTTCTCGTAAACTATACAACCCCCTTCCTAGAAGCGGACCGTATTTTGAAGAAATGAAGAAAGCCCGTTTGGAAATGTTATCCAAGGGCTAACGCTCCCCCTCCAGGGTCTGGGCACCATTGTTGATAGAGGGGAGTAGGAAAGGGGCAAAGAAAAAAAATAATAGCGTAGGCGAGTTGCGAAGAGCTTCCCGCGTCTCTGGACCACTGTTAGCGAGTGGTGAATCCACTCGAACATCCTGAGTCTCAAAAAAGACACGTTCAAACGAAGCTTTTAAGCCGATCGCCTGCAAATCTCGTACGCTATAATAGTATGGTTGATTTGTGGGAAGGCAGTGAAATATAACGTAACGTAATGGAATGTATGAAAGGTATGGAGTGAAATTGAAGGTGAAGTGAGGTAAGGTAACTATGATAGACTGAATTGGGATCTTGATTCGAAGTAAAATGGAGCACAAATGGATTGGTGGCTGCTTCAAAGCGGGCAGCTAAAAGCGTGCATTCGTTTGTGTGGTGTTTGTATGAGGACAATCTTTTGCTAAAGGGATTTGGGGGAAATACCTTTGGAAAGTAAAATTGGTTTCCCGTTTATGTTGAGATGGGTTACAATATATATATATATATATATATATATATATATATATATATATATATATATATATATATATATATATATATATATATATATGGGAAATAACACGAAAGTTAGCGCGTGCTAATTATAAATATGAATATGTACCACGGAAGGAAACTGAATAAAAGGCGGATTGGAGTTAGTACTTTCGTCTATTCGACATTTTCAAACTTAATGGTAAGAAAAATAAGACACATTATTTGTACTAAGCACGTTTCCCTATGATGTCAACATTTTAATGCTATCAGATAAGTCGGGTATTAGAAAAAGTGATAAAATTGGATCTAGCGAAAATACCCCTGGGCTAATGTTGAGATTACTCTCCTTTGTGTGTGAGATTAAAAATGATTCCAGGATATTTCTCTTTAGAAAATCATTACTATGGATTATAGTATCAGTTTTTGACCAGTTAATTCCGTGTCCCATCTTAGCTGTCCACAATTCCAAGATGGTACACGGAATTAACTGCTCAAAAACTGATACTATAATCCATAGTAATGATTTTATAAAGAGAAATATCCTGGAATCATTTTTAATCTCCCACACAAAGGAAAGTAATCTCAATGTCGTTGTATAACATTGCATTATATGAATACCATATTACATCTATGGGGAAGGGACTAATAACTTAAAGGCGAATCGACAAGGGACGGAACGCCCCGAGTTTCGAAGCGCGGAACAGCGAGAAAAGAGTTCAACAAGGTCAGGTAAAATTTAGGCAATGGCAAAGCTCAAGGTTATTTAAAGAGACTTATACAAAAATATAATTTTATTTAAATAAAATAAGAGAATTAATTGGGAAAATTACATCGGTAAACGAGGGGGGAATTGCAGAGTTACGCATCAGACTCTGAAGTTAGAAATTAATGTGTTACAGAAGGAGACTATTCAAATGAGGAGGATTAACTCAAATAGGTTGCTGAAGGGGGAGAGGGATTGGCTTACGGAGGATTCTGGGTGAGATGTCAGGGTAAGGTTTCACGGATGTCTTCTGCAGGCAATACACGTGAGGGCGATGGCGCTTGGAGCTTCTGAGCGGGAAGTTGACGTGATGACGGTTCTCCAAAGGGGGGCGGGTAACGTCCGGTACAGGGGAGAGTATTTCGGCCACCCGAAAACGAGGAGGGAACGAGGAGGGCTTTGACAGGAGTTGATGAGTGGAGTCAGAAAAATCGCTCGGTGGCGATCGTCAAATGGAATTACCACAGTGGCTGGGTTAATTCCAAGACACAAAAGTTGAGCCGTCACATTGCTTCGTTGTTAGAACCTGACTTGGAACTAGGAGAAACTTCTTAGGTCCGGGCCAGACTCCTCAACTCTGTGTCTCCCAAATGGAAGACGAGCCCTATATATATCCGAGGCTTCCCCCGCAGTGGTGGGGGAAACAGCGCTACTCTCGAATGGCCTCGAATCTTCACGTCGAGGCGATTCTAACCTGCGAAAAAGTGGTCCGAGGTGGACGCGGTTCGAGGCTACCACTTGTGGATGGGGGCAGGGGCTTACCAATTTAAGCCTAACCAAATTCTAGAACCTCCTCCAGCGCATGGACGTCATTTCCGTGCTGGAAAAGAAATTCTACGTGAAATTCCCCCCACACACCTCCCATCCGAAAGATGATGCTTTACAGAGCAGTTGCGTAGGAAAGGATCATCCCACCCGTCGAACTAGAATTATCAAGGGTCTAGGGAAATTCTGACCTGCTACGACAGGTCTACACACAACAAAAAATCCCTAATCTGAGCTCAGCTGGCAATTTACGGTCATAAGCCTCAAACGGGTCAATTCTAGAGACAATTTAACTAGTACAATTTTAAACGAAAAAAAATCACAGGACAACATTGGCGACATTTCAGTGGAACCCCCCCAAAAGATGCAATTAAATGGAGGTATGAATATAGGACTTTTACTAAACAACTTAGTGAAAAAAAATAAATCATAATTAAGAACATTAAAGAGATAATATATACAATTCACGTGGAAAACATTCGCTCCCGCCGGAGTACGGATGAGGTAATCTACGGCTCCTCTAGCCTCGAAGACGGGGTAGGGTCCCTTCCACTGGCTAAGGAGTTTGTTGCTTTCCGTGGAAAGTAGTTCCAGCACCTGCGCGCCTAGCTTGAATTTTCGTTCTCGTGACTTATCTCAATAAGTCCTTCTTCACGAGATACGACACTCGTTTGTTACCTCGGGTGGACTCACGCTCGAGGGTTTTAGTTTTCTCCCAAAGGGGGAGGAGAGTTGCACACTCCTTCTGGGCACTGGTAAACTTGTCGCTCCGGAGGGCTTGGAACTCCGGGTCGATAGGGGTCCCCAGGGGAACGGGTGCATGGGATTCCAGGGCTGCATGTGTACGGGTAATCACGGGCTGGGCCACGGGATGGTCGTGGATTGCGGGGTTCTGACCGATCAAAACGGAGCAGAACTGGATTGGGACAGCTACCACTTTGGCCTAACCGGACATATAGTCACACTCGATGTGACAATGAATTCCTGGGAAACGACTGGCCCGGCCAAGGTAGTCGTGGACCACCGCAAATTTCTTGTGGTCGGGGCCAACAGGGGGAAGTAGGTCCTCAGACACTACGATGCAGGTGCACCTGGTTTCACAGACGAGGGTGGATACTCGGCGACCGTTCACAGTTCCGTTCTCGAATTTCAATCCACCAGGGTTCTCATTAAAGAGAAAGTTTACCTGATGGACCAGGTCTTTGGTGAGCGAGGGAGGATCGGGGGTCTCCTGAGGCGACGGAGGAGGATCCGGGGCGGCCCAGATTTGGTGCACTTGGTGGGACGGAGAGTTTGAGAATCGGGAGTTTTGAGGACAGTTCGTGCGGTAATGGCCGGGAACTCCGCAGGTGTAGCAGACGAGCTAGTTCTTTTGGTACGGCACAACCGGGGGAGAAGAAACGAGGGGCTTAACGTCTCGGTGTTCAGATGGATGGAAGTTTCTTGGCTTCGAGGGACTAGGAACTTTGGTAAATCTCGGAACCAATTTAGGAGGGGTCTTAGGACCATAAATTTTTTTTTAGGGGGGGGGCGATTGGGGAGCCTTTTTAATATCCTTAGGGTATAAATTGTGACTACCTGCGTAGACATCGGCCTCTTCCAAGCACTCCTTGAAAGTGGCACAACGTTTATCCTTAATGAAAGCGCGAATTTCGGGAGCCACGGCAGCTAAAAGCTGATCCCTAAGGAAGAAGTCCAGAAGGGACTCGTAGACCTGGGGAATCTTGAACGCATCCAGCCAACACTGAAGGTGTCTTTGGAGGATGTACCCGTGATGACGAAATGTTTGACCAGGGCGGATACTTTCCTGGCGGAATCGGGAGCGGTAGAATTCGCAATTCATATGAACATCGGCTAACAATTCGGACTTTATCGTGGAAGAGTCTAAAGTTGCTTCCGGGCGAAAGGGGTACGAAGATATCCCTTAACTGGGCATTTAGGAGGGGAAGTAAGCAAGCGACGCCATCATTTTCGAGATCCCATCTATTGATCTGAAAGATTCTCTCAAAATTGGTAAAAAATCACCCAAACTCTTCTCCATCATTAAAAGCGGGAAGGTTGACTGAAGGAGTTTGGGGAATTTCGGCCCGGGAACCGATAGACTGAGAATCCATTTGATTTCGGCTCATTTCCAGCTCATGCTGCCTAATTTGTTCACGTTCTTCCATCTCCATTTTGTTCTTCTCCATCTCCATCTTCAGTTTGTTTTCAATCTCCGTTCTCAGTTTGTTCTCCTCCATCTCCATTTTGTTCTTTTCCATCTACATTTTGAGTTTGTTCTCCTCCATCTCCATCTTCAGTTTGTTCTCCATTTCCGTTTTTCTTAGTTCCTCCTCCCTTCCCTCTACCCGTTCGTTCCTCTCTTCTTCCTGTACATAATTTAACAGGTATTTGCCCGAAAGACCTAACATTTCACCCTGACTCTTGAATTTTTCGAAGGATGACATTGTTACGCAGTTAACTGAGGGAACGCTGACACGCGAACGAGCTAGGAAACTACCCACGCGAAACGAATACTTGAATTTTCGTGAAGGCCTTGTTCGCCAAAAAAATATGACACAGCTACCTACCTCTGTTGTTTCTGAGCGGAAAATAATTAAAATGGTCCTACCGGAATTAGGACACCAAAGACCTTAACTCTTTTGGATTAATAACCAGGAGAGTCTCCAAAATTCAAACACAATAAATAAAAATTAATTACCTGGGGTCCAACACAAAATGGGTTGCTGAAGGGGGAGAGGGGTTGGCTTACGGAGGATTCCATGTGAGACGTCAAGGTAAGGATTCACGGATGTCTTCTTCAGGCAATACACGTGAGGGCGAGGGCGCTCGGAGCTTCTGAGCGGGAAGTTGACGTGATGACGGTTCTCCAAAGGGGGGGGGGGGTAACGTCCAGGCCAGGGAAGAGTATTTCGGCCACCCGAAAACGAGGAAGGAACGAGGAGGGCTTCGACAGGAGTTGATGAGTGGAGTCGGAAAAATCGCTCGGTGGTGATCATCAAATGGAATTACCACAGTGGCTGGGTTAATTTCTAGACACAAAAGTTCAGCCGTCACTTTGCTTCGTTGTTAGTACCTGACTTGGAACTAGGCGAAACTTCTTGGGGCCGGGCCAGACTCCTCAACTCTGTGTCTCCCAAATGGAAGACGAGCCCTATATATATCCGAGGCTTCCCCCGCAGTGGTGGGGGAAACAGCGCTACTCTCGAATGGCCTCGAATTTTCACGTCGAGGTGATTCTAACCTGCGAAAAAGTGGTCTGAGGTGGACGCGGTTCGAGGCTAAACTTGTGGATAGGGGGGAGGGAAGATGAGGCTTACTAATTTACGCCTAACCAAATTCTAGAACCTTCTCCAGCGCATGGACATCACTTCCGTGCTGGAAAAGAAATTCCACGTGGAATTTCCCCACACTCAACATTAGCCCAGGGATGTTTTCGCTAGATCCAATTTTATCCCTTTTTATAAAATCCTACTTATCTGATTGCATTAAAATGTTGCCCTCATAGGGAAACGTGCTTAGTATAAATACTGTCTTATTTTTCTTACCATTGAGTTTGAAAATGTCGAATAGACGAAAGTACTGACGCCAATCCGCCTTTTATTTAGTTTCCTTCCGTGGTACATATATATATATATATATATATATATATATATATATATATATATATATATATATATATATATATATATATATATATATAATCATCCTGATTATTTGATTGGAGAACATTTAAATAAAATAAAATTCCCTGGTAGACCCGCTATTATAGGAATGCCCTAGAAGGCATTGATATACAATACTCAAACCAGGTAAACCTTCAGACAACCCAGCCAACTGAGTTGAGTTGCGTTTACAAACTCTGGGACAAAATCCTACTCATCCGCATACGTCCTTGATAGAACTGCGGATGATCTGGCCCCTTAAGACCACCTGCCAGTCAGACATTCTGCAGCCGGGTGTGACACATTCACTTCTGTTTAGCGAAGAGCGCCACCAAGGCAGCCAAAGCTGATATTGCTAGTAATAATATGATAAATTTGTGGAATGAGAATTTGATTAGTATTAACTATTTAATCCGTTAAGAGTTTTAAGGTCCTATGTGTAGCCATTTGTTGCCCATTAAGCCTCGGTCTCTCTTCTTTGATTAAGATAACTTCCATGATGTGAAAGCGAGTGCGGTCAATTTTCCGTTCGATTATTATGTTTTCCGCTCAAATTTCTCCTGAGAGATGGGTTCTGTGTTTTACTAAATAGTGATTTTTGATAGCTCTGTTTTGCAAATGCATGGTGATTCGTCGAAATAAGGATGAGGTTGTCATTCCCATGGGTGGGCGTTATCGGTTATCCGATAATTTTTTCCGCGTTATCGATTCATCGGTATCGCCGAACTTTTGGTTCCAAACTAGCGATAATCGATAATTTCAGTTTTTGGTTCCAGTTTAGCACAGGGGCGAGCCGCGCGTGCCTTGGGGGCAGAAATAGGTAGGTTCGAGCTGGGAACCGAACGTATACTGAACGGAGTGCGGGGCGGCCGGTCTTGACGTCTTCTCAAAATGTTCGCCAGTTATCTAGTATCGGTTATCGCCGATAAGGTTATCGTTATCGATTTATCGGTTATCGTGAAACATTTTTTCGTTATCGCGCCCACCACTGGTTATTCCCTTTGTGTTGTTTGTGTTATTGTTAATGATGTGATTGCTATTTGGGGTGGGGTGGGGTTGTAGTATATTATCACATTTAATTTTTCTTCTGGATTCGTACATTTTGTATTTTGGTGCATAATATTTTTGATTATTCTTTTGTCAGTTTTATATAAATCACTCATTTTTTTTTATCGAAGACATTTATTGAGTGTTTTTACTATCGTTTTTTTATTCCTAGGTAAATTTTGAAAAAAATGTTCTAATCTCTTTGTTTACCATAGTATTGGAATAACCATTATTAATTAATACCTGTTTTATTCCCTAAAGAAATTTAACGAGCGGGATTCTTTTGATGGGTTGAATAATAATAATAATAATAATAATAATAATAATAATAATAATAATAATAATTTTGATAATTGTCTTTCCTTAGTTTGTATGTACAAACTGACCAAGAACAAATGGTGAAGTTAAAAATAAAGATTATCGAATTTTAGGGAATTTTTATAAAACAAAACGAATTACAAATGGTACAGTTCAGAAAATTGACTAAAATTAAGGTATGGCTGTTTGTTTTTGTTTTTGGTTTGTATATTTGAATGTTTTATCGAAGTTCCTTCTAAAATAAATTTTTCATTTTAATATTTAGCAATAAGAAATAGCTACTTGCCCATAAAAACGATGTGAGGGTATGGAACGTACATACTCACATGCCACCAGACAATCGTGGGAACGAAAGAAATTTGTCGTTTGAGTTGACCTTCGTCTCCCCTCTCTCTCCCCCCACCCTTCCCCCAACTGGCGACAGGAAGTCGGACGAAATAACGCCTATCTCACAAAGAAGCTTAAATCTTATTTGCTCTCTTTATGGTAGCATGGAGATTGTTCAGAGGGCGCTGCGATAAGCGAATTGTCGTGTATGGGATCTTTCTCTCGATTTCCCACAATCCGCGATATAAATAACATTGCCGTTTACCTCTCCACAGCAGTGTCCCAAATCTACTCGCGTAATCCTCACGCTGAACGAGAGTCGTTGCCGTAACGTATCGACTACCAACGCGCCGTCGAGTCAACCTGGTCGCTGTCTCAAATTGTTCCTGGAAGTTAATCCCGCCCCGCAGAGTCTGTGACTAGAAGAGTACGCTCTGTTGCTCAACGTAACTTGAGTAAGTTAAGGAACATCCAAATAGTTACTGGAAGTTACTATTTGTTAGTGCCACATCCAGTTAGGAGTGAACTAACCGGAACTGCAGCCAGCAGCCCCGAACCCGTCGTCTTATCCCCTCTTTCCCCGAGAATTCGTGTTAACGCCACCCGGTCTGGACCCGAGTAGTCGTCTCTCCAATCCATCAATTAATGGTAATCTGTAAACCCAGTGTCCCTCTATTCTTAAATTCCCTATTTAATTAACCGTGATTGATACTCCCATTGAGTCATTATAAATCTAGACGCTTAACGTCAGTGTTTAATATTTAATCCTTAATTTTGCCTGTTAACTATTGCTAATTATTATAATTGTGTAAAGTAAAGTTTATTTTGAGTACGTGTGTTTATTTGTGGCTCCTCCCTTTTGACGTACCGTTGGCAAGACTTTAATTCAGCATCCCTCTGGCTAATTCACTCAACCTGTATTTTGCACTCTTAGAAATTCAACAATCACAAACCTCTCCCCCAGAAACAAGTGGGACTTTTATAGTGAGAATCCTGGCTACGGCACAACACGCCTCTAACCAGCTTTCGCACGTTCAGTAGGAATTAAAGCATATATATATATATATATATATATATATATATATATATATATATATATATATATATATATATATATATATATATATGATCGTAGGATTGAGTCATAGGGTCAATACCACCGACTCAAACAAAAGCAGTGTGTCCAGATCAAGGACTAGAATAATTATTGGACCAGACTATGAGCAATTCTACGACAAACGAGTAAAGCAAAATTAAATTATTTAAGAAAATTTAGATGGGAAAAAAAGGTGTTAGTATTGTTTTTTCGTATTTCAAAAGACTTCTAATGATTTTTTTGCCTTAGGCCTAAAAAATAAAGATGGATCTGAAAAAAAGAGAGAAAGTGTAAATTACTAGGAGACAAGAGAAGCGTCTTCACCGAATCTTCTTACATAGACCAAGCGTTCTTTTAGAGTTCGAAAATACAAATATGATTATGGAATGTTTTGGATTATTTTTAAAACAAAAATAATTACAAATCGTGAAGTTAAAAAATTGTAGTTATATTAAGGTCCATCTGATTTAAAATTTGTTTGGGGCAATATTAAGAACATTTAGATGAAAAAAAAATAGGTAGATTGTTTATTCCGTATACCAAAATAACTTCGATAAATGTTTTTTCTTATCTATAGGGCCTAGAAAATAAATTGTTGGCATCCTTCTGCCTCAGAAGAAAATGGAGATTGCGCCAGCGAAATCAGCCTCCTGTATTGTTTCTGTCGCTGGGACAGCGGCACTAGGGCGACATCTACAGGGCGCATGCCTGGGCGAAGTGTATGGAGATCCTGGGTTGACCAGTCATCAAGATCTTCCTCTCGTCCTCGCCAGTGTCATCCAAAGGAATGCAGAGCAGTACGTTTGGCACTAGGCTGGCTGCAGGAGCTGTCGGAGTCAGTGAGCACAGCGCACTGGTCCGCCTTCGAGGCTCCACTTATGATTTGGAAGGTTTACTCCTCTACACTTGGCCGTTGGATCAGTCGAGGATCTCCTCCGCCTGGGGCTAACCGTTGGCTGCTAGAGGCAGCTCCTCCACCTAGCTTTATGGTGCAGTGTAAACACCATCCCCTCACGTGGTTTAGCCCGCCAGCTATTTTGAACGTCATTCTTACGAAAAACTAGATTTCTCTTGATTCTTTCGTTCGTAGAGATTTTGCTTCTGCGAGTTGTTATTCTTGATGAAGAACTTCAGACAACAAGGAGCTGCTAAATTCATAAGATAAGCTTGGCAAATCCACAAGTATAGCGCAGTCTATGATATTCCCTATATAATTATAGATGTGAAAAAAACCTAGAGTGAAAAAAAGTTATTAGAAGGTATGTAGTGAAATTTTTTTTAAAATTAGACCAAAAGAATGATTGCTAGAGTCACAGAAATGCTGTGGGGGATGGATAGATTTTGTATATTGAATGATTTTATCAGTTATTTCTAATAGTTTATTTAGAGCTCAAGAAATTAGAGTGCAGGGCTGGCTTTTCGTATACTCAAAGCTTTTATCAAAATTATTTATAAGAGTTGCTTTAGAGTTTGAGAACAATATTATGAATGTTTTTAGTATATTTGAAGATTTTATCAAAATAATTTATAGGAGCTACCATTTTTTCTCACATTATATTTTTTACTCCCCGAATATAAGAATGAATATGAGAAAGGTTTGAATAAAATAAATTTTAAAACTATTGTATAGGAAGAAATATTTAAAGACGAGATTATTGATAAAATTTTAGAAGAAAATAAAGATTACGAATACAAGAGAGAAGATCAAAAAGAAGTTATTCAAAACAATATTGAATGTTCTCTACTAGGAGAAGATATAGAAAAAGAAGAAAGTATAGGAAATGTAACTACCCAATTCGATCCTGAAATGGAAACCGATACTAAACAGGGCTGTGGAGTCGAAGCCGGAGTCGAAGTCGGAGTCGGACCTTCTAAAATTTCTGGAGTCGGAGTCGAGGATTTGAACTTCTGACTCTGATTCGACTCCGACTCAAATATATTGTTCTCTTTAGTCATTGAAAATCACATACATGCTTTATATTTTATTCATTCATTTTTATCTAATCAGATTTTCAGTGCATGAAATTAGCATATTTTTTATGTTTAGTACATGAAATTAACAATTCTTGTTTTCAAGGAAATAAATACAAATAATTAAAAAAATGGACAATCGCAGGACAAAAATGTGCCGGTTATCTGAGATTTCCGGATGTCTGAGTGCCAGATATAAGCAATTTACTGTATATATTTCTGTTTTATTTAAACCCTTTTCCTCATCTATTTTTCTAATTTTATTTTGTACAATAGAAAAAAAAAATTTCGTTATAGAACAAAAAAAAGACAGGAAACCTGAAAAAATAATAATGAAATAATGATCTTATTACAATAATATATTTATATTTAGCTCTTTAGTGAATGAGGGAACATATAGCTATATTCATTAGATCTTTCAACCTATAAATATCAGCTGACTGATATTCTAGTAGCATTTCATTCTTTTATAGTGAAAACATCATTATTTGTTAAATTGAAAGACTAAATTTTTTGTGAACCCAAAATGGCTAGAAAACGACTGAACCAAAGCGAACTCACTTAGTGTGAACTATTATAAATATTTGTAACTTAACCAAACTTAACTAACTTTTAATCAATAATGGTATACATTAGTGCAGGAAATTTCTGTGGGAATAGAAAAAAAAATAGCATTTGAACTTATTCAGAAAGGAGGTATAACCGCAAATGGAATTGTAGCTTTCGTGACAAGGAGAGAAACTCTGCTGCTAAATAATGATATATTGCTAGCATCAGTTTTTATAGATCCCCAAAACCGAATTCTGTTGAATGAGTATCAAATTAATAAAGCTAAAACAACTATCTATCATCTTGCTGTGAAGATTAAAGGTATCTCATAAAAACGAAGTGACGACGATGAAACTGTGGAAATTGGATCTCACTCATATTCTAATGAGGAAACTGAGGATTTTCTAAGTATCTTGGCAGGATTGAAAGAGCAAAAAGAAAAAAATATTTTTGCCGAAAGGGATCCTATTATTGGACAGTTTGTAAAGTTGGGTCAAGATTTCTATAAACATTGACAGAGAGAGAGAAATATGATCGCTCTTGTCAAATTCCACTTGAAGAATTGATTCAAATTTACCCGGAAATTGTAAGAGATACAGTTAGTATAGTTCTAAGCTATTCCTCCCACTCAAGTCAGCGTTGAGAGGTTGTTTTCTGCTCTTAAATTTATAATATCTGATGTCAGAGCTTCAATGAAAGAAGATATAGCTGAAACCCTATTATTCCTTAGAACTTATGATTAAATTTTCCTATTTTTAAAGCTTATTGGACCTTTAAAGTTGCGACTATCACATCTTGTTATTAACTATAATATTTTTTTTTCTATTTTCTATCATCCCCTTTTCCCTAGTTTTAAAAATAGGACTATAATAAGTAAAGGTTGAAGATATTGTTTTCTTAAAGAAACTTGGTAAAGGAATGTTTTTTTAAAGTTTATAGATATAGATTTGTCCAGTTTTCTTTAATGATTTTGTTAATTTTGTTTTTGAGTATGATTTTGGGAGTAAAAAAATGTTTTTTTAAGCTTATAGATATAAATTTGCTCAATTTTCATGATATATGATTTCAGAATATATGAAGGCAAGATTTTCTATAAAACAAATTTTATAACTATTCAAAATTAGTAAAACCGCTGGTGGACCTCGCACTTGGCCTTGGATGATCGGATCTACGGCGTTACTACCTCGCACCATTGGTGATTGGTCCACCAATGGTTTAAAAGCTCTTCTAAAACGAATTTTGAATTTTTATAAGATAAAATTTTACAGAAAATTTTCACTTTAGATATATAATTTTGTAAATTTAAATTTGGTTGATTATTTTTTTTTTAAACTATAAACAGCTTAGGTTTTTGCTTTACTATCAATATAACAATAAATTTATATAAGAGTCAGGTCTTCAAAAATTTAAGGAGTTGGAGCCGGATTCGGCGTCGGACCTATTAAAAAGTCAGGAATCGGAGTCGGAGTTGGACCTTTTGAAATTTTAGGAGTCGGAGTCGGAGTCGGAGTCAAAGTTTTAAACTTCTGACTCCACAGCCCTGGTACTAAAGCAAAACCTTGCCAAAGGGCTTGGATAAAATACTAAAATGGTTGGAATATTGGCAAATGCAAATCAACGTTGACCAGTGTAAAGTGATGCTCATAGTTCATGATAATTAATCTAGAAGATATTATAATGTGGATGGTCAAATTTGAACACAATCAACGCAGAAAAGGATTTGGGGGCCTTACTCTCGAATGATATCAAACATTTGACACAATGCACTGTAGCGTCACAAAATACCAATATGGCTCTATGTTACATAGTTAGATATATATATTTTTAATTTAAACAGAAATACACTATTATTCTTCCCTTATATAAAACGTTTTTAACACCTAGTCGCACTGTCTGGGAAAATTTAAATCGATGCTCATCGGCACATATGACTTTTTCTGCGTCGTTTACATCTATACTGTTCCCTTATAGAGTATAGTTAGACAGGGGGTTCGCATGTTTATCACCTTACACTTTTCTAAGTTGAAAGGCATCTCTTAAGTGCGTCACCACTCCCTTATCCGGCGCAGGTCAGCCCTGTTGGCCGACGCTACATACGCACCCAATTTTGTGTAGTTTGCAAGCCTGGCTATTTGTCCAAATGATCTAATGCCTCCATCAGTGAAATATAAGTAGGATGAATCACGGAATCCGGAGTGCTGAATGTCCTCCTAACTTATGTTGAGATTAAATTTACGCAGATGAAGATGGTTGGAATATTTTAAAATACACTTTTTGCTTAGAAGAACAACAATTTTTTTGCCAAGGAAGATGAAGTGACCTCCTGAAAGGTTTCAACACAATTTGAGTGATTGAAATTGTATTTTTTGGCGTTGGGGGTGAGGATTATCTTATCATGTTATCTTATTGCGGGAAACTTGGAATTTACTGATATTTTGAAAGTACAACTAGAGTTGATATCGGAGAGATGGAAAGATTGGAATTTTTCTCGTTTACAGATTCTCGGTTGTCTTGGAAAGTGGTAACCACAGATGATTTGAAGTGTAAAAGACTTACAGAGGTTAGATTACCTAGATCAAATGTCTCTCTCACTGGATCACAGAATTGTTAATGCAGAGATATAGAGTCTTGGCCATACAATTACGGAGGTGGTTATAGGCACATAATTTGTTTTCACACAGAGTTGCGTTCATTTTAATGTAAAGAAGCTCATACTAATCGTGTAAGACCAAGGCTGTAAATTATCCACAGGGAAAAGAAAATAACATTCCGAACCTGTTTCATATAGTCGAAAGTGCTCGGAATCTTATATTATTTTTCCTGCTGGTTATTTTTATGAGCAAATAACTATAGTCACCATTAAGTTAGCGAAAGTGAAAAGTGTGGAATGCGCATACATTGCCCCCAGTAGCTTAAAGAGGGGTCTAATTGGGCGCTTGCATTCATAATTCTCCCTTTGGACATAGATAAGCCACATTGTGAATGATTTTTCGCCGGTGGGAACTCGACTCTAATCGATATTTTAGTATCTGTATTACGGTGTGTGAATCCATTGTTCCGAAGTCACATTTAACTGTAGGTCTTGCGTTCATCAGTCTAGGGGTGGCGGCAGGACAATAAGAGGAGTCGTAGTGGCTCTCGTGGGCGATGGTTTTCATTCTGTAAATCAATCTATAAAAAAGATGTGCTGACCTGCGGAACTAAAACGCATGTATGTGTGTGTGTGTATATATTCGCTGAACGTGGACGTTTTGTTGCAGTTATCATTTGTCATGGCAGCCGTTGAGTTTGGAGAGACGTCCTCCGCCTTCACGGCCGTTTTGATCTTCCTGTCGTGTTTGGTTTTAAGGTTGAGGCAACAGCACTATTCAGCCGACCCTCCTCCTGCCCCAGCCGGGCTAAGGTCCAGGCTACAGCAGAGTTAATAATAGGAGTAATAAGAAGGAAATAAGAGGATAAAATTTCAGTAAAACAATTTACAATATTCATTTATGCATATCAGGTCGGTGAGAAACCCACAAAGATGATACAACTTTACAGACCTTCCTAAGAAAAACTTTAAAAACTGGCGAGTGATAGTAGATTACACGCACTTCTCACATCCGTTCTATTCTAATTACTGACACTGTTTTCACACAGATACAGAAATCTAATCAATATGAAGAAACTTTAAATTTGACAAATACTCAACCAAATCCATAAACAGAATTGTAGTAAAAACATCATATTAATGATATTTTTAACAAGCCATTTTCGTCTTCAGGATTTCCTTGACTATTTTATCTGAATGATAAAAAGAGTAGAATTTAAGAATATATATATACATATATATATATATATATATATATATATATATATATATATATATATATATATATATATATATATATATATATAGATAGATATACACTACCAAAATAAGAAAACTATTTTCCTTTATTAAAAAATTCTCAAAAACATAATGAGTAGGTAAATGAAATTGTATAGTAAAGATAAATATACTAAATAAACTAACAAAATAAAATATCGATACGTGCAAATTAAGAGAATATCATTCACTGAATTGCTTAGCAAGCATATACACTAGAAACAAAGCAAAATTTGACAACTTAAAACACTTAATATAAGGTTTTAAGGGCTTTTCTTTTGTATCATTTCGGGGCAATGATGACTCCAGAAACTCACTAATTTATTGCAAAATTCTGGTGTTATTTTGTTCCATTCTTGCTCAATTTTGGTCCATAAATCCCACACAGTTAAAGGCTGCTGGTCTTGAAGTTTGTCTCCAATGTTGCTCCAGAGGTTCACAACTGAATTCAGGTTCGGTCTGTTAACAAGCTAGTTCATCATTTCGATATCTTTTCCTTCCAAATAGTATTTTACTTCGTTTGCAGTATGACATGGCCCGTTGTCCTGCATAAATACTGCTGGCTGGTTCAGAGATGCCCGGAGTGAACGTATAGCATGTTGTTGTACGAAATTTAGCTACATATTCGCTTTTACAGTTTCAATTATTCGCATTAGCCAACCAACTCATTCAGACAATGGCATTCCCCATATCATAACGCTGCCTCCTCTATGTTTGGCAGAATTTTTAACACATTTAGGGTTAAGTCTGTCAATTGGAGTGCGTCTAACAAAGTGTCCAACTAAATTAAATTTACTCTCGTCGCTGAAATGAATTCGCTCCCAATCTTCCTCCCTCCAAACAACATGAGCTTCAGCATATTCGAGTCTCGTCTTCTGGTTCTTCTTACTGGTGATTTGTTTGGTTGCTGGAGAACGAGCTTTTAACCCAGATGCATTGAAGCCATAGAATACTATGAAACGTCTCACTTATGTGATACTATTTCTTTCAATTTTTCGGGAAATTCCTGCTGTAGTCTCGAAAGGATCCTTAGTAAAGAAGCGCCAAATAGCTCTGTCTTCTCGGACGGTGATTATGGGGGAGTCGGCCGACTTTTGCAGTAGATACATTGTTTTTTCTCATTGTATGACTTCAGAACACGCAAAATCACAGTCTTGGACCTTTCTACCTCTCTTGAAATCCCAGAAAAAGTCCTCCCAGATGTCGTCAAGCAAAAAGATCTCTGACGAAGTTCAGGAGTCACTTTCACGTGTGGTGGCATCTCGGCAGAGTGAGTATGAAAACAGTTCTTACCTACTGAGTAAAATTGTGCCAAATAATTTCAAGAAACTTCTCGAATATTTCTGAAAAATTGCTTTCTTATTTCGTAGTCTCAATATTTGATTTTTTTAGTGTATTTTGTATAATTTCGTAAATTTACGATTATATTATAGGGAATCTTCATAGACTATATTAAATGCATACATTTATGTACCATGGAAATATCATTTACCTACTCAAATTTTTGAAAATATTTTAATAAAGGAAGGAAAATCGTTTTCTTATTTTGTCCGGTAAAATATATTTATATATATATATATATATATATATATATATATAAAGTAAATAGACACCCATTACACCGTTTTATCTGTGAAACTCCCTTAATATGATCAAACTTGTTAAGATATTATTATTTTAATTTCAGATTATTATTCATATTATAAACAACTCTAACAAACAAAACAAGCCAGAATTTGCCTCATTTCACCTTACAACCACCAAAAATGAAGAGCAGATTTGGATAAAGAACCCAAAGAAAAATTCCAATGTATGCTTAGGGCCACTGTGGTTACTGGTGCCCTGGCCAAGCAGATGTTTGGCGCTCTTTTCAAGTATAATTATATTAATTTCACAAGGAAAAAACTAAAAATATAGAGTAATAAAAATGAGTTTATTACCTGCGTTGTTATTTAACAAACAATGAACAATAATAATCTTTTTCCCAACCTCGATTTTGGATAGTATGAACAATTAGCCTACATCAAACATTTTTTTCATTTCATTATATTAATTTTTTATCGCAACCATCCATGCCACGAACACCAGAAGCCGAAGAAATGTCTGATTTTCAAAGCGGTCTTATTGTGAGTTATTCAGAAGGTGGACTTATGCGCCATCAGATTGCACAAAACCTTTGAATTCCTCTTACCACCGTCAACAGAGGGATTGAAAATTAACTAGCGTCGGCCAGGAACAAACAGTATCCCGCTTATGTCGACCTGGGCCATCTGACAGGAGTCTTTTGGCTTGGCTGTCTCGCGGAGTGTTGAAAATGATCCTCGTTGTAGAGCAGCAGATGTTTCAGATCAATTCCAAGTGAGCCAGAGTACTGCTCTGAGGTATCTCCATCAACTTGACTACTATGACAAAGCATCTAAAAGAAAACATATTCTTTTACCAGCAAATATCCAAGGAATAAAGAAGTTGATAGAATGTCACGTCTGGGAAAAATCAAGATTTACACACTTTTCTGAGAGTCGACGTGTGTGGGTTTGGAGACTGCATAATCAAGAGTTTGATTTAAATCGGCTGCAACCAATTGTGAAACATAAAGTATGAAAAATACATCTCTAGATTTCGGAAAGGACTTCTCCAATTTTCTTCAGTGGTCAAATAGTAAAAAATAACACATTATTTATGGAAGGTCGTGCTTCATGCTACCCAACACAAAGATCAAAGGATAGCCTTGCCAAAAAGGGGATAAGACTTCTTTGGCCAATGAATTCTCCTCATAATGAACTCTATTGAACACCGTTGTGACATATTAGACCGAGTAGTGCGAAAAAGCCACGAAAACCAGCATAAAAGCCGTCACCATATGGAAACGAAGACGAACAATAAACATAAACCTCCTGCCCGAAACGAGCTTGCTTACCACTCGCAGTTTTAATGTCAACTGCATTGCATCATAAATCGCCTTTCATCTATGTTGCCTTTACCGATCCCTTAACTTTTGTATTTCATTATTGCTCGCCAATTTGAAGATAATTCAATTGATATAAACTTGCTCTCATCTGATCTGTCTATATGTCCAAAAATATATTCCTGTGTTAACCTAACTATGCATAAATAGAACCCATTTTTGTCAAAAAGAAGAAAAGTGAAAGCTGCATAGAGAAGCAGGAATTAACCGCCTAAGCATGATAAAGTTATTTTCTTTGCTGTAATCACTTATTTTTGTACATTTTGTTACTTCTTCCTGTAGGATTTTTTTTTCAAATCTGTTCTCCTTTTTGGGGGGGGGTCGAAAGGAAAAATGTGGGAAAACAGTTTTATACTGATTCGGTTGAAATCGGAGTAAACCTCGTTGTGCCGCATTTCACCTTACGACTGCCAGAAATGGAGAACAGATTTGAACAAAGCACAAAAATTAGTTTAAGAAAAAATAACCTGATCTAACATAACCCAACCGTCAATTTTCAAATTACGAGTTTGTGAAACTTTACAAAACCTCTTGTACCTTCCTAACAATGGGGGCTGCGCCCCTTCATACCCTCCCCCCTTTTCGGGTGAGAGGATCCACCCTCTAAACTTACGAATATTTTATTAATTCATATTATAAACAACTCTAACGTACAAAACAAGCCCGAATTTGCTGCATTTCACCTTACAACCACCAAAAATGAAGAGCAGATTTGGATAAAGAACCCAAAGAAAAATTCCAATGCATGCTTAGGGTCACTATGGTTACTGGTGCCCTGGCCAAGCAGATGTTTGGCGCTCTTTTTAAGTATAATTATATTAATTTCAAAAGGAAAAAAACTAGAAATATAGAGTAATAAAAATGAGTTTATTACCTGTGTTGTTATTTAACAAACAATGAACAATAATAATCTTTTTCCCAACCTCGATTTTGGATAGTATGAACAATTAGCCTACATCAAAAATTTTTTCCTAGCCTTTAGATCAGCAAATCTTTTCATGGCACTTTCTATATTTATATTCCTTGCAATATCATTTTTTATATACAAAATTGCCAAGGAATTCATTCTGTCTTGAGACATGGATAACCGTAAATATGTTTTTATAAGCTCTAGTTTACTAAAGCTTTTTTCGCCAGCGGCCACAGTAATAGGCATTGTATTGTAAGCATTATTCTTAATGCAACACACAGATTTGGCTTGACATCCTTTAGGGCTCTTTTGGAAGCTTTACATCATCAGGAAATGTCTTTGGCTATATCTAGTTCAGTCAAAAGATCACATTAATTAATATCACTATTTTCTTAGTATCTTAACTTATTACTGTATAAATATATATATATATATATATATATATATATATATATATATATATATATATATATTATGAATCTGCTTTTTTCCATTTTAAAAACGTCAGATTGAAAAGATATATTATTTGGATCATTTTAAAATTAGGCATCTAAGGTCACTCAAGATAAGGCAGCTAAATTCGTTCTGTTAACCACTCACAAGGTAACTTGTAAGGGAAAAGAAAAAAATATTGCAAATTACTAATGGAAGTTTTATTGAATAGAAAAATATTTAAAGGATCTTTTAAATATCATATTGCTCAGTTATATGATTACCTAAGCTTTGAAATGTGTTTGAAGAAGACTCATCCTGCCACATAAATTTAAAAAAAATCTCGTTTGCAACCTCTCATTGTTTTAATTTTTTTGTTTCTGTTTATTCCAATAAGATCTACGTTTTGTGTGTGAACACCAGTATTTTTATCAACAAAATTTAGTGAATGGTTACACCAGTTTACAATCTCCAAATTGTTTGAAACACTGATCCCGCCCTGACTGAGCCTGGATTGAACTAAATTTAAGATAAATTACGATAAACGAAAAGAACTTCTAAGCTAAAGTAAATTAAGTTTAAGGTACTTTACGTTCTACTAAGAGACCTTCCAAATATTTACAATTCAAGAATAAGCACTTGCGTTTCGTTCAATTCAAGATAAAGCACCTAATCAGGTGCCTAATCTTAAATTAATCCAAATATTTTATATATTATTTTCACTTTTTCTTTTTTTGAAAGATCCTTGATGGTACCCCTAAGCACATGGCGCGCCCCGGGTACCTAGAGTCTGCACTGTCACGGTGAACCTTTTTTACGAGGTATTTGAAATATATTTCACATCCTCTACAAGTTATAACGCAAAGCTTTCCAATCCAAAACAGAGGCTCACAGGAAAAGGGTGCGGAAATAAGTTCGGTCAAATTTACTCGTATGTACACAATGCGACGTCACTATTTTTTTTTTAAATACTTCTCTACTGTGACGTCATCAAAAGTAAGGAAGAGAAAAAATATTAAAATTTAACAGACATACAGAATAACAATGGTTTGAACACATAATGATTAAACTAACACAATAAAACAATAATATAACATTAAAAAACATTAACTTGAAACTCAGGTAATTACTCTCCTACTAATATTTCAACTTAAAACTATCTTTATAGGGACAGAGATTAGCTTGACCTCCAAGCAAATTTGCAATTCTCCGACTTCCTTCCTTTTCTCTCTAACACTTTACTATTATCGCTTCTAACAGGTTCCACATACAAACGTGTGAAAGTGATATATACCCTGGTATTAGCACTTCGTTTAGATTTAGGAGCAAGACCGTCTAGGTCAAATATCAAATCTCCTTCCTAGTTTATCACTAAACTATCAATCCTTTCTCCTCTTCCTCTCCCTGTCCTCCACCCCTCCCCCTAAACCTTCCTCTGTTCCTCTGATACAGTCCGATAGGCGATCTACATATTTCCACTCGACGTAAGGACGACATTCATGCACTCACGCATTTGGTAGCAATTATAATATCGATTAAGCAAAATTCACAGATCTACGTATTTAGCAAAGTACCTTGAGCCACGCTGCCATCCATGAACCCTTGAGTAAACCCGTTTGAGTAAATTGGTACGCATAAGCTTCGTTCTAACTGTGCTGGTCATTTGACAAGGGGATAATATGAGGCCCTGGAGGAAATGGTTTGAGGAGTAGGCCACAGCGGAATCCAGGGTTAGAAACTTCTCCAATATGAGACTCAGTTACAACCCTTAGAAGCAGGGATCAAATTTTACTCCTGGGGCCCCGACCAAGATCACAGAAGGTCGCCTAATCCTCTGTTTGTATGCTAGACGCAACCTTGATAACTAAGCTCGTGAAAGGGCACCACCCGCACAGTGCTAGTTGATTCTGATACTGCCCATCATAAAATATACCGGATTCACCTATCCATCCGTCATCATCTTTCATCCAGGCAGAACTGGAGCGGTGGAATAAGAGGGCAATGAGAGGGAGCAACTAAAAAAATAACCTCTTATAACACTAAAATATATATCTATTTATACATATACATAGACCACACTAAAACTCATAACCAGGATTCTATTTAGTACAGGAATAATTAAGACCGAAAAAAGAACAAGCAACAGTAACATAGAAATTCCTATCTACTACGTCGGAACATGGAGACCATCACTAAGAAGCCTGAAGCCTATCCCCAGACAAAAGTAACCCTCCGGAAAGCCGAATATGCGAGCTGCTATTCGCAGAATTAAGAGTAGCACTCGTAAAATTGATCGAGTTCCATAACGGATTCATCGTTATATGCGCCGAGACCATCGACGAAGCTAAACTCCCATCTACAGAGGGTGCTAATATCCTAAAAGGCATTGGGCTCGAGGCGAATCCCCCTCCTCACACACTCAAGTGGTAGTCACCTGAAGCGTAATCTGCACACAACCAAAGAGATTAAAGATGTGCAAAAACAACAAACGAAGGCATCCGACAAGGAGGTAATTATGTTCCGAGACCACACCAGTTTTCAAGATCAGTTCGACGGAGAAGGCTAGAAAGGCTGCAACGAAGGCATTCTCACATTCAGGATGCAAATTCCGGGCTAGAACATTAAATAGAAAAATTTCCACAATATACAAATGTGCTTTATATGCTACTAAATAGAAAACAATACCTCTACGAATTGCCCAGAGAAAGATAAACTTTGGTGCAACAAATGTGAAACAGAAGGGCACAGATATCAAGATAGCTAGAGTACAACCGAAAGGTATCTCAACTGCAAAGGGGAGCACCGAACAATGGCACACAGCTGCACAGGACAAAAAAGAGAGATCGACCCCCGAGAAAACGTAAACGGGAAGCAACAAGAAAGGAACTCTTTTCACACGGTCTGGAATAATCCGAAGAGGAAGAAGAAACCTCAGAGACGAAAGACTCCACGAGCTCCGAATTCGAGAAAATACCTTGTGCGCGCAATTCCAAAAACGCCAAGCCCTCCCTCGAAGAACGAAAAGCCTGATCACAAGAAAACGCTAACCAAGCCAAGCACAAAAAGACTAAGAAAAGACATCGGTAGTTAACACACCATCATGCATAGAAGCGCACTCAGGATATTGCAAATAAGCACAAATGGCTGGAATACAAAACGAACTCTTTACGGAAACATATTCAGAGAAATTGATGCAGATGTCATTCTGATTTAAAAATACGGAATTAACACGCATTATTATGAACAAATAAATAAATCGAAATATGACGTGTAATCATGAATTAGTTGCACTTATGATATGTAAGTGCTGCTATTGCGATAAAGAAAGGGCTAAAATATACATAAACAACTCTATTTTGCGATAGAGGTCGAGTCGACTTAGGGAAGCTGGTCATAACCACCGGATACCGACTGCCAAAAAGAGACTTTTTCGTTTATACAGCCTCTCACTGGCCTATTTGCTAAAATGTCCCCGACAATCCTGATGGGAGATCTCAAAGTCAGATGCCAGGAATCTGGCTATATAACAACTGACAGAATCGGAAGGAGCCTTGACATCTTGCTGAACAGGAACATCATCCAGCGCATCGGCCCGACTTTCCCACCTTTGGCAGAACTAAGAGCTTGACGTAGACACCAAACTAGACATTTTTCTGGCTAATCGTCAAGCAATCTTTAATTACTAAATGGAACCAATCCAGGTACCATGCAATGACCATATAGGGATCATACCTACAATTAATAGAAACCCTATACAAGTCTCAGCTGTGAGAAAGGTCTACAAAACAGCAGACTGGGCACGGTACGATGATCTCCTCCAAAATTACCATCCTCTTATACTGGATAAGGCAATTCTCAAGTAAATTGACGAGGCACTCGAGGGACTAAATAACCAGCGATTCCTCTCAGATAGAGTATGGTATGCTACTATAATTCTATCTCGACCTACACATGGACCGAATAGATGAGGGAATTTTACAGTGAACTGAACATATTATATCAGAAAAAAACATCAATAGAGCATTAATAGACTGAATACAAAGAAGTAAAGAGATAAAAGAAGCATTGAACCAACTGATCCTAGAACAGCAGATGAGAAGATGGGACGATTAGATCGTAAGCTTCGATCAGGATGCATCTCCAAATTTGGGGGGCAGGAAATGAGAAGAAATAAGAGAATATCACACATGACGATGAAAAAGGAAATAAAAGCAGAAAATGGAAGCATGAAAACATAGGAAGAAGACAGAAGAAATATTCCGTGGATATTAGCAAAATATATTTAATATAACGGAAGAGAATGAGGCCTATGATATTGAGTTTGAACACGAAGTAATAGACGCACTAAATACCTACATAAATAAAACACACCTACATCATAGGTGGACATACAGCGTAACGGAGACGCCGAAATAACAACAGAAGAACTACTAGGCGCGCTCAGCATATTACGAAAAGGCAGCAGCAATTATAATAGAAGTAATGCAACGAATATTCAACGCTTGTCTTAAATACAGGGCATTTCCCCGATGCTTTCAAGACGACTAAAATGATATTTATAACCAAGCAGGGGAAACCACTAACAAGAAAGGAGAGCTACCGTCTAATTCCCCGACTGGAAATTGGTGGAAAGTTGTTCGAAAAAATATTACGTTGAAGACTAATCAATTACTTGGAAGAGTACTTCATATACAAGTTTTATATGGAGTTCTCTTCCAAATGGCGGCTGTAGCTAAAATTAGTGGGGATGTTGCTTCAGAATTTTTTAGCATTGTTTTAACATTGTGTAAAAGGAAATAAACATATAAAAATAAAATTTATAGATACACTTGATAAAATCCTAAACAGAACAAAATCAAACATTTTTTACTTATTAATAGCCTAAAATGTTGCAGTTCAAGCTTGATCCATTCATTTAAAAACGAAATCCATTCTTCTTGTTTTAATTTGCGTGAAAAGATTAATTATTTTCTGCTTGATCTCTGGATGACTACTGAGGATCTTTTTTCTATTGAAAGCAATGCGAGTGCATTTAGTCTTTCAGAATTCATA
The DNA here is from genome assembly GCA_963969495.1 of Ceratothoa steindachneri. NCBI lineage: Eukaryota > Metazoa > Arthropoda > Malacostraca > Isopoda > Cymothoidae > Ceratothoa > Ceratothoa steindachneri. Next base: position 172,361,088 of record OZ018325.1, on the reverse strand, counting down.
AAATTAAAGGCTCCGCCCCCCCACCAAAAAAAAATTAGATTCTACGCTTTATCACATTCAAGAATATAAACACGTTTTTAAGCACAACACACGCGGAGTAAAAAAGAAACACTACCTTCCACCAGCACACCGGGATCGGCACTGCGTCAGTCACAGTGTTCTCTCTCCTTAGCATGCAGCTTCCTATCTCGGACATGTGAGCCTGCGCATAAGGGTCAAACACCGCGTCGCTGGAACTGTGAAACGCACAGTTATATACAAGGAGTTTTGTATCTTTTTTATAAACTAGGGGATGGCTTCTGGCATTAAGCTTAAGGATTATATAATGCACAAGCATAAAGAGAGAATTAAAAAAAAAAGGATTCATTATATTGAATTTATCGATAATATCGATAATATCGAGTAGTGGAAATAAGGGGGGCTGCAGTTCCGCAGTGCCTATACACGAGCCGCCACTGTAAATAAAATAATACAACCATAGAAATTCAGCCTCAGAAAGAAGAGAAACACGGAGATGGCAGTCAATATCATCGCAGGAAAGATTGCCCAAGCACAAATGGTAGGGAATCACGTGGACATTGCATGTCTGGATGTATCAAAAACATTTGATAAAGTGTAGCAAAAGGGTATGCAGTGTAATTTCCTACAGCTGAGATTAAGTGAAAACTCTATGTAACTATGCTATCGAGAGAACGGCGTACATCAATATAGGGAAAGTGGACTGACCAAAGTTCGAAATAAAAGCATGCCTCCGCCAAGGGGGCTGTTTGAGCCCTACCCCACACTCGGTGTACACCGCAGACGTCCCAGCATCAGGCAGCCTCACTTGCCTCAACATTCAATTCACGGATGGTTTCAGTCAGATAATACAGTGCCTGTACCGCAACACGCCTATGCAAGCTCGTATCACTGCAGCAGAAATAGAAAGAATAAACTACTACGAGGCCAAATGGAAAATTAGGACAAACCTAGAGAACTTCAAAGTGGTCCTGCTCGGAAGAGCCCTATTATCAAATGTAAGGGCGTGGGTAGACGCCTTCGCTACACCACAGTGCAATGTACTCGTGATAAAGATTACTTCAAATGGGTTCATGAAACATGACACAGATTGAATTTTAAAGACCACAGCGGCAGGCATAACTCTACATATCATCATCACCATTAGCTTGGTAGATAGGGCCTATCTGTCAGTTGGCGTACTCGTCCGTAACAACCTCAATTCTGCTCGGTCTTCGTATCTTCTTTGCCCATCCACCTCCGTCAGAGTTATACATTCGAAACCTCAGAGGAAGAGCAACAAGAATAAAATCTGCACGTCTCTGGTAAGAACCACGCTTTTGTACCCCGAACTCCACGCTCTTCTCTGCCTCAAACACACAAAAGAGAAAACTACAGATAGTGAAGAATAAATGTATGTACTTATTTATAGGTACACGCACAAGAGCTAGAATAAAACAAGCACTGCACAAGATAGCAGGGTTGAAAACCATAAATAAAGTTATAGAAAAACAAAGCATATGGAAGAAAAAGAATGTTAGAAGAAATGAGCGAAGATTTCAGAGATATGATTAACAACAACAGAGTAGCAACTAGTCATGCAAGATTCATGATCTCTGCAAATGTTATGGAGAAAGGAGAAGAAGCGCCAATTTATGCAAGATAAAGTGAGAAAAACACTGAAAATAGGACAACACCTGAAACTCGAAACCCAACAAGATTGAGACAAAAACCCGATAATGACCAATAAATCTTCCGATTACAACGACTAAACATGGAAAAAAAATGAAAGATAAAGACGACACTCACAGGGGCGGCTGGTCATCAGGGGCTGGTGAGCTGCAGCCCTCCCTGTCTCAGCCTTGCCAGGCAGATGATAGATAAGTGGTTAATTCATATTATTAATTAATTTTATACAAATAAGTAATATTTTAGTTTTATATTTCATTCAGTATTTTTTCATTTTTTTATCATTTTTTAACACACAATACTAGCAGATTTAATAAATTAATTCAACTTTACAGTAAAACACTTTTTCCAGGGTTGGCGGCGCGCCAACCCGTTGTGAGCTGCAACTAGTACAGCCCGATTTCCCGGGATTACAGTGTGTCCACCCTCAGTGTTAGTGAAACAAATATATAACAATAGTGCATTACGTCCGTGATTCGTGAGTATTAGCCAGTTTTAGCACCCTCCGTGACGACTGAAGCTTAGTTTCAGTGTCCTAGTTACTTCAATACTACATATTCTGCTTAATAACATGATAAATGTTCCTCATAGCTTTGGCAACGCATACATTTAAAGTATGAGGTACAAAACGTAACGTTTGTGATTGACATAAGACTGCCTATAGTATGGCCACAGAATAATATGATATAAAACCCGTTTCTTGATCGGGTCACGATAGATATTAAGTCCGAGTCCGACTCAACACTCCTCCAAGGAATTAAGCAATTAACTCACCTAATACAGTGTTTTTCCTCTACATGATGGTATATTCCATTTCCTGGGCAAATTCTTAATTTCATTGTTATGATTTTTCTCTGTATTAGCGTATATCAGTCCGGCTAGCCGACACTGCGTGAGCATTGACCTGTCACTACTCGTGAGGCCAGTGCTGTGTGTGGGGGGATGAGCCTAACCTAATCTAACTTACCCTAACCTAACCTAACTCAACCGAACCTAGCCTAACTTAACTTAAACTAACCTGATAATTATAATACAGAAAAAAAATCACAACAATGAAAATAAGAATTTGCACAGGAAATGGAATATAACATCATGTAGAGAAAATACTGTATTAGGTGATTAATTCCCTGGATTAACAAATACTGATAAATTCAGAATAACTTAGCTTCGGTTGTGGCTTATAGGTAATCTGTTTCTCGCTTGGCTTATTCATTATTCATATATTTTCTTATCCATAGGTTTATCAAAAACAATCATGGCAGCCCAAGCTGTCAAGGTAAGTATTGACAAGGCATAAACTTTACTCGTCTGACACTGAGTGAAAAGATTGACATTAAAACAAACGGAAGACCTACACCAGTGCTGTCCCTTGAACAAAATGCCAAGAGCAGGAATCTAGAATACACAAGCAAATTTAACTTGGGTGTTTATGAAAAAAATGACTGGCTCTGTGGATGTGAAGAGGCTAATGCTTTGTTTTGCTTCCCATGTCTCTTATTTGGTGGGGACTTAGCCTGGAGAAAGAGTGGCATGAGAGACCTGAGACATTTACAAAAGAAAATAGTTAAACATGAAAAATCAGCCAAACAATTACATAATGTGGTTAGTCTTTCTTTACTGGGCAGTGTAAACATTGCTACTGAAATGAGATCCGCAAATGAGTTGCAAAGCACAATGAACAAGTGAGAAAAAACAGAGCTGTTCTTTCAAAACTTGTGGATTGTGTAAAGTTCTGTGGCAAGTTTGAACTCCCACTCAGAGGACACGATGAAGAGCCTACTTTCAAGAATCCTGGAGCATTTCGTGGAATAGTGGAGTTTGCTTGTGAAATGGAGTCTACCTTAAATGCTCATTTAAAGACTGTAACAGTATTCAGAGGAACATCTAAAACTATACAGAATGAAATCTTGGAATCAACACTAGAAATATGCAGAAACATGATTAAAGAAGAAGTAAAATCCACAAGTTTTGTAGCAGTGATGTGTGATGAAACAACAGACATTTATGATAAAACATAGATGGTAATTGCTTTAAGATATGAGATAGATGGAAAACCTGTTGAGAGATTCTGGGGATTTTTTAACCCTCTCAGTTCGACTGCAGAAGACCCATCAAGTGTGCCATTTGAAGAGCTACACGCATTAATTGGTGATTGTCCTCATAAGCTTATCGCTCAGACTTACGATGGTGCAGCTGCATTAAGTGGAGCTAAGAGTGGTGTGCAAGTTAGAATAAAAGAAGTATATAGCCATGCTCACTTTGTACATTGCTATAAACACCAACTGAACTTGATTTTGGAAAAGGAAGTATCACAAAATTCTAAAGTTAGAGTCTTTTTCAACAGTTTGTCAAGAATACCAGCTTTCTTTTTTAACTCCCACAAAGAATGACCACATTAGAGAGTGTTGCAGATTCCCACATAATTCCTAGGCCTTCGACAACACGCTGGAGCTTCAAAAGCAGAACTGTGAATGCTGTGTATAAAATTAAAGATATAATCATTGAATGTTGCAGTAATCTAGAGTAATCTAACTCAAAGGTCACTGGTTTAGCAGCAGCTGGTAGGTATCAAGAGAATGTTAAAGAATCCCGAGTTCAATTTTTGGTGAGTATTTTTCTTTAAAGTAATGCCCCATGTAGATATTTTCTTTCCACAGATTCAATCCAGAAATATTGATGCAGTTAAAGCTAATGCTGCATTGAATGCTTTCAATTCTGCAGTTTAAAGGATAAGAGTTATAGCGTACGAGAAGTGCAGGCGAGCGGCTTAAAAGCTTCGTTAGAATAAGTCTTTATTGAGACTCAAGATGGCCGAGTGGATTCGCCGCTGGCTAACAGTGGTCCAGCGACGCGGGAAGCTGTTCGCAACTCGCATATGCTATTATTTTATTCTTTTTTCATTTTCCTTCTCTCCTCTATCTACAATGGTGCCCAGACCAGGGAGGGGGAGCGTTAGCCCTTGGATAACATTTTCAAACGGGCTCTCTTTATTTCTTCAAAATACGCTTCTCTTCTAGGAGGGGGGGGGGGAGTTTGTATAGCGTACGAGAAGTGCAGGCGAGCGGCTTAAAAGCTTCGTTTGAATGAGTCTTTATTGAGACTCAGGATGGCTGAGTGGATTAGCCGCTGGCTAACAGTGGTCCAGCGACGCGGGAAGCTGTTCGCAACTCGCATACGCTATTATTTTTTTTCTTTTCTCCTTTTCCTACTTCCCTCTATCTACAGAGTTACATGTGATGAGCGTAATACATAGATGTAAGGGCTACCTGATGCAAAAAGAAAAAAAACTGAATTGCCTGAGACAGGTAGAACACCAACTGCAAAGGCGGTGTGTGATATAATTATTATGCAGTGTAGAGAGAGATTTCGCTTCACTAACCATCTAGAAGCAAGCAAGTTACTTCTAGTGAACAATTTTCCTACATATTCCATTAATTTTCCCAATAATGAACTTGTACAGACAGTTGAAGCTTACCCAATGCTTGTAAAAGAAAAATTAAGAACTGAACTTACAGTGCTATACACCAGAGAAGATTTACGGAAGTCACAAAACCTCACAGATCTACTCAAGAAATTAAATGATAATAATTTACAGTCCGAATTTTCAGAAACTGTCAAGTTATTGAAAATTCTAATAACAACTCCAATGATAACAGCCGAAGCCAAAAGGTGCTTTTCAACTTTGAAAAGGATTAAAACCTACCTGCGTAGCACTATAGCTACTGAAAGACTCTCTGCTTTAGCAATGTCATCAATTGAAAGTGCAATGGTAACGCAATCAAAGAACTTCAATGAAGCTGTCATAAATCATTTCGTTACAAGCAAAAGCAGGCGCATGGATTTTATTTTCAAGTATGTTAACTAACTAGCCTACTTCTGTATATAATTCCCTTTCCCTGGCTGCCACTAGTACCAGTCTACCCTCCTCCCCCATCTCCCCAAGCCAAGCTACCTATCTAAGGACCTGAAATACATGATTTGACTGCTGTACACTGCTAACTGCTGTGGATAATTAAACGCAAAATAAGTAATAATAGTACTATAGTTTTAGTTTTTAACATTATATTGTAATTTGAAATTATTATGCAGTCCCCCTCACTTTTTTTTACCACGAGCCGCGACTGGACACTCATACCTACATAAACACAAAACACACACAAAGAAACTAAGCAACACTAAAGTAGCTAATATCACAAACAATCACAAATGCAAATATAACATCCAAAGAAATTAAAAATAACATAAAGACTTGAACGCCATCATAACTCCCAAACCAACCAAATAAAAACAACAAACAGACTCCTTGCATTCCTTTGCAAGCCCTCTACTATCTTTCTCTTTTCATAACTGTTTTCCTTTATATCTACCACACACATGCTTTATCACCCCCCCCCCCTCCCGCAGACTCACAATCTTTGAAGTGAATTCAATTTCATTCGACGGCCCTCATTCAGTTTGCTCTTTGCGTAGTTCGCAGGAAAAGCTGAGTACCTGGTAAAAGAAGCAACTTCGGCAAGCAGACTATCAACACGAATCTTTACGTTTGAAAAAGAAGAAAGTAGTGTTCAATGGATTTTTATTCTCGCTCACTTCCTCTCTAAACTTCCACACCTTTTTCAAAAACCTAAATCAACATAACTCGACAACCACAAAGCTCAGAACCCCTTTAAAGTATGACATGGTGAAATCCTGAAGGAAGCCTCGCTAGGGCGGGGAAGTCTTTAGAACCGCGAGTCTAAAGTTTATCGGAAGCATCTAATAGAAGTAGGCCTATGGGTAAATAGGACCCATAAGTGGCTCAAAGAAAAAAAAAAGGACTTTGATGACACACATTCTTTTCAGATTGTACGAAATGGCGAAGAACAAAAAAGTAATCAAGGAATAAATAACCAATTCAAACTGAGCCCTTGAGAAATGAGGTAGGTACGAATGCCTCCCAGTATCCCTAAGGACTATAGATAACGGAAGCGAACAGGAATACTCGTTGAGACTCTGTATGGATATCTCAAAGTTGCCCATATCTAAATCATAGACGTCTCAAATGGATACATCGTAATCTGCCATGCAAAGTACGATGTAGATAAATTAGTTTTCGCAGAAGGAATAAAATCTCTAAAGAAAATTGGACTCTCCACCAAAATTCCTCCTCAAATCTCTTGCAAAGAGGAGCCTCAAATGTATGGAAATAGGGATGTGGGTAGGCTCAGACATGAAAGAAGAAATAAAGACGGAAATCAAAAAGAATCACCCAGGAGTGAAAATATACGGAGTAATCAAATTCGGAAATCATATGCACGTATTCGAAATAGTCAGCGGGAAAACGGAAATGATGAACAAGATCTGCCAGAATGGATTACTCTCGTTCATCATGAGAATCCCATCAGAAAATATAAAAAGAGAAAAGCACATCAACATACAGATGTGTTTTAACTGATATACGATGGAGGGTCACACTACCAAAACATGTACGGAAACTGAACAAAGCGTTCTGAGTGTGGACAACGAGGGCATTTTTGGAATAATTGTATCCAACCGACGGAGAAAAAATGCCTTAGCTGTAGCGGGCCACATCGATCAATGGCAATGCCTTGCTCTAAGAGGAAATAAATTCTAATAAAGAAAGACAGAGAAGAAAAAAAACTAACAGAAAAAACCCACAACTTACGCAGGAGTAGCCAAAGCCACAGAAAGTAGACAAACGAAGACCCATCTCGGTCCCGAATGAATTGTCCATGTAACTTTAAACTTGTAAACTTTACGCGCACTCGCTGTACATAGGCAAACTTGAAACTTTTGTTGAGACCCTTTATACAATGTTAGAAAAGAATGGTCTGAGAAAATGTGGCAGCCTGAGAACCAAACCTCCTCTGAAATCTTAAACCTCAGTGTGGCCAAGGTCACAAGGGAAAAACTAAACTCTGAAAAGATAAGGAAAAAGAACAGTCCTAGAAAGAGAAACGAAGATCAATGAAGTTTTTTTTAATTTTAAAAGCGCATCTGGCGACTGCCTACTAGTGGAAAATTCGCCGTAATCACGCTACAGTCTAATATTAGGCTAGATTAAAAAGAAACAAACAAGTAAATAACAAAGATAAAAATCATGAGCAAAGGCTAAGAAATAAGCTAAAACAACAACAAATAAAACAAAAAACAATATAAGCAAAAAAGCAACAAGTAGGAAGCGCGCTCCGGCACCGGGGGTAGGCCTGCCTCTTAACGAAGAAGAAGAAGAAGAAGAAGGAAAGAAGACAGCCGTGGAGAATAGTATTAAGAGGACTGATGCAGCAGATCTCAATCTAAAAGTATTCTTTAGTGAAGAGGTCCCATTACCGAAGAGGAAAAAAGAAACAACACGTAGTCAAAGCCATACGTGAAGGAACATCGAGAGGGAGCTTCAAGAGGAAGGGAAGAGGATGAAAATGTTATTGAGGAATTACTCCAAAATTAAAGAATCAGGACATTTGTTGGCAACTTAGTTACCTTACACAACAACACATTCAAAGACTTTTTATGCCGGTGGTGCCGACCCAACCAAGAGGTCCACTAGACAAACAATGAAGGACAACTAAAACGATCCATAGTGGCCATTAGATCATCATTTCCCTTCAGAAGAACAAAACCCAGTGTCAGAGATGAGAGAGAGAGAGAGAGAGAGAGAGAGAGAGAGAGAGAGAGAGAGAGAGAGAGAGAGATGCGCGTGACCGCACCTTTCAAAGAGAGAGAAGAGATACCTGGTCAACTCTTTTTGTCTGCGATAATGAGGGCGCGAAATCACGAGAGGCCGTGGTCGCGGAAAGCAGTGAGAAACTTGAAGGTCCCATTTGGAGTCAGACAAAATTTCGCCTCGCCGGATTAGGAACTTCCCTGCGATCGTAGTAATAGGGCGAGACTACCCTTGCCTGCCGATGCAGAGGATCCTGGAACCTTCCCCTTCAGGCGGAGGAGGGAAAAACTCATTCAACCCCATTATAAATCCTCCGGCGGCAGAGTTGAAAGGCAATATCCGCCGTCTCCCGCTCCTTCAGTATCCTTCACCTGCCAGCCCCGTCAGTATCCGATGCCTGCCCGCTCCCGTCAATACCTGCTGTCTGCACTTTCCCGTTCGTAACCGCTATTCGCGTCCAGTTGGACTCTGCACAATTCCTCGCAGAACCCCTCAGGCTCCGTGTATCCTCGTTTAATTCACGTGTCTACCCTGCATTCATTGTTACCAGCTCCTCGAACGCAACGCGCCCAGTCTCGATTCGGTGTTCTAAACTCGAAGGCAAGATCCAAATTCATCCCGTTATAGTCATTATCAAGAGAGTATTATTTGAACTTTGCGTCAAGGCAATGATTACTCCCTCATACCAAATATTCGAGTTGACAGCACCCTGCAACTTTCCTGGGCAAGTGTTCTCTCTACACTCCCTCCCTTCTCCCCCTCTCTCAGTGTAAGCTTCCACCGTCGGCAAGGCAAAGATTACTCCCTCAGACCAAATATTCGAGTTTGTAGCAACCTGCAACTCTTATGTGCATTTGCTCTCTCTAACCCCCTCCCCTCTCCCAGTGTAAGCTTTCACCGTCGGTTTTGTGTATGCTCAAGGTCATTCGAGCGATCCTTCGCTAAATATTGTTCGTTCATGTGTACGGCGACCGTCACCGCCTAGTCCCCTCCCCTTTTTAAGACGATGAGACTCCTGTACGTCTAATGTGTTGTATAGATTGCTTAAAAACCCCTGATAACCTTTGTAAAAGAACATTAATTTGCATATTAGTAAAGTTATTTTTGTAACCGTTTTTTATTGTGCCAGAACCTTTCAAAATAACTGATTATTTGGCCAATCTAAAATTCGGTTAATTTGCACTCTGTCTGTATTATAGGTCTCCCAAGTACACAGTCGTCATCTCTCTCGGTTGAGAAACGCAGAAAGGGTTCAACTCGACCCTATTCTACGACATATATAGTAATATCTATTATATATTAAACTGCCGTCATATTTATTGGGGTTGATCTTGGTCAATTAATTGATTAAAATTTGATCAATCTATTGGTTAACTTTGGTTAAATTGTTAGTGGTGACTAATCTTGGTTTCAATTCTGGAGTTTAAAAGGTGAGAAATAACCATTTCATACCTACTTGCGAAGTGTATTTGTTCCCGTTCCCATTTTTTTTTTTTTTGTGAATTGATTGTCGAGTGACCGTGTTTAACTATTATTTTTATTCCCCAACGGAATTGAATTGTTGTCCTTCAATGCCTCATCTCGTGCCGTAAGTTGAAGTTATAGTAAAAATAGTATTATTCTTCGTATTACTGTGCTAGGAGTGCTGTAACTCTCGTCTCAATAATATTGAGGGATTTAGGTAAAATCTCGACCCTACAAGCTCTCTCGCTAATGCCCTCTTCCCTTTGTTGTCCGTGTTTTCGTTTTGCTTAGTATAACCATTCGTACTTCCGTTCGTGCGTAGAGAAATCCATAATTCCGCCATATTCACTGTCATGCGCTAATTTAATTATTGTTGTTGTGCCCGTCGCGTAAAACCAGTATCCAAGACCCAAGGTGAGTCACTCGGACTCAGTGGCAAAGATCTGATAGCCTAAATCCTGGAAGAAGAGAGAAGAGAAAGAGCCAAAATAAGAGACAGAGACGAAAGAGAAAAGGTATGAGAAGAAAGAGAGAGAATTCGCTCTCACGAACTGGAAATGAGCAGAGCTAGAAAGGAGACGCTCACTATAAACTCCTCAAGTTTTAAACTAGACGCACCGCAGTCTGCGACCATAAAACTCCCTTTCTTTAAAGAAGGCAAAGACTTCGGGTCTTATCTCACCCCCTTCGAAAAGATCTTCGAGGTGAACCAGATGGACATCGAGACAGACGGCGCCGCACAATTATTGCCCATACTGAGCTCCCAACTCAGGGATATTTTTATCACCCTCCCATCAGAGGCAACAATTTATTACTGTAGGGGAATGGTCACTCCCCCCCCCAATCCCGTTCACTCGTGATGCAGTCCCAAGGCGGTTACCGCAAGGACATCCGCCCCAGGCATCGGCGAGTCTAAAGAGTAACCACAACGTGGAACAACTTGGTGCCATGAAAGACCCTAAAGGTCAAAAGGTAAGATCTCCCCCAGGAGAGTGAGATCCAGTTTCACGTCGAACAAGAAATTGGAGAAGGGTTTCTCCCAATCTCGATGGCTAACGAGGAGCCGATGTTTGACTTCGTGGGAAAGACCGTTTGGAAAAAGAACTCTCCTGGGGCCGTCCTCAAGCCCCTCTCCCCCTTACCACTCCCCCAGTGGGGGTGCGAGGTATAAATGAGGAACTCTGAGGAAAATCGAGGTAGAATACGTCAGTCTCTAGGTGACGAAGTCTTCGGATCAAACCGAACTACCGAGACTAGAGAGGTAGAGTACTTGGCTCGCCAGACCAAGAAGTACCCTGCAAGAGAGGCAGGGCTACCTACCTTAAGGGGCTAAGAAAAAGCTCATCCTTGAGCTAAGTCCCTGGTTATCAAACCAAACGATAAGTGAACTTTGGTAAGTTCGACTTACTCTCGCCAGAGAGACTCCTCATACCCTGGTGCACCTTAAACACCAGGGGTATTCCTCGTCCTTGAGGAATTAAGAAAAGAAGAAGAGGTAGTATACGTCAGTCTCTAGGTGACGAAGTCCTCGGATCCACAACCGAGCTACCGAGACTGGAGAGGTAGAGTACTTGGCTCGCCAGACCAAGAAGTACCCTGCAAGAGAGGCAGGGCTACCTACCTTAAGGGGCTAAGAAAAAGCTCATCCTTGAGCTAAGTCCCTGGTTATCAAACCAAACGATAAGTGAACTTTGGTAAGTTCGACTTACTCTCGCCAGAGAGACTCCTCATATCCTGGTGCACCTAAAACACCAGTTGTATTCCTCGCCTCTGAGGAATTAAGAAGAATAAGGAAAAGGCTCCCCCTCGAGCCCGTTATTCGGTGGCCACACCGAACTCTTAAGTTAACTTGGTAAGGAACCAAGTTCAAATTATTCTCGCCAGAGAAATCCCCCTCCGTTATCCTCGCCCGTGAAGAAGACCCTCCCCGAGTTCAGTCCTCGTCCATAAGGAAATAAGTAACGAAGGAGAAAAGCTCCTCCTCGAGCTCGTTACTCGGTGATCACACCGCACTCCAAGTTAACTTGATTTAAGAAACAAGTTCGACTCACTCTCGCCAGAGAGACCACGACTGCCTAGGTGTTGCATAAAGCACCGTCTTGGTTCTCGTCCTTAAAGAACGCTTTCCCCCCGGAAGAACGTGTGGACCCCCCAGCTGCTACCCTCGCCAAAACGACCGTGGAATTTCTCCCATCTAAAACTGGACACACGGCACGCGTCGTGAGTCAATAACATTTCTGAGGCCCTTTAAACTCCGTAAGCCTAATTCTTATATTATTGTTTTGTGTAGAGAAAACGTTAACCAAATTTTGGAGGGTAAACTAATTTAATTAATTCTTGTTTATAATAATATTTAGAGTATTGCTGTAGTTAATGTATAAAGGTTGTGTATTCAATGGTTAAAGATAAAATATAAGTTTATTTTGTGAATTAGTGGGCGTTTCTCTTATATCCTTACGTGTTGCAGAACGGCTCTGTTCTTTAAGATATTCTTATAATATCAATATATTAGACACTCTTAGCACTCTTAGAATAGAACAAAAAAAAAGAGGGGGCATTCTACGACATTAAATAAAAGTGGTGTCAGGTAAGTAGAGTTCTTATCAGAAAGAATTCTACGACATAATTAAAGTGGTGTCAGGTTTTGTAGGTTGTTATTATAAAGAACCCAGCAGTGTCTAATTAAGAAAGAGCCAACACGTAAAGGAATATCACGAACAAGAGAATAATTGACGAGAGGAAAATTGGTAGAGTTAGGGGTGGTAACAATCTTAAGGTAATTGGTAGGTCAAGTGGTAAATTTGTTGTCGGGAGTGGTATTTCAATCAGCATAGTAGTGGGATTAAGGGTAAGTTATGCTGAGCGCTACCTGGTGAGTGGCGGCATAATTATCTGAAAATACAGAAAGGAAAAATCGACGGACCAACACAAAATGGATCCAGTCAAAAGATTTTACCAACAAGCCCAAAGTCTGGGACTTGAAGGCACAGAAATGCATGACTACGTCATGGCAGAACTAAGAATAGATTGTGTAGAAGAAGAAAGAATTTGGGATATAGAAAAAGAACAAGAATTAATAAAGTTTGAGAGAGAAACAGAGGATATAATAAGAGAGGATAAAAGAGAACGTGAATTAATGGAAATATGGATGAACCGGAAAAGTGAAGAATCCCGAATACAGCGGAAAAGAGAAACAGAGGAAAGAAGAATGCTGAGAGGAGGTAAAACAAGCGAAAGAATAATACTGTTGAAAAGAGAAGCACGAGAATTCAGAATAAGGACAGAAATGGAAGATGAAGAAAGAAGACTAAAGATAAAGCTGGAAGATGAAGAAAGAAGAACTCGACGGGAAAACGAAATAGCGAAAGCAGAACAAGAAGCCGAGGACAGGAGAATGAAGAGGGAAAAAGAGTCGAAAGAGAGGAGAATAAAGATTAAAAAAGAAATAGATGAAAGAAGAATGAAGAGGGAAAAAGAACGTGCTCAAGCTGAAAAAGAAGAGAGAGAAGAAAAGGCAAGATTGCTCGCACTCGAAAGAGCACCTATCGAGAATCTCATAGAGGCCGAGGAAGTTGTAGCCCGGCCTGGACCTAAGAAAGGACCATCGAGGGAAACCCAGCCAAATGGGGTAACGATGGAAGAAATAAGAAGTAGGAATGAGGTACCAGCAGGAGTACCTAAGGAAGAGCCTACGAGGAGAACCCAGCCAAATGGGGTTATCAGGGAAGAAGAAGAAGGTAGAGTAGAGGTACGAGCAGGTGTACCTGAGGAACTACCTACTAAGAGAAGTGAGTCAAATGAGTTGACAAGGAAGGAGGAAAGAGGTGCTATTGCGATACACCCAGGTAAGACTAATCAAATGGTAGACGCGGAAGAGTATCCCCTACCCCTAGTAGTCTCCTCCCCGAACGGAACTTCCACGGAGTTACCGCTAAATCGCCAAGTCGTAGTGAGCGCCAAGCCCATTAACGACCTCGCAGGGAAAAATTTTCTCGATCCCCAAAGATCGAACCCAGACACGATCTTCCCGTGTACCTGGTTAAAGGAGAGCTATGGGACCTACGCTCCCATCAATTATGCCCTGCTACAACAGGCCGCTCTAGCCATAATGTTCAGTTTAAAGGTAGTCAAGTACCATAAGAAGGGTAATTCGAGTAGGTTGAAATACCGCTACCATTTAGGAACATACTGGGGTAGACTCAATAACCCGAACGGCCGACTCAGGCGCGGTAAAGTACTGGTCTTAGAGCACCATTTTAGTATTAGCTACCTCAAAGGAGCCGATAATGTACAGCTACTCTATAGGTGGAGACGAAAAACCATTGAGGGTTATTTCAGTACCTAATGAGCGTGAAACCATGTTTTCATTTGTTGTTCGTGTTAATATTTATCGGTAGGATTTAAGTTCTCAAAAACTTAGAAAGGTAAGGAAGTAGCTTGTTTTGTTGTTTTTTTTGTGGGTAATCGATGAATTAAGGTTTTTTAATTTTCTATGTAAAATTGTATTGCGAGTAGGTCTAGCTCGACACATTGCCTGTGTAAATGCGCGCGTGGGCGCTCATGTGTAAGGAAACTTAATGTAAGAGAGGGCTCAAAGAAATACAACTTTGCTAAGCTCGACTAGGTTAAGTAAGTTGTTTTGAGTTCCCGGGAGCATCCCCCGCTTTCCATTAAGTTCTTCGGTGGGAGGTGTGTAGGGGAATGGTCACTCCCCCCCCACCATCCCGTTCACTCGTGATGCAGTCCCAAGGTGGTTACCGCAAGGACATCCGCCCCAGGCATCGGCGAGTCTAAAGAGTAACCACAACGTGGCACAACTTGGTGCCATGAGAGACCCTAAAGGTCAAAAGGTAAGATCTCCCCCAGGAGAGTGAGATCCAGTTTCACGTCGAACAAGAAATTGGAGACGGGTTTCTCCCAATCTCGATGGCTAACGAGGAGCCGATGTTTGACTTCGTGGGAAAGACCGTTTGGAAAAAGAACTCTCCTGGGGCCGTCCTCAAGCCCCTCTCCCCCTTACCACTCCCCCAGTGGGGGTGCGAGGTATAAATGAGGAACTCTGAGGAAAATCGAGGTAGAATACGTCAGTCTCTAGGTGACGAAGTCTTCGGATCAAACCGAACTACCGAGACTAGAGAGGTAGAGTACTTGGCTCGCCAGACCAAGAAGTACCCTGCAAGAGAGGCAGGGCTACCTACCTTAAGGGGCTAAGAAAAAGCTCATCCTTGAGCTAAGTCCCTGGTTATCAAACCAAACGATAAGTGAACTTTGGTAAGTTCGACTTACTCTCGCCAGAGAGACTCCTCATACCCTGGTGCACCTTAAACACCATGGGTATTCCTCGTCCTTGAGGAATTAAGAAAAGAAGAAGAGGTAGTATACGTCAGTCTCTAGGTGACGAAGTCCTCGGATCCACAACCGAGCTACCGAGACTGGAGAGGTAGAGTACTTGGCTCGCCAGACCAAGAAGTACCCTGCAAGAGAGGCAGGGCTACCTACCTTAAGGGGCTAAGAAAAAGCTCATCCTTGAGCTAAGTCCCTGGTTATCAAACCAAACGATAAGTGAACTTTGGTAAGTTCGACTTACTCTCGCCAGAGAGACTCCTCATATCCTGGTGCACCTAAAACACCAGTTGTATTCCTCGCCTTTGAGGAATTAAGAAGAATAAGGAAAAGGCTCCCCCTCGTGCCCGTTATTCGGTGGCCACACCGAACTCTTAAGTTAACTTGGTAAGGAACCAAGTTCAAATTATTCTCGCCAGAGAAATCCCCCTCCGTTATCCTCGCCCGTGAAGAAGACCCTCCCCGAGTTCAGTCCTCGTCCATAAGGAAATAAGTAACGAAGGAGAAAAGCTCCTCCTCGAGCTCGTTACTCTGTGATCACACCGCACTCCAAGTTAACTTGATTTAAGAAACAAGTTCGACTCACTCTCGCCAGAGAGATCACGACTGCCTAGGTGTTGCATAAAGCACCGTCTTGGTTCTCGTCCTTAAAGAACGCTTTCCCCCCGGAAGAACGTGTGGACTCCCCAGCTGCTACCCTCGCCAAAACGACCGTGGAATTTCTCCCATCTAAAACTGGACACACAGCACGCGTCGTGAGTCAATAACATTTCTGAGGCCCTTTAAACTCCGTAAGCCTAATTCTTATATTATTGTTTTGTGTAGAGAAAACGTTAACCAAATTTTGGAGGGTAAACTAATTTAATTAATTCTTGTTTATAATAATATTTAGAGTATTGCTGTAGTTAATGTATAAAGGTTGTGTATTCAATGGTTATAGATAAAATATAAGTTTATTTTGTGAATTAGTGGGCGTTTCTCTTATATCCTTACGTGTTGCAGAACGGCTCTGTTCTTTAAGATATTCTTATAATATCAATATATTAGACACTCTTAGCACTCTTAGAATAGAACAAAAAAAAAGAGGGGGCATTCTACGACACTAAATAAAAGTGGTGTCAGGTAAGTAGGATTCTTATCAGAAAGAATTCTACGACAATTACTTATCGTTAAAAGCCGAGTTGCTCGCCACTTATACATGACACCTGACTTCTACAGAGCTAAATTTAGGCACTGTCGCATTCAAGCAAACCAGACCTTCCGACAGTTCGGCTACTCCCTACAGCGTCACTTTAATTTTGGGATTGACGCATTCAAGGTGCCGCATGAATTCGACACCATGGTCGATTTCGTCCTCAAGGACCAATTTCTTGCGTCGCTCCCTTCGGAAATCAGATCCTTCGTGAAGGACCAGAGGTGTTATCCTCTCAAGGAATGCATCGAGGAGGCAGACGTCTACGCGGCTAGCAACAACTGCTATCCGAAAGAAGGAAAGAAATCAGAAACCCCATCTCATAAATCCAAAACCAGCTCACGTGCCTACCAATTGCCCTCAAAACTCGCGCTTGGAAGCACCCTTCCTTCTCACCAGGTACACCAGATCAGGGCCACTTCTAAGCCCCCACCGTCGCGAAATGAAGTTCCCTCTTTTTCAAACCTGCCGAATACTGCTGGCCAACGGGTAAACTTTTTTCGTTAAAAGTACCCCTGGGCCCTTCATTTAGAAACGGGAGCGGTGAATGGGTGCCGGATCTCCACCCTCGCCCGTGATACAGGGTGCATGTGCATTGTTGTATCCGATGAACTACTACCCCTGTGGCACAAGAACACGATAAATTTGCAGTAGTGCATAATTACTTGGGGCACACCAATAAATTCTCCATTGTTCACTACTACATTGAGTGCGCATATTTTACTGGTTAGACTGAAGTCGTTGCAGCCCCCATCAAGTTTGCGCTGTCCTAATTGGTCAGTCTCCCCTGGACTTCTTACGCCCCCGTGGCTCAAATCGTTACTACCTGTTCCCGCGCGAAGAAGGAACTTCAAGCCCCCTACACTTCTGGAATTCCCGTGTGCTCTCGAATTCCAGAGTGCGATGAGACATGACTTTGCCAAAATCCAGAGGGAATGTGAGTCTCTTCTTATCTTGTGGTCAAAAGCCCAGAACAAAACGCATTAAACCGTCAGAGGGAATAAGGTGATTTCCTTCTTCATCAAGGACGACCTCCTCTATGGCGTGTGCACTGAGGAAAACGACACCGAGTCCCGCACATTATATGTACTCCGCTCCCACGTCCCTCGAATCCTGCAAACGGCTCACAATAGCCTATTTACTGGTCACTTTAGCCAAACAGAGACCGCCCAAACGATCTTCAAATATTTCTATTGGCCTGGCGTGACCGACGAGATTCTGCGATATTGTCGTTCGTGCGACATTTGGCAATAAAAGAACAAGTCGAACCTGCGCCTTTGCAGAAGGGACTGCTGATCTTTGAACCCTTCTCCCAAGTAGCTATCGACCTGATTGGACCGACCCCCCCCCTCCCCCCCATCCATCGAAGGCCATAGTTACGTTTTAACACTGGTCGATTGTGCCATCCAATTCCCTGAGGCTGTGTCCCTTAAGAAAATCGACAGCATCTCCTGTGCCGAAGCCCCTATTTCCATTTTTATCCGTGTGGGCTACCTAAAGAAATCCTCTCGGATCGTGGTCGTCAATTCACCTCCGAATTAATGGAGTACGTCGGTAAATTATTGATGATCAAGCCCCTGTTTACCCCCTTCTTTTCACCTGATTGCGAATGGAATGTGCGAGAGTCTAAATGGAAGCATCTAGGCCATTCTCAGGAAGTTGTGTGCAGATCAGCCCACTGAATGAATGGCACAGCTTCTTTCCGGTAGCACTCTTTGCCTACCGTGAAATTCCCCATCGTACATTAGGATTCGCCCCCTTTGAACCTTTATATGGTAGAATCGTCAGAAGCCACCTGAGTATCCTAAAGGAAATTTATTCCAATCAGAAATTGGATCAAAACATCTAGACTTCTTACTCGTATCTATTGGATTTAAGAAGGAGGCTGGAAAAGTGCACCGAAATTGCGTCTTAGATCGCCGACATCAATTTTGAAAAGTATAAGGCATACTTTGATTGCAAGCCCGAAGTAAGGTAATTTAACGCCGGAGATGTTTTGCTTCCCCTCTCACTGGCAACAACAAATTGTTGAGTCAGTGGAAGGGCTTGTACCACATAGTTGACAAGCCTAGCCCCCTTCGATTACCTAATTCAAAACCCCTCAGGAAGAAAGCTTTTTCATGTCAACATGCTCAAGCGGTATCACCGGCGCGTGAGCCTCATCCAGAGAGTTGCAATCGACGAAGAATTCCCCATGGAATCTGGTTACTCCTTGGACCCCTTTTGCGTAATTCAAGTAGCCTGCGTGGAGCAAGACAAGGAATACCAGTTGCATGTCTTGGCCGACTTTAATAATCCCCCCCCTAGCGGAAATTAAGATATTCAACAAGCTATCATCTCTTCAAAAGGATCAACTGCAAGCGCTCCAGAGTAGTTTTGATGACGTCATCACCGAGGTCCCCGATTTTGCTACATTTTGAGCACAAGATCCAACTAACCACCCTGGAACCCATCAGTTCCAAACTATACCTCCTGCCTTTACACCTCCGGGAAGCATTTAATAACGAAGTGGGTAAACTTCTAAGGTTGCAGATCATTGAATTTTCAGACTCGGGCTATTGTTGCCCGGTTGTAGTGGTAAAGAAGGCTGATAGTTCTTATCGAATGTGCATTGATTTTATCAAGCTAAATTCGGTTACCGTATTCGATACCGAACTAATCCCCGCCATAGATCAGAGCCTCTAACTTTTTGAGAAGGCCAAATTCATCTCCTAGTCGGATTTATGCAAGGCCTATTATCAGATTTCCCTGAGGACGGAAGTGAAGAAATTTAGTGCTTTCCCCGCTGATAAGGGGTTGATGCAGTTTCGAGGGCTCCCTTTCTGTCTGGTGACGGCTTCACAATTATATCCAGATGATGATGAGGATTTTAGAAGGCTTACCCAACGTCACCTTCTATTTTGATAACGTTTATGTGGCCACCAAAGATTGGGATCAACACTTAACTACCCTTCAAGCCCTTCTGTACCAACTTCTAGAACACAATTTGACATGACACCAGGAGGTGCCACTTCGCTTTTGGCACTATCGATTACTTCGGTTTCCATATCGGGAATAAACGGTTAGCCCCCCGGAAAGAAAAGATCTGGGCCATCGTAGACATAGCTTTGCTTAATTACTAAAAGCAGCTGCGATCCTTCACAGGCTCTGCATCGTTCTATCGTCGCTTCATACCTAACTTCGCGTCTATCTCCTCCCCTCTCCCTATGCGAGCTATTAAAGAAGAAAAGCCCTGGACGCCTCGAGTGGAGGCCATTTTCAACTCACAGCTTTAAACAACTTAAGAAAAAGTTGGTATCCGCTCCTTCCTCCGCCTCCCTAACCCAGACAAGCTGTTTGGCATTTGCACCGACGCCAGTAATGATGGTATAGGATGTGTCTTCCCCCAGTATGAGAATAACGGCGAAAGTTTCCTCATCGCTTACGTAAGCAAAAAATTACTCGCACACAAGAAAAATTATGCAGTAATTGAGAGATGCACTCGCTATAGTTTGAAGAATCATTAAATTTAGGATGTATTTATTAGGAAAGGAATTTGTAGTGGAAACAGATCACAAACCCCAAACATACCTACGCAACGTCAAGAATAATAATGGTCGGTTAAAGCGTTGGAGCTTGTTCCTCCAGGAATTCCAATTCCGAATTTTGTTTTTAAAAGGCACCGATAACTGTATGGCTGATAGTTTAAGTAGAAACCCGTTGGATCCTTTTCCGAAATAATCACGAGCCATTTCCTTCTTCTTTTTTTTCATCCGTGTATTAATTTTTGTTCATAAAATAAATTTGTATATTCAACAATATAATAAGGAAACCCTTATCATTTTTTTTATTTTTTGCTTATCTGTGTATAATGAATTCCTTTCATATCCTTATTTTTTTTTTTTTGTATAATTGTAGGATAACTCACCCTCGGGCCAGTGAGCCCAATTTAATGGTATCATGGAAAAAATTATCCTTCGGCAACCATGCCGTAGCATTATATAACCTTGTGTATATGTATGGTGCCCTCCCCCACTAGCTCCACTATTTTGCCTTTTGGCTCCATTTTTGAAAATTTGTCCTAAGTATTCTCAACTTTATCCGCTTTTCTTACGCGACTTTAAGTTATAATCCCCCATTAATCATTTTCGAATGTCACTTCTTCACCTGAAGTTCCATCTAGGGATGGAGGAGTGTCAGTCAGAGATCAGAGAAACAGAGAGAGAGATAAAGATGTGCGCGGCCGCACCTTTCAAGGATATATATATATATATATATATATATAGAGAGAGAGAGAGAGAGAGAGAGAGAGAAAGAGAGAGTAACAAGGAAAGAAAGTACCCTAGGAGACCTTACGGTCCATTCAAAGAGGGTACCTTTGGACTAGCAATCGAGCAGGCACATGGCTGCTCAATTGCTTTGCGTCCCTAAACGGCCACTTTTCAAGACTTTGTCTAGTCTTGACTTGAACTGGTCAACAGATTCACTGTTGACAACTTCCACTGGAAGTGCGTTCCACTTACCGCAGATACTGTAAGTGAAAAACCTTCCACACAGATTGCGGTTGTAACGCTTCAGTTAAAGTTTGAAGCCGTGATTGCGCGTTCTGTTCTCACTCAGTGTGAAAA
Source organism: Ceratothoa steindachneri (assembly GCA_963969495.1). NCBI lineage: Eukaryota > Metazoa > Arthropoda > Malacostraca > Isopoda > Cymothoidae > Ceratothoa > Ceratothoa steindachneri. Next base: position 172,340,132 of record OZ018325.1, on the reverse strand, counting down.
TATCCCGGTAGTCAACAATGTCGAACCCTCGAAGTATTTTGAATACTTCGACGAGCTGACCACGCAGTCTACGGGTTTCCAGCGAGAACATATTTAATTCCCTTAGTTTATCTTCATAACTTTTATGTCGGATAAAGGGAATCAGTTTGGTTGCCCTGGCTTGTACGCGTTCCAACCTTGCGTTATCCTTTCGAAACAAGGGACTCCAAAATCGTACGGCATACTCCAGGTGCGGCCGAACGAGGGAGTTGTACAGACAAAGTACCATCTCCTTGTTACGGTATCCAAACTGGCGCTTTATGTAGCCTAACATCCTTTGGGCTTTCTTCTCTGCCTCAATGCACTGTTTCGAGAACTTGAGGTCGCTAGTGATAGTTACACCCAAGTTCTTCTCAGTGTCACTGAGATTGGGTGTTCCTGTGGCCGATATGCATCACTTTGCATTTGTTCACGTTAAAATGCATTTGCCACGCGTCCGTCCACTCCCCAATCTTCCCAAGATCTTCCTGCAGGCGGGCAGTATTTCAATCCTTTGCAACGTTCATACAAAGCTTGGTATCGTCGGCAAATTTGGAAATCTTGGCAACCATGTCACCGTCCATGTCGTTGACGTAGATGATGAATAGTAGTGGTCCCAGGACAGAACCTTGAGGCACCCCGCTAGTAACGGGCACCCACGCAGAAGCCTGTCCATTCACCACCACCCGTTGCCGTCTGCCACTTAGCCAGTTCTCGATCCAGCCGGCTACTTTTCCGTCTATACCCAGCGCTCGCACTTTCCGGAGAAGGCGGCGGTGTGGTACCTTATCAAAGGCTTTTTGAAAGTCTAAGTAGACCACATCCACCGCCTTGTCCCGATCGTGCTCACTGAACACGAAGTGGAAGAATTCCACAAGGTTCGTCAGTCATGACCGTTGCCTTCGGAAGCCGTGCTGGGAACTCCTCAGTAGCAGGCTTGACTCTAAATACGACGTCATTTTGTCCACCATGATGCTTTCCATGAGTTTACCGACTATCGAAGTCAGACTGATAGGTCGGTAGTTTGACGGTTGGCTTCGGTCTCCTTTCTTGAAGATAGGAGTCACCTCCGCTTCACGCTAGTCTCTAGGAACGCATTCGGTCTTGATTGACATGTTGAAGATTGCGCTCAGGTGTCGTGACACTTGATCGCGCACTTCTTTTAACACTTTAGGTATAAACCTATCCGGGCCAGGTGACTTACCTGTCATTAGGTCACTGATCTTCTTTTTTATTTCCCCTTAGGTGAAGTCCATATCCTCCATATCGCCCGAGTAGGAATTTATTGGCTGGGGGATGGGACTACACTCTTCAGTAAACACTGAAGAGTAGTAGTCGTTGAGGAGGTTAGCCTTTTCTGCAGCTGAGTGCTTTAATGTGCCCTCCTTATTCCTCAAAGGGCCAATCGTTCGACGGATTGGTTAAGGCTGTTTACACATCCAAAAATCTCCTTGGGATTCTCTTTACAGAGTCTCGCCACTCGGAGTTCTTCAGACCGCTTAGCCACCCTTATGCTGTACCTCACTCTCGTGGCTAGTTCTGGTATTCGTCAAAGTCACCCGAGATCTTCGATTGCCGGTACACAGTTCTCTCTAAGCAGTTGGCCGATTTATCGATTAAACCACTTTGGTTGAACAGAAGATCGACGGGAGCATTTCAGAGGGATGAAACGCGATTGAAGACTCATGAATGCTGTTTTGAAACTATTCCACGAGTCTTCAACAGCATCGCACAATTCTAGTCTCGCGTCAGTCAGTCCAGCACGAAGACCTGCAAATTCTGCTTTTTTCAAATCGAGTTTCCTCGATTTACTAGTTGCAGACCCTGCCTTCGGGACTTTGACTACAAATCTAATTTGTCGGAGGTCACTGCCACCGAGCTTTTCGCCAACAGAGAAGTCATCAACGATGTCATCCTCAGAGGTAGAAACCAAGTCGAGGATATTGTCTCCTCTCGTTGGCTCTCTCACCCATTGAATTAGGAACTCGTTGTTCTACTCTATCAGTAGTGAGTTCTCGCAGAGAGAGAGAGAGAGAGAGAGAGAGAGAGAGAGAGAGAGAGAGAGAGAGAGAGAGAGAGAGAGAGAGAGAGAGAGCGAGCGATTGTGTGTGTGTGTGAGAGAGAGAGAGAGAGAATAGACACCTGGTCGACCCTTTTTGTCTGCGCTAATGAAGGTGCGAAATCACGAGAGGCCATGGTGGCTTTAAAGCCCGACATCGCGGAAAGCATTGAGAAATTTGAAGGTCCCATTGGGAGTTGGCCAAAGTTTCGCCTCGCCGGCTTAGGAACTTCCCCGCGATCGTGGTAATAAGGCGAGACTACCCCCACCTGCCGATACGTGGGACCCTGGAACCTTCCCCTTCAGGTGGAGGAGGGAAAAACTCATTCGACCCCTTTATAAATCCTCTGGTGCCAGAGTTGAAAGGCAGTATCCGCCGTCTGCCTGCCCAGTCAGTATCCGCCGCCTGCCCGCCCTCGTCAGTACCTGCCGTCTGTATTTCCCGTTCGTACGCGCTATTCGCGTCCCGTTGGACTCAGCACAATTCCTCGCAGAACCCCTCAAGCTCCATATATTCTCGTTAAATTCGCGTAAGTCTACCCCCTACTCGTTGTTACTTGCTCCTCGAATGCAACGCGCCCAGTCTCGATTCGGTGTTCTAAACCCAAAGGCAAGATTTAAATTCATCCCGTTAGTACTCATTATCAAGAGACTATAATTTGATCTTTACATCAATGCAAGGATTACTCCCTCGGACCAAATCTTCGAGGTAACAGCAACCTGCAACTCTCCTGTGCAAGTGCTCTCTCTACCTCCCCCCCTCTCCCAGTGTAAGCTTCTACCGTCGATTGCGTGTACGCTCAATGTTATTCGAGTGATCCTTCGCTCAGTATTGTTCGTTCTTGTGTACGGCGACCGTCCCAGCCAAGTCCTCCCCCCCCCCTTTTTAAGACGATGAGACTCGTGTACGTCTAATGTGTTGTATAGCTTGCTTCAAAACCCCTGTTAACATTTGTAAAAGAATATTAATGTGCATATTAGTAAAGTTATTTTTGTAACCGTTTTTCTATTGTCCCAGAACCTTTCAAAATAGCTGACTATTTGGTTAACCTAAAATTCAGTTAAGTTGCACTCTGTCTGTATCATAGGTCTCCCACGAACACAGTCGTCATCAACACCCGGATAAATGATGAGCAGTGGTTTTACAGGAAGCGTGACAGCGTCCAAGGATCAAGACCCAGCTGCCAAGGAGCTAAATATTCTCGAAGAAGGTACTAAAGCCAAACACGACCCGATCTCCCGGCTATGAAAACCACCCCAATTAATTCAATTTCACTATGTAGACAAGATTCCCGATCAAGACTAAGAAAACGAACACCCAATGGAGACAAAAAAGTCACAAAGTGATAAATTATAGTGAAGAAAGTGATAAAATATAATGAAGTTCACCAAGAGCAAACCAAAATTGGGTTCAAATAATGGAAATATTCTATTCTTGTCTTCTATCCCCCTGTTTGCAGGAAGAAGGTCAACTTAGATCAACTTCTTCCCTCGTATTCATTTCTCTTTTCACCCATTTCCTTCTTCTCCTTTCCTCCCTCAACAGCCTCCGCTGTTACTTATCACTTTGACCCACCAACAATGGTGGGAGCTGGGAAAGATGAGAACTGGGAGACATCAATCGGGGGTTCCTCTCCCGTCCTACACAACACCAGGTGGAGGGGAGGGGAGAAAATGGGGCCGGTACACTTATTAATCTTTCACATAAAAATTGCCATCAATGTTGATTCAACCAATCCTGTATGGAACCAGCCTCCCCCCGCGTTATACTTTCTGTCGCTACGCAAACGGGAGAAGGCTCTCTTGCGGAAAGACAAGATAATTTTTTCGAGCAGGGCTGGCAAGCCCCCGCGCATAATTACAGATAATCTATCACCTTCAGGAAGAAACTATTACTTTTGAAGACAGTCGCCACAGTAAATGACGCCCTCCAAGAAACGTGCGACTGACATATTTTACAGTGCAGACGCCGCGTTGCACAGAAGCTCGCCAATTTGTATGGTGCTCCAATTCAATTGCTGGGTAGGAAAAAATCATTCATTAACCTCAGTAAACACCGGAGAAGATTGAATTCCTAAACTTGGGTTTCAACTGCCACTATTTGGCAACCAAGTCATATATACCAGGTTTGGAAAAAGTTCTGTTACACTTATTTTTCTAACTTTCGAGAGGTTTACGCGTGTGATAATAAAAGTTCAGTCAAACAAACTTAAAGTCCTACTTTTTCAGCACGTGACATTAAACACGTCTTTTCTATTGTATGTAGGTGTGTCGAGATGGAAATCAAAAGAATCGAGATATCTGCTCTCTTGCGTGCGGGTCACGACACGTCCGTCATCGACAAGCGGCTCAAAATCAGACTCATGACCGTCCACAAAGTCGGAGAGGGTCAAAAACATGGAAGACATCAAAGATCGACCTCGTTCAGGCAGACGTCAAGTTTCAACCGTTTGTCTGTGAGAAAGACCTTGAAAAGTTCTCCGAAGCTCAAAATGACTGCGCTCGCGAAGAAGAAGAGCATTTCGGTGGCCACAGTGCCCAGGGCCGTCAAGGAAGAGAGCACCAAGAGCTTGAGGTACGTGGAAAGGCTAGGGGAGGGGGGAACTCTGTATTATAACTTTATTTAACGAATCTATTTACTTCTTCTTGACTTGAAATTCCTTTTTCTTTAAGTTGCCCCTTCAATGATTTGTCTTCCAATTATCTTGACTTAGGTATTCTTGTTGGCTGGGTTGGTTCTTGATCTTCGTATTCTTCCTTCTTGCTTTTTCATATTTCTTCCAATTATCTTGAGTTGATTTCTAGTTCCTTCTAGATGAGTTAGACCTTCGAGCGTTTTCCTTGACTTCCGTTTTCTTCTTGAGATTTCTTCATAAAAGGTTTTGGGCTTTTTGAGTTTTGAGGGCAGCACCGATAGATTTAAACGCCAATGCTCTAGCCATTACGCTACGGCTTAGTCCGTGTTGAGTTGGTAATTTAATGGGCTATTTATATTATCGAGTTGGAAGGAATTTTTCTCTGATACATTTCCGCACCCCTACACGGGTCTCTTTCTAGAAAGCAGAGCGAATTTGAGGATTGGGGAGAGACTAGTCTTGGATTTCTTAATCGAGGAGTAATAGCTCTCCATTCTACGACCCCCGAGTCTGCGGGATGAGTGGAGCTAATTCATTGGGATTGAGGAGAGCGAACGAAGTCTTGTCTCTAAACAATGAGTAATGACATCTCCTTCCCGGATCTCCGAAGTTCCCAGTAGCTCCTTTTCTTAATCTCTAGTAGGAGAGCAGGTTCAGTTGTAACAAAGATCAGAAGATTGTTCGGCCTTTGAGGGTCACCAGTTATGGGGGGGGGGCTCTTTTTATAACTTTAATTTAATTATTCTTGATCATCTTGCTTTTTCAATTGATTTTCTCTTTTTATCGAATCTATTAAGTTTCTTCTTGACTGAATTTTCTTTTTTCTTCATTTTTGTTGCCCCTTCAAACATCTTCCATTTATTCTTGACTAGGTATTCTTGTTGGCTGGGTTAGTTCTTAATCTTCGTTGTTCTTTCTTGATGTATCTTCATTTTCGTCCAATTATCTTGAGTTGATTTCTTGTTCCTTCGTGCTTCTTGATGAGTTAGTCCTTGACGTCGTTTTCTTCCGTTTTTCTTTTCTTGAGCCGATCCATTTATCTTGAGTCTTCTTGATTTTAGTTGAGTTGGTCCTTCTAGCGTTTTCCTTGACTTCCGTTTTCTTCTTGAGATTTCTTCATAAAAGGTTTTCGACTTTTGAGTTTCGAACGCGGTACCGGTAGATTTAAACGCCAATGCTCTAGCCATTACGCCACGGCTTAGTTTGTGGTGAGTTGGTAATTTAATGGGCTATTTATATTATCGAGTTGGAAGGAATTTTTCTCTGATACATTTTCGCACCCCTACAAGGCCTCTGCTCACCGACAGTATGCGAGAACAACGTTGGGAGCGATGTGGTTGCCTTCTCAAGGACTTGAAGATTCATGGCAATAGAACTCTCCTTTTTCCCTGATGAAAAAACCTTCACGGTCGATCCGGTCCTAAACAAGCAGAACGTACGTGTAGTAAGCTTCGATCAGGACGTCTCCGAGGTGCGCTACGTGTCCACGACCAAGCTCTGGGCCTCGGTGATTATGCTTGGCGTCATGGCTTCGAATGGCCAGAAAATAACCCCGATGTGGTTCATCTCAGGTTACAGGCTCGCTGCGCTCGATTACAGGGATATCATGACTATGAAAGTCCTACCTTGGGTGAGGAATATCACGAAGGTCAAGTACGACCTGCAGCGGACAGTGATCCCACGTACAAGTTCAAGACCGTGGAAGAGTGGTTGGGGTTGAACATGAACTTCTGGTCGAAGGAATTTTGGTCACCGCAGTCGCCCGACCTCAATCCCATCGACTACAGCGTGTGGGGGCATGTCGAGGGCATGGTTTATAAGGCCCGCCACAGCAATGTTGACGAGCTGAAGTCCTGGGTGTGGGCCAGCATGAGGAAGGACTCCATCCGCAACGTGGGTGCAACCTTCAGGTCTAGCCTGGAGCGCGTGGGCTCGGCGGCCACATTGATTAATATTACAATTTAAACACATATTCATATGTTAAAACAATACAAACCTGTCTACATGAATCAAAACTACCACTGTATCCTTTGTTGAGAACGTCGTAACGAGTGTAACAGGACTTTTGCAATACCAGGTAGGTTTTCAATAGAAACGGAAACTAACAAGGGGGTAGCATTTCTGTACATTAACGTCATTATAGTTGGCTCAATTTTCAATACGTCACTTTATAGAAAACCAACAACAAAAAAATTAGGAACCAATTAATTTAGTATCACTCCTCATCAATTTAAGTTAACTAATATTAAGAGTCGAATCTTCAGAGCTAATCAGATTTGTTCAAATTGGTGATATTTTCCCAATGAAGTGCAATATTTAAGAAGTTTAAATTCTATGGGGCAAATTTTCAACCATATGTTTTCGTGATGGCACAAAAAGCTATTTGCCATACCCTCATGTTACACATATAGGCCTTTATTAAAAAATATATAGTATCCTCTACAGCTAGCTTTAAAAGTTTTTAAAATAGAGATTTAGTTAAACATAAGATATCCATTTTGTTTTCAAAAAGAATCTGTTCTTATATTACATGTTTGATGAACAGGTACATTAGTGAAAGGGGCTTTGTCAATTAAATCTATAAAAGAGTCTTTAAGATTACGTTGAGTCAAATATTTGGAAAGTTCAAAGGAAACTTGACTGGTATATCCACTGAGAGTACGGGGTTCAACTATAGGAACTAAAAACTGTGCAACATTATATTAACGAGTATGAGCATTTCTGTAGGAGTCTAACGTGGGGGAAGCGTAACACTGATATATCTCAATTTGACGATTCAAGCAGCATTCACCGGATGCTCAAACTTCTAGAAACTCCCAACTCTCATATTTGCATGCTTGAGCCAAGACTTTCGTCTCCCACTTTATTTCGTGTCCGTATGTGAGTCAATGGGACATAACTGCCGAGAGGAGGTCTCTACTTTGAAGGGCTCATCTTTGTTCTTCAATTCCCTTCCGAAGCCTTGTGGAATGCGACCAATGTGGTAAGGTACTGTAAATAGTTGGCTGCTTTCTCCGAAGTAAATTCGAAGTGAAGTTGGCTGCTTTCTTTGAGGAAACGTCGAAGTGATGTTTCCACCGAGATGCAAGGCCAACAGTTGAGATCACACCACCAGCAGATTGATCTGACTCCAATTTGATCTTAGTAGAATAGCAGGATGCTTCTGGCTTCAATTTGCTTCGGCTGGGAAGACAACTGGACCAAGCCATGTGGTGAATAATAATAACTTCAGTTTTTGATTCTTTATTCTTTAATTTCTTCTTTTCTCATTTTCCTTTTTTTACATTCCATATACAGCAGGATTACGGAAATTTCGCCGTACAGAAATGGCAATAAGCGTTATCACAGAAAAGATATCGCAGGCAAAACGGAAGAAGAACTATATAGGTATAGTATGCGGAGACGTCTTAAAGGCTTTCGACAAGGTTTGGCGAAAAAGGGATGCAGTACAAGATCATGAAACTGGGCTTAAGCGAAAACTTAAAGAGGATTCAATGCAACTCTGAAACGGGAAGAACAGCATATGTCAGCATAGGAAAGAAAAAAGGCCTAGCATTCAAATTAAGAGCAGGGTTGCCTCAAGGTGGATGTTTAAGTCTCCCCCACCCACTCTACTCAATTTATACGGCGGATATCTAACCACCGATCAATCCATTCACTAATAATATAAGATACACGTATGATTTAAATCAACGGGTGGAAATCCCATACTGTAATACACCAATGCAAGGAAGAATAATAAATGAAAACGAAAGAAATTGGAAGATACAAACAAACATAAACAAATTTAAGATAGTACCTACCTAAATAATAGCAGATATGGTAATCGAGCAATATAGTACCTTTACTCAACCGAATGTACAGTTCAAGGTATAAAAATAACTTCCAACAGATAGAGGACACGCGCCAAAAAACGATACCCGGTCTAAAGTTGATGTATAGATTCAAAGACCTAAGTAGAAAAGAACAAAGAGAAGCTATAAAATGCAATTAGTAATGCTATAGCCAGCTTCAGTAATGCACGGCATACCCCCTAAAAAACAAAAAAGATCCGACAGAAGGTACAAAAGAAAGCTATGTACCTTATAACAGACACAAAAAGAACGGAAATAACAAAACAGAAAGACCTACATAACAGCACCAATATGCAAGAAATAAACAAGATACTAGAGAACTGGGCACATAAGATGAAATAGAAAATTAGATAAACTAGGAGAAAATATTACTGATATACTTGAAAAAAAACAAAAGAAGAAAACCGAACCAAAGATACTCAAGCTTCGTATAAAATCTAGAACATGGAAACGAGGTAGAAAGTTATACTTAAAAAATGCTGACTCAAAGGTGAAAATTATAGAGGAAAATAAGAAAAGTTAAAGAAAATACAAAAAAAAACCTGAATCGTACCAATAATTGACCGGAGTAGAAGTTATCTCCAATCCCGATTATGGAACAAAAAATGGATTTGAAATAATTATTAACCGAAATTGACAAATGAATTCAGCTTGTGCGAATAACACTAACTCATGTCCCCCTCCTCTTTCTAAACTCAAGTTAGAAAACTTGTTTGTACTTTATTTTGGAATAGAATACACTTGTTTAAAGGCCTTTATTGAAACTTTGGTTAAATTCATTTAAAGTTTAATTTTCGGAAAAAAGAAACTTAAAAATTATGCCCATATAACCTTATAAATTATGAGTAATAGCTTATAGGTATTATAAACCATGTATGTTGGAATAGTTATCTAAGACTTTTTTTATTCTTTTATTAACAATTTCATATTTCATTATATCATGACATAATATCAGCTAAAACCTATTGTATTTTCAGTTTCCAATTTTGTAAATAGGCGAGCTGAGTTTGGATGAACGATTGATAGTCGTAGTTGAAATGCTGGATATCACCATTTAACTAAATTATTTGGTCGAGGGATTCCGGGATAGGTCTTTTATATTAAGTCAGTATAAATAGGTTTTAAGTAAAATAGCCCAGCTTTAAAACAAGTGCATTTTATTCCAAAATAAAGTTCATGCATAAAAACAAAACATTCGCCGACAAAACGGCCGACGACGACACAGTCGTGTGACGAAACATCTAGCGCCAAAAGGTCCGGCTACGAAACGTGGTTCACGCATCAAATGGTCGTTGTCAAGGTGGAATTTATGCAAACGAAGTTGAGCATCAGTGCAGTTTGTCTGACCTCCTTTGAAAAGCGGGAGATTGTGATACAATGGGCTAAGGCTATCGAAATCCAGGGTCGCTCGGAGACCACCGTTCTTAACCTTGCCAAACAAGGACCCCCCAAGAAGGGCAGATGAGAGTCTTGGTCCTTTTCCCTAGTAAACTGTATCTGTGGAAGACATTGATGATGTGCCGTTGGAAGTCAATGAGATTCTCCTGGTCCAACACTACAAACGAATCATCGACTTAACTTAGAACATGATAAGCCTTTGGGGTATGAACTCAAATTGTTGCATTGTTGCATCTAATACAGCAGAGGTGAATCCAATGGGATATATATATATATATATATATATATATATATATATATATTATAAGCATCTCTTAAACTCTCACGTGCTGGCTCCAAGCGCTACATCCCTGTACAATACTTCAGTTAGCGGGCTAAACCACGTGAGGGGATGGGGGTGGCGTTTACACTCCACCACCAAGCTAGGTGTAGGAGCTGCCTCTAGCAGCCAACGGCTAGCCGGGAAGAGGAAATCCTCGACTGCTCCAATGGCCAAGTGTATGGGAGTAAGCCTTCCAAATCATAAGTGGAGCCTTGGAGGCGGACCAGTGCTCTGTGCTCACAGACTACGGCAGTTCCTGCAGCTAATACTATGCCAAACGTACTGCTCTGCATTCCTTTGGATGCCACCAGCGAGGCAGAGATGGAGATCTTGACGACTGGACAACTAGGATCTCGATACATTTCGCCCAGGCCTGCGCCCTGGAGAGGTCACTCCGGGAGGTAGCAGTTACGAGTTATATTTCTAGAGTATATTGGTGTGAGCTCGGACGCTACGGGCTGTCTCCGACGGTGGGTTGGATCATCGCGTCCCACTGATCAGCTATCGCCTGCCTCATGATGGGCAGTCCCAGCCAGTAAGATGATGACCCATCACAGTTTGTCTGCTTCAATGGTTGCTCTGAGCTTAGGGAAAGTACTGACAAGCAAACTGAAAACCCTGCACCAGGCAAAGGGAGAAGAAAGACAAGAAAGCCGCCAGCGCTGAGACTGGCAACTTGGAATGTCACAACCATGTAACCTGGCCTCTCTGACGACCTACAACAGGTTGATGATTCAAGAAAAACCACAATCATCAATTGCGAGCACAAGAAGCTCAATATTGATATCGCCGCACTCCAGGAAATCATACTTCCATCTAACGGCAGCCTAAAAGAAAAGGACTATACATTTTTTCTGGCAGGGGAAGGCCCCGAGGAGCACTGAACTTTTGCAGTGAGAAGCTCTCTACTGTATTCAATCAAACCGCGGTCAAAAGGCACGCCCTGCATCCTCTACCTTTGTCTTACAACTATCTTAGGCCATTAACATCATGAGCATCTACGCTCCCAACTTTGCTCTTCAGTAGAGGCAAAGGACGAGTTTTATGAGGAGCTTGAGACCGCCATCAAGAAGCTACCCACCCCAGAACACTTATACTTACTTGTCGATTTCAACGCTCGGAATGGTTCAGACCATATCTCCTGGCCCCGATGCATCAGCCACTTTGGCGTCGGAAAACTCAATGAGAACGGGTAAAGACTCCTCGAACTATGCTCCTTTCATGACTTCTGCATTACGATCACGTTTATCCCCGCAAAAACCAGTCACAGAATGGCCTGGTGGCACCCCAGATCCAGTCACTGGCACCAGTTGGATCTCGTCATCACTCGAAGACCCTCGTTGAAGTGTGTCCTCACTACACGCAGCTACCACAGCGCTGACTGCGACACTGACCCACTCCATGGTCGCCAGTAAGGTGCGTCTTCAGCCCAAGCGTATCTATCGATCAAAGTAGAAAGGAGAGCCTCAAATCAACACAGCCGAGTCATCAAGCCCTGAACTACGCGAACACTTCGCAGACGCCATTCAAGAGGCTCTTAGCAACTGCCCAACTGGCAGCGCGGAGGAAAGATGGAGACACATCCGTGACGCCACATACAAATCTGCTATTGACACCTTTGGAAAGAGAGAGCGAAATATCCCCGACTGGTTTGAAACCGGAATCGAGGACCTTGAGCCAGCTATCTTATCCAAAAGGACTGCCTCACCCAATTAAAAGCAAGACCCTTGTGAAAAGAACCTTGCTGCCCTTAAGAAGACCAGAAGCAATTCCCAACGGAGTGCTATACAGTGCGCCAACAACTATTGGCGGAACCCATGTTAAAGCATCTTGCTCTCCACCGACTGCAGCAATATTCGAGCCTTGTATGGGGGCATGAAGAAGGCCTTTGACCCATTAGCCATTAAGATACCCCCGCTAAAGTCCACCACTGGGGAAATCATCACCGATCGTGCAAAGCAAATGGAGAGAACGGCAGAGCACTACCAAGAGCTATACTAAAGGGAGACCGTCGTCGCAGACACAGCGGTGGGAAATAAGAGCCCCTGCCAGTTATGGAAAAGCTTGACGATCCACCCACCACTGAGGAGCTCAGCTAGCGGCAAAGCTCCAGGAAACAATAGCATCCCCTTCCAAGGTCATCAAAACACGAAAGCAGACCAGCCTCCTCGACCATCTCCACTAAATCTTGTTGCAGTGCAGGAGGGAACTGTGCCACAGGAGATGCGATATGCCAACATCATCACACTTTACAAAAACAACGGAGATCAGAGTGATTGTAACAACTATCGTGAAATCTCTCTCCTGAGCACCGTTGGGAAAACTTTCACCCGTGTCACACTAAAAAGATTGCACTCGCTCGCAGAGCGTGTTTACCCAGAGGCGCAGTGTGGGTTTAGAGCCTAGAGATCAACGATTGGCAAGATATTCTCTCTAAGGCAGCTGCTTGAGAAGTACCTCGAGCAGAGACACTCCTGGTTCATCGACTTCATATACCCAACCAAGGCGTTCGACCAGGTCAGCAGGTCAGACTTGTTCATACTCCTGCAGATAATCGGATGACCACCATAGCTCCTGAAGATGATCATTTCCTTTCACGGAGACATGAAAGGCGCCGTTCAGTATGACAGCTCCTCCTCGGATCCCTTTACCATCAAGAGGGGAGTTAAACAGGGTTGTGTGCTCACACCGACACCTATCGGCATCCTGTTGTCCCTGTTGCTGTGATACGCCTTCAGCCAATCTAAAGAGGGCGTCTACCTTCATACCAGATACGATGACAGCCTGTTCAACCTCGCACGCCTCAGTGCAAAGACAAAGGTGCGAAAGTCCTCGTTCGCGAGATGCTGTTTGCTGGCGATGCCCCCTTTAAAGCACACACTGAGGCTGCACTCCAAGAGCTCATCAAATTTTTTGCTCTTGCTTGAAAAGAGTTTGGCCTCACGATCAGCATCACAAAGACCAACATTTTGAGTCTAGATGTTAGCTCAGTACCTTGCATTTTCATCGGTGACTGCACCTTCGACGTAGTGGAAGATTTCACATACGTTGGTTCCACCATCTCCAGCAGTCTTAATCTAGACACCGAACTGAATTCAAGAATTGGCAAGGCAGCTGCAGCAATGGCCCGCCTGTCAAAGAGAGTGTTGTAAAATTCCATGCTTACCATCAAGATAAAGATACAAGTGTATAAAGCTTAGATGCTGAGTACACTGCTCTACGGATACAAGAGCTAGACTCTTTACGCCCGCCAAGAACGCAGGCTCAACACCTTTCACCTACAATGCCTCAGAAGGATTCTCGGCATTCCATTGAAGGATCATGTCCCTAACAAGGACGTTCTGGCAAGGGCAGGAACCCTCAGAATGTCTGCCCTGCTCACCAAGAGACGCCTGCGCGGGCTTGGCCATGTTAGTTGCATGCAGGATTTCAGACTACCCAAAGACATTCCGTATGGTGAGCTTGCCACTGGCTCCAGAACCGCAGGAAGGCCCATACTCCACTACAAAGACGTGTATAAGCGGGATCTCAAGGCGAGTGGCATTGCGCAGGGAAGTTGGAAACGGTGGCTACAGACCGAAGCAGGTTGCAACTTGCCACCATGTTAGCCACCAAGACAACATAGCAGAGGAGAGAGGAGATGTGGGAAGAAAGAAGAGCACGCAGACGACAGAGAGCAGAGTCAGAGCCCTCGGACGACACCGTCTTCACGTGCGGCAACTGCAACAGGGCCTACCTTTCAGAAATCATGCTGTACAGTCACAGCCGGCAACGCTGTTCCACCACAGAATAACTTGCATGACGCAATCTCCATTGCCTTCCGAAACAGAAGGATGCCAACTATCCTTGCTGTCAGAAATTAACTTTGTAGTTCTACGATAAATACTCAATTATTGGACCCCTCCCCCTCGTGCTATCAATAATGAGCGCACGGGGCACGAGTAAGTTAGAAAATATAATGGAGAATCATAGTTTAAGACCTAATGTACGAAGTGATAATGGGATAGAATGAAAGTAACCCTGGGTTCAATTTTAAATTGATGATGGATTTGGCGCTGCCCCACGTGATCGTTAGATTAAAATTGTTATTGTTGGCATTCTTCTGTCTCGAAAGACAATGGAGATTGCGCATTGGAAATCAGTCTATGGTGGAACTGCAGCGCCGTCTGTGACTAAATAGCCAGATTCTTGAACGGCAAGTTCCTTTGAGGTTGCTGCATGTGAAGACGGTATCGTGCGAGGGCGCTGACTCTGCTCTATGTCGTCTGGAAGACCTCTCCAGGGCGGAGGTCTGGCCGAAGTGTATGGAGATCCCGGGTTGCCCAGTCGTCAAGATCCCCATCACGGCGTCGCTGGTGTCATCCAAAGGAATTCAAAGCAGTACGTTTGGCTTCAGGTTGGCTGCAGGAGCTGCCAGATTCAGTGAGAACAGCGCACTAGTCCGCCTTTGGGGCTCCACTCCTGATTTGGAAGGCTTACTCTCCTATACTTTGCCGTTAGATCAGTCGATTATCTCCTCTGCCTTGCTAGCCGTTGGCTGCTAGAGGCAGCTCCTCGACCTAGCTTGGTGGTGTAGTGCAAACACCACCCCCTCACGTGGTTTAGCCCGCTGTACATTGAACTGATGTGGTTTTAAACGTACCTGAAGATCTTTCCCGGTTTTTCTAGAATGACATTTAGTACAATCCTTCCCACGTTTCGATTAAACCCTAAATGATTGGGTGTGGGATTTCTTTACAAGGAGGCGATGTAAATAGAAACGAAGGCACTCGGAATCTGCTTTCCTTATTCCATTTTTTTTTTTTTACATTGTTACCCACGTGCTACCTTGTGAGCTCTTAATCCACGACACAGATACACACACACACACACACACATACATATATATATATATATATATATATATATATATATATATATATATATATATATATATATATATGCAACAAAGCCCACAAGGAAAATAATGAGTACTTTCGATTATTTCGAGTTCTTTATCAAGGAATAACAAAACCACAGAGAAATGCAGTATATAATATAAGTCATACACAGAGAGGGAACGCCCACGCTAGACATAAACCAATCATACAGAATAAGATCATTAAGTGAAGTAAACTTAAAAGACTGAAAGGGTTCACAAACGATTAATATATCAGCTAAACAGATCAGGAGTGAGAGAAACTCAGAGGGAGAGATTAACATCGGAGGTCAGGAGTAAGAGACAAGATAAATAAGTATATTTGTACTACAAATTGAGGGTAGAGAGAAGGAGTTTGTTGAACAGAATGTTTTCATTAGACTACCCTATCTCGATGATTTAACATCAGAGTTTAACAAACTCCTTCTCTCTACCTTCAAAACCATTTCCCTCGATGTCAATTCATTTGTATAAATTCCAACCCTGTATCGTTAAATTCCTTTTTTCTCCATAACGAGCCCATCCCTTTGGGCTTGCGATCCTGTATAATTTACAATTATACATGTACGACCTGCCACAGTCGTTATGTATGCCAAACTGGCTTACAACTCAAATGCAGGATCGCGAAGCACTTGGGTTTTTCTCATAGGACTGGTATTCCCATTTCTAAACCTGAAGCGTGTTCCATCAAGCAACACTGAGTATCACCACCATCCTCTTAATTCTAATTCATTTACTATATTATCTTCAGCCTTAACTTCTCTCGATTTGAAAATCTTAGAGTCACTGTATATCAATAAAATAAATCCAAACCTAAATAATTACTCCTCCACAATTAAACTATTCACGATATAACCAACCAACACTTCAATAGATTAACTAGCCAACCGACCAACCGAACAAATTTCGTTAGTAGTTTTATATGTTTAATTAGTTGATTTCTCAACTCCCACAATAAAGGTTAGTCACTTTGTTCATTCTGATTTGTTTGTTTTTTTTTGTTTTTTTTTTACAATTTAATATAATAGTTTATTTTTTGTTTACTGCAGTAACTTTTAATATGTGATATTCAAGTCAGTTTATGTTATAATTTCACTTTCTATTATTTTTTTTACAATCACACTGCGTAGTATCATTTAATTCTATATATTGTTATTAGTGTTTTTACTTTAATTTTAATAATTGTCAATTTTATTATTTTAACTTGCCTTCATCCGCTTTTTTAGCCATCATTTAATGCATTATTTTAACTGTTATCAATTAATGTTCCTTTCAATTCTCATTAGTCGAAATAGTCGCTGAAGATGGTCCTAGTAAAGGTCCGAAACGTCCGGCCAATAAATGATTAGTGTAATCACCTGGGTCTTCATATTCCTGCTACATATCAAATTCCCAAGGAACAAATCAATTACCAGTATTTATATATATATATATATATATATATATATATATATATATATATATATATATATATATATATATATATATATATAAATATTAGTGATGGAGTCGTTTCTTGGGAACCTTATTCGTAGCAGGAATATGAAGACATATGCGATGGTTTTGAAGATTTAATTATCCGGACGTTTCGGTCATTAACAATGACCATCATCAGCGAATTATGTTGAGAGAAATTGGACATCCAGTTTGGCCTTCTCAAAACCATCGCATATGTCTTCATATTCCTGCTACGAATAAGGTTCCCAAGGAACGACTCCATCACTAATACATTGAGGAAGAGATACAATGAAGACGTTGTCCGTCGATTTCGCTGCTTAGAATCCACCTTCAAAAAACTTGGGAAGGCCAAACTGGATGTCCAATTTCTCTCAACATAATTCGCTGATGATGGTCATCGTTAATGACCGAAAAGTCCGGAAAATTAAATCTTCAAAACCATCGCATATGTCTTCATACTCCTGATATATATATATATATATATATATATATATATATATATATATATATATATATATATATATATATGTGTGTGTGTGTGTGTGTGTGTGTTGTAGGTTATCAGCTATAAGTACAATATCATCTGTGAATCTCAGGTGATTGACATATTCCACAACGATTTTAATGCCGTTATTTCACCAGTATATCCTCCTGAAAATTTCTTCTAAATGAGACGTGAATGAAGTCAGAGAGATAGTTTCACCTTTTTTACTCTTTTCTGTAATTGAAAGATGTCTGAAGCCTTATGAAATCTAATCTAGGATCTGAAATTTTGATATATGTGTTGTACCGGGTGACAGCTAAAAATGTCCCCTTTTTTATAAGATGTAATTTGTTAGGCATTAAAACTCGAAGGTAGAAATAAATATCATTAGAAAGAATAATATTTGAAATTTTATTATCTAGTTTTTAAACATTCGAAATGCCCACCACCGGAATCTATGCACTTATCAATAGTTGAGAACTTTTTCTAAAGTTAGTTGTCCTCTCGATTGTTGGCCATTTAGTTCGTTTTGTAGCTTCATAGTAATGACTAATGTGAAGAGTTTATAGACACGAGAAAAAGCTGAATGGTCTGTAGTTTGTAAGGTCGGCTTGATCACCTGTTTGTGTAGAAGTATTATTATGACATAGTCCTACTCCTCTTGCATCTTGCCTTACCCACAATGACATCTTCACAATCTTTCAACAAATCCTAAGTGATGTTGTTCTGACCTGGTCCTTTGTAGCTTTTCATTTGTTTGATCGCAATTTCAATTTCTCATTTGAGAACGGGTGGAACATTATTGGCTATTGTTGGTTCGTTGTGGCTCTGGAAGGTGCTGCTTGAGTAAAATCTTTCATAGAACTCACTAATTATTATAACTATTATTTCGCAATCTCACATAACCTTTATGTGAGATTTTGCTTTTAGAAGTAAGTCTCTTTTTAGCCAGTTTATACTTCTATCCTTCTTCGACGGTGTCTTCAACAATAGTTGTATTATATTTTCTAGAGGTCAGCCCTCTCTTTCTTTTTAATGAGTTTGTTTAGTTCTGCTCATTCAATTTGTTGGTTCCTGCTTGTTGGTTTTAGGTGTCTGCGCTTCTTCATTTGGTTTAGTTTCTTCAGAGAGCTAGTTGTTGTTCTTATTTTGCGTTTCCTTGTTTTTTTCAGTAATGTCTGTCATGTGTTTCCTCAAATTATTGTTCATTGTTTTTATATTTCTGGTGTTGCTGGGATCAAAGGGATTTTCATGGCATGCTCTATGAAGATAACTTTGGAATTTTGGAACAAGATTTTTATAAATCTCAATGGGCTTACTTTGGGAATGGAATAACTTTCTTTTCTCTTTCTAAATGTTAATTTTTATCCTACATCTGGCCATCCTGCGGTCACTCATTTTGATTTTATTAATAACTTGAAAATTATTGACAGTTATTTTTTTTGTCGATCTGCACGTAATCAATTTCATTGTATATCTTATAGTTTGGCCTTCTGCAATTCCACACTTGCTGCTACCACACTTTATTTCACTTAGTAAACTCAACTTTCCGCTGCTTTTTTAATTCCATAATTTTTAAAACTTTTTATTAATGTTAGGCTAGTGCCTGGCGTTTCCTGGCGTTTACTTTTGGTGTCTTGCATGGGTATTCTTAATCGTGTTCTGTATCTTGAATAGAATTCTGTGAGTTCGTCTTTGGGTGGAGTGTAAGTAGTCCATGTTAAGTAGGTTAATTTACATTAGCGTTTTGTAGATTTACCGCGTTGGGCTCTTTTATATAGGTCTTAATTTAATTAAACTTTTTTTATTTTTCAAGTATACAATAGTTCCTCCATCATTGCGAGTTGAATTCTTCCACTGGGGAATCGGGAGTACAAGGTTGCATCAGGGGTTCTGGTGATGATGATTTCTGTGAATATTAGAAGAAGAGTGTCTATATTCATCTTATATCTACTCTGGTGATGATATTTTATGCAAATACTTGAGGAAGAGCACTTCTTCCAGATATTTTTTGTTCTTTTCTTGATTGTTATATTGAGCAGTTAGACATCTGCTTGCTCCTATGTTCTTTACTTCTTGTGTAGGTAATTAGGTAGAGAACTTTTTTAGTGTTCTCTGAAGTTCCCGTTTCCTTGTTTTAGACGTAATATTTAGCGAGGTGGGAGGGTAGATAAGTGGCTCCCTTCCTAGTGTGAGAGGGATATTTTTTTTGTTTAGCGGGTCGAGGTTATCTTTAGTCCAATATTTTGCCTTCAGAATGAAATCAGTAGAGTTGATCTTCTAACTCGATTATCAGCTACCTTTTTTTCCTGGAATTGGCACTATGATAATTTTTTGTTTATTTGTTTTGATTTTCCAGTCCTTTTCGAATCATTTTATTTTGTCGATTTCAATGGTTGTCATCTCCACCTGAAAGTTTTCATTCCTTTACTGACTGACGATTATTTGGCTTATGTCGTCAGTGAATTTTATGTGAAAACATTCACGTATTCTTGACGGAGGTAGATTCGCTGTGTAGCTGAAGTACATCATGGGAATGAGGCAGCCTCTCTGGGGGACTCCAGATCTAAGATCTTATGGTTGCATGCTTTGATTCAGATTTTATCATAGGCCTTTTCGACATATCAAAGGCCTAGATTGATGTATTTGTTCTCTGCTTTGGCCATGTCTATCTTCTCAGTTATGATGCCATGTGACATTGTGGTGTCTGATTCTTTACGGAAATAGCGACACTTCAGTTGGTCATCTCAAACAAAGCGGCCAGAGAGGTGTAGGAGGAGGTAAATGAAGCAAGGTAAAGGTGGTACATTAGGAGAGGTTATGGGAACGGGGTAGAGCCGTTAAAAGTAAAAACAGAATGGTCCATTAAGCTTGATCAGAATGGTACATAATGACATATAATTAACATAATTGGAAAAGACAAATTCATATGATATAATGCGTATAGCGCAGGGAGTCATAACAGGGATATACCCCTAACGTGTCGGTTTATGCACTCGTCGTCAGATATCCAGCTTTTTAAGAATTTTCGGCTCTTCTTATTGGTGGCTTTCACTAAAACCCTTGCTTCTTCCCACTTCATCTCGTGTCTTTATGTGAAGTAATGGGATGAGACCATGGATAGGGCACCATTTCGTCGGAGGGTTATATAGTTTTCTCCGATGTTTGACTTACATAGTTGGGGGATCACCTGCTACACTGGATTTCTTAGATCACATCAGATTTGTCCTGGTCTAGGATCCTGTCCTTAACTCTGGTGAGGTATTTGTGCAAGATGTTGGATGGTTTATGAGTCACCTAAATGCCAAGAGAGCGGAAAAACTATGACGTGATCTCATAGATCTTCGGTACATGATGGGAGATGACCTTCCTTAGATCAGCTCCTTCGTCAGATAGTCCAGGTTGGAAGTTTTCTTGTCAAGATACCTTCTTTATGGGTTTCTTCCTGTCGACTGTCTCCGAAGACTACTACTGTCTAGAGTCTGTAGAACGAAGGCCTAGAATTTACATCTGTGTACTGAGGAAGAGACAGAAATAAGAAAGAAGAAAGAAAAAAAAGAAGAAAAGTCGGGCTATATTAAGGAACTGAGAGGTAAGGGGAAGAAAGATTAGGCCAGTGGGGGGGGGGGGCGAAACAAACCAAAGAGAGAATAAAAAATAAAGAACACTACAAAAAACGATACGAATAAATGCCTAGCGAACGATAGAACTAGGAAATGTACTCGGTGCAACGGCGCAGCTGGGGAAGAACGTGGGGAACTTTTCTTAATCATGTTACTCCTCTTTAACTTGTGTTAATCTTAACTTCATTTTTAATTTTTCATAAGGTTCTCTCGAATTTAGCCACTCCGTATACAGTGGGATTAACTGGCGTGTACACCAAAATTACGTGCACGCACATCAAAAATGTAGGTCTTCATGTACGTTTTACTGTGACAAACTGGCGCTACTACTACGGTATCTGGAAAGATTTAAGAGAGGACATAGTCAAGAAATATTGCAGATTCGTCTTAAACATTCATCCTTCAACTCTTGCATTTTTTTCACACAGCTCGGCAGGCTCAAACCAAAGCCACAGAACAATGCCTACCTCATACCCTGACAGTACCACTTCACTATGGAGTGATTGATAAACAAGACCAATAAGAATTTCAAAATAATAGCAAAGAATGGGAGAAAATGCATAAGATCGACAAAAATTTGACAAGATAAGAAGGACTTGATTTTGATGATGCCTTAAATTTAGTATTGAGGGGAGGAATTTATGAAATTATCTCAGTATTTAGATAAGAATTCGTCTATCCGCGGAGTCAAATAAATGGAAGTTTAGTTCACGAACAACGGCGATCGCAGGTTCGAGGGGCGTCATTTCACGTTGTTTGAGAGCTGTAGATACCCCGCAAAGGCGTGTCAGTGTAGCATGGGCAACCATGCTGGAGTCGATCCCTTGAAGAATACGTGCCTTCCTATTCCAAACGCTTTTTTATATTTTAATTGAAGAGATTTGACAGGTTAGTTAGGGTTGGCCACCCTCCGGGCCCCATGAATAATACACCTTGCTGTCTTCCACTTCTTCTTTCTTTCTTACTTTCTTTATGAAGCTCTTCTCTAAACTTTTTGGCAGATTTGCACTCTTTGATTTTCATTTATTAATGTTATTAAATAAGTACAAGGAACAGAGTGTTCTTGCTACAAAAGAAGCATACTTAACAACTTTAAAAAATAGGTCGTCACTCGACCCCCGGTTAAATAATAACGTTTTCATTTAACATATTTCTAACCGCGATAGTCTGTAGCAAAAGGGCCCCAGTCTATCCTCATCTATTTTTTTCTCCGAGAGAGAATGGATTATTCGAGTGTAGGTTTGTTGGTTGGTTGGTTTTCTGTTTAATGTGGGTGAACCCCCGGGGGTCATATACACGCAACGGTAGGTTAAATGTTGTAGCTTGACTAGGTCGCGTCTGATTTCTGATTGATGCCAATCATCTTGCTGGGCCACGAAATGCCCAGTTAGACTGTATTTGAGATAGCATAGAGCTTAGAATTAGAAGGGAAGAATTAGAAAATTGGTTTGCAGTAATTCTGAGTAAATGATTAGTGATTTGGATAAAGAAAGAAACTCTTAATGGCAGAAAATTTAATCATATTTTAACTCTCAGAAAATGGTCGATTAATTTTTTAAGCATATGAGGAAAGGTTTTTCACAAGACTAAAATCGTTAAGAAAATTCTTGATATTAAACGCTCAAAGAAAATTGTACCTAAATGTGCAGCAAGATGATTTCTAAGATAATTAAAAGGGAGAATATATTCTTGGTAGAACGGAATCCAAAGTTTCTAAAAAGGAAACTTGTAAACAACGCACATAGGAAGCATTGGATTCTATTAGGTCGCAAAATATGTTTTATCAATCTCCACTTTCCGTATGAGAGAATTAAAATCTTTTTACCAGGGAGAACCGAGTGCAAACCTGGGGTGAACACAAGGTGAAACCAGGTTGACAGTTGGTTTAGATGATAATGAAGTGAATTTTTAAGCGTATCTAGGTGGATTCAGCCTTAATATAAGATATGAATGTATTGTGCTATAGTCTCACTACCTAATTCTAATTGCGGGCAGTGAACTAGTAATTTTTATTATCAGCATAAACTGATATTTATCTTGACTAGTACATGGCTAATTAAGGCCTGTATTCAGAGTAAAAAAATCAGAAAATGGAATTTTATTAAAGATAATTTAGTGTTGTTCTAATATGTAGTTCTAAACAACATTTCATCGGGAGAAGGTTAGGTGTCTAAGGGAGGAGAGGTGGGGGGTACTTTTGCGCAATTTGGAATTATATATATATATATATATATATATATATATATATATATATATATATATATATAGAGAGAGAGAGAGAGAGAGAGAGAGAGAGAGAGAGAGAGAGAGAGATATAGATATAGATATATATATATATATATATATATATATATATATATATATATATATATATATATATATATATATATATATATACACACACATTAACCACCCTTTAATTAACCCCGTAGCTTTCAAAATTAACCAACCCTGCTTTTCTTCAAACATTAACTTAGTGAGGGGGGAAGGCCGTTTAGAACGTTTAGTTGACTGCATAGTAGAAGAGCAACAAAATGTTGATAGAGCGCATATTAGAACGTCACCGATAATTTAGCAAACCAAACTCATTATTTTCACTTTGCATTGAGAAGAATCAGAGAACACAATCTTTGTAATTAGTCTCAGCCGCTTCTCTTTCGAGCTCGGCGAAGAGCCTCTAAGATATACGGAGGAATCGAGTTGCCGAAGGCTTCATGCTGATGGTGCTTCACTTTTATTCTGCTTGTTCCCAGCCTGCGGTGGTTACGGAGAGTTTGTCGTTTCCGACGCGAAAATCCTACAGTAAAATAAACAACATTATATTTACTCAAAGCTTATTTTTAGTGTTACCTTCTTACAGGTCTTTGAAATATGAAATTTGACAAGCACTGTACCTATAGCTGCCAAACTGAATAGCGAGGTTTTTGTTTCTTAAAAGTCTCCAAATCACATACTGATTTATTCTCTCTTGTTTTCAAGAGGTAATTATAGAATTAGCAATCATTGATTTTTTCCCGTTCCCTTTTTACCTAAGGTGGTTTCAACTTTATATTTTAGATCCCTTTTATTGTGAACGCTCTGTTCAATGTCTTGAATTGTATCCTCTACTTACTTGACATAAGAAATCAAAGAGAATATATGAATTACGAGATTTGTTCATAGCATAGCGAGGGGGGACGCATGGCACGGACCATCATTTCCTTCTTATGTATGTCACACGCCTCGGACTTCAATCCCTAATTGTTGTTTAGTGTACGCGAGGTTTTAAATAAATTCCTCGTTTTGCCCGCTTTTGTTTTTCGTTGTCTAACGGTATAGAATAATGCATTGCACCGTTTCATTATTCAGCGTCAAGGGTTAACCCACAGATACTCACAGATTCAGAGAAAATCTTCTGGAAGAGGCAATTATGCCTGTGGCTCCAGGGTTTTGAAATCAGAGTTTTTCCTTCTCTTAGGTGAACTGCCTGTCGTCATGGCTACGAACTCCACCTACCCGTCCCCACCGTGATGCTCATTCACGGAGGTAACCTCCCTAGTAAATAGTGTTAATTTAAAAAGAATCCGGACGGAGATTCGAACTGCTGACCCAACAATTGCCGAGCAAGCGCTGGGCAAGCGCCGGGCAAGGGGGCATTTGGTCTCATGCTGGACAAATAAAAATAATTCCCCAGTCATCACTAGTGGAGACATAAAACTATGAAGAAGGAGCAAGAAGGGAGTGAAATAAGAAGGACTGGAAAGAGCTTAAAAATAGTAACTCATGCTTTTAATAGGTTTGGATCGAAAGGAATCATTCAATTGGGGTAGGAGGGAGATGTCCCCAAACCAGGTCAGTCGTTGGATGAGTCATTAAAACTAAATGGAACCGAAGACTGTTAGGGATCGAACCTAAATCTCTTTTTTCCTCTACCTCTCTAGATACCTAGTCTTCTTGCAGTTGATCTTGTATGCGAACATATACTCACCACCATCCTCGTACGGAGCGCAATATCCATTATCCATTTCATTCTCGAGTAAATTCACACATTCCAGATCTTCAGCACAGGTACCAAATTTGTTGTCAACTCCACCACAAGGATCTCCGTAACCCTAAAATTGGTATGCTCTGGTCAACATTAAAACAGTAGTGTTTGATTATATTGCGTGAAAGGAAATCGGGTGTATATTTATCAATAAACAAGACGGAGTGAGACGGAGAAATAAAATCTCCATAAAGAACCTTTTGGAGAACACCAAGAACCTTGACAGGAACGAGGGTTCTCTTCCTTAGGATTTCTGGCGATGATAAATTTTGAAATCTTCAGCAACAAATACATAGCGACTCATGAGTTAGAGGGAGGAAAATTTGAACGTCCTGAGAGTTATCATGAGTACAAAAGAGGCATGTTAAATTGAATGTATTCTAGGTTATGTAATGTTTAATTCAAGCTTAATAATCAAGATTAAAAAGCAATTTACATCACGAATTTGCGTTACCTTGAGGCAGGTGTAACAACATTGACAAGAATCATCTATGAAACCGAAGGGACACTGAATGTGTTTACATGAATTCAAGTCACACGGACCACACTCTTCTGAATAGACTCTGAATAGAAAAAAAAGAGTTTGCCAATTAACCAAAACGTGAAGATAAAAAACATAATACATTTTAAAATTTTAAATCAATGGAAAACATTAAATTGATTGAGGAAAAACAATATAGTCCGTAGGTACTTTTAGAGCTCTCGCTAGCTTACTGGATAAAAGGTTATATTTTTATGTTTAGGTCTCGGGTTCGATTCCCACCGAAAACAAACACAAAAATATTCGGTGTACGTAGGGAGCTGCTGTCAATTAGTCGGTACACAGAATCTGACGCCACACACGCACATACACTTCAACTCAGCACGTTACCACACACACAATAATCGAAACGCTTTTTCATCCCCTCTTTATCGCCCATAACAAACAGATTACTTTTCTGTCTCGGACCTTGCCGAACGTTTTCATATCTATCCCCTCCTGACGTAGAACGAAGGAATCTCTTGAGCAATAAAGCCAAAACAAAGTACTTTACAGTACCCCCACCCGCCACCCTAGTACCTTGGGGATTGCCAGCAATTGTCATTCTGATCTTACGTGAATTTCATTATCCGATCCGAGGACCTCATCTATGATGGAAAGGGGGCGAGTGGCGAAGTTAATTAATTAGGTAATTTTAGAAACAATTATATTTGTAAATTCTTAACACTCGAAACAAGGGTGAAAATACTGGTTGAGGTGTTCCTCTCTATTCAACATTTGTTTTCACAAAAATCACCTCGCACTCGATCAAATCAACGATGAGCGAACAGAGTTTTATTGGAACACTACTTTAGCATCTCCTTGAATTGAATTAAAAGAAAATATTAAATCGAACCAACCCAATGGAGGTAGCAACCAGTGCAAAAAGAAGTAATATCTTCATGGTTCTTTTTCGCGCGCCCTCCTCGAGACAAAGCTGGAGCACAAATCGGTAAATTGGAATTAGGATGCAGAGACTAATTTTATACCGAGCCGGATGAGTAATTTCGTAATCTCATTAGGGCGGATTTCGAAACTGGTTCAAAGGAAATTGGGTGGCAAGATTAAAGCAGGATTTCAAAATTGTTGCGTTGCGTTAATTACACAGAAAACTTTGTTTACCTACAAATATTTGTTGCCTTTTACCTACATTCACCTTGCAATAGTTTTTAATTCTGATTGCCTGTAATTTTATGTGCGAATTAGTTCCCGGAGTTTGATTATCCAACATGGATTTAGCGGCTCTCTTACTGATACCTGAGAAGTTGAAGGTTATAAATGAGTGGTAGATTATAATTATCAGCCAGATGTATGATAGGCCCAAGTAATCAATGAATTGCTTAATTTAACAGTAGCAAATGAGTATTAGAAACTTAAAGGGGCTTCACCAGTCCACATAAATGAAAGAGGAAGTATCATAAATCCTATAGACAACCCGGCCAATGAAGGTCAAAATGCAATCACCGACCAACTGCCCATAGAATTGATTGTTGAAGTTATAAAATTATGTTTAATCGAATAAAGGCATCTTGACTTGGTCGAAGAAGTATAAAAAGAGCCGTACCCATAACAACTTCACACCATTAAGCAAATTTTGCTTCCTGCCATTGAGTTACACTCAAACACAAAGTCAGCAAAACTAGTGCCATGAAGCCACCTCTATACAGCTTTTTTTTTCGGCAATAGTGACATATGACGCGATTACGTACGGAGATCAGAGACTATCCTCACAATATCACGATTGTAACGAACGCACAAAAACTTTCCCAAGCCTAAATTCTATAAAAAAAATCTTTTTATTTTAAGAGCCCATCTAGTGATTGCCTACTAGGGCAAAAGTCGCCGTACTCACGCTACAGCCTAAAACTAGGATAGATTAAAACAAAAGTAATAACATGTAAATAACAAATAAAAGAAAACAAGAGGGAATGTCCCTCCAATGACCTGCGGCGTTTTGCGATAAGATGATAAATTGTAATTGCATTGGTGGTTTCCCATGGTTTAAATCACTTACGAGTGCCTTTGAAAGGCTAAATGAGGCTTCTGACAGTAGATGGTATCACCGAGCGCCAAATCTGATGGCAGATTTAAAATCCTTAGGGTGAATAACCATATGTCCCATGGTCATATGGGTCATTTCATGGCTCTAAATGGGTCCAATTGAACTTTATTCCTTTTGAAAAAAAAGCGACGCCTAGACCTGGCGTTTGTCGCAGGTAAAAAAGGAACACAAGCTAAAAAAATAACAAATGAAAACAAAAAAACAAGATAAGCAAAATAGCACCAAGAAGAAAGCGTACTCCGTCTTCGGGGGTAGGCGCGCCTACCCCAGGGGCAGGGACATACGACCTACAACAAAGAGTCAAATAAAGTGGAGTTGCCCAGACTCGTCCAAAAAGGCATATAATGCGCAAGTCTGTATACATGAACCCGTTCCGAGTACAAGGGACAAGCGGTATCAACCCCGTTCGTCCCGATACCAGGACAGGTAACGTGCGTGATGATCGCCCAGACTGGAACATTCAACAAAAACGTGCCGAGAAGTCTGGGGGACAACGCAGTTGTCGCAATAAGCTACTGGCGAGCGCTTCATCAAATGGCGGTGCGTCCCGCGAGTGTGTCAAATTCGGAGACGACAGAAAGCAACCTGAAGCTGTCGAGGCATTGTAGGGTAGGTCCATGAGAACAGTCGCGGCAGAATGGCACGCAACTTTAAGTTTCCCTCGGCAGTCTCCCATCTTCTTTGCAAAGCAGCCGAACTGGCTGCCCGGATTCTTGCCATGTAATCGGTGTGAGAAAGAGCGAACTGCTGGTCTGGTCAGCAAGACCTCGCGGTCAATTTGGCGCCCCCATCGGTGCGTTCATTTCCCGCAAATCCCACACATCCAGGAATCAACAAAAATAATCTTGACATCCGTCCGGCTCGCAGAAACCTTGGCATCACGGATACCACAAACCAGCGGATGTGAAGATCCAATGCTCCTAAACCACTTAGGGTGCTTTATGAGTCGCTGTAGATCACAATCCGGTCTCCGGTGCCGGCATGACGCGTTGTCTCCCGTATACAGCGGTGCATTGTAACCAGTTCCGCAGAGCCCCGCTGACTTGAAACAGAGGAGATAGGCGTGGAAACCGACCCACTATTGGGAATTGGAGCCATCGGTATACACTGATACCGTTCCAGCGCGATAGAAAGTAGGGTTCAAAGAAGCCGAACGCAATACCTTCGGCGCTGTAAAAGATTTGGGAGCAGAATCGTGGCGACAAATAAGTACCCTCCAGGGTGGCGTCCTGGGCAGAATCAGGGGCGCCACCAGCCTGAGAGATATACCAAGGTCTAGAAGGAGTTTCCTAGCCCTAAAGCCAAAGGGCTTAGGCTATTACCGGTGCATCTCGGCGGCATATGCACCGTCGACATCAGCTGCGGATGCAGTGAGAGAAGTTAGCGACTAAGGAAGCCGCCGGGCTCGCGCGTACAAGAGAATAATGCACTACGCTCGGTGCAGAACGAGTGGCATCTCCCCAGCATCGAACAGTAGGCTCTCAAGGGGGGAAGTGCGGAAGACATTCTGATTTCACGATCGGCTGTGGGTACATAACCCTTGAATCTGTAGTCAAGCTTCGAACGAACAAAAAATCGATAAAAAGTAAGGCAGTATCATTATCACTCTTGTAGATGCTGAACGTCACGGAACCTTAGTATTAGCCAAGAAAACCGAAATCTGCGCGCTTAGGCATAGCGAGAGACGTGGTTCAATGCTGAGCCGACACTCCAGAGTTGCAGTCAGGGACCCACCAAAAGTGATCGAAAGGTCGCCCAAGTAGAGCGTAACGAGAACATCTTCCAGCAGCACAGAGGTGATACCTTTGATACTTAGGGAAAAGAGTGTGACATTGCGGACACTGCCCTGTCGGACACACTCTTCCTGCTCCATTGGGCCGAAGAGAGCTCACCCCATCCTTACATGGAATAAAAGATCTCGCAAAAAATCAGAGATAAAGATTGGGGGGTGTCCCCTCGCACTCATCTTGAAGAGAGTCTCCAAGATACTTTTTCGCGATGCGGTATCATATGTTTTATCCAGGTCAAAAACACCGTGACGTAATGCTGTTTACGAAGGAATGCATGGAACTTGCGGAAGCCGCATTCTACAAATGAGAGGTGGCCTCCGCTGTCCAGAAAAATCTAATCTAACAGTTACAAATTTCTCCATCATCTTACACACGCGGGAGGTTGGAGAGATTGCTCAAAAACTGGCCGGGGTAGACAAATCTCTCCCCGGTTTGCTAAAAGCAAGCACATAGGCGTTTCGCTAGGATTCTGTTTATCAGGCCAAGTCCTCTTTCAAGGATGAACGAATAACCAGGAGAATCAAAGGCAGCTTGTCCACCCGAGTGATGTTGGGAACAGTGGAGCGTAAGTTCACCTTGAGGATCCTGTGCAACCGTTCCACTTTGACGTTGCTTTGGAGGTGGTAGCTAATGGTACGTAGTCGTAAGGAGCCAAGCACTGATATAAGTGCATCCCATTGGTAAGATTCAAATTGGCTGCCACGATCAGTCATGATCGTTGAGGAAACACCAGAACGAGCAACCCATGATGAGACGAATGCTCGAGTGATAATGGAAGCTCTGATGTCCGAGATATCAACTGCCTCTGGCCAACAAGTAAAACAATCGATCATGATGAGAAAATAATTTCAACCACTAAAGTAGGGCAGAGGTCCTACTAGATCGACATGAACGGTGTCAAAACGCGTAGAATGAAGAGTAAAAGTGACCAGAAGAGCTTTTGTGTGACGATGGACTTTGGCGCGCTGGCATGGCAGGCATGAACGAGTCCATTTGGCCACATCTGCATTCATACTTGGCCAAACGAAGCGTTGCGCAACGAGTTTGCATGTGGCATTGACGCCAGGATGAGAGAGACCGTGAATTTGGTAGAAAATCTGCCGATGGTAAGCGAGTGAAATGAGAGGAGGACAGTCAGGCAATCAATAGTCAACCAGGATGCGCCTGGAAGGACTGTCTGGTAATTCGACTTCGCGAACAACGAGTTGAGTAGAGTGACGCAGCGTTTGCGTGTCTTCATCCTGTTCCTGATCCAACGCTATTGTCGCATTATTGATGGGTGCAGTGGGAGAGTTGAGTGCCTGAAATTGAAGAAATGCGAGAAAGCGTGTCCGGTACGACGTTGGATGTTCCAGGAACGTATTGAGTGTCGCTTGCAAGTTTCAAAATGAAATCTAGGTGACGAGCATCGGCTGCAGAGTGCACGGAAGAAATGCTATGAGCAGATAGTGCACCAAGCAATGGCTTGTGGCCCGTGAAGACAGTAAATTCACGTCCTTCTAAGTATTGTCGGAAGTGGCGGAGGGAGAGATATATCCCGAGCAGCTCTCGTGAAAAAGTGCTCGATCTCTTTTGTGAAGGAATTAAAGATTTTGAGAAGAACGAGAGAGGTTGCCATGAGTTACCAACCCATTGTTGTAAGGTTGCACCTACATAGGTGACTGACGCATCCGAGGCAACGCTTATACGGGTTCCTGAGCAAGGATGGGCCAGTGAAATGGCGCAGGCCATAGCCTCTTTGGTGCGAAAAGAGATTCGCACGCTTCGAAAGACCATGACAGAGGAGAGTTATTGATGGTTGAGAGGAGAGTGTAGAGTGATTGCATGATTTTAGAAACGTCAGGGATAAATTTAGGGTAAAAGTTAACCACACCACAGAACCGACGCAGTGGCTTGAGCGAAGATGGTTGGGGGAATTCCCTAATAACAGGAACTCTGCCCTCGAGAGGACGAATTCTGTCAGGAGAAACATGATTTCCAAGAACGGAGAGTTGTGCGACACCAGAGAGACACTTAGAAGTGTTGAGTACGATACCATACTCTTCAAGTCGAGCAAAAACATGACGAAGGTGAAATAGATATTCCTCTAAAGACGAAGATGCTATCAGAAGGTCATGTATGTAACAAAAGACGAAGGAGAGACCTCTCCCAACCTGATCCATAAAACGCTGGAAGGTCTGACGACTGTTACGAAGACTATAAGGCATTCGGTGCATGACGAAGGGAACAAATGGCGTGGTGAGAGCTGTTTTTGAGATGTCATCTGGTTGAAGGCACGAACCAGATCGAGTCGAGAAAAGATCGAACAACCGAGAAGAGCAGAGTTGAAATCAGACAGATAGAGCAGAGGATATCTATCAAAGATAGTACAGGCATTGAGCCGCCTGTAATCACCTACAGCTCTGTACTCACCCGGACTGGATTTGGATACTATATGAAGCGGAGAGGCCCAGCGGGGGAAGTAGAGAAGCCAGCTATGCCAGCTTCCACCATGAAGGTGAACTCTTGCTTCATTAAAGAATGTATATCTGGGGCTAGTCGACGGGGAGGGGGATGGGGGCAATTACAGGCCCTCCAGTCGTCTCTATCCGGTGAACCACACTGTGTTTAATAGGCCTGTTTTTGAGGATGGGATGCTAAGGGCAGAAAATTCATGCAGAAGGCGCTGAAATTGCCATTGGTTGAAGGGAACCGGACAGAGAGAAGAGAACTATGCGACGGAAAAAAAGAACCCGAAACTGTGAGCGAAGTAGTGCGATCGATAATCTTGCGGTTACGAGAATCGACCAAAAGGTCGTGAGCAGAGAGAAAATCAAGGCCCAAAATAGGAACGTCAACCTCGGCAATAATAAACGTCCATCGAAAAACTCGATAGAGGCTGAGAGACAACTCAAGGATACGCTTTCCATAGGTTCTTATACCCGAGGAATTAGTGGCTTTAAGGACAAGATCAGAGGAGGAACAAGCTTTATCGTCTAGAGAGGCTGGAATAACAC
Organism: Ceratothoa steindachneri; assembly: GCA_963969495.1. Lineage (NCBI taxonomy): Eukaryota > Metazoa > Arthropoda > Malacostraca > Isopoda > Cymothoidae > Ceratothoa > Ceratothoa steindachneri. Next base: position 172,307,970 of record OZ018325.1, on the reverse strand, counting down.
TACATTAAACACCAGTGTCAACTAAATATGAAAAACCACAGAGTGGGTCGTTAATACGAAATGGTGGATCAACCTGAAGAAGTGAAGGAACGGCAGAGGTGATAGACCAATTGATCACTTGCGTTTTTAGTTTAAATTAGTTGGGGAATTTGAATTATTAGGATGAAAAGAGTGAGAGTGAATTCGAGCATTAGATTGAGAAGAGTGAATCGATTGTTGAGGAGATGAAATTGGTGGATTAAAGTTAGATGAAGAAGGGACTGGTTGTAAATATGTGCATAGTTGTAAACATTTTACGGCTTGTGTACCATATTTATTTTGGGAACAGCATCAATTAGTTAGCTTGAGGAAAGTAACATTAGAATGAGAAGGGCGAAATTGTGAAAAGCCAGCATTAGATTGAGAATGAGAATAGGATGAGTGGTAATATTGGCAAGGTTGCGTAAAGTGTACAGCATTGTTACCATATTGATCATGGTACCAGCATAGACTCTTTGGTTGAGAGTGAGAAGAATTAGATGCGGAGAGGTAGGCGGAAGAAGAATGATTAAAGGAATGATGTGCCTCACTTCTTGTGCTGTAATGATCTCGTTGGTTTCGCCTTCGAGAGGACGAACGGTGCCTGTCGCTCAGTCTACCCTCGTGACTGTGCACTTGCGCGTTGCCACATTGGAGTTTGAGGTTTTGTAACTCTTTCTATCCTCTCCAACGTGGCAGCTAATTCCGGCAACGAAGGAAAAGAGGCGATGCACGGGTCCGGCCTGTTGTCGGGAGACTCCGTTAGTAACCGAACCTGCGAAATAGTTAAATTAGAAGGAGGAATCGTATTTTGTGGGACAGTCCCCCAGCTAGCATACGGTTTGAGGTATATAATCTCGGCTGCTTGTGCATTCTGGTTCGCGTTGGTATGCACACCAATCATAATGAGGGGTCTAATTTGGTCAGGGATCCCACGCATGAAAATTTCTGCCAACGGGAGTCGAAAAGCTCAGACTGAGCGCCTTTCGCCCTGATCAATTCCTTTAGATGTTCAAGGAACCGCGTAGGACGCCTATTTTCCATTTGCTGCGTATTTAAAAGTTTCCATAAGTCCTCGACCTGTGACCTACCGAACTCGAGCTTAAAAGCCTGCTTTAATTCTCCCCACACACCTCTTCTCCCACTTTCCAGCAAAATCCCCCGGAACAAAGTAAATATACTCACCGGGACTTTTTGTGTAATATAGATTATGCGCTCTTGATCGGTTATAGCTTGATGTGCCATGAGTACTTCGCATAATTCCAAGCACGTGATTGGGTCGGTTGCATCAAAAGCGGAAAGAATGATCGAAGGGTGGGTTGGTCCTCGGGCGCTGACATACTGGTTGAACACAGCTGGATGGCTGATCGCCGCGGCCAAAGTACACGTTGTAGCTGAAGTCGAGAAGGTTAGGCTTGCATGCGTGGTTGTAATCGAGGCAGAAGTTGTGGTGGCACAACTATTCATGACTGTATTATTTGTTATGTTTATTAGGGAAGGTGTGCCATTGAAATTATTCCGGTTATTAAAATAAAACTTGAGGAGGTTGAATAAGTGAGGGAGTTTGAAATAAAATGAAAGCGACGTTATTTTTAAGTTTGAGCGAAGTTCAAAGAAAACGTGCGTTTTCAACGTGCCAGAACCAATAATAATGAAGCCGGTTGGGTTTAAATCTTCGCAGGCATAAACTAACACGTGAAAAGAATTATATAATTTCTCGTAACTAGACGTCAAACTATATAATAATTAATTGAAGCGGATCTGGAGACACCAATTAAAGCATATGATGGGGTTTGGTTAACGACTAAGCTAGCCTAGATATCAGTCATTAACCTTACTTTAAATGGAGGAAGCGATGAGAATGCGTTAGAGCAGAGAAAACGAGGTAAGGGCATAACTAAAGTAACCGGGTAGTTTCAATAATTTGACGGTAATTTTTAACAAAGTTTATTTCTAAAACTTAACAATGAAACAGCGTCAGGATACAAAGAGTAAGGAGGAAAATGGAAACACAAAGTTGGAGTAAATTAATTAAGGATGATTATAAATGAATTAATTGATTTAATTGAATAAATACAGAGTTTGAGATTGGGGTATTAAGTGATATGCCGGGATTGAATGATTACATATAATAAGAATAATGGCTTAGCAAAGTGGTAATAATTGACTGTTATATAGATTGTGGTAAGTTTTGACGTTACAGAATATATATTGTAAATTTGATATAGTCTATGAATATGTTATAGTCAATGAATATGTGGTTGCACGATATATATATATATATATATATATATATATATATATATATATATATATATATATATATATATATATATATATATAAGTATAAGGACTCAATAGCGAGTTGTGGTATATGATAGTGAAACCACTGTATAGGAGCCAAAAGTTTAATTTACGAAACTAGTTTCGGTATGTAGTTTATCATACCCTCTTCAGTCGTATACTGAGAAGGCGATTGTTACAAAAGTCTATAACTAGCGTATAGATCAGATAAAAAAGAAAAACTACAAAGAAACACAAAAAGGTAGGGGGGGGGAGGTCATTAATCAGGGGGTGTAGACTTACCCCCCCCCCCTGATTAATAACCTTTTTCCCCGTTTTGTGTTTCTTTGTGTTTTTTTCTTTTTGTTTTTTTTCTGATATGTACGCTATTTATAGACTTTTGTAACAATTACTTTAACCTTTAAAGAATTTTTTTTAACGCCCCTCCCCTATGAAAATATTTCAATTTCTAGTTTTAGCAGAATTTCTGACTTCGTAATAAGTTTTCTGACAATAACAATTTAGTCATATCTAGCTATACTTTATTGTAGAACCTATACTTTATGGTTTTAGAACCTGAAGATGGGTGATACGCCCGAAACGTTGTTCTATAAATAAATCACATGTACCCCAGCCTCCTATGTGTCCTTACCTTCGCCGTGAAATTGAAGATCAGACTGGTCAGCAGCAACTCATATGACTATATATATATATATATATATATATATATATATATATATATATATATATATATATATATATATATGGTGAAAACCAAGCACGCTATTGATCAAAGCATCTTTATTTGTCTGGGTTTGAACGTTTTGAGGTCCTAGCCTCATCATCGGCATTAAGAAACTATGTATATAACCACAGGGGAATTGGAAATGTAAAGAAAAGAGGGAATTACATTCAGAACACTTAAGACATTCGATAAAGCTGATTATTAGAATCGATATTATTACTGACCTTGTCCGATGAGTAGGAAAGCCCCCGTGGAAGATTGAAAGTGCGAGGGAAGCAGGAACGAGGAGGTCTACACCGATTGATTGGTTTAAATTGCGTCAGACAAGGGTTGTGATTGGTTGAAGGGAACCGTACATCGTATATGGTAATCGTATGGGGTAAATATTATCAGAATGTCGTTTAAATTAATTTTAAGGGGCGAGATGCATAATTTCTTAGACCTAGCAAAGATTTCAGCTGCTACAATCTCATGCCGCGTGTAAATGGCGCATCTTCCTGCCCAACCCCCATCCTGTGCTGGTAGGGTCGCAAAACCTTTATACCCCGGGAGGATGGGTAGGGAGCACGCCCCCAGCATTGTTTCCTGCGATAAGATAGCTCAGAGAAAACGGGAGGAGACGAGCCTCCGCAGCTCTTTGCAGTTGGCCCCGAATCTACGGTTATTCCATTGAAGGAATATGTCATCTAGGCCTAGCTCGGAGGGGATGCGTGGCCCCCCCCTTAGAAGAGAAGACCCTCACAGTGTCGAGGAATAGGCCAAGGGGTGGTTGGCGTTTTCCACGACTCTTATATATATATATATATATATATATATATATATATATATATATATATATATATATATATATATATATATATATATATACATATATCCTATTATCCCGAATGCGGAGGCGTCGTCGTACTACTCCTTATACTTCGTTCAGCCCGTGTCCTGAATGGGTTTATTGACTCAGAGTGCTTAGAGGTTGGCTACGGAGGGATTGGAATGAACTTTGCCAGCAAGCGACCCAAAGGAAGTTAGATACACAACAATAGGAAAATAAAGTTTTAATGAACACAAAACAAGATTATATACATACATATATATATATATATATATATATATATATATATATATATATATATATATATATATATATATATATATATATATATATATATATATATATATATATATACATATAGTCATATGAGTTGCTGCCGACCAGTCTAATCTTCAATTTCACGGCGAAGGTAAGGACACATAGGAGGCTGGGGTACATGTGATTTATTTATAGAACAACGTTTCGGGCGTATCACCCATCTTCAGGTTCTAAAACATAAAATAATCTAATACAGTTAAAGAATATTAAAAATAATTAGGTTAAGACTATGTAGCTAAATAAAAAATTAGAAAATAACTCAGGAATTTAAAAGGCAAGAGAATCAAATTATCAATCTAATATAACCACTATTGAAACGAAAAAAACACACACAAAAAAGTAAATAATTACAGTATAATATTACTTACCGATAACTCAGGAATTTAAAAGGCAAGAGAATCAAATTATCAATCTACTGTAATCGCTATTGACACGAAAAAAATGCAAAGAGACTTTGATAAAATTGTTGGGTGGGCAGATAAATGGCAGATGAATTTTAACATCTTAAATGCAAAGTCATGCACTTAGGATGTCATAACTTAAAAGGAGAATAAAATATGAATAGCCGAATTCTTGAATCCGTTACCTCAGAAAGAGACCTGAGTTGTTTTAATATCATAGGACCTCAAAGTGTCAAAACAATGGGTCGAGGCTTCTAAGAAAGCAAACCGAATACTTTGATGTATTGCCCATAATTTCAAATTCAATTCAATTCAAACTCAAATCAAAGATAATTAATTTTAACAAAAAGAGGCGAAGTGCCCAAATTAAATTTAACAAACAAAGAGAAGTGAAGAAGAATAAATCATCAAAATTAACCAAATTATAATAAGAAGAGGAAGATAGATTAACATAAACGAAAAGAGGTGAAGTGCCCAAACTAAGATTTAAACTGAAAATAATAAATAAATAACTAAATAAAATAAAAAAAGAGATAATTAGCAGAATAAAAACCAATTGAAAGGCTTGAAAGCCACGATGGAGGATCATATTAAACAATTCAAATAAATAAATATATATATATATATATATATATATATATATATATATATATATATATATATATATATAATACTGGTAATTAATTTGTTCCTTGGGAATCTGATATTTAGCAAGAATATGAAGACCCAGTTGATTACACTAATCATTTATTGGCCCGACGTTTCGGACCTTTACTAGGACCAACTTCAGCGACTATATCGTCTAATGAGAAGGGAAAGGAACATTAATTGATAACAGTTAAAAGAATGCATTAAAAAAAAAAAGCGGAAGAAGGCAAGTTAAAATAATAAAATTGACAATTATTAAAATTAAAGTAAAAACACTAATAACAATATATAGAATTAAATTGACTATCACATATTAAAAGTTACTGAAGTAAACAAAAAAAAAGAAAAAAGACAAAAACCTGAAAACAAATGGGAGTTGAGAAATCAACTAACTAAAGATATAAATAAAACTACTAACGAAATTTGTTCGGTTGGTCGGTTGGCTAGTTAATCTATTGAAGTGTTGGTTGGTTATATTATGAATAGTTTAATTGTGTAGGAGTAATTATTTAGGTTTGGATTTATTTTATTGATATACAGTGACTCTAAGATTTTCAAATCGAGAGAAGTTAAGGCTGAAGATAATATAGTAAATGAATTCAGAATTAAGAGGATGATGGTGATACTATGAATGTTGCCTGATGGAAGAGGCTTCAGGTTTAGAAGCCTCGCGAAGCACTTGGGTTTGAGAGATAACCCCAGAACCTGGCGAAAAGAGATGAAGTGAGAATGTGTGTGAGATTGCCTCGGAACCGCATTGGGGCCAGAAATGCAACCTTTATGCATTGAGGGCAGGACGTCACTGCCATTCAGATGTCAGCTGCCATATGACTGCCTAGATATGGAAAAGAAAGATGGGGGAAAGCACTGAAAAGGAAAACGGTGGGGGGGGGGGGAGTGTAGGTGTGCTAACAGGCCGAAGGTTGGTCGGCGTGCAAATTTAGTCACCCAAGAAAAGTGAGTGAGATGAGGCTTGTAAAGAAAGTGGCGAAAAAATGTAAGTGTCTATTAATAAAGCCCAGTTAGTCTCAATCTAGTTGAGCATATCCGTGACACTGGGGCCGGGAGGGCGTGCTGCTCCTTTAAGTACAAATTTTAATAGTCTAGCCAGGACAGGTGCTAATAATTTTATTCTGGGGCCTAATCAAGGTAATATTAACACGTCGTCCTATGGCTTTAATATCTTGATTATGGACCATGTTGTTTGCTATATTTTATTATCTTTTAAAATCCTTTTGTTCTCGTTTTTGCTCTTTTTAATTCCTTTAACTCTCCTTTTTGCGGCAAGAGCAATTTAGCGTGGGCTGCATCATTTTCCTAATATTTTTAAGGAATCAAGTTGTTGTTTAGTAATAAAATTACCAATAGACGTTCTTTTTGCTCAATTATCTTGAGTGAAGCTGAGAATTCAAAATACGAAGCAGCTTGTTTCAGTTTTCAAGACTCCAAATTAAATTATCCCAATATTGTTTCGTTTTTGGATCCGTCGTTGGCCGCAACCATTATCGAATTTGCGAGACATTGACAACTTAGAGATGGTCACTGGAGAGATAGAAGGATCAGGGAGAAAGATCCAAATTTCTACTGAAACTCACCATGAATTCAAATAAGAGGATAGGAAAATTCACCTCGAAAACAGAATTATTGGCTATTGTATTTTACTATGTTTATTCATCTTATTTCAGTTTCCAATGATAATTCTATTTCTTCGCTACAACCTCATAACACCCTCAAGATGGTTTCCCTATTCGATATCTTTGAATGTTATCCTCATTTTAACGATGTTAAATTGCTTAAGCTGCATCAGCAAAAAGTTCATATTGCTTAGAGGGATAATTCCATGGTCACTCTCCTGTCTTTTATCGTTTGTGTTATCAACAACTTTGGCCAATCATAGAATCGCTATTTCCATCGCTAGCTACGCTTTCTTAGGAGTAATTGCTGCAACCGTGGGCACAATTTGCTTAATCTTTAGATTTTTCGTGGCTTAGAACTCAAATCAATATGTCAAGTGGATACTATGTGCTATAGGTCTCACCTTCATAGGGTGGGCGATATATGTACTATATATTCTTTATAGCATGCTATCCCTAACCAACTATTTGTATTATACAGCAACTACGTTGACAACTAATCTGGGTATTATTTTCGATTCGCTACATTAATTAGGAATAAATGAGGAATCAAAAGCCCGCAATGAATCAAAAAATATTTTGGAGTATGCGAATGAAATTTACGAAAATATTTTCTCAGTTTTCCTTAAAATATTCGGTTGATGAATAAAGCCACAAGATATTTTGCATTTATTACCTCCTTAAATAGGTAATATTATTCAAATGAATAAGAAAAACGAAAGAGGTAACAAATAAACTTAATAAAGCATAAAACGAACCAGGAAAGTTTTATTAAATAAACAGTAAATCGGTATAGTGGAAAATGAGAGGTAATTATAATTACTCTGGTATTATCATAGGAAGTGATGGCGCTAAGATTAAAGAATAAACAACCAACAAACAAAAAGGATTTATTCTAATGAGAGAGAGGGGGGAAAGGGAAGGGAGAGAATGATGAAGAGAACTAGAGAACTACAGAAGCAAGGACCAGCAAAGAACCTGAAGTGCGCTCAAGGCCAGTCCGCTTACACAGACGGTGTTAAACTACCACTATCTAATGGTAGAGTATCATCATGCTTTCCTTCTATTTTTTAACATAGATGAGAGAGAATGAGCGAGGAAGAGAATGAAAAGAGAAAAATAATGAGAGTTAGAGAAATAGAGAGAGAGAAGCATACAGAGGGGAGACGGCATAGAGGACAGAAATACAGGTAGAGAGAGGAAATAGGTGAGAAAGTGGAAAGATTGGAGAAAAAGAGAGGAGAGTGAGGAGGAAGGAAAGGGGAGATGACAGATAGAGAAAGGGGGGGGGGGAGAATTACAGACTAGTAAATACTCGCCTCCCGCAGCAAAGGAGCATGCGACCTACGACAAAAAAAGTCAAATAAAATGGAGGAGGCCAACCTCCTCCAAAAACTCAGATAGTCCACAAGTCTGTGTACACGAACCCGTCCCTAGTACAAGGGACAAGATGTAGCGACCCCGCCCGTTTCGATACGTGGAAAAGTAACGTCCACGAAGATCACCGTAACTGAGACACTCAAAAGAATGTGGCGAACAGTCAGGAGGACAATACAATACAGTTGCAAAATATTTATTTTTTATAATTTCAAGAGGCTATCTGGCGACTACCAGCTAGGGTACAGGTCGCCGTAATTAACGGAAAGCCTAATACTAGGCTATATTTAAAAAACAAGAAAATAACAAACATAAAGTAAACAAGGAACAAAGGCAAGAAACACACTAAAAAACGACAAATAAAAACAATAACAAAAAGGAGGAGGCCAGCCTCTTCCAAAAAGTCAAATAGTCCACAAGTTTGTGGGCACAAACCAGTCCAGAATACAAGTGAAAAACTACCGCTTGTCACTTGTACTCTGGACTGGACAACACTCGTCCCGGTACCTTGGAAAGGAACGTGCGCGAAATCACCCAGACTGGGACATTCAGCAAGAATGTGCCAAACAGTCTGGGGGACAAAACAATCGTCACAATAAAGTGCAGGCGAGCGCTCAATCAGATGGCGGTGGGTCCCACGACTGTGCCGAATTCGGAGACAACAAAAAGCAACCTAAGCCGTCGCAGCATTGGGGGATAGGTCCATGGGAACAATCACGGCGCAATGACACCCAACATTAAGTTTTCGTTCTCCCATCTTCGTCGCCAAGCAGCCTAAAGTGCTTCGCGTATTACTGCCATGTTGTCCGTATGAGAAAGAGTGGTCTGATCTCACAGTCCTTGCGGACTCTTTAGCGAGCTAAATCCCCGCAATTCCCACATGTCTAGGAACCAATCAGAAGATAATCTCGACATCCGCCGGGCTCGCCAAAACCGTAGCGTCAAGGATATCGCAAAGCAGGAGACGCGGAGATTCCAATGCCCGAGAACACTCGGGGTGCTTTGTGAGTCGCTAAGAAAACAATCCGGTCTCCGAACCGGACACGCTGCGTTATTTCCCTTATAGATCGGTATATTGTAACCAGTTCGGTTTTAAAGACAGACGCAGCGCCTTGAAGAGCCCCGCTGACTTCAAACAGAGGAGATATGGCGCGGAAACCGACCCCCTCTTGGGATTTGGAGCCATCCGTATACACTGACATGGTTCCAGCGTGATGCGGAGTGTGCTCCAAAAGCCCGAATGCAGTACTCCCAGCAGTGTAGAAGCTTTGGAAGCAGGGGCGTAGCGACAAGTAGTCAAAGTTAGTAGACCCCAGGTTAGCGTCATGGGCAGAACCAGGGAAGCCAACAGCCTGATAGTTATAGCGAGCTCCCCAAGGAATTTCCTAAAAATAAATCTAAATGGGTTAGGCTATAACTGGCGTCTCTCGGCGCCACAGGTAACGTTGAGATCAGCTGCGCATGAAGTGAGAGCTGTTGGGGACTGAGGGAGGCTCCGGGCCCGCATGTACAGGCAAATACGCACTGTGCACGGCGTAGAGCGAGTGGAAACTCCCAGCATCGGTAAGTAGGCTCTCAATGTGGGACGTGTGGAAGGCACCGGTCGCTAAGCGAACGCCCGTGTGGTAGACAGAGTACACCTTCCGTAATACACGCTCGGCTGCGGCTGCATAAAACTCTCATCCGTCCGTTTTCGAGCTTTGAACGAATATAGGATCCGTAAAAAAGTAAGGCAGTAGCCCGATCAGCACCCCAGGTGTTGAACGTCAGGGAACGAAGAATATCCATCGCATTGGTACAAGAGACCCAGAGGCTACAAATATGAGCCTCAAGGCGAGGCGTCGGTCAAATACAAGACCAAACAACGTGTGCGAGTTTACGACTTCCAGACGGACCCCATTTCGAAACAATCCGGGTCAGGGTGGCAGAAGAAGTGTACCACCTTAGTCTTGGCCAAGGAAAACCGAAGAGATGAAGCTCAATGACTGTTCGAGTCGACGCTCAAGAGTTGGCATCTGTTCCGAGCCAAAATAGATCGAGAGGTCGTCCACGTAGAGCGTAGCGAAAACTTCGTTAGGCAGAACCAAGGTGATGCCGTTGATGTTCAGGGCAAAGAGTGTGACACCTCGAACACTTCACTGCGGGACCTCCTCTTCCCGCTCCATTGGGAGGAGAGGGCTCCCCCACCCGTACGTGGAATAAGACCATCTCGCAAAAATTCAGATATAAAGTTTGGGAGGCGTCCCCTCGCTCCCTTCGCGTGGATAATCTCTATGATACTATATCGCTATGTTGTATCATAGGCCTTCTTCAGATCGAATAAAACCATGAGGTAGTGCTATTTACGAGGGAAGGCTTCCCAGACGGCATTTTCCAGTCGGAGCAGAGCAACCGACGTGGAGTGAAACTTGCGGAAGCCGCACTGTGCACAAGACAGATGGCTTACGCTTTCCAGAAGAAAGGGTTAGTCAAACATTTACCAATTTCCCATTAACTTGCACATGTAGGAGTTTAAAAAGATTTGAGGAAAATCTGCCAGGGTAGTGATTCTTCCTGGTTCGAGAAAAGCTAGAATAGTAGCGATTCGTCAAGAGTCTGGGAGGATACCTTTTACCCAGTCCCTGTTGAACAAATCTAACAGCAAGGCTATGCTTCACTCATCAAGGTATCAAAGCATAGCGTACGGGACATCGTTTGGGACCTGGGCGGTGTCCGACCACGAAGCGAGTGCGGAACGGACCTCACTGAATGTAAACCGGTCGTTTACATTAAGAAGTAAAGTCTAGTTGGCGGCCTTCCGCGACATTACGATGGCATTAAATGTTGGCAGAGCAGCATTCAGGATAGAGAATGCGGAGAAAGCGGTCGCAAAGGACTCTGCCACGGACGCGAGGTCCGAGATTGCGGTCCGTTTCTCCTGGAAAACCGGGAAGGGGATTCTGCGAGAACTTGCCCCGAATCCTTTCGACTCGCTTCCACACACCCGCGTCCAATTCGGCCGATGGTGGAATGTACGCAAAAATAACAGTATATCTCTTATACAGGTGCAGTTGCACTGCAGCTGGAGGAGAGAGGAGTAGGCCGCGCTTGGAGGTTGATCTCTATGCATGCGCTTTCCCAATCTTGCTTTCAGTTTCCACTGGAAGAAAGCAAAGAAAATAAGTAGGATTGGTTGTGTTTAGTATTACAACACAGAACGATAATCCGTTGTATATATTCATAACTGTTTTCCTAGACTCGCCGGTTGTGATTTGTGGTATTAGTATATCTGCTCCTCTTTACAGATTAAACATCTGTTTATCCACTTTTTTTGAAAAATTTAACAGAGGGACTTTCAATTACAATTTTATGGGGGGAATTCCATTCAGAGGGAATCTTCTAGGTAAAGAAATTTGCTACTAGTATTGACTGGAATCGTTTTAAGTTACGCTTAATTCCATTATTTTTGTCAATTCACTCAGGCGTTTGTCTGAAAAGTAGTTCAAAATTTATATTGTCGAAGCGATCTTCTAGATAAAGCAGTTTCAGTGCCTTAAGTCTACCTTGCTAGGTTGTGCTCTGAAACTCAGGGATAAGTTAAGTCTCACGAAGCCCATCTTTCTCCATTATATCGACATCCCTTCTTAAAATGTGGTCTAGAGTTAGGAAGTATAGTCAAGCTTCGGCCGAACCCTCGACTTAAATAATGAGACGATAATGTATCAAATTTTATATTGAAAATTTCGGGCAATGGGGGCAAGCGTTCGATTCGCTTGTTTTGCTACTTGAGCAGAATGCTTCCAGAATTTCAAGTCGCTGGACACTAGAATCTCAAAATCGCGCCCCGGTTATGCAGTCTAATATGTGCCTGACAAGACTATTCGTACTGACTGTTGTTCGAGCCAATGCACATTAATTTACATTTGCTCGTATTAAAGGGAAGCTGCTATATGGTCGACCAATTAAGTACTGTATTAAAATCATGTTGAATTTCTTCCCTGTCGATTTTAGCGTTCGATTTATACCCTATATTTGTATCGTCTACAAAAATAGCTTACTTGCTCAACAACTTATATTCCAGATCGTTTATGTAATTATGAAGGGTGCATGGCCCAATACTGAGCCATGTGGAGCGCCGCTAGTCACTAGCACTCACTCGAACGATTCAAAACTAATATCAACCTCTCTGTTTACCATACCAGTTTACAAACCAATCTAATAGTTTGCCTCTCATCCTATGAGCTTTAAGTTTGTACAGAAGTCGCGTGTGCGGCACCGAGTCAAAAGCTGTATCAAAGTCCAGGTAAATTACATCGACAGTTTTAAAGTGATCATAAGTAGTGGTTACGTCCTGAACGAACTCGAACATATTCGTTAAACAAGAACGATGCTTTCTAAAACAGTGTTGATTACTGTTTAATAAACGACGACTTTTCAAGTACTTGACTAATTTATCTGTTATGATTGATCCTAATAGTTTACCGATGAACGACGTTAGACCAATAGGTCTATCGTTGGACGGGACCGTCTTAACTCCGCTTTTAAAGATCGGTGCGACATTTTCAGGTTTAAAATATTTTGGAACCAAACCTTGATTGATGGATTAGTTTAAGATAGGTGATAGTCGAACAGCAAGTTCGTTCTTTAATTCTTTTAGTGCCGATGGTGTATTCCGTTCAAGTCTAGGGGCCTGAAAGTACTTCATTTTGTCAATACAGAGCAGCACCTCGGCGTGTGTTACTGTAGGGGGAAGGGATATCCTTATTATTCTTTTACTTATTTATCAATATTATTCTTCATCTTGATTTTCTCTTTATATTCGAATCTATGACTTTAAGTTGCCCCTTCAAACATTTGTCTTCCATTTATCTTGACTTAATTATTTCTTGAGTTCCGTATTCTTCTTGTTGGCTGGGTTAGTTCTTGATCTTCGATTTCTTTCTTGATGCTTTTTCTTGAGTTGATGATTCTTTCTTACTTCTTGATGATTTGATGAGTTAGTCCTTGAAGTCGTTTTCTTCCGTTTTTCTTTCTTGAGGCGATCCATTTATCTTGTCTTCTTGATTCTAGTTGAGTTGGTCCTTCAGCGTTTTCCTTGACTTCCGTTTTCTTCTTGAGATTTCTTCATAAAAGGTTTTGGACTTTTGAGTTTCGAACGCGGTACCGATAGATTTAGACGCCAATGTTCATAGCCATTACGCCACGGCTTAGTCCGTCTTGAGTTGGTAATTTAATGGGCTATTTATATTATCGAGTTGGAAGGAATTTTTCTCTGATACATTTTCGCACCCCTACAACTGTAACATCGCTTAGTGTATTTGTCTCGTCAAACAATTTAGCGTCGTAGGCAACAGGAATATATGTAGAAATCTATTTACACCAACATACACAAACTCTCGTATATGGTCTTTTCCCAGGCTCAAATATTCCGACCGACCATTGAATTTTTTTAATTCCCTTTTGATAAAATATCTTTCTTTCAAATCAGTCTGACTCACAGGATACCGCTATGTATCTTGTTATTTTAGCGCCAAACAGTTAAACACGCACCTCAAACATTTTCTCCCGACTTTATTATTATTTTTTTAGCCTTTATCTCTACTCCCATAAATTCATTTGATTGATAATTTCTGCTCTGCTCTCTCTCTCTCTCTGTCTCTCACTCTCCTTCGAACACACATCAACAAACATTCACTTCTGCCAAAGTTCTTCCTCAGAAACTCCATTGACAGGCTCACCATCTCTTCGTATATAAGTACTCACATTAATGGAACAAAACACAGTGAGCCACATCACTTCAGGAAGCACAAGTCTCTTTCATTCGTCTTCACGTTGTGCTCTATTCACCGATGAAGGACTTTTAACTCATCTAAAGTCCACCCATTCATTTCCACAAGCAGTCTTCGGTGGACACTGAATAGGATTCACAAGTCTTTCCATCTGCATTCACACATACTCCTTTCACCGAAAGAGGGATTTAAACTCACCGACTCAAGTCATTCATATTGATAAACGTCAAGTTCAAAATAAAGTTATTTATATCAAGTTGTTTATAAATCCAAATACGAACTTGTTTGGTGAACACCCTCATAAACAAACTCGAGTCCCGAACTTGGATTCCTAAGAAGAGAAAAAAGAAATATTTGTTCTAATGAAGAACTGATGACTTCCCCCCCCCCACACACACCAATTAACGCCCCCCCCCCCCATCCCCCACACACACACCTTCTCTCGCTACAAGCACCTTCTACTCACATTACATATTTGATAAAGTTTCCAAAAGTGAACGCCTCTGAAATTTTTTGTTTAGAATTTGCGTGATACCTTTAGAACCAGTACACAACTGCCATGGGTCATTTTTAATTGGGCCTTTGCTATCACAAATTGGCTTTCTTTTGTTTACGTACGAAAAGAAAGCCTTGTTTTTTTTTACAGGATTGCGCAAGATGCATCTCATCAACCTTTTTGTTTGCTTTAATTCGCTTTTCGCCAGATGTATATACTGAATATAATTTGCCATATTTTCTTTCCTGGGAAGCCTATCGCATAAGTGGAAATGTCTCTTTATCGAATAGCTCTCTTTACGGTCTCGTTCATCCACGGATAGTTACTCTTTCGATTCTACACGCTTTTAGCTTTTGGGACATTTATACTCATAATGAACAAAAATTCGCATAAAAGCCTTATACATCGCTCCTGCTTCTGTAAGAGATAGTGTTCCAGCCAGTCAAACTATTCTTCTTTTGGAAAGATATTGGTCGAAATTAGATTTCCTAAAATTGGGAATATTAGCTTTAATTTTAGTTTTCATCTCACTAGATCCTACTAATTAAATGTGAATTGACTAATGATTAAAGGTCCGTATGTGCTCCCTTAAAGAAACATCAACAAAGTTTTCTCTGTAGTTATGACCAAGTCTGATATATCCCCTGTTCACGTGTACGCTCGCTAACGGCTTAGTACAAGACATTCTCATTTAGGAGACGAAGTAAACATAGGCCTTCTGCGTCACCGTGTTATTTTCGAAGTCCATATTGAGAAAATTTAGATCGCCACAAACAACACCTAACCGATTTCTGGTGAAATCAGCCATTAACTCAAACAGGTAGTTGGGCGTCATTTTCTTGTCTGCCGCGGCGAAGTTAGTTTGTTATGTTTTCCCCTTTAGCAACCGCTATAACTTCTGAGTTTCCTATCATCTGTGCCTTAATAAACAATGCATTCAAATTCTCGTTCATGTAGAGCAACACCCCTGCGCCATTTCTTCTATGTTGGTTTTTATTAAGGAGCTTAAATTCTCCCGTTATGATACGCCCCTATGAAATCTCATAATTTTATTTTTATTTTAAGGATTCATAGCCCTGTTTGCCCTATAGGCTTATCTGGCTTAAGTTGGTAATAAAAACAAGAGATAAAAATACGAACAGCCGGCAAAAGAGGCAGTCAAATAATGCGGACATAAATATTATCAGTTGAATTGAAAGATTAAAAACAAAATAAAAGAGCACTAACATGCGGTTAGGTAAAGTCCTTTATGTAAAAATACGGGTGGACAAGGCTCGGATAAAACTAAGGAGAGTAAAATATGATTAAAATGTAGGGCAGTAACGAAATAACTAAGGTACTAAATTTTGGAAGAAAGGCCAGCACTTTCCAGGAATCTTACTAAGTTGGGCATAACATGGGGGTAATCTCCGGGAATAAAAGCAAAGGTGGGGTGAATGAAGATCGAAGTACTTCTTTTGATGGGCAGAGTATTGCAGACAGGTGAGTAAGATGTGTTGCAGTGAGATGCGAGAATGACACGTCTGGCAAGATGGTGGTTCCTCGCTAGCCATTGATTGTCCGTGGGTGAGGCGACAGTGGCCGATTCGCAGGCGGCACAGCGTAACTTCATGCCGTCTGACGAGGGAGTGGGATGATGGCCACGAGGAAGCATTTTTCTTAAGTTTAAGTAGGTGAGGGTGTCTATATGAGTTCAATTATCGCCCCGATTCTTCTCTAACCAGTTTGCGGATGAGAGGGATGTAGTCTCGGTGAAAGATGGATGATTCAGGTATGTACGGTACAGTATAGAAGGCGGCCTTCTTAGCTTCTAAGTCGGCCGTTTCATTTCCCTGGACGTTTGAGTGTCCAGACAGCCAGCAGAACGATATGGAGTAAGAGGGTCCGGTCAAGAGGTGTACAGTTTCCAGTATCTCCATGGATATAGGGTGTCGAGGGAACAATCGCTGAAGGGAAGTCAGCGCGCTCATATAGTCCAAAATATGGTATATAACCCTGGGGAACAGAGACCGAGGGCGCGCATGACTATTTTGATGGCCACAAGCTCTAATGAGAAGACAGATCATGTAGGGTGTAGGGTGGAGCGTAAGGTATGAGAGGGAAGTACCAAGGCACTTCCAGTCCCTGCATCAGTTTTCGACCCTTCGGTATAAGTAGGTGTTTCACCGAGGTGATTTCTGCATGCTCTTGGAACACGGCGCGTCTAGCTGCGGTTGGTATCACATCTTGGGGCCTCTCAGGAAAGGTTCGCAAAACTGAGCACTCCTGCGAGTCCACGGAGGTAGCGTAGGTGGTTTTTCCAGAGCAACAGAGAGGTGTCTAAACTCAAGTTATTCTAAAAGTTGTGCTATACGAAGCGTGTATGAATAGAAGGCACGAGGGCGAATCTCTGGTGGAGAGGTCAGGGAGCAAAGAATTCGAGCGAGTTTAGAGCGCATATGAAGGGATTTGATGTAGAGTCGTCGGCAATATTCATCACCGCGAAAAATAAGAGAGGGAGGAATCCTGTTTCAGCATAGAGAGAGATCACAGGGGAAGACTTAACTGCTCCTCTAGCAAGACAGAGGCCTCTGTGATGTAGCGAGTTCAGTTTATTCAGCATGGTTTTGGAAACTGAGCCATACAGGTGGCAGCCGTAATCAAGCTTTGGCAGGAGAAGTGATCTGTGGATTTTAAAGAAAGTGTAGTGGTCAGCACCCCAGTGTAGCTTCGGTAAAGAGGTCATCAGGGCAAGTACGGAGGCACATCTTCTCATAAGATCTTCAATATGATATCGCCATGTCATATGCTGGTCGAATATAAGAACTGGGAATTTAGCATGGGTAGCAAATTTGGTTGGTGATCCCGAAATATGGAGGCCCATCCTAGGAATCGATTTGGGTCTAGTAAAATAACGGCCGTTGTTTTAGGAAGAGAGATGGTGAATCCGGTTGATGAAGCATGAGTCATTATTGAGTCGACAGCTCGCTGGAGCAGGGCTGTGCCCATCGCCGCAGACGAGCTCGTCACCCAGATGGCAATATCGTCTACATAAGGGGATCAGTGTACAGGCGCTAATATATGGTTTAAAAAAGAATTGATCGCAATTATAAAAAAGAATAGTGCTAAACACGCTTCCTTGGGGAACGCCATCATATTGTACGAGCTTCGAAGAGCGGGCGCCTCGAAGATCGACACAGAAAGAGCGGTCTTTTAAGAAGTTACGTATAAACAATGCCAAGGGTCCACGAACTCTCATTTCGTATAGCTGTTGTATAATCAAGCGCCACCAGAGGGTATCATATCCCTTTACTAAGTCGAAGAAGAATGCGGTGACGAAGTTTATTCTAGAGAAAGCAAGGCCAATATCATGGTCAAGTGGAGTAAGAGGGTCCAATGTGGATCGATTTGGGCAAAACCCAAATTGGGACGGAGAGAGAAGCTCCTGTTCTTCAAGATACTACATTAGGCGGGCATTCACCATGCGCTCTTGCATAGACACGGAGTAAGGGTAATTGTCCGGTAATTTGTTGGATTGAAAGGGTTTTTTCCCGGTTTGAGGAAAGGGAGGATAGTGCTGTGGCGTCATTCTTTGGGAAAAGTTCCCGAGAGGAAAATATCATTAAAAATTGTCAAGAGGCACTGAATGGCATTTATATGGGCGTGTTGGATTAGTGTGTATGATATTAAGTCATCTGAAAGGGTGGAGTTCTTACACGATGAGAGTGCCTCCTAGAGTTCTTTCACCGAGAAGGGTAAGTTGTAGCACAGTGTTATGGACGTTTCAAACATTAATGGTTGCGATTCTATGTATTAGTTGAATTCAGGGAGGAGTAATCCATGGGAGATTGAGCTGAGCTTATTCGCAATTAGCTTGCAACGTCATGGGGAGCACTGACTAGGTTGCCATTATGATGGAGGATGGGTAGGTGATGGTGCCATGAGTAGCCATAGATTTAATGTATTCTTCGCCAGACCTCGGCTAGAGGGGTACGGGATGAGATAGAGGATGTGTATTGAATCCAGGAGTGATGTTTTACATGGCAGAAGGTCTGGCGGGCAAGAACGCATTGTCTTTTATAATTAATTTAAGAAGACATGCGAGGATTATCTCGAAAGGTGCGATGGAACCTATTTCGTTCGCGCTTAGTGGTGCTACACTCTTTGTTCCACCAGGCGACCGATTGTTTGAGTCTTGAGTCGAACATGTTTGTGGGCTGTTGCTGAAAAAGCTCCACAATCCTTTTTAAGCGGAATGTACCGTCTGTTGTTTCATCACACACAGTTATGGAAAAGAACAACATTACAAAAGCTTCCCAGTCAGCTTTATGGTAGGCCTAATACGGTCTTGGAGAGATGAGGGAAGGGGGAGTAGATCTAGGATCAGAGGGTAATGATTACTTCCACACAGATCATCAAATACTCTGAAGAAATGATCGGGCGGGAAGTAAGTTGAACACAGACAGAGATCTATGTGGGTAAAGGAGTCTGTCAGTGGATGATAATGAGTAGGGTCTTCGTCGTTGAGGATTTGTAGGTCTTGTTGTAAGAATACATCTAGTACAGCAGGTCCTTTGCTGTTGTTTATGGCATCGTACCAATACTGGTTACGAGCATTAAAGTCTCCAGTTAAAAGGAAAGGTTTCGGGAGTTGGGAGACAAGTTCATTCAAGGAGGCAAAGGAAGGTGGGAGGTATATTGAGCACACAGTTAATCACGTAGAACCGTGAAGGTGAATACCGAGGGCGTTAAAGTTTGTGCGGAGGGTATGGTAGTAAGTGGTATATCCGTGCGGACTAAGAGGAGGTTACCATAAAATTTCGGTTGTAGAAGGCTGTCCTGGGTGTAGCCAGCAGTTGAAAAGTAAGAGGTGTCTAGGAGCTTTGTTACTCTGAGGCAAATCATTTCAGGGAAAAACTGTTTTAGGAGAGCCTGCAGCGAGCCATAATTGGCCCAGAGTCCGCGGATATTCCATGTCAGACAGAAGGTTGAAGACATTGGAACGTTAAAGGTTGATTTAGGCAAAGGGGCGGGAGTATGGTTCATCCGTTTTGGTCCAGGCGTGCTCAGAGAGAGGGCAGTACATTTTATCTGTGGGGACATCAGAAGCTTGGATTAAAGGGTATGGTGGCGATTAGTGGGTAGTTTTCTTGATGGTCGGGGAAGAATCTGGAGAGGAGGGTGTCGGGTTGTAGGATGTATATTGGCAGCTGTACAACCCGAGGCAGATCATAATCTGAAATCAGGGAGGTGCGGTTAGGTGGTACGAGTGACATAAGGCAAAGTGATGAGTCAGCTAGGTGATGACATAAGTGACAAGTGTCAGTAGTTGGGACGGTATCGGTGGTTTTATTTAAGTATGGTGATATCCGAGTGTTATCGTTATCGGTACAGTGAGGGGGATCTGGATCTGGTGCACCGATTCCATGTAGTTTAGTGATTGAGAGGTCTACAAGATCTATCTCTTCGGGTGAAGGTACTTGCTCGGATAGTATGCTTTGCAAGGGGCTATACGAGCAGTGGCGTGCGGTGAGTTTTGAAGATGAGGAATCAATTCAAGGTTTACAAATATAAATGTTAATTAAAGTAAATATGTTGTTCATTGAAAATAACTATAAAATTATAAGCTATTCACCTTATTTAAATGTTAATTTTTTTAAATGTTATTCTTTTAAAACTTTATTTAAATGTTAAAATAGCTTCTGTCAGTATGAACAACCACAAGCCAAGATGTTCTATCATATTGGCCTACATTGTATTTGCGAGTGCAACAGTTTTGGATTACATCTAGTTTTGACGTAGGCCTACTGTTTTAATAATAGTTTCTTTTTCATTATAAGTCATCGCACTGAACTTCCTTTTTACTAATTTTTCAATAATTCAATCGCGTTTTCTCACAACTTTATTTGCATCCGTTTTGTTTAAAAGGGGAATATCGCTTAAAAATTGAATAAACAATACGCCACACTCATCTAAGTACTTACTCGCAGCTACAAACTAAGCTCAAAGATACGAGGGGTGAATCCAGTAGGGCTGCCAGAATCCAGGAAATATAAACAAAATACTTAATATACAGAAGCGTAACCATTCAAAGTTTAGGCTATTTAGCTGCTTTCATTCTCAGAACCAGTATTTAAATATAACCTAAAAATTGTTTAAGCTTCAGAACATAATAATAGTTACGTCATTGTGTCTTAGACCTTTAATTGCTTCTTACTAGATTCTGGCAAACCGGCAGGGTTGTCAGATGCAAGCAGATGATTGCAGATCCAAATTTGTTTCCTTTTCTGTATACAAATAAGTTATTTTTTTCTTAATTCTAACACTGTGTTGAAATATCTAGATAAAAATCATAAAACTCTAATTACTGAATATTATTGCTAAGAAAAGTAAAACATCTTTTAAACTATTCATTCCAAAGCACCAAAAAGCAGAGAGTCAGTTCAGCAGAGTCCAAAACGATCTGTGCGCAAGCGAAGTCAGTCCCTCGGTATATACTGTCAGACTTGCAGGAGAGTGCTAGTAATGGATGTAAAGGCCTTCCCATACAGAATACAGACGAAGCAGACCTTTACAGCCTCAAACAAGGAGCAGAGAAAGGCTATGGCAGTCAAGATACTGGAGAAGATTCAGGAGGCCCCAACTTTCCTTAACCTCCTTTGGACCTCAGATGAAGCTCACTTCCATCTTAAAGGTAAGGTAAATTCGAAAACAAATGTATTCTTGGGGACCTTTAAACCAAATGAGGTAGCCACCAAGCCCATACACTCCACTAATTGCACGGTATGGACTGCAATCTCAGCCAGAGGCATCATTGAACCATTCTTCTTCAAGGAATCTGACGCGACAGTGACAGTCACCAAGGAGCGGTATGGTGAGGTCCTCAAAACTTTCAAGAGGGAGCTGCAGACCCTGTTCCCGTCACTTACGGGGAAGTTCTGGTTCCAGGAAGATGGAGCAAGCTCTCACACCTCGAATCTGTCCCGAGATTGGCTGAAAGAGAACTTTGGTGGCCGTGTGATCAGTCTCAAGACTGATTTTGAGTGAGCACCTCACAGCGCAGACCCTAGCCTCATAGATTTCTTTATCTGGGGCTACCTTAAAGATAGAATGTACGCAGGAACACCCAGTACCGTCACATAACTCAATGAAGCATCAGGTAGGAGATCAGAGCCATTAGTCTGTCGGTTTGTAAGGACGTCAAGGACAACTTTGTGCTGCGCCTCAAGAAATACACTGAGCTAAATGGAGGTCATCTCGAACACGTGCTCTAGAATAAAGAAGAAAAGTCCAAAGACTCTCATGTTTTGATATGATGTTTATAAACAGAATAAACTAGTTATCACCAAAGTTTCATTCAATCCTTGCAGGAAATTAAGAAATGAGGCCTATAGAAAGTTTGGGGCCCGTTTTTTTTGGAGGGGGGAGGTTATCCTGTATTAAACAGTCACCAATTTTATTGCTATTTGAATTCTCGGTTTCCCACTAGTTCCTTAACCGGCTTATATATATATATATATATATATATATATATATATATATATATATATATATATATATATATATATATATATATATATATCACGGAAGATTTGTAGCTCAGGAAGCATGTTGAGGGAGATCGTGTCTGTATAGTCGGAAACGCGTTATTCATGATACTCTTAACTTATTGCGGGTGGTTATGGGCTGCGGGGGATCGCAGTGCAATCAAGACATACAGTCTTGCGTGTAGTGCGGTGTATATGGGGTCTCTGGCGAGTTTCCCGAGCTGTTTTGCGAGTCTAGTGTGAGCGTATGTGTTGATGGGTGCTAATTTGTTGTCGTATAGTGTGGACATTCTCGAGTACAAGGGAGAGAGGCAAGCGCGCTTCAGAGCAGATTTCTGAATGCGCTGCGCCTTCCTCTGCCCCGTGACACTCGCAGCTACGAGTGACAGTGGGGCGTACGTGAGAAGAGGTCGCACGAATATCTTATATAGGTGTAACTGCAGTTTCTTGCCCACAGGGTAGAACCTGCGCAGCATTTTGTTTGTGCGTGCGGCTCTTGCTTGTATTATGTGCTGGTGTATATTGAACCTAAGGGACTTGTCAAAAGTTACCCCTAGGATTTTTGTCTCTTGTGTGTAGTTGAGCCTTGTTGGGTTTAGGTAGTTCCTGTCTGGTGTGTGTGAGAAAATTTGTAGGTTATGCATGTAGTGATCTCTTGCGCCGAAGAGTGTCATCTCCGTCTTCTGATGATTCGTGGCAATCAGCCATTTATCCTCGTATTTTGTCTTTTCGTCTAGTATTATTTATGCGTAGTGCGCGATCTCGTCTGGTCCGCGGCCGCTGACGAGAATGGTCTCGTCATTGGAGTAGAACACTATGTAGGTGTGACGGCAGTTTTCGGGTGGGTGTGGGGTGTCGTTTGTGTACATGATATAAAGTGTGGGTGACAGTACGCTTCCTTGGGGAACGCGTGAGCGTGGTGTGAAAGGTTGTGATATGGTATTGTTGTAGTTTATGTGGCATCTCCGTTCAGTGAGGTAGTGCGAGAGAAGCCTTCTGGTGCAGATAGATAACTCCGTATTGTTGGCGAGTTTCCAACGGAGTCCCTCGTGCCATACCTTATCAAAGGCCTTCTCCACGTCCTTGCTGATGGAGAGTGTCTTTTTTCGTACCTAGTGTTTTTTTTATTCTGTCGTGAACGATGGTCACAGCCGCCTGAGTGGACCGGCCCATCCTGAACCCATATTGATGGGGGATAACCAGTCCCTCTCTTCCAGGTAGTCCCGTAGGCGGCAGTTGATCATACGTTCGAGTATTTTGCCTATTCGCCTAGGTGCTCTAATAGATCAATAGGCCTGTAATTGTTTGGGTGTTTGGGGCCTTTGTTCATTTTGTGTAGAAGTATGTTGTGAGAGACTCAATATTTTGGGGAAGTCACCTGAGGCTAGTGAAGCGTTGAATAGGTGTGTAAGTGTAGTGTATATGTTTGCGGAGAGGTTGTGTATTAATGCGGTTGGTAGTCTGGAGGGGCCAGGTGCGCATTTTGGTGTTGTTTTAATGTAGTGTTTTGTTTCCTCGACGATGATGGGAGTGGTCATTGTAGATGTGTTGTCAAACAGCTCCATTCGTATCAGGGGGGCGGGCCTTAACTCGTGACTGTGGGCCCGAAACTACTCCTGGACTTCCTGGAAGAGCTCTGGCGCGGGTGGTTTGAATAGGTTGTGTGTGTGTACTGTGTTCCAGTGTGACCTTCATGCGTCAAGGATGACGTTGGTGTCTGTGAGTGTTTGGTTATTTACTTGGAGGGTGATGGGTTTGAGTGGATCGGTGCCTAGCATCCTTTTTTGCGCGCCACCAGAAGAAGGAGGGGTCAGTGTAACGAGTGTTGTCCGGAATGCGGACAACCTCTCGCCAATGTCGGTTCCTATCTAGTTGCAGGCACTGTGAGATGCGGGCACGTATGTGAGTGATGTGTTGTCGGGGGCCTCTGGTGTAGGGATTGAGGTACTGTGTAAGGAGTCTCTGAGTGTGTATGGAATATGTGAAGTGTTTTATGCGTATGTAGGTTTTATATGGTGTGTGTAGGTTGCGTGCTGCGGTTATAGTCTTCAAGATTGAACACCAATGCTCGTCTAAAAGATTTGGATTGGTGTGGTCCAGGTCGAGATTTTGTGGCGTGTTTTCTGCTATGTGTCTCTTGAACTCTCCCCAGTTCCTGTTTTTAAAGTCGAAGAGAGGTGGTGTGGATATGGGTATGGGAGATGTGGATATGATTAGGCATATCGGTATGTGGTCAGAGAGTACGTGAGGACCGGGTGAGATGTGAGTGTAGAAGTATGTAGCGTAATCGTTGCGGAAGACGACGTGGTTCCTTCGCGAGTACCGAAGAATGCGTGGAAGGCCGGGCCGATGTGCTTGCAGCGATAACGTGGCAGGGCACCGGCCAGTTACCTTCCTGCATCATTCGTGGTGTTAGAAAGGAGTATTAGGTGGAAAGTGTTGAGGTCCCCTGCAAAGAAGATAGGTAGGTTGTGGGTTGATAGAGCCAGGAGTAGGATTTCTATGTTTAATTGTAGGCGTGGTGGTCTGTAGTGCGTGGCCACTAGGATGGGGCCGAAGCTTGTCTATACCTTGCAGGCTAGAAAAGAGTCATCGCGTGTTTGAATGAGGGAGTTGTGTATATAGCGCTTTATTAGGATCGCTGATCCTAGGTGCAGCTCTTGTGGGGTTAGATATGTGTGGTAGCCTGCAATGCGCAGTCTGTTGTTAAGAGGGTGTAGACTGGTCGAGTTCATGAGTATTATGTCAGGTCTTTATGTGTTTAGGATCCAGTTGGCAACACTATGGCGAATACCGTGCCAACTGCGGGCGTTTAATTATATTATGTTGAGGTGACCTATTGACGTGGGCGGAGTGCGCGTGGGGATGATTTAGCCGGGACCATTCCCCTCTCCTTGGTTATTTCCCAGGAGGCGTGGGGAGCGAGTACCTCCACGCGAGATTGTCATTGGTGTTATTGGGTGGGCTGGCTGTGCGATAGGGGAGAGTGTGTTCTGTGGAAGGAGGGTAGAGATAGTGGGAGAGGGGGTGGTGTTCGTGGAAGGAGGGTTGGAGAGAGTAGAGTCTAGGAGGGGGGAGTTAGGAGCAGAGGAGGAGAGGGTAGAGCTAGTAGATGGGAGGCTAGAGATAGTAGGGGAGGTGCAGATTATGAGAGGGGGTGTCAGGAGAGAGGGGTGGTTGGGATGGCAAGGAAGGAGGAGTGGAAGGGGGAGAGGAAGGAACAGCAGGGAGATGGTTGGTCGGCTTTACGCGTGGTTGTGTGTGGCGGGGGGCTTTCGTGGTGGAGTTTTTTTGTTTAATGTGGAGTGTTGTGGATGCTGTGGCCGGTGTGGGGGAGATGGCAGTTGTGGTATCAGTGAAAGTGGGGTTGGAGGCTGTGAGAGGATGGTGGAGACGGTAGGAGGGAGGATGGTGGCAATAGGGGGGGGGGGAGTTTAGGTATAGAGGAGGAAGGAGTGGTAGCTGTGGAAGGAAGAGAGGAGGGGGGGGAAGAGAGGTGGGGGCAGTGGGCAAAGGGGCAGGTAAAGAGGCTACATTGGCGAGAGGAGCAGGGACAGAAGGGCGAGTGGAAGCAGCAGCGTGGTCAGAAGGAGTAACAAGGAAAGGAAGTACCCTAGGAGACCTTACGGTCCATTCAAAGAGGGTATCTTTGGACTAGCAGTCAAGCGGGCACATCTCTGCTCAAATGCTTTAGATCCTAAAACGGCCACTTTTCAACACCCTGTCTAGTCTTGACTTGAACTGGCCAACAGATTCACTGTTGACAATTTCCACTGGAAGTGCGTTCCAACTACCGCAGATACTGTACGTGAAAAACTTTCCACACAGATTACGGTTGTAACGCTTCAGTTCAAGTTTGAAGTCGTGATTGCGCGTTCTGTTCTCACTCAGTGTGAAAATATCCCTGTAGTCAACATTGTCGAAGCCTCGAAGTATTTTGAAAACTTCGATGAGCTGATCACGCAGTCTACGTTTTTTTTCCAAAGAAAACAGATCTAATTCCCTTAATCTATCTTCATAACTTTTATGTCTGATAGAGGGAATCAGTTTGGTTGCCCTGGCTTGCACGCGTTCCAATCTCGCGATGTCCTTTCGAAATATAAGACTCCAAAATTGTACGGCATACTCCAGGTGCGGTCGGACAAGTGATTTGTACAAACACAGTACAATCTCCTTGTTCCGATATCCAAACTGGCGCTTTATGTAGCCTAGCATCCTTTGGGCCTTTTTCTCGGCCTCAATGCACTGTTTCGAGAACTTGAGGTCACTAGTGATTGTTACACCCAAATTTTCTCAGTGTCGGTGGATTCAATTCAGTGCCCTTAAGGATATAGGGTGAGTGGGAGTTTCGGTGGACGATACGCATCACTTTGCAGTTGTTCACGTTAAAAAGCACTTGCCACGTGTTCGACCACTCCCCAATCCTCCGAAGATCTTCCTGCAGGCGGGCAGTATTTCCATCCTTTGCAACGTTCATACCAAGCTTGGTATCGTCGGCAAATTTGAGAAATCTTCGCAACCATGTCACCATCCATGTCGTTGACGTAGATAATGAATAGTAGGGGTCCCAGGACAGAACCTTGAGGCACCCCGCTAGTAACGGGCACCCACGCAGAAGCCTGTCCATCCACCACCACCCTTTGCCTTCTGCCACTTAGCCAGTTCTCTATCCAGCCGGCTACTTTTCAATCTATATCCAGCGCTCGCACTTTCCGGAGAAGGGGGCGGTGTGGTACCTTATCAAAGGCTTTCTGAAAGTCTAAGTAGACCACATCCACCGCCTTGTCCCGATCGTGCTCACTGAACACAAAGTGGAAGAATTCCACAAGGTTCGTCAGGCATGACCGTTGCCTTCGGAAGCCGTGCTGGGAACTCCTCAGTAGCAGGTTTGACTCTAAATGCGACGTCATTTTGTCAACCATGATGCTTTCCATGAGTTTACCGACTATCGAAGTCAGACTGATAGGTCGGTAGTTAGACGGTTGGCTACGGTCTCTTTTCTTGAAGATAGGAGTCACCTCCGCCCTACGCCAGTCTCTAGGAACACATTCGGTCCGGATTGACATCTTTAAGATTGCGCTCAGGTGTCGTGACACTTGATCGCGCACTTCTTTCAACACTCTAGGTAGAAACCCATCCGGGCCGGGTGATTTATTCGTCATTAGGTCACTGATCTTCTTTTCTATTTCTCCTTCGGTGAAGTCCATATCCTCCAGCTTTTCCCCCCGAGTAGAAATCCCTTGGCTGGGGGATGGGACCACACTCTTCAGTAAACACTGAAGAGAAGTAGTCGTTGAGGAGGTTAGCATTTTCTGCAGCTGAATGCTTTAATGTGCCCTCCTCATTCCTCAAAGGGCCAATCGTTCGACGGTTTGGTTTACGGCTGTTTACACACCCAAAAAACTCCTTGGGATTCTCTTTACAGAGTCTCGCCACTCACAGTTCCTCAGAAAGCTTAGCCACCCTTATGCTGAACTTCACTCTCCTGGCTAGCCTCCGGTATTCGTCAAAGTCACCCGAGATCTTCGATTGCCGGTACATATTTCTCTTCTCCCTAAGCAGTTGGCTGATTTCTCGATTAAACCCCTCTGGTTGAACAGAAGACCGACGGAGGAATTTTAGAGGGATGAAACGCAATTGAAGACTTATGAATGTGGTTTTGAAACTGTTCCACGAGTCTTCAACAGCATCGCACACTTCTAGCCTCGCGTCAGTCAGTTCAGCACGAAAACCTGCAAAGTCTGCTCTTCTCAAACCAAGTTTCCTCGATTTACTAGTTGCAGACTCTGCTTTGAGGACTTTGACTACAAATCTAATTAGTCGGTGGTCACTGCCACTGAGATCTTCGCTAACAGAGAGGTCCTCAACAATGTCATTCTCAGAGGTAAAAACCAAGTTGAGGATATTGTCTCCTCTCGTTGGTTCTCTCACCGATTGAGTCAGGAACTCGTTGTTCGCGAACTCCAGGAGTAGTGCGTTCTCGCCACAGGGTTCTCTGGTTTCCAAGTCAACTTGTGTGTTGAAATCCCTCATGACGATACACAATCTGTCTTCGACAAATTCTTCTAGTAGCTGGTACAGATCTCTGTCCTTTTCAACGAGTTGGGCAGGAGGTCTATAAAACACCAGGGTCCTGTATTTGGCAGGACCTATTTCTAGGTCAACACCTAGTAGTTCATGGTCGGATACGATGTTGCAATCCGTCGAGTTGAGAGTATCCTTGACATACTACATCACACCACCACCCTCTCTGTCTGTACTATCTCTCAGGAAGAGCTGGTACCCGGGAATCTTGAATTCACCTTCAAAATCTCGGCTTGAGGTTTCTACCCACGACCCTGTTATGGATACCATTTCAGGTTCTTCCGTCGTTACGAGGCCACGAAGTTCAATAAACTTGTTCCTGATCGACTTTGCATTAAACAGAAGAACTTTCAGGGAGTCCCCGACTGTAGGACTCCCTACGCTCTTCCGTTTCCCGGCTTGTTTGTTGGCGAGGAGGCACCCCTCTTTGCGACCTCTGAGAAGGTCGTTCCAGGTGTGACACGGGCGTACTAGCGTACGTCCGCCCTCACTCTGGGCCGGATACTCCTTTGGGTCCTATCTACGACATCCTGGATCATGTTCGACTGAAAGGCCTTTCCTTTAAAGGAAAGATGTACCCCATCCCTTTGGTAGAGATCATTTCTACCATAAAAGGTGCGGTACGGGTCCACAAAAAAAGACCATCTCTGCCGTACACAAGTCTGCCAGGCGCCGGTTTAAAGAGATGTTCATCGAGTGAGCGATCCGTTTTGGACCTCTCCTCGGGAGCATCCCGACTTAACTCGCTTGCGGGTTTTCAGCCCACAGTCGTCCACGGAACCCCATGACCGCGTGGAGGATTTTATCTGTAGGGCCTACCCTACCTCCTATCAGGTAGAGGTCGTTTCCACTGACCAAACGAGCAACGACTGAGCTCTCAGAAATCTGTGATTTCTCAGCCTCTACTCTGATATGGTGGTTACCACATCCTGGCAGGCAGCTTACCTTCACATTAGTGCGAAAGAGGGCCGCTAGCAGAGGCTGCAGACCCTGTGCTTGCGAATCACCAATAAGGGTGACTCTTGCACATTTGTCTGCAGACGACTTAGTCTTTCCTTTCGGAAGCGACTTGCCGCTTTCCTCTTGTATCTCTACATTTTTCTTCTTCTTCTTCTTCTTCTTCTTCTTCTTCTTCTTCTTCTTCTTCTTCTTCTTCTTCTTCTTCTTCTTCTTCTTATTTTTCTTGTCTTCCTTTGTTTTGTCTTCTTCTGTTTCTCGTTTTTTTTCTTCTGCTTATACTTTCTCCTCCTCTGTTTCCACTTTCTTTTCTTCTCTTTCTACTTTCGTTTCTTCTATTTCTACTTTCTCTTCTTTCTTTTCTTCTTTTTGGTGAAGGTGAGGAGCGGGGTGTGAGGGGGCGGTAGGTCCAGGGGGGAAAGTGTTCGTGTCCACCGGAGTGGGGAGGAGTACGGGTCTCTGTGTGTATGCTGGTCCATTAGAGCGAACACTTTCTCGGGGAAGGTGATCTGTTCTAGACCGTGCGAGGCAAACAGTGCATCAAGTATGTTTGCGTATAGTCGGGCGTCATCCCTCCACATGTCGTTTGCCACCGTTGAAAGCAGGCGGGCATGTGTAGCTTTGGGTGTGTGGTGTGGGGTAAGGGTGGGTGTCGGAAGTAGTGGGGTCTCTGAGTGTAGGGTGTTTGGGTGGGGGCGGGTTTCGGAAAATGTGGATGAGTTTGGTTGCTGCTGGGGTAGGGTGTGTCTGGGGTAGGACATGGGGTGTTATGGACAGCGTTGCGCCGGCAGCAGCAGCGAATGTTCTTGTGAGGAGAGGAGGGGCGGGGGTGGAGTGTGTGGTTGTGTTAGTGGGTTGTGGACGCCATATTGCCGCTACGGCGTCAGAGCGGGCTTTACTTAAGTAAGGGCATTTAGGGTTGATGGCGACATGGTCGCTATGGTCGCCGCCGCAGTTTGTGCAGAGAGGTGAGGTGGCTGTGCAGGTGGTGTAGTGGTGGCCCAATACACTACACCTTGAGAAGACCAGGTCTGCTTGGCAGTTTCGTGTCTCATATCCGGTTTTGTAACACCTGTGGCACTGTGGGTTTAATGTTTAGCTGTGGCTCGATGTTATGTGGATGTGTTAGTGTGCCACAGACCTTGATGTCTTGGTCTAGTAGCAGTGTTTTGTTTTGTTCATCGGACAGTGTAATTACTGCCCCATTGTTTTGTAAGGTTGTAATAGAACTCTCTGATGACCTCCCCATACTCCTGCCTGAGATGTGTGCGGAGGATATCAGTGGAGAAAGCTAACCATAAGGGGTTGGTCTCGAACACTCGCCTTGGTGTTTCTTGTGTACACCGTTGGCTAGTTTTGCGTGAAGGTCTTGTGCGGCGAGTGTGTCAGCCGCAATGTTCGTGGAACTTGACTGCGTCCTCCTGTGAGCGGAAGACGAATTTTTGGCCTGTGTGGGTCTTTATTATGTTTGTAATGGGGGCGTCATGTGTAGCGCCTAGGTTGAGAAGTGTGTGTTCATTGTTGGTAGTGGGGGTGTTTTCTCTGTTACGTGTAAGAGTGTGAGTGCGGATGTGTTGTTGTGTACCATGATGAGGATAGCTTTTAAAACTTTCTTTAGAGGGGGTCCCCCGCCCCGCCGATAACGACCTCGTGAAAATGAGTCGGATGGGATGATGATTCGTGAGTGAGTATGGACCTGGTTGAGCTCCTCAGAGGGTGTGAAAACATGGCGTACTTAATGATGACTGAAGCCCGAATCAATTGACTCCAGTCAGGGTGCGGCCACATCAAGTAGACGAAGGGAGGGAGATGGCGGGCCATGGCCATCACATAACACCAGAGGAGGTCATGGCCACTGTGAGAACCTTTGAGTAAAGGGCACCAGGCTGGACGGGCATCACCAAAAACAACTTGGTAAATGCCCCATAGCAGATCATTCAGGAAATTACAAACGTTTACAACGCTTCCCTGAATAGGGGTTACCTTCCTGAGGGTTTTAAGATCGCTAAAATAATCTTCATACCTAAGGGAGGTAAACCCCCTGATCAAATCGTCAATTACAGGCCAATCGCCCTCCTTGAATTCGTTGCGAAAGTCTATGAGAAGCTCCTGACTGACAGGCTTCAAGAACAACTAGCCGAACTACGAGCTCACAATCCTCAGCAGAACGGGTTCCGCAGGAGACGAGGAACGGAAACCGCCCTCGCCCACCTAACGGAAAAACTCACATGCAGCAAAGCTGAGAGAAAATACGTAGACGTGGTGTAAAGAAGGCCTTCGATAAAGTCTGGCTGAGAGGACTACAATTCATGATCCTCAACCTCCAGCTAAACCCAATCCTGAGAAGGGCCCTTTATGACTATGTCACGGAGAAGAGAGCCCAAATCGCGATCAGGGACTACAAAGGACCCAGATTCGAACGCGAGGCGGGAGTTCCACAAGGCAAGTGTCTGAGTTTGTTTTTGTACCTCGTGTACCCAACTGACCTCCTTGCTCCAGTGAGCAATGATTCAATGTATCTGCAATACGCAGATGACATCACACAAATCGTTCCAAGTCAATTTAGGAACGCTGGAAGTCAAGCAAGGGCAACAGCTGCCGAGATTGATAACATCAATCGTTATGAAAAAAGGTAGATAATAAGGACTAACCGCCAGAAGTTCCTGATAATTCCAATAAACCACCGGAAATTAGACGACGTCCTCGTTGAGAATGAAATTTATTCGTACTCTAACGAGGGAAAGGTTCTGGGCTTACGCCTTTACAAATCAGGATACAAGACCCACGTAAACAACAGTCTCCCTAGCCAAAAGAGAGCTGAAGAAACTGTACCGTTTCCGAAGCCTCAACGTGCCAAATAAGGGGACCCTCTATATGGCCTTGGTACGCTCCGTCCTGGTGTACCGGCCGTGATCACGCAGATGGCAAGTTATACCTCTCACAGGACGATGCACAGGGTACAGAATCCAGCCACACTGCTTATAACGCACGAAAAGGATCGAACGTATTCGACAATCAGTTCTACATGATAGAACCGGACTAAAACCGATCAATATGGGGATCAGGAGGCTAGGGAGAAAGACATGGGACAAAGTAGAACAAGAAATACTCCCAACAATCAACAACAATCTAGATATACCGCAATACAGGCAACGCACAGTAGAAAGGACATCGCTATTAGCCAGCGGAAGAAACTGTGCAAGAAAATATAAGACCCATCTACACCTAACAATAAACAAAAGGCAAACTTTAATAAAAAGAAGCGAAGTGCCTAAATTAAAATTTAACTAAAACAAAAAGAAGAGAAAACATAAAAAAGTATAAAGAAAAAGAGGCAAAGTGCCCAAGCTAAAATCAAATTAAAATAAAAAGATGAGAAGAAGAATAAATAATCAACAAAATTAACCAAAATAATAATAAAAAAGGAAGATAGATTAACAGAAATAACATAAACCTAAAATAAATGAAGCGAAGTGCCGAAACTAAGATTCAAATTGAAAATAAGAAATGAATAATTAAATACAATAACAACAAGCATAGTTATAAGTTAAGTAGAAAGAATCAACGAATTAATAAATAATAAAGTACGAATAAAAAGGCCAAAATGCCCATATGAAACTAGAGAATACATTTATATATTTCTCCTTCTTTCTTCATTGGGTTGGCCTTTTGTCATTTTCTCTATATTCAATAGCTAGCAAAATATAAACTACTTGAAAGGCTTGAAACCCACAACGTAGGAACCTATTAATAGAAAAACACACACACACACATATATATATATATATATATATATATATATATATATATATATATATATATATATATATATATATATATATATATATATATAACACAATGGAAGAACCTGACAGTCAGCAACATCATTGACGGAGGAGAACTTCTTTTTAAACAAACAAAAAGTGTATGCTAGTGATACCCTCAACACAAAGGCAAACTAGTAAACAATTTCACACCTATGAAAACCTACCACACATTTCATCACTTTCATTAACTTGAACTTGAACTTGAACCTAAAGCATTCCTAGTTTGGACTCTGCTCACTTCTCTGAAGAAGGAACCTAGGTTGGGTTCGAAAGCTCAGAATAAACCCTCGAAGCTCAGTCGTGCATTATCTTTCCCTCAATATATATATATATATATATATATATATATATATATATATATATATATATATATATATATATATATATATATATATATATATATATATATATATCCGAGAGGACATTTGTTACAATTCTTCCTATTCCTGCTCTCCACAAAGTTGTTCCTGAATAGAAATGCAAGGGACGATGTTAGCTCTTTTGCAAGCTTCAACGCAGTGTTTACCATCTTACAAGTCGTTACATACGATCACGCCAAGATCCTTTTCATTGGATATTATTATTATTTGGAGCAGGGTATACACCACCAAAGTTTAAAAAAGATTATGGAGCGGCAAGGCATAAAAGGGTACGAGGCCCTAAAGTACAAAGAGTGGTAAGGTTGAAATAAAAGCGATAAAAAAGGGGTATGTTGGGCTCGTTCTATAAAATAGGTAGTCATTTGGCTCCAAATTGTAGGATTTAATAGGCCCATCGAGGAACTCCGTTTCGTCCACAGAGCTGTCGGAAACTCCACCAAAGAGGGTGTAAATAATCAACAAACTAGATCACTTGGTCCTCCCTACGGAAAATTCAAGGTCACGCCTCTTGGAGACGATATATATATATATATATATATATATATATATATATATATATATATATATATATATATATATATATATATATCAGAACAATTGTTAAATTCAATGACAGATTCCAATATGTTATTAAAACCACTGTGGAGAAGACTAGTATTATTATCTCGAGACCAGTTTCGGCATGGAGTTTCTCATGCCAGCCTCAGTCGAACACTAAGAAAACATGCAGTCCCACCAACCGTACAATATATATATATAGTTTACAGAGATCCAATTGGAGTTCCTAATCAGGGGGTGTGAATATAAGTACATTAAAGATATCTTTTAAGATTAGATCTTTGACGTAGGGACTGCATTTGAATTGCCCATCCGAAAGGTCACTTAAATTCGCACCCCCTGATTAGGAATTCCAATTGGTTCTCTGTAAAATATATATAAATATATATATATATATATATATATATATATATATATATATATATATATAAATATATATATATATATATATATATATATATATATATATATATATTATATATATATATATATATATATATATATATATATATATATATATATATATATATATATATATATACGCTTGGTCGGACTGCATGTATTCTTAGTGTTTGACTAAGGCTGGCATGACAAACTACATGCCGAAACTGGTCTCGAGATAATAAATACTACGCTCCTCCACGGTGGTTTTATTAACACACACACACACACACACACACACACACATATATATATATATATATATATATATATATATATATATATATATATATATATATATATATATATATATATATATAGAGAGAGAGAGAGAGAGAGAGAGAGAGAGAGAGAGAGAGAGAGAGAGAGCGAGAGAGAGAGAGAGAGAGAGATTCGAGGGTTCTTAGGCAAAGTTTGTTGTTGTTAAAGGCTACCTAGCTCCAAATGATATTGCACTTAAGTGCAATATCATTTGGAGCTAGGTAGCCTTTAACAACAACAAAGATTGCCTAAGAACCCTCGAATCTCTATATATAAAACACTACAAACCTACACTCAATGAAGATTTAAGTGCAATATCATTTGGAGCTAGGCAGCCTTTAACAACAACAAACATTACCTAAGAACCCTCGAATCTCTATATATAAAACACTACAAACCTACACTCAATGAAGATTTAAGTGCAATATCATTTGGAGCTAGGTAGCCTTTAACAACAACAAACTTTGCCTAAGAACCCTTGAATATATATATATATATATATATATATATATATATATATATATATATATATATATATATATATATATATATATATATATATCTCTCTCTCTCTCTCTCTCTCTCTCTCTCTCTCTCTCTCTCACTCTCTCTCTCTCTCACTCTCTCTCTCTCTCTCTCTCTCTCTCTCTCTCTGGGCCCGATGGCTTCTTACCACGGGTGCTGAAGGAAGTGCGAGATGAGGTCTCCCCACATCTCTGCTCGATCTTCAGGAAATCGCTCGAGACTGGATGCGTGCCAAAGGACTGGCGAGACGCGGAAGTCACCCCCATATTCAAAAAGGGTAACGCGAGCGAGCCATCTAACTACCGGCCGATCAGCCTGACGTCGGTAGTAGGAAAATTGATGGAAAGTATCCTGGTTGACAAAATAACGCAGCACGTCGAGTCCAACCACCTATTGAGGAATTCCCAACACGGGTTCCGGCGGCACAGGTCATGCCTAACGAACCTTTTGGAATTCTTCCACTTCGTGTTCAGCGAACACGACCGGGAGAAGGCGGTGGATGTCATCTACCTCGACTTGAAGAAGGCCTTCGACAAGGTGCCCCACCGCCGATTGCTGAAAAAGGTTCGAGCGCTAGGCATCGCCGGAGCTGTAGGTGACTGGATCGAAAACTGGCTGCATAGTCGAAGGCAGCGAGTAGTGGTGAACGGGCAAAAGTCCGGTTGGCTACCGGTAACAAGCGGCGTTCCCCAAGGCTCCGTGCTGGGCCCCCTACTCTTCATCATCTATGTAAACGACATAGATGATGGCATAACTGCGAGGATTTCCAAATTTGCCGACGATACCAAACTAGATATGAACGTGGCAGACGCGGAAAACGTCGAGAGACTCCAAGCCGACTTGAGGAAACTCGGGGAGTGGTCAGACAAATGGCAAATGCCGTTCAATGTCGAAAAGTGCAAGGTGATGCACATCGGCCGCAGAAATCCCCAAGCCGTCTACAGCCTCAAAAACTCGGCGCTCGACAGCACAGACATGGAAAAAGACTTGGGAGTCGTGATCACCAGCGACCTCAAGTTTTCCAAGCAGTGCATCGAGGCGGAGAAGAAAGCCCAGAGAATCTTGGGGTATATCAAGCGACAGTTTGGGTATCGGAACAGGGAAATCGTTCTCACTCTCTTTAATTCCCTGGTCCGACCTCACCTGGAGTACGCAGTCCAGTTTTGGAGTCCATCCCTTCGGAAGGACATCGCCCGACTGGAGCGAGTACAAGCCAGGGCGACCAAACTGATCCCCTCGATCAGGCACAAAAGTTACGAAGCCCGCCTAGAAGAACTAAACCTCTTCTCACTGGAAACCCGAAGACGGCGCGGTCAATTAATCGAGGTCTTCAAAATCCTCCGAGGTATTGACCACGTAGGCAACGGGGACATGTTCCAACTAAGCGAGGGCGTAACGAGAAACCACGGCTACAAAATTGAGCTGCCGCGTTATCACCGGGACAGATGCGGGAACTTCTTCAGTTACAGTATCTGCAACGAGTGGAACGCGCTTCCGCCAGAAGTCGTGAACAGCGACTCTGTGGAGCAGTTTAAAAGGCGCCTGGATAAAGTCCTGGTTCGCTGACAGGCTCACGAGTCCCTGACTCGTAACAAGTACCCTCTCGTATGGACCGTAAGGTCTTCTAGGGTACTTCTTTTCCTTGTGACTCCTTGTGACTCTCTCTCTCTCTCTCTCTCTCTCTCTCTCTCTCTCTCTCTCTCTCTCTCTCTCTCCAGAACCAATACTCCAGAACGTCATGGGGGCAGTCGACGACTGCGGACTAAAGACGAGGAGGAGGGTCGTTGTCGGGATCCTTCCACGGAGGAGCCCTAACCCCATTACATACCGTCGCAATGAGCTGGTAAACCAGAGGTTGAGAGATCTCTGTACAGCTGAAGGGGTCTTCTTCGCGGACCCTTTCCGGACGTTCTTTGGTAGGAACGACCTCTACCAAAGGGACGGAGCCCACCTGTCGATGAAGGGAAAAGCCATGCTGGCTAACCTCATCCAGGAGACGGTTAACCGCTGCGTCCGGTCTGTTCGGGAAAGGAGGACCGTTCCTGCCGCCAAGCCAAAGGCGGCGGGAAACGGTCGAACTTAGGGAGACCATCAGCCGGGAACTCCCTTAAGGTTCTTCTGTTCAACGCGAGGTCCATCCGGAACAAGTTTCTAGAATTAGTGGCCCTCGTAGCAACGGAAGAACCAGATCTGGTGGCCATCACGGAGTCGTGGATTCGAACCTCTGTTCGTGACTTTGAGGGCGAATTCGCAATCCCGGGCTACCAGATCTTCCACAAAGACCGGCTGGCGAAGGAGGGGGGCGGAGTGGTGGTGTACGTGAGAAGTGTATTCACGGCAACGAGCAGCACCACCACCGCCCACCAAGAAGTCCTATGCGTGGACTTGGAGCTGGGTACCACCAAGTACAGGACTGTTACAGTTTATAGACCCCCATCCTCGACGGAGGATCAAGACAGGGACCTCTATAATCAACTGAATCAGTTAACTGAAGGCAGGGTGAGTATCGTCATGGGGGACTTCAACACTCACGTTGACTGGGCAACCAGAGAAACCCGCATCGACAACATACGGCTCCTTAACTTCGTAAATGAAGGATTCTT
The DNA here is from genome assembly GCA_963969495.1 of Ceratothoa steindachneri. Classification (NCBI taxonomy): domain Eukaryota; kingdom Metazoa; phylum Arthropoda; class Malacostraca; order Isopoda; family Cymothoidae; genus Ceratothoa; species Ceratothoa steindachneri. The sequence continues at coordinate 172,270,291 of OZ018325.1, read as the reverse complement.
CACTCAATGGGTGAGAGAACCAACACGAGGTGCAAACATCCTCGACCTAGTTCTCACATCCGAGGATGACATCATTGAGGAAGTTAGTGTAGATGAGGAGCTAGGTGGCAGCGACCACCGCCTCATCAGGTTCTGCATTCGAGTCCCAGCTCGCGAAGCAGTAGCTCGTGCTGCAGCCAAGCTGAACTTCAGAAAGGCAAATTTCGCGGGACTTCGTGCTGGCGTGGCAGCGATAGAGGTGGAAGATAGTGACAACGTCGAGCAACCATGGAAGAATTTCAAAAACTCATTCATGGCCCTGCAGTCACGATTCATTCCATCAGAACGCGGCCGAGTCGGAGCTACTCAACCCAAGTGGTTCACCCCCGAAATCGGGAGAACCCTACGGAAGAGAAAAACCGCCTATCGCCAAGCGAAGAACACTGGAGAATTCGAGCACTACAGAAGTCTATGCCGAAGTGTCAAGTCCATGATAAGGGTGGCGAAACGCGCCGAAGAAGTCCGTGTGGCGAGACTCTGCAAAGAGAGCCCCAAGGAATTCTTCGGATACGTAAACAGCCGTAAGCCGACACGTAGACGGATCGGTCCCTTGGTGAAAGAGGATGGTGAGCTAGAGCTCAGTGACGAAGCGAATGCGACCATCCTCAACAAGTACTTCTCGTCAGTTTTCACTGAGGAGAAGGACACCACCCCTGAGCCTCGCGACAAGTACGAAGGCTCAGAGCAATTGGAGAGATTTCACTTCGAAGAGACGACAGTGCGTTCAAAGATCGACGCTTTGAACCGCTACAAGTCGCCAGGGCCCGATGGCTTCTTACCACGGGTGCTGAAGGAAGTGCGAGATGAGGTCTCCCCACATCTCTGCTCGATCTTCAGGAAATCGCTCGAGACTGGATGCGTGCCAAAGAACTGGCGAGACGCGGAAGTCAACCCCATATTCAAAAAGGGTAACGCGAGCGAGCCATCTAACTACCGGCCGATCAGCCTGACGTCGGTAGTAGGAAAATTGATGGAAAGTATCCTGGTTGACGAAATAACGCAGCACGTCGAGTCCAACTACCTATTGAGGAATTCCCAACACGGGTTCCGGCGGCACAGGTCATGCCTAACGAACCTTTTGGAATTCTTCCACTTCGTGTTCAGCGAACACGACCGGGAGAAGGCGGTGGATGTCATCTACCTCGACTTGAAGAAGGCCTTCGACAAGGTGCCCCACCGCCGATTGCTGAAAAAGGTTCGAGCGCTAGGCATCGCCGGAGCTGTAGGTGACTGGATCGAAAACTGGCTGCATAGTCGAAGGCAGCGAGTAGTGGTGAACGGGCAAAAGTCCGGTTGGCTACCGGTAACAAGCGGCGTTCCCCAAGGCTCCGTGCTGGGCCCCCTACTCTTCATCATCTATGTAAACGACATAGATGATGGCATAACTGCGAGGATTTCCAAATTTGCCGACGATACCAAACTAGGTATGAACGTGGCAGACGCGGAAAACGTCGAGAGACTCCAAGCCGACTTGAGGAAACTCGGGGAGTGGTCAGACAAATGGCAAATGCCGTTCAATGTCGAAAAGTGCAAGGTGATGCACATCGGCCACAGAAATCCCCAAGCCGTCTACAGCCTCAAAAACTCGGCGCTCGACAGCACAGACATGGAAAAAGACTTGGGAGTCGTGATCACCAGCGACCTCAAGTTTTCCAAGCAGTGCATCGAGGCGGAGAAGAAAGCCCAGAGAATCTTGGGGTATATCAAGCGACAGTTTGGGTATCGGAACAGGGAAATCGTTCTCACTCTCTTTAATTCCCTGGTCCGACCTCACCTGGAGTACGCAGTCCAGTTTTGGAGTCCATCCCTTCGGAAGGACATCGCCCGACTGGAGCGAGTACAAGCCAGGGCGACCAAACTGATCCCCTCGATCAGGCACAAAAGTTACGAAGCCCGCCTAGAAGAACTAAACCTCTTCTCACTGGAAACCCGAAGACGGCGCGGTCAATTAATCGAGGTCTTCAAAATCCTCCGAGGTATTGACCACGTAGGCAACGGGGACATGTTCCAACTAAGCGAGGGCGTAACGAGAAACCACGGCTACAAAATTGAGCTGCCGCGTTATCACCGGGACAGATGCGGGAACTTCTTCAGTTACAGTATCTGCAACGAGTGGAACGCGCTTCCGCCAGAAGTCGTGAACAGCGACTCTGTGGAGCAGTTCAAAAGGCGCCTGGATAAAGTCCTGGTTCGCTGACAGGCTCACGAGTCCCTGACTCGTAACAAGTACCCTCTCGTATGGACCGTAAGGTCTTCTAGGGTACTTCTTTTCCTTGTGACTCCTTGTGACTCTCTCTCTCTCTCTCTCTCTCTCTCTCTCTCTCTCTCTCTCTCTCTCTCTCTCTCTCTCTCTCTCTATATATATATATATATATATATATATATATATATATATATATATATATATATATATATATATAAATATATATAAATATATATAAATATATATTTATATATATATATATATATATATATATATATATATATATATATATATATATATATATATATATATATATATATATATATATATATATATATATATATATCATAAATAACAAATACTTGATTCGTAGCTTCACCAAATTCCGGATTCTGCTACTTCCATAGTTGGGCGATAAGTCAGCGCGGTTGTTTGCCGCTATGTCGGCCAGGGGGCGATTCCCTTCATTGTTACGATTTCATTTGTGTGAGACGCTGCTGCCATTTTGGAAAGTTTTGAAATCATAAGTTAATTGTATTTATTTTCCGTTATAGGCCTGTTAGCTCTAATACTTGTAAGTAGTGAAGATGTGGACTCCTGCTATTTAAGTGAATAAGTTATAATGTGTGTTAAATAAGGGAAGCCAGCATCTGATACATATATGTTGCTTGGGGAGGGACGCTATAATGATGTAGAAATTGCATACTTAGCCTTAAACCTCACAATGCACGCGTTAATTTTTAAAATAACTTAAAATTTATAGCAATAATTACGTAAATAATACACTAATTTAAATTAATAGTGCATTTACGCTACAATGAACTTAACTATTATCGAATGATTTTATTATTCATAGTAGTGTATACGTTTGTAAACAAACGAGGACGATTAGGCTTAACAAGATTGCGATCGTCTAAAATTGTCAGAAATGACGCCCTTGAACACATTTTTTTTTTATATACGGCAAGAGCTCCTCCATTCGGCAAAAATATTCTCAAATAAATATTTTTTATTTTAATTTCGTTAACCTTGTATCGGCCGATATTTCGGTTATCGGCTAATTTGCACATCGGTGCAACCCTAATATATGGTATTGTTTATCCATAGATAACTGTTTATCATAACTGTGATATTAAAAGTCGTGACTACGATACGCACCCTAAACTACACCTTCACCGATGCCTTGGGTTGATCAAATCATCTCTGGCTAGTTATTACGGTAAAATTATATTTTATTGTCGTTTATCATCATCACTAACTCTATAATTTAAGAAGGGTATTTTTTGGAGTATTTGAATTCATAATTTCATCTTAGTTGGTAATGACTTATGTTTTTTTATCCAAGTTATTTCTAATAATTCTTTTATAATATCAAAAACAAAATAGTGAAGTTCGGAATTAAATATAAGTATCGAAATTTTGCGAATTTTTGAAAAGCAAATGGTGAAGTTCCGAAAATTTACTTATATATGCCTTCTTCTATAACTATATTTTAGCAACGTGATATTTTGAAAGGGGGGAAATTTATTTAGAGTTCCCTTTTAAAATTATTATAATTGGCGAAGTTCAGAAAATTTATAAAAATTTAACCATGGCTGCTTTTTTTTATTTTAAATTTTAATCTTAGTAGCGAAGCGCGGGGGAGTGGCGAAGCCATTGCCTGGAAAATTTATTAAACACGGGTTCAAAGACAGCAATAAAATCTAATTAATAATACTGTACTGTTATTCATATGATTACAAATGGTGTATTACTTTGCCTGAAAGGCCCGCAGCATCCTAAAGGGTGTTTCTTGCCAGGAGGCAACACCCTTATGCCCTCAATGCAGGTGGCCGACCCCGGCAAGCTACCAGAGACTTTCAGAGAGATGATTGAATTCTAGGACCGCGGCGGTCTCATCTACCCCTCAAACGATTGCATCCACATGGCCATGATGGCCGTGGAAGTCTTCAAAGCGATTACAACACCAGGCGAAAGGAGGGCCAAGTTCCTGGCGGCCTACTCTTCAGAAGAAGTGTTCGTGATTGTCTACAAGGAAATAATGAGCAATGACTTAAGCATGTCCCTGCTGGACTGTAAAAATGGTTGCAGCTTGGTCAAAACCGTTGTTCCTGCCATAGCCAGGTCCCTCTTCTATATCATGGGCAAAAATATGGTGCCAAAAGCTAACAGACCACCAAGGGCCGAACGCTAGAAAGCAAGAGATGGAGTTCCTCCTACTTGGGGAGAACCCCTTGACAATTCCACTGTAGGATGACAGACATTACTGTCGTCTCGACACCAACATCGGGATTCTAGTGACAAAACCGACGAAGGTCCCTGACAACTAGAAAACCCAGAGGGAACAATGGGCAGATCGTGGTGAGCCGGGGACGCACCCAGCACGAACTTGGCAGCGTGAACGTCGGGAGGCGATAGCTGAGAGACAGACTGAACCCCCAACGTGGGCGGCTCATGGCCCGGAGGAAAAGAAAGATACAGCAGAGACGGGCGAGAATTAAGATGCAAAGAAGATGGAACATGGACAGAAGGTGAAGAGGGAACAGGATAAGAGGGTAAGGGGGGAAATGGGTCAGATGGAGAGGAAGGAACAGGGACAGAAGGCCGGGAAGGAGCTCGTGTAGGAGGCAGGGAAGAAGAAACTGGGGTAAGAGGCAAGGAAGGCGGAACATGGGTAGGAGATAAGAAAAACGGAACTGTGGTAGGAGGCATCAAAGACTGAACAGAAGTAGGAGGCATCAAAGACTGAACAGAAGAAAGGGGCAAGGAAGACGGAACCGGGAGAACTTCTGCCCTCATAATGACATCGGTGATGCCAACGGGGGAGGCCACGAAGACTGGGGAGGAGAAGACATCAAAGCAGAGGGCGCCACAACAACCCACTCGCGGGGCAAACAAGCCTCATCAGAGGCACCGCGTTTGGATCCCGAACGGGGTGAGGAGGAACCTTTCCGTTTACGCTGAGGAAAAGGAACGGAAGGAACAGCGGGAGCAGACGCCTGGACGAACTGCCTGATATCCTCCAGCATCTCAGCCCGGTCGGTCTCACGGTTCGTGACAGAGGGAAGAACATGAGAAGAGACCAAAGGAAAAGGAGAGGGCGCAACGGAACAACTGCGAGTAGAAGACAGAGAAGGGATGGGACGACCGGGAGGAGGGCAGCAGGTACTCGCCTCCCGGAGAACGTCAGAGAAGAGACGGCTAGAGGGGGCCGAGCTGCCCCCGAACCCTACGACGGGCCTCACGGAAGTCCAGCCTGAGGGACTCCCGAAGAGTCAGGACCTCCTTCTCAAAAAGGAATATGGGACAATAACGCGAAGCCGCGCTATGAGAACCTCCGCAATTGGCGCAACATTCATGATTCCCAGAAGAGGAGCCATGGTACGCCAACGCACAGGCCACACAGCGCCGACCTGCTTACAATTTCTGCTCATATGGCTAAACTGATGGTAATTAAAACAACTTCTGGGGAGCTCGACATTAGGGAACACGAAAATAACCAGCATGAATAAACTGGGGCAGATCCTGACGCTCAAAGGTGACGATGAACGTACTCGTAGGAACTTTAGATACCCTATAAACGTCCGTAACCATCTTGGACGAAAGTTTATCCTTTAATTTCGAGATATACTGCAGTAATTCGTTGGAGCGAATCACTCCCTTAACAAAATTAAGGCGAAGGTGGGGCACAACCGAAACTGGGACCTCCGAAAGAAAGGAGAAATCCCGCACTGCTATTGCGAAGATACTTCAAACCGTAAATCGCCACTACCACAGTGGGACTCAAACTCCTCATTCAAATCAAACACGTCCAATTTATTAGGTTGAGGAATAAGTTCTTGCGTTTTTTTTAATGTTGTGTTGATTTAGTTTTTTTGACGTGATTTGTGCACATATTAAGAAACAATAATAAATAATGAGAGCAAAATTTGCAAAGGTTAGGCTACGTCTCTTAACAGCGTGGACTATTAGGCTTTTGCTTAAGCTACGTCTTGAAGTTGAGTAATAAGTCAATGCGGTTTATTTAAAAGTTGTGTTAATTTAATTTTTATTCTGTACCCTCAAAATAGAATGTCAAGTTGAAAGAAAGGCCCATTTTTGATATTTGTTGTTATTCATTTTTAATGGAGACGGGAAAAATGCAAACGCAGCCAAAGCTCGTCGCGATATTTGTGCTGTGTACGGAGAAAACGCGTTTCAAAAACGCTAATTTCAATCTTAAAGACGAAGAACGTTCTGGTCGCTCCATTAAGTTGGATGAAGATCGATTGAACTACCTTCTTCATGAAAATCCTCGTCAATTGACTAGCGAATTGGCTGTAAAATTGGCGTGTCATCAGAAAACTGTAGTGAATCACCTTCATTCGATGTGGAAAGTTCAAAAATTCGGTGCATGGGTTCGGCACGCTTTGAGCGAAAGCAACAAACTTTAACGCTCCACGATTGCCGCAGGTTTGCTTGCTCGTCACAAGGCTCCTCGTGGATATAAGGACAAATTTCTTCAACGCATCATCACTGGTGACGAACAACGAGATTGTCAATGCAGAACTCTACGTTCAACAAATGTATTGATTCGCCGAAGCTATTCGTGAAAAGCGACCTCGTCGATGTTATGGAGTCCTTCTGCTACAAGACAATCCTCGTCCTCAAATTACCAATATAACAAAAGACGCCATCCAAACGCTTAATTGGGAAATCCTGCCCCATCCTCCATATTCGCCAGACTTAGCTCCATCGGATTTCAATCTGTTACGATAGCTCTCCAACAATTTGCGCGGCGTTTCGTTCAATCCTGATTTTAAATTAAGAACCTGGATAGACGAATTCTTCGAGTCAAAATCCAGAGATTTTTATTGCAGAGGCATTTGAAAAACTAGGTAAACGTTAGGAAAAAGTCGTAAATAACAACGGAGAATACATTAGTGATTAAATTGTATATTGTTATCAATTAAAAATGAAGTTTTTCTAAAATTGTTAATGGTAATGAATAAATTTGATAAAGCCACAGGAACCTATTCCTCAACCCATTAGAAAGCGGAAACCCGCAACTGGAATTCAACACCATTAAACGTGGATAATCCAAATCAGGATGTATTTCTTATGCGAAGGGTTATAACAAACGCGGAAAAGAGGGCTTACTGACTGAGATATTTTTATTATTATTACTCATATGAAGACGAGGGTGGGGCACAATCGAAACCGGGACCTCCGAAAATGAGGACAAATCCCGCAAGGCGTCACAGTGTCTTCGCGAAGATACCTCAACCACTAAATCGCCACTACCACGGGCCCACATACGGCGGGGCGCACCACAGCGGGACTCAAACTCCTCATTCAAATCAAACACGTCCAATTTAGAAAGTGGAGACCCGGAACTGGAATCCAATAACAGAAAACGAGGATAATCCAAATCAGGATCTATGCGAAAGTGATCTAACAAACGCGGAAAAGAGGACTTACTGACTGAGAATTATTTTATTATTACCCATATGAAGTAAAGTATAAAATGGAGTGCGAACTCGCACAGCGCAGTCACTGCCTAACGTTGCGACACCTACTCGGAGCGCCGGCCCAACCATGAAGGTAGGCCCGTCGATCCCTGACCCAAACATCGTTTTAAAAATGGCCGGCCAGCCTCGGAAATTTGCCAGTTGGGAAAGAAAAGACCCCAATAGCGCCACTCAGGCTTAGGCACCCACCAACCAATACAGGCAGGACCCAGCCATGGGGTCGCGTCACCTAGAAGGTCATAACCTAAAAAGAGGAGAGACAGAGGACAAAAAATAGAATTGGTACAGAAGCCGAGGTAGGTGTTAGCGGGAGAAGAAAAAGAATGCCAAGCTGGGGCCGGACAGGGCGCTGAGTCCCATCAGCACGGCGGCCAGGAGAACAAATCACCGTTCCCCTTACAGAGGAGAAGGTAAAGGGAGGAGTATTAAGTTCAGAATTTTGATAAATGGGCATGGGGACACTATTATTACTACGGGATGCAAACGCTAACCACGAGGGGTGAATACGGAGCCGACAAAGCCAGCTGAGCCATTAGATGCAAATCCTCCCGCCCATTGGCCAGACAGCCCATCAGCATGGCTGCTTCACCTTGGGCGGGCATAAAATTGATAGTCTGCGGAAATAAAGAGGGGGCATATGAGGAAGATGAGGGTCGGGGTTATAGGTTGTTAGGTAATTATTGCGTCAATACACTAGATAGCTCAGGTCACAATAAACCTCCAAACCTATATTCTTGTTATACAGGGGGAATGAAGTTAATTGCTAACGGGAAGTCTGAATTTGCAGACGAAATTTCCTTAGGCCTAAATCTCAAACGTCGTGGCAATACGTGTATTAAAACAAAGAGATACGAAAAATATATATTATGGAATGAACAGTTAGGATTAAAAATGAAATTATACAGTTTATGATTGGATTGAATTTTACGCGAGTGAATTAACTTTGCATGAGTTAATGAGAATTAGAGTACACATATGATGATTGATAATTAGATTGACAAATATTAATTAGATTATAGTTGAATGTTAAATGAGTAAATATTATAAATGTATGATAAATATTTATATGGATTGATATATAGAGTATATGAGCAAATAGATTATATAGCTAAATGGATTGGGTCAATATTAAATAGATCGGGGAAATATTAAATAGATTGATATGTATAAGTTTTGTTATAAATAGATGTTATGGATTAAATTGGATACATAAATAGATAATATAAATAGATTATATAAATAGAATACAACGGAGTTGGAAGGGTCTGTTTACTGAAGCAGCCGAGAAGCACGAATGAACTCATGTGATTTTATTTGAAGACGACGCTCGAGAGAGCGGGAGTAACAATCTTATAAGTTAAGTCATGGTTACCAACCCTTCTTGAAATAATATATATATATATATATATATATATATATATATATATATATATATATATATATATATATATATATATATATATATATATATATATATATACAGTTATGATTAAATTCTTCCACTTGTAGCGGTGTAGACCGCTGCAATACTGCCCCACCGAGGGAAAAGCTCGCCGAACACAAGGTGTTTACAAAGAAATCTTAAGTCTATTTTGCGGCGAGGCCTCTTTACAACGCGTCCAGAGCGGGTTATAGTGAAAATTGGCTGACTCGGATTGCGGGTCAGGTGGCGATTAGAAGTGCCACTCGATTTTGGCGGGAGATTGTCGCGAGTGAGGACCGGAGCGTCGGGTGACGATTGTTCTGGACCTCCCGAAAAGGCGACAGTCGGAGTTGCGCGTTGGTCGCTTGATGTTCTCCAGCTTATGCCGAGTGGTCCCGCAACAAAAAGTGAGGCGGCAGCAGTTGGGAAAAAGAATTTGGGGTGTGTACAGATGGTTGGCGGAGGGTTTGCGAGTAAAGAGGTGGGAGAAAAAGTTGCAATTTGATTTGCAAGAGCCGAAGAAGGGTTCAGAAGTGGAGTTAGTTGGTACCGAAGTGTTGAAGGAATAGTTAAGTGCGGAAGGTAGGCTGGGATAACCACTTGACCTATATTAGTGGAAGAGAAAGGTAGTGGCTGTTCCAGATGAACGGCCACTATGAAAGTGGGTTTAAGCCGATTGATTGAAAGTTGCAAGGATGTGCGAGTGGAATCGTACCTTCTTGTGTTTAGTAGGTCTGTCCTTAGAAGGAGGCAGACAGAAGCTTGGAAACTCCAGCACAAGTTGCTGGAAGGGGAAGGCAGTTGCAGGGAGACGAACAGAGAGGAGAGAGCTGGCGTAAGGAAGGAAGGAACCAGTAACAGTTGTGTGTCGTCGTTCTGTCGATAAGCTTGCGGCGATGAGAATCGACCAAAAGGTCATGAGCGGAAAGGAAATCGAGGCCAAAAATTGGAATTTCGACGTCGGCAATGATGAACGACCATGGGAAAACACGACGTAACCTTAGAGAGAGCTCGAGGATACGCCTCCCATAAGTCCTTATGTCCGATGAATTGGCGGCTTTAAGGACCAGATCAGAAGTGCAAGCTTTCTCGACTGAAGAGGCTGGAATGACCCTGCCTTGAGCACCAGTGTCAACCAGGAAGGCTAAACCAGAGAGTGGGTCATGAATGCTAAAGGGAGGATCGACCTGATGAAGGGATGAATTTGCAGAGGTGACAGACCCACGTATCACTTGCGAATTCAGTTTAAAGTTACCTGTGCTGAATGTGAAATTTGGGTACGGGAACCCGTAGAGTTTTGTAGGATTTGAGGTGGTCAAGTTAGGGTAGGTTGAGATGAAGATTGAACATTTTGATAGTACGAGCATGTGCTTCAGCATTTTTTCTGCTCTTGCACCAAATTTGAGGTGGTACTAGCAAAAACCTGAAGGTTGAAATATAGTAGTATGAGCAGCACGACCAGAATGAGGGTTAAAGTTGTGGGCATGAGATGAAGCATGGTAAAAATTGCAAGGCTGAATACAGCGGACAACGTTGCTCCCATCATTAGAGTGGTACCAGCAGCTACCCTGAAAGTTGTCAGGATAGGGGTAATTAGGCCTAGGTTTGAAATTAAACTGCCGTGCCTCACCTCTTGTTCTGGAGTTCTCTCGTTGTTTTTTCATTTTTCGGGAGGAGGAACGTCATCTCATCTGACTCCTCCGTCCTGCTCACGATGTTGTTCTCGGTGAAGACCTGTTCGCACCTTTAGGGCACGAATATCCATTTCAATCCTCTCTAGAACGGATAAAAGACCCGAAACCTGGGAGGATTCATCCTGAGGGAGTCCTGGTCGGTTGTAAGGAGCTCCGATCGGTGACTTAACCTAAGAAATGAATACATGTGAGTGTTTATTTACATCGTTGAACGACCCATGGCTTGCATTTCCCCAGGGCGTCAGCCGTCTCTGCCATATTTTCCACGTTCGCCGGGGAGGACATTAAAAGAAGGGGCTTAATTTGATCCGGCATCCTACGCCTGAATATCTCGGTTATGAGTGGCTTGAGTTGGTCGAGCTGTGCTCCTTTGGTACGTGCGAGGGCTTTGAAATGGTTAAAAAAATGCGTGGGACACCTGTCCCCAATCTCCTGCGTAGCGAGAAGGATCCACAGGTCCTCTATCTGCGATCTCCCAAATTCCTCCTTGAACGCACTCTTGAACCTAATCCAAGAATCATCAAATACCCTATCCAGCAAAATATCCTTAAAAACGAAAAAGATACTCAGAGGTAATTTGTGGGCTACGGCGATCATTTTATGGTCCTCAGGAACTGCCTGGTGTTGAAGGATGAGCTCCACCATTTCCCACCAGCCAATGGGATTTTGTGAGTCGAACGGTGGCAGCTGAACAATAGAGGGAGTGAGAGGCGAAAGCGAGAGAACCCTTGCGTGGGGGGCGAAAGTGGTCGAATAGGTCATCGTTGTTACTGGGAAAGATGCTTGGGTCATTGTAACTGTGCCCGAAGTTGGGGCGTAGCTTGGGGCTCCGTCATAATCCATTTATAAAATATTAAAAGTGTGTGTATATGCACAAATCCAATTCACCCACTTGAAGGAAAAAAAAATGAAAAAAATTATCGAATTTTGATCACTCTTTGTCCTTACTACTGTAATGATAATTAATTCTATGAAATTGCTAAGGGAGAACTTAAGGATGTTAAGGGTAAGTTAGGATTGAGAAACGAGCACGTGTCGAAAATGAAAGTCCACGTGAGAAAAAATGGAACCAGTGAGGCGGGATGAGTCGTCCGAAAAATGCAACACGTGACGGTGAAAATTAATTTATTATTACGAATGAATGAATGGATGGGAGATAATTAAACTAGTCTGGGCACCATTTATAGGTTGTTAGGTGATTATTGCGCCAATACACTAGATAGCTCAGGTCACAATAAACCACCAAATCTATATTCTTGTTATTTAAGGGGAATGAATTTAATTGCTTATGGGAAGTCTGAATTTGCAGACGAAATTTCCTTAAGCCTAAATCTGAAACGTCGTGGCAATACGTGTATTAAAACAAAGAGATACGAAAAATATATATTATGGAATGAACAGTTAGGATTAAAAATGAAATTATACAGTTTATGATTGGATTGAATTTTACGCGAGTGAATTAACTTTGCATGAGTTAATGAGAATTAGAGTACACATATGATGATTGATAATTAGATTGACAAATGTTAATTAGATTATAGTTGAATGTTAAATGAGTAAATATTATAAATGTATGATAAATATTTATATGGATTGATAAATAGAATATATGAGCAAATAGATTATATAGTTAAATGGTCAACACTGACGGACTCATCGACATCGGCATAGAAGGCGCGCACTACAGATCGGTCATAGAAGACGCAGCTGACGAATCATCACCACTTCCACGAGAGTTAATCGCCCAAGAATGTTACCAATTGGTTACTATTAACCTTGAGAGTAGAGCAAGAAGGTTACCTTTGTTGCCTCGTTTGTCTCATAAGGGCAGCTACGGTCTGATTGGAGATTCCTCCTGTTTCCATGGCTCTCAAAAGAGACAGAAGCAAGCGTGGACGGGTTGATTGGAGATATCTCCTGTTCCTGTCCTGCTTGTAAAGAGGGCATTGGTCTGTTCTCCCCTTTGCACCCGTGTCGCTGATGGGCGAACAAGAGTGACGCCACGATGCAAGGGTCGGCGTCCATAGCCACCCCGCCAATGTCTGCGAAGCGGACGCGGAATGGGTTTAGTCCACCCTCACCAAGCGAGACTTCAACGCCGAAGAGGACCGCCCGAACACTGGAGCCGGAGTTCTCACAGGCAGAGAAGGCCCCTAGCGATAAGAGCGGTCGCCTCGTCATTGACGAGAGACCCCAGACCGAGGAGGGCCAGCAGGAGAATGAGGCAGGCTGGGTAACAGTCTCTCATTTCCGACGAGGACCTCGGCACAAGTTCAAACAGTGCACCAGGGGAACACTACCAGTGCCTAACAGGCTGTGACGGAGCTGGAGAGAGCACACCCTGGCCTGCGGATAATCATTCGCCCCACTCTCAACAGTGAATACGTCCTCACCCCGAAGGACGATGGGTCGGAGGCCATGCTGCACCGCCTTGCTGAGGAGGGGGATCGAGTGATCCTGCTCGACCCCAGAGTGAAGAGGCACAAGGTGGTGCTTGAACGCTATCCAACCACTCTCCCACTCCAGGCTGTCGAGGCACACCCCCACGTGCTCTCGGCAACACGGCTCCTCGCTCACAGAGACAAGGTCCCAACCAGGTAGATCCCTGTTGTGTACGAGGGGTCGCCACCACCCAAGTTGTCCTGGGCAGCTGGGGCCGCTACACCCTGCGCTCCTACCATGGTGAGCCTGTGAGATGCTACAAGTGCCAGCGCTTCGGGCATCTCCAGACCATGTGCCAAAACCCCGTCAAGTGCGGCGTGTGCAGCCGAGCGCACCCAACGGAGGAGTGTATCGGTCGCCTCAAGGCCAGCGAGACCACCACGGCACGGTGCCCCAAATGCACCAAGGGGCACCACGCTTGGAACACGAAGTGACCCGAGCGAAGGAGAAGGATGCCACAAGGTCACCGACGGCAGCAGCAGATGGAACCACGTGCCCCCCAACCCAGCAAAGAAGAAAGCGTCGGTTCATTGCAGGGAGCGAGAGGGGGTACCAGTAGCTGCACAACCAGCAACTCCGCTCACATCTCCACCCAGCCACCCACCTCCTCTGTCCCCAAGCCACGGAGGAGGGGGATACACGGGCGTTGGACCCACCACGCCCGCCCAGACGAGGAGCAGTCTATGGTGCTACCCAATGCCCAACCACCGACAGGGTCTCGACGTGGACCCCCAGGTTATGGCGAGGGACTCAATGAGAAGGGCAGAGCCATCGTGGACGTCATCCTCGCGTGTGTCGTACAACTGGTGAAGAAGCTGCTCGACCGCCGGCAGGGCACCGCAGCCCCCACCGAGCAGGACCTCGACGCACTCCTCCGCGAAGAGGTGTTAACCGCCGTCACAGAGGGTGCCCTCCAGCCCCCACTATCACCTACTACGCCGAGAGGTTCCACACAACACCCTCTGCACACCACCGCACGCCCACAACCAAGATGGAGGCTCGGATTGATTAGCCCAGCCCACCTGCCGGTGCCCAAGCTGAGGGTGCTGCAGTGGAATGTGCAGGGCCTCCGCCCCAAGAAACATCAGGTGCTGCAAGCCGTCTTCCAAGAAGACCTGGACCTGGTTCTCCTACAGGAGATGCTCACGCCCGCCGGCTTTGAATGGCGAGTCGCAGGCTACACCCTCCACTCGCTTCCGGCTGGTGACGGAAATGGGCGTGGCTGTGCAGCCCTCAGACGGAACACAATCCCGAACAAGAGGATCGCCGCACCCGTGTAATGTGGTGACGGCATGGAGGTCCTCGCACTGGAGCTACAGCTGGGGCCGCTCACTCTCACTGTATACAATATATACAGGAGCCAGCGGTACCCGCTGGATGTTGGAGAGCTGCTCTCCCTCGCACCCCACTCCAGCCTCCTTGTAGCGGGCGACTTCAACGCCCACCACCCCGTGCTGCACTCTGTGTCACCCACTAACGTGACTGGGCGCCACCTGGCCGACCTGCTCGAAGAAGTCCCTGCCGTTCGACTACTGAACACATGGGAGGCCACGCACATCCATGGGGGGCGGTTCGACCTCACGCTAGTGTCGGGCGACCGACAGCCCGGTGCCACCTGGCAGGTCCACCGTACCCTCACCACCCTCACTGAGGCCCCACCAGCTCCTCCTCTCCCGCCGCCCCAGTGGAACATCAGGAGGGTGGATTGGGCAAAGTTCCAAGCCGCCCTGGAGGAATGGTGGTCCACGTATGTGCCTCCGGCGGACCTGCACCTGCAGGAGAGGGACCTTACGGCGGCCATAGAGAGTGAAGCATACGCGGCCATGCCCAGGACAGCCTCTAATCGCCGCCGGCGCCCGGACTGGTGGTTTTATAGCGAGGAAGTCCGGGAGCACAATCACCGCGTCAACGTCCACAGGAGGATGTACGAGAAGCGCCCGACCGCCATCAACCTGCAGCTCCTGCAGGACGTGGTAGCCCGCGCGCAACAGGTGTCCCTGAGCGCCAGGGAGGCAAAGTGGCTGGAGTGGTGCACCCCTTTCAGCCAACACACCTCCCTCGGCCAGCTGTGGGTGAGCTTCAGGAAGGCCCCAGGCGCCGCCCCGATCCGCCCAGCTGCCCACCCACGCCTACAGCAAGAGGCAGATCGGCTGGCGAACTACTTCACAGCGAGGGGTTCCAGTGAGCAGCTCCCTTCCCACACCCGCTACCTCCAGCAGCAGCTACGCCCACAGCGCGACGAAGAGGTCAGGGAGGCGCGGGGCCAGCCGCACGCGACGGACCAGCCTTTCACGCTCGAGGAGCTGGCCAGGGTGAAGCGTCGGCGTGACACAGCGGCGGGAGCCGACGGAGTGCGGTACTCCATGCTGGCGCATGCTGGGCCCACCGGGGACGCCGCGCTGCTAGCCCTTCTGAACGCGTCGTGGTTGGCAGGCCGTCTGCCGCCATCCTGGAAGGACGCCGACATCCAGCCCATCCCCAAGCCGAAGGATCACACCACCTTCAGGCCAATCTCCCTCCTGAGCTGCAACGGAAAAACAGCAGAGAAGATGGTGCTGAGTCGCCTACAGTGGAGCGTGGGAAGCCTTCACCAGCACGTGTTCGGCTACACCAGGGGGGTGAACACGGCGGACTGCTTCATTACCCTCCTGGCTCACGCCAACAACCATCCCACCATCGTAGTCTTCCTTGACCTGGAGAAGGATTTCGAGCTGGCTAGCCCCGCGCCATACTAGCCGCCCTTGTGGGTAAGGGCATCCGAGGGAGACTGCTGGGCTGGCTCCAGGACTACCTTCACCAGCGCAGTGCCCGTGTGAAGTTCCAGGGTCACAAGTCTCCCTACCTCACCTTCGAGAACGGGACACCCCAGGGCGGCATCCTTAGCCCGTTCCTTTTCAACGTGCTGATGGAACAGATGGTCGCCTCCCCTATCGGGAAGGAACCATCCTCCTCAGCTACGCCAACGACCTGGCCCTCGTCGTCACCGGGCGCGGCGACAAGCTCGCGCGGGCCCAAGAAGCGCTGCACCTCATCACTGCCAAGTGTGAAGAGCTGGGGCTCAAGATCTCGGCAGAGAAGTCTCAGGCCATGGCCATCAAGACTTGCACTCCTGTTGGCCAGCCTGTTGGGTGGCCAGAGTGCTCCAGCGAGACGTGGAGGGTGTTGCGCCGAGGCGACTCCGAATGGCCGTGGCGCAGGGCATCGAGTGCCTGCGTAACAACAGGTGACTTGTAAACGTCAGCCTAGCAACCAACTCCCTTAACCAGGCAGGAAACTGGCTGTGGCGCGACCCCGACACCCTTAACCCCGCCTACGTTCAACCACCACTATGGGCCTCCCACTTCACCGCCACACAGCTGCCCGCCAGCAAAGCGAACTGCCTCACCGAGGAGCTGCGCCAGCATGCCCTCATGGCCATGTCTGAGGTCACGAAGCCAGGCAGCGCAGTGTACCTCACCGACGGCTCCGTCTACCCCGACAGCGGGAGGTCCGGCGCTGCCTTCGTCACCAGTGGCTTGACGCAGGCGTGGAGGACATCAGACCACTGCTCCACCCTCCAGACGGAGCTGGTAGCAATCCTGCACGCCCTCCAGCACGCTCTGCTCCGCCGGGAGGCCAATATGGTGATACACACGGACTCTCGGTCGGGACTGCAGGCGCTGCAGCACGCCCACGCCCACAACCACACCCGGGACAACATCCACCTCAGTACCACCATCCTGTGCACCCTGCAGGACCTGGCAGCTCAGGGCAGGCGTGTCCGGCTCCACTGGATTCCCAGCCACGTTAGCGTGCGCGGCAACGATGCTGCCGACGAGGCGGCCTAGCGAGCCGCCCACGGCCCCACCATCACCTGGACCGTGCGCCCCAGCCTGCAGCAGCTCAAGGTGCCGGCTAAACGCAGGGCCGCCCACAACGCCCACCAGCAGCACCAAGAATGGGAAGCAATCAAGAGGCAAGCGGCGTGGTATGCTGCAGCCACAGCCTATCGCCCATTGAACCCATCCTTCGAGCAGCCCAAAGCGAACGGCGTGCTGCTACAGCGTGTGAGGCTGGGCTACTCCACGCGGGAAGAGCTGCACGCCGACTTTGTGGCAGGGAGGTGCGAACACTGCGGCAGCCGCTTCCGGCACCCGGAGGTGCACTACCTCCTCTCCTGCCAAGCCACCGCCCGCCTCAGGCCAGAGCGAGCGCCACCCCCTCATCCTGTAAGAGGCGCCCTACTCAGGGCGCGAGAGGCAAGAGCCGCCCAGGTGGTCCACCACACCCCAACAAACGAGCTGCTGGAGGTGCTGAGAACAGCAGCCCCCTCCACGCTGATCGCCGCCCGCGCTCAGCCGTGCGACGGGTGATGAAGACCGCCGCCACCCACTTGCAGCAGATAAGACACGCGTGGGACGCTCCATCACGTCTTACTGCACGCCAACACTGACGGGCTGCCCGCTTTGTGTAATGTGTACACTTATACTACATGTATTTATATTATTGTATCATACTATTACTGTATTTGTATTGGATTATTTTTTTGTATTTGTATTATGATTATGTATAAATGTACGCTATTGCACAATAAACCTATAAAAAAAAAATAGTTAAATAGATTGGGGCAATATTAAATATATGGGGTAAATATTAAATAGATTGATATGTATAAATATTGGTATAAATAGATTGTATGGATTAAATTGGATACATAAATAGATTGTAATTTGGATACACAAATAGATTAAATAAATAGATTATATAAATAGATTACAACGGAGTTGGAAGGATCTGTTTACTGAAGCAGCCGAGAAGCACGAATGAAACTCATGTGATTTTATTTGAAGACGACGCTCGAGAGAGCGGGAGTAACTCTTATAAGTTAAGTCATGGTTACCAACCCTTCTTGAAATAATATATATATATATATATATATATATATATATATATATATATATATATATATATATATATATATATATATATATATACAGTTATGATTAAATATTTCCACTTGTAGGGGTGTAGACCGCTACAGGGTGAGACAAATTGTTAGCCCGTCCCACACCAAATCTAGGGCGGGGGGCGTTGTTCCCTCCCTCCAGCCCCGATTGAGGATGGCTGGGTGAGGGGAATCTGGTCAGTGTATAGTACTGTCTACCCTGCGAAATTAGAGGCCGACCAGAGAAAGTTGTAGGAGACGTTGTAGGTTAAGTTAGGAAGCAAGGTAAGTAGACAGGGTATCAGAAAGAAGCTGGGGCCTTACGGAGCGCCGAGGCCCGTCAGCACGGCGGTGAGAGAAACAAATCACCGTGCATCTAACGAGTAGTCCACGAATTTCCTCATGTGAACCACTTCTTTCACAAAGTTCATGGTAGAGTGCAGCGTCACGCTCACCGGCGAGCCTTTAACTGTCCGAAGGGTGCTAATCATTGCTGCCTCGGAGGGATTCGACGCATTCGCTAGAAGGCTCCCGTCCGAGAAATGGGACACCTTCTGCTTTCTACCAATCAAGCCAACTAATGCTCTCCTCTGATAGATCATGTTGCCCTTTGCCAACATGCTGCCATCAATGGAGCGAATAACCAGAAAGCGTTTAAAGCTAGCGTGCTTGAAAGCACCAGGTAGTCTCTAAACGAGGAGCCCCAACTTAATCGAGGCTTTACTTAGAAAAATAGCGAATCTAGCCTCTGCCTGGGCTCCTCCACTCGAAGGCGTCTCACGCCAGGACGTGTTGATCGTCTGATCACTTGCTGAAACGGCAGTGGACCCATCTGTCTCCTATGCAGCCACGGCGTAAGAGGAACCTTTAATCTTCTTTGTCTTCCTGTTCCTTTTCTTTTTGAAAGAGGAAGGTGGGGGAATGAACCTACTTCTCTCCACCGCGAGAGACCCTAGGCTGGACGGTCCGGTTTCAGCAAATTCATCCCCCCTTGATGGACAAAGTTTTAGCTATCAAAGGGCTACCAGCCGGGGGAGGAGGTCTGTACTCTCCTTGGGAGTCTTCGGGGGCCCGAGCCACGCGAAGAGAAGCTTGCACAGGGGCGGCGGACTCAGGCTCGATGCTTCACAGTGTGAGGGCGCGATTGGAGACGGATCTCCATGAACTTTGCCACTATTGCCTTCTGTTGTAACCATAGCTGGTGAAAGAGAGCAAAAAGGGAAATATGGAAAGTAGATACTATGAACTCCCTTTGACTAGGTCGATTAAGAGGTCTCCATAGGATCATAAATTAAATAATATGATTATTTACACATGATCAGTGCTGGTCCAGCGTTGGTGGGATTTTCCAACCTTCCCACCATTCAGGCGAAACTGCCCCGGACCTTTTATGGAGGGGGAATTCCTCCTTCATTATTTTCATTTATATTTATTTATCTGACTCTTCTTATTCTTATTGGCTGGGTTAGTTCTTGATCTTCGTAATTCTTTCTTGATGCATCTTCCAATTAACGACGTATTTATCTTGATGTGATGATTCCTTCCTGATGCTTCTTGATGACGTGATGATTTCTTCTTGAATTCTTAATGCGTCTTGATGATGGGACGAATTCTTCTTACTTCTTGACGACGTGATGATTTCTTGATGAGGTGAGACGAGTTAGCCCTTGAAGTCGTTTTCTTTCCGTTTTCCTTGACAGCGGTTTTCTCTTGAGTTGTCCATAAGGCGTTTTTCGTTTTCTTCTGGGATCTTCTCCTTTAAAAATTGTGGACTGTCTGGGATCGATCTCGGGTCTTTGAATCCAGATCCAGCACTCTGCCGTCACGCTACGACCAAGTCCGTCCTGACTTGGTAATTTAATGGGCTATTTATATTCTCGCTTTTGAAAGGAAGTTTTTCTCTTATACATCTTCGCACCCCTACACTTTAACCATAAAGGATGGTGCCGGATAGTCACCTTTTTTGTACTGGAGGAAGGCGAGCAGATTCGAGGTCCCAACACACCTCATACCTAATCCTTGCCCGAGCCAGGGGGCTTTCGGCCATCGCAGCAGGTAGGAACCTCACGGACGGTATACACTGCCACTCGACAAAGGCTCATAAGAGGACGAAAGTGCGCCGGTCAGCCAGAACCTCTGTGGATAGGAGAGGCATTGTGGACATGGGTAGGAGGGTATGTAATAAAGAGAAGGAGAGATAGGCGGGTCTATAAAGTATAAAGAGAAGGATGGGTGATCACCTATTATCATCATAGCCTGGTGCTAGGTGATCCCAGGATGGGATGCAGTCCACCAAGGCACCATGGCTACTGGAACAAACTCTGTCCAGGTGGGAACACTCCTCCTGGAACAAAGTGAGGGTACAAAAGGTTGATGGGATAGCTGTAATGAAAATACTAAATATTAAAATACTTTTAATAGTAATTAATACTAATCATAATAAATAATGCTACTTATAATACATAATGATAATAATACACAAAAATAATACCCAGTAATAGTAATACACAATAATTATAATATATAATAAATAATAATATAGCATAATAAATAATAATCATAATATGAAATATTTCTAAATAATAACAATAATAATAAGAATGATAAAAACAATAATATGAATATTAATAAAGATAAAATAGTGCCGAGAGGGAGCGAAGGGAAAGCACACCAACAACTTTCCCAATCCCCATCAATGGGTTCCCTAATTTGCACTCAGGCAGGGTGGGGGGTTGTGCAGCTCATCCGGATAGCAAGTGTAACTGGCTGAGCAGTATACCTCCCGCCCCCATGAGGAGGACGGGTGGCGCAATTAAAACCCTATATTGCCCAAGAGGACGTTTTTGTCCTCTTTTAAAGAAGTGCATTTTATTGAGCTAAGTAAAGGAAGACAACTGTGAATGCCAAACGAGACAAAAATGTCCTCATTTGGCCATCAAACTATTTGCAACTTAGCCTTTAAATGCACGTGTTTCAGTTTTGTAAACAAAAACAAATACATTATAGAGTAATTGATGCTATCGGCGAGCTTATTTTTTCAGCATTTTATAGTGTACAACGGAACCTTTACCTGATAATTATTATTAATTTTTTTGTATTATATCGAAATAGTAATACTAAGGTATAATATGGCTAAATATTATGGATTTTTAAAAGAAAATAACAACGCGAATTGAATAATTGTAAGCAGGACAATTTCTTCTCCTGTGCTATCCTAGGTATTTGGATGCATGGCCACAATGAAATTTTATATATGATACATGGAAGTTTGCATTTTATTATAGGATCTATAGTTAATATTGAGATTTAAAAGCCTTTATTTGGATGTTTTACATTTATTTACGTATTTTTTTAAGCAGCTTTGCATTATATATTAACTTTGGAATTGTTATGGATATTGTATCGCAGATGACACAACTCAAAATCTCGTACTGGAAGATTTGCTCACCTAGTTCTCTGCAGAACAATTACCAATCTTATTTTTATGCGTATGGGTATTTGCATAATGCATATGTCTCACATCTAAATTCTTTCAGGCACATCTTTATCATTGCCTGTAATGACATTTTACTCCAGCAATAAGAATCACTTCAATGAGTTGGCCCCAGTCTTCAAGTGAACATAAATTTATTACTCCTGAGAGCCTGGAGGATGAGGTCTTATTATCACTACTTGATTACCTTAGGAAGTTTATTTCTTTAGAAGTGCTTGAAAATATTGTTGAACATGCGATGAAGTAGAACAATGGTTAGGGTGTTGTATGTATATGTCAATAAGCAAAAAAAAAAAGGGCCGCCTTGGTCGAAAGTTACCTTGAGTGAATTTGTTTCTTCTGCAATTAGTAGAAATAGATGGGAACAAATAAAATCGTGTTTCCATCTTGTAGACAACAACTCACTTGATAGAACCAAAAATGCTAAGTTTGCCAAAACTAGACTCCTAATTAGTCATTTGCAAACAGAATTTAGGAAAATTCCAATGATTGAACATTTGTGTGTAGATGAACAGATAGTTCCATTCAAAGGGGCATCAAGTACAAAACAGTATATCCCCCCAAAACCACATAAGTGAGGATATATATTTTTTTAATTTTAGCTGATAAGGGGATGGTATACGACTTCTTTCTATTTCAAGGTATGGTAATTCCTGTTGATGATCCTGATGTTCCAGACCTTGGAGCCTGTCCCAATTCAGTCTTAAATTTAACTTTAAATTGTATTTCGTTAATTGGTTCACTTCTTATGGAACATTTGGCTCTGAGGTCAGTGTGGTGTTGTGGCATTGTACAAGCAAGGAGACTCCCAAGTTTATCATTCAAATCTGACAAGCAACTTAGCTCAAAAGAGAGGGGAAGTTTTGATGAATGGCAGACTAAATTTGGTGATGGTTGTGCAATGACTGCAATCAAATGGTATGACACTAGATCTGTTTGGCTCATTTCTACTTTTCTTAATTCTTACCCAGTTGATAGCTGCGAAAGGAGAGATAGGAAAGCCAAGGAATTAGTAAAAGTGCCAATTCCTAACATTGTGAAGGTGCATGATCAGATAATTTCATACTACCGAATGTCATTTAGATCAAAGAATTATTATTAACGAATTTTTTTCTATCTTTTTGACATGGTTGTCGTGAATAGTTGGCTAATCTATAGGAGGATTGCAGAAAAGTTAGGTATACCATCACAGAAACAAAGCTCTTTATGTGAGTTCAAGCTCTGTCTTGCAAAAGGGCTAATAATGAGTGGGAAGGATTTAACTAAAAAAGGAGGAAGACTCTCAAATGAACTGAGGGTTGAATTTCAAAAGAAACAAAAACTTGGGAAATCTACAAAGCCAATACCAGAGGACATCAGAAGGAAAGATGGGGTGGGGCATTTTCCTGATGTCAGCAATAACAGAGGAACCTGCAAAAGACCCTGGTGCAAGAGCAAAGTCAATACAATATGTACAAAATGCTGCCTTCATCTATGTATTGATAAAGATAGAAAGTGCTTTATAAAATTTTACCAATTTTTTTTTCTTAGAGCCTATCTGGCGACTGCCCACCTAAGCATAAATCGCCGGAATCACGACAGCCTAGCACTGGGCTACTTTAAAATAAGAACACGAAAAAACAACAACGATAAAAAGGGAAGATCATAACAATTAGGAAGCAATCTCCGGGGACCTCCCCCCGGCGCAGGAGCTTGCGACCTACAAAGAAAACAACAATAACAAAAAAACAACAACAAAAGAAAACCTAGTTAAATAAAAGGAAGAAGGCCGGCCTCCCCCCAAAAGTCTACCAGTCAAAGAGCACGCACTCGTCCCGAGTACAAGGAACAGGCGATAGCGACCCCGCCCATCCCGGTACCGGAACAGGTAACGTGCGCGAAGATCGCCCAGACTGGGACGATCTTGCACTTAAAATATGCAACTAAATGTTTTTTAAAAAATCCTATTGTTTAATTCCCTTAGAATTTAATTTTGCTTAATACTTTACACACCCAAATGGACATTTTTGTCCCCTTTATATAAAGTAATTAGAAACTAATAAATTTGGCTTTTTATTCTTTTATGCAATATATGTGAGCATTAGGACTAGTTTAATGTAGTTTAGGGTAACAAAGTTGCATATTAGTTTCGAAGTCCTGTTTGGTGTGGGCGTGCAAACGTTTTTATGTTGATGCGCGCAAACACCATTTTGAAGGAAAGCGGCCACGGGTGGTGATGAACCTCTCCCATGACTACTTTCCGCAACTCCCCGCCCCATTTCTCAGGAAGAATCGCCTCTATTGTGGAACAGGGGTATGATTCACGTGACTTACGCACCCTCCTATTCCTAACGCCCACAGTAGCTACGTACTTTCACTTCTAAAACGATGACCATATTGGTTATTCCCTTGTTTTTCTTTAATACAATTTTTACTTCATAACATTACCCTTATTCCTATATCCATTGTTTTGTCCTCGTGTGGGTACAAAAAAAAAATGTAAAAACAAAATTAAATTTATTAAAAATTACTGGTAATTATAATGTAAATAATTCATAAACTGAACGAACGAAGGTTTTCGAAGAGCCAGTTTTGGGAGAGGGAATTATCGAGACTTAAAGCTTCAATCGGTGAATATCTTCGTATTTGAAATCAACTCTGAGGAAGAAGATGTGGGATGAGGCTGGGAAACACGAAGAAAGTGGTCAAAGCTTACAAGCGAGTTCAATTCTGGGCTGCGTTGCTACTTCTGTTTTCTTTTTTATCGCATTCTCTCCCCTACATACATAGATCTAATTTAAGGGTAAAACGCTGCACTAAAACACCAAGGAAGGGTTGTACGCATACTGAAATTTGATTTATCATCCAAGTTAGCAATGTGCTTCGGATAAGTAGTAACACCGCTTCGGATTAGAGTGAAGTTAAACCAACATAAACAGTGTGGTTAGAAGTGAGTCCCAATTTGGGTCGATTCACGGCGGCTGTCTTAACCTAGTAGAGACGACCCGTGGTTCAGATTGCAAGTTAAACTGTAGGTCTACACAGGACTGACCTCGTAAAGAGTACAAAAAGGTGGTAGAACTCCTATGGAATTATTATTAACCAAATTCGTAAATTTATTCAACTCTATCCAATAACCTGTGCCCCCTCTATTTGGGTGTGTCATTAAAGATGGGTTCAGGACGTTGGTTTGGACACTTTTTGTAAATGGGCGGGCGTCTTTCGGACTCGGGTCACTTAATCCAGGCCTTGATATGCGCGCGCAGGACTTAATTTATGAGGGTGATTTAGTATTATTACTATTAGTTTCTATCTGTTCAAATGAGTATGAATTCTAAACAGAGGTCAGTCACGTTGATGGGCCTTTAGGGTTTTAAGATCTACAGCCTAGGTGTGTTATTACTCCCAGTACTCTCACCAAATCCATCATACGCGATTATGAAATAAAGAAAAACCATCTCCTCACTAGGCACGGAGTTACAAACAACGCGACCACTGCGCTTCCTATTCAGTATAAGTCCCGTTTCCATCTACACCCGGCTAACTCTGCCATTTCTGCTCTAGCGTAGAATTAGTTTCGTCCCACCTTCCCTTTCTTCCTCTTTTAAATGGCAGAGTCTCGCTCACGTCACTTTCACTTTAATTTCGTGAATGCTTTAGTCATACTATAGAAATGGTTCTATATCGAAACCGTAATAAAGCGTGAGTGTTTTTTTTTCTGAGCGCCCATCTGAAAACTGTACACTAGGGTATAAGTCGCCGTAATCACGGTACAGCCTAATACTTGGCTAGATTAAGAAAACAAGCAAATGAAAAATAACAAATGTAAAACAAAAACAGGAACAAAGGCTAAGAAACAAGCTAAAAACAACAACAAATAAAAACAAAAAAAAAATAAGAAAAAAAGGAACAAGAAAGAATGGCGCTCCGGCGTCGGAGGAAGGCCAGCCTCCCACCGGTGCAGGAACATGCGACCTACAACAAGGAGTCAAATGAAGTGGAGGAGGCTAGCCTCCTCCAAAAAGTCATATAGTCCGCAAGTCTGTACAAGAACCCCTCCCGAGTACAGAGAACAAGCAGAAGCAACCCCACTCATTCCGGTACCGGTACAGGTAACGTCCGCGATGATCACCCAGACTCGGACATTCAACAAGAATGTGGCGAACAGTCTGGGGAAAAACGCAGTCGTCACAATAAGGCGCAGGCGAGCGCTATATTTGAATGGGAAAGTGATCACTATCATGGAGGTCATCGACTGCCGCCCAGCATAAATCAGGCTGTGGATCCGGAGAGCAGAAAGAAATATCGAGACAGGAAAATGAAGCAGTTCTCGGGTAGTGATGCGTAAATTCATCCATATTTAAGACACCTATCTCCAGCTCGTCGATCAGGTCGGCAAGAACCTGACCCATGAGATTGATCGAGAAGTCTCCCCAGAGGGGCCGTCTACTTTTCAAATCCCCGAGCAAGAGAGAGAAAGGGTCTCGGCAACCGTGCCACGACGCGGCGGAAGTCCCCCGCGTCGAAGACGGCTGCCGGTGGAATGTACGCGGAAATAACAGTACGCCTCGTATCCAGGTGCAGCTGCCCAGCCACTGCCTGAAAGGAGGTATCTAGAGCGAAGAGAAGAACGGAGACATCATAACGGGCGTAAATGGCGGGTTCAAATGCCCGGCCCCAATCCGTGGTGGTGGGGTCGCAAAACACTTATACCCCGGGAGGGTGGGCAAGGGTCATGCGCCCAGCATCGTCTCCTGCAAAAAGATACCCAAGGGAAAACGGGAGGAGACGAGCCTCCGCAGCTCTTCCTAGTTGGCCCGGAGTCCGCAGCAATTCCATTGAAGGAATATGGCCACCAGGCCTAAGTCGGAGGAGATGCAGGGGCCCTCTTCGAAGACAAGACCGTCACGGGAATGGCCGTAGGCTCCCGGAGGCACAACTCAGGGCGCTGTCGCCTTCGAGGACTTATCGGGGAAGGTTTGACTCACCATGCGAGTCTTTTCCTCCCTTTGCCTCGAAACCTTAGGAAGGCGTAGCGGCTTCGGAGGCGGGGGGGTCCCTCTTTTGTAGGATCCACCGTCTTCGAGCCCACTGGGTGTGGGCATAGGAGCCGAAGCTCCTTTAGTGCTGTCCTCCTTTCGGGGGGGGAAGCTTTAGGAGCCCTGGAAGATGGCCTCACGCCCAACTTCAGGGGTGTTGCCTTCTGTGAGTTTAATGACTCGGTGGAGGCGCGCAGCCGTTTCGCTTTACGGGAAACGGTCACGCTCTGTGGGAAGGTGGGGAGCCCTGGTTTTAGCCGGGGATAGGTGCGAACCCTTTTTCCCGCTAACTCTACCAGGTGAGCGCCCAGGGCGGGTAGAACCCACAGAAGGGTTCCGAATGGGCGCGGAAACGACCGTGCTCTTAGGCCTGGAAAGGGCCAGGAAGAGAGGGTGTCTTTCTTAACATTGAGCCGCGCCAGGACGAAGTCCTTAGCCTCGCGAAATGAGAGACGATCCTGGGCCTGAACGGCCAGGATTTCCTTTTCAAGGAAATAAATACCACATTGCTTCGAAAAAGCGAGATGCGGTTCTCGGCAATTGACACATTTGGCCACACACGATTTCGACTTATCGTGCGAGGCCTTGGAGCAACTTACGCAGACTTCGGGTAACCCCGACTTTGCACGTCTACAGGAGCGATTCATGTGACCGAAGCGATGGCAGTAGTAGCACCTCCACGGCAGTGGCACAAATGCCTTCACGCGGTAGCAATACCAACCGGCAGGCACGGTCGAACGTGACGAAGAGTGTAGGAGTGGGTCTCGAGGTTGGTCGGCTAGCTCTAATGTGAGGCGATCTATAAAGTAGTCCACGAGTTCCCTGGCATAAACTACTCCTTTCACAAATTTCATGCTAGAGTGCGGCGTCACACTCACCGGGGTGCCATCAAAAGTCCGAAGAGCACGAATCTTGGCCGCCTCGGAGGGATCCGACGCATTCGCTAGAAGGTTTCCGTCCGAGAAACTGGTCACCTTCGGCTCTCTACCAATTTGGCTAGATAGTGCTCTTCTCTGATGGAACATATTTCCCTTGGCCAACATGCTATAGGTGGAGCAAATAACTAGAAAGCTTTTTAAGTCAGCGGGGTCGAAAACGCCAGGTAACCTCTGAATGAGAGGCCCAGAGGTAATCAAGGCTCCGCTCTGCACACTTTTTGTCTTTGTCAAGGACTCCCCACCCGTGGAAGCACCGGGTCCGGACGTGTCGATCTTGGCTTGGTCTCATACCGAAACGGCAGCGGCCCAATCCATCCCCGTGGCTCCGGCGGAGGCAGAGGAGCGCTTAGTCTTTTTAGACTTCTTCCTCTGCCTTTTCTTTTTACAAGCGGAGGGTGGGGAATGAACCGGTCTCTCTACTCCGCCAGAAGGAGCCCTTAGGCAGGATGGACCGGCTTCAGCAAAATACTTCTCCGAGATGAAGGTCTTTCACTGTCAAAGGGGCACCAGCGGGAGGAGGAGGAGGTCTCTTCTCTCCTTGTGGATCCTCGGGGGCCCGAGCCGTCTGAGGAGAAGCTTGCACAGGGGCGGACTCAGGTTCTGTACTTGGCACCGAGCCCAGTTTCAACCCCAAGGAAGATCCTACCGTCTGGGGCTGGGTCACCTCAGGGACCATGTCCTGGGAAAATAAAAGTGGGACTGCCGCTAGTAAGAGGGCGACTCCAAAGAAGGCGGTTAGGGTGAGTCCCCTGTGCCCGTAGGCATGGGAGAGGATTAAGCCTCCTCTCCGGTAAAAGAAGTTTGGAGGGTCCCCTGAGAAAGTACAGGGAAGGGGGGGGAGGGAACCTCCGTTTCTACTGTGTAGCTACCCCAGGGCTGCTCCAACGGCGGTGAAGAGGAATGAACCGGTCTCTCTACTACACCGGAAGGAGCTCTTAGGCAGGATGGACCGGCTTCAGCAAAATATTTCTCCGAGATGGAGGTCTTTACTGTCAAAGGGGCACCAGCGGGAGGAGGAGGAGGTCTCTTCTCTCCTTGTGGATCCTCGGGGGCCCGAGCCGTCTGAGGAGAAGCTTGCACAGGGGCAGACTCAGGTTCTGTACTTGGCACCGAGCCCAGTTTCAACCCCAAGGAAGATCCTACCGTCTGGGGCTGGGTCACCTCAGGGACCATGTCCTGGGAAAATAAAAGTGGGACTGCCGCTAGTAAGAGGGCGACTCCAAAGAAGGCGGTTAGGGTGAGTCCCCTGTGCCCGTAGGCATGGGAGAGGATTAAGCCTCCTCTCCGGTAAAAGAAGTTTGGAGGGTCCCCTGAGAAAGTACAGGGAAGGGAGGGGGGGATGGAACCTCCGTTTCTACTGTGTAGCTACCCCAGGGCTGCTCCGACGGCGGTGAAGAGGAAGTCAATGTTTTTTTTTAATCATCGGGCATGGTGACCCTATTAGTAAGACGGGACGCAAACGCTAATCGGCCCATGTAGTAGCCTGCTCTGCGAGGGGTGAACGCAGGGCCGGCAAAAGCAGAATGCCGCCATTTAGGACCACACCTACCGCCCCGTGGCCAGGCAGCCCATCGGCATGGCGTCTCCACCTTAAGCAGGCCGTAAAATTGATAAGACTGTGGAAGGAGAGAGAAAGGGTATGTGAGGAAGGTGAGGGTGGGGATGAAGCAGGTTGTTAAAAACCCACCACCCCAAACCGGAGGTCAGGGGTGAGGGGGCACTGTCCCCTCCCCCCTCAGCCCGGATTCGGGATGGTTGGGAGAGAGGAAGCTGGTCAGCGTTTACCCTGTGAAATTAGAGGCCGACCAAAGTTGTGGGAGAGGTTCTATGGAAAGTGAGGAAGCAGACAAAGAAGAGAGTGCGTCAGAAAGAAGAAGAGGAGGCTAAGCTGGGGGCGAACGGGGCGCTGAGTCCAGTAAGCAAATCACCGTGCCCCTTACGGGGAAAACCTTCAACGGCATCCTCCGTCTCCG
Organism: Ceratothoa steindachneri; assembly: GCA_963969495.1. Lineage (NCBI taxonomy): Eukaryota > Metazoa > Arthropoda > Malacostraca > Isopoda > Cymothoidae > Ceratothoa > Ceratothoa steindachneri. Next base: position 172,240,634 of record OZ018325.1, on the reverse strand, counting down.
AGCTACTCAGTCCAACCTTGGGTGAGGGCGTAGGAACCAAGGCTCTTTTAGTGTTGTCCTCCTTTCCGGGGTCAGCTTTCAGAACACCAGAAGACGACCTCGCGACCACCTTCAGGAGTGTTGTCTCCTATGAGTCTAACGACTCGGTGGAAGCGCGCGGCCGTTTCGCATTAAAGGGAAACGGTCACGCTGGGGGATGGGGAGCAGGGCTGGTTTTATCCAAGGCTGGGTGGCGAATCCCCGTGTGCTTTTCCATTATTGCCTTCTGTTCTCACCATATTAGAGAAAAAGAAAAGGGAGCTATGGAAAATAGATACTATGAGGTTAATAGAAAAGTCTCCATAGTCCCCGTATGATCAGAAACATCCCAAATACGATCATTTACACATACTCGGCCTACAGATTCGTGGTAGGATGGGCCTTATATACTTACATCAAATGGTAGTCATCCCCTTTCCCATAAAAAGTAAAGAAAAACCTTTGGGTTGCTGTTATCTGCTTCAATTCACTTGGGAGAATCTGAAAGTGAATTTTCCCCAAATTTCAAGAACGATTGTGAGAGCTTGGAAACCAGAATTAGAAAGAGTATGAACCTAAAGTACAACGGATAGATATGCAGATTCTAAAACAAAGTGTACTGGCTATGTGAAATAATTTACTTACTAGCTCTAAAAACAACCAAAGAAAAGGCCATACCTCAATTTCAGCGCCTTTTTCATTTCTGTGGGCGTTAGCCGCCAAGTTGTGCTGGAAGAATATTCAGATACCTGAGGAAAAGAATTGCAGCCCTTACAAGAGGTGAATAATTAAAAAAAAAAGAAGATTTTTTTTCTGTTTTGAACCACAAGTCGTCAGAAAATGGCAATCTGATGCAGAATCGATCGAAATAGGACTTCCATCTGATGACTAACGAGAGGCAATGGGATTGAAGTAAGCTCATGGTAAGGTGGTATGTTTGTTATTGCCAATGCCACTATTTCAAACATAATTACATATTATGTGAATGGAGTCATCACCTCGGACAAGTCCTCTAGATTAAGCAGCGTTGCTATCTGAGTCAATCGGGCGAGGTGTTCTCGGACACTCCATTCAGACACTTGGGACAAGTAGCCGGCAATGGATCGGATCTCTCGGTCGAACTGAAGACCACCAAACTGAAATAAAAAATTGTGTTCAGGAAAGTAGAACAGAAACAACCCAAAAGGCATATATATGCTGGGAGAAATCGGACCTGTAGAAGCCAATAAATGAAAAAGGCGTTGTGACAGTCAAGAATAATTATAACACCTGCATAGTGGAAGTCTGGCACCCCTTAAACAAAACCCAAATGGTGTTCGATTCACTCTACTCGTTCCGAGTACAATGGACAAGCGATAATGACCCCACTCACCCCGTTACAGGAACAGGTAACGTGCGCGAAGATCACCGAAACTGGACATTCAACAAGAATGTGCCAAACAGTCTGGGGGACAAAACAGTAAGGTATAAGAGTGCGCTCCAGCAAATGGCGGTGCGTCCAGCAGGTGTGCCCTATTCGAAGACGACAGAAAGGGACCTGAAGTCATCGTCGCAGCATTGGGGAAAAGGCCAAGGGAATAGTGGCGACGCAATGACAGGTAACTTTTAAGTTTTCCTCGGCCGTCTCCCATCTTCTTTGCCAAGCAGCCCAGAGGGCTGACTTGATTCTTGATATGTAATCAGTGTGAGGAGGAATGAAACAATGGTAACGGTCGCCCAGTCAACGCAAATCTACAGGCACACTTATTCCCCACAATCCCAACATGTCCATGATCACAGGTGAAGATAATGTCGACATCAGACTGGCTCGCGGAAACCATGGAGTCGCCTATACCACGAACCAGGGGTGCGGTGATTCCAATGCCCAGAGAGAGGTCAGGGCGCTTTATAAATAGCAAAAGATCACAATCCGGTCTGCGAACCTGGCAGTGTATCGCTAAGGACACACAAAGAGAACCGGTCGTGTGGAAGTCTACCCCTACCCACCTTGGGTATTGGAGCCATCCGTGTACACTGGTACGGATTTCAGCACGACACGGAGTGCGCTCCAATAAGGCCGAATACAATACTCCCAGCGCTGTGGAAGCTTTGAAAGCAGAAGCGGGCAACAAATGTCAAATATGCTATCATGAAGGGTGGCGCCCTGGGCAGAAGCAAAGGCGTCACATGGCAGAGAACTACACAGACTTCTATCATGAGTTTCTTAGCGGCAAAGGCACCGTCGAGATCAGCAGCAAATGCAGTGAGAGCCGTTGGTGACTTAAATAGGGGACGGGCCCGCATGTACAAGCGCATAATGCACTATGTACGGCACAGAGCAAGTGGCATCGACAAGTAGGCTATCAATGTGGAATGTGCGGAAGTCACCTATCACCAGACAGAGACCGGTGTGGTGAAATGGAGTTCACCTTCCATAATACACGCTCGACTGCGGATGCTAGTTTTACGAATCCACAGTCGTTTTAAACGAACCAAGGATCGTTTAAAAAAGTAAAGCAGTATCCTAAGTGCTGAACGTCAAGGAACGAAGAATGTCGGGCGCGGGGACATGAGACCCTAAGGCTGAGAATATGGGCCTCCCAGGTGAGGCGTCGCTAGAAAACAAAACCAAGGAAACGGTGCAAATCGACCACTTCCAGGCGAACCCCGTTTAGGAACAAGTTCGGGTCGGGGAGTTGCCGTGAGAAGTGGATGGTGGCAGAAGTGCACCAATTTAGTTTTAGCCAAGGAAAACCGAAGCCTGTGCACTTCGGGATAGCGAGAGAGGCGGTTGACTGCTGTGCCAAAATAGATCGAAAAGTCGTCCACGTAGAGCGTAGCGAGAACATCTTCCGGCAGCAAATATGCGATACCGTTGACGCTCATGGCAAAGAATGTGACACTGAGGACACTTACTTGCGGGAAGCCCTCTTCCTGCTCCATTGGACCAGAGAGGGTTCCCAAACTAGTACGCGGAAAAGACGATCTCTCAGAAATAAAGATTGAGAAGAGTCCCCTAGCCACCATCATGTGGATAGTTTCCATGATACCGTATCGCCATGTGGTATCATAAGCCTACTCTAGATCGAAAAACACCGCGTTGTAGTGCTGTCTACGAAGGAAGGCCTCACAGACAGCATTTTCCAGGCGGAGCAGAGCATCCTATGTGGACTAGAACTTGTGGAAGCCGGACTGTGCATAAGACTGGAGGCCTCCGCTGTCCAGGAAAAAGGCAAAACTAACATTTACCAATTTCCTCATCAACCTGCACACGTAGGAGGTAGGTTAGAGAAATTGGGTGGAAGCTGGCCAGGGTAGAGTGGTCTCTACCCAAGATTTGCGAAAAGCGAATAGAGTAGCCATTCGTCAGGTGGCTGGGAGGATACCTTCTGCCCAGATCCTGTTGAACAGATCTAACAAGAATACCATGCCTCGCTCACCTAGGTGTCGGAGCATGACATATGAGACATCGTCCGGACCATGGGCGGTGTCTGCGCATGAAGCGAAAGCAGAATGCAACTCACTCAATGTTAACCTGTCATTGAAGGGTTCTCCGCCTCTGGATGTAAAGTCCAGTCAGCGTCCTTTAGCGACATCATAACGTGCAATGAATGCTGGCGGATGAGCATCTCGCTCGGCAAGAGAATGTGGACAAAGCGGTCGGAAAAACTGCCATGGACGTGGGGGTCCAGCGAGAACTCGCTCCAAATCTTTCGACTCGCTTCCACACCTCTGCAAGAGTGGCTTTTACGTTAAGTGAAGACAAGTATGTCCGCCGGGAAGAAGAGCAGGTGTAGTTTTTCTCTCTGTCCAATAACTTTCGCCAGGTAGTCGTTACACCTGATCTCATACACGACACTGGCCTTTACCTTGGTTAGGCGGCTTCGTAAAGTGTTGCTTGGTTTATTGGCCACGTCGATGTTGTGTGGGCGGAGTAGTCTTGCCAATGTTGGGACAAAGAGCAGGAGGATCACACTCTCTTACATACCAAAGACAGTGGACCAATATTTAGCATAATATTAGGTTGAGGAATAAGTTCTTGTGTTTTTTTAATGTTGTGTTGATTTAAGTTTTGTTGACGTGATTTGTGCACATATTAAGAAACAATAATAAATAATGAGAGCAAAATTTGTAAAGGTTAGGCTACGTCTCTTAACAGCGTAGACTATTAGGCTTTTGCTTAGGCTACGTCTTGTAGTTGAGTAATAAGTCATTGCGGTTTATCTAAAAGCTGTGTTAATTTAATTTTTGTTCTGTACCCTCAAAATGGAATGTCAAGTTGAAAGAAAGGCGCATTTTTGACACTTCTTGTTATTCATTTTCAGTGGAGATGGGAACAATGTAAACGCAGCCAAAGCTCGTCACGATATTTGTGCTGTGTACGGAGAAAATGCTTTATCAGAAAGGACAGCTCAATGGTGGTTTTTACGTTTGAAAAACGCTCATTTCAATCTTAATGACGAAGAACGTTCTGGCCGCCCCATTAAGTTGGATGAAGATTGATTGAACGACCTTCTTCATGAAAATCCTCATCAATCGACTAGAGAATTGGCTGTACAATTGGCGTGTGATCCGAAAACTGTAGTGAATCACCTTCATTCGATGTGGAAAGTTAAAAAACTCGGTGCATTGGTTCTGCACGCTTTGAGCGAAAGCAACAAACTCCAACGCTCCACCATTGCTGCAGGTTTGCTTGCTCGTCACAAGGCTACTCGTGGATATAAGGACATATTTCTTCACCGCATCATCACTGGCAACGAAAAGTGGTGTGTTTATGTCAACATGAACCATCGAAAACAATGGCTTAGCCCCAATAAAAAAAAACATTTCCGCAATTAAAGCAAGGACTTCATCCACGAAAGACGATGCTATGTGTGTGATGGGATTGTGGAGGCATCATTCCTTATGAGCTCCTTGCGAACAACGAGATTGTCAATGCAGAACTCTATGTTCAACAAATGTATCGACTCGCCGAAGCTATTCGTGAAAAGCGACCTCATCGACATTATGGAGTCCTTCTGCAACACGACAATCCTCGTCCTCACATTGCCAATATGACAAAAGACGCCATCCAAACGCTTAGTTGGGAAATCCTGCCGCATCCTCCATATTCGCTAGACTTGGCTCCATCGGATTTCCATCTGTTCCGATTGCTCTCCAACAATTTGCGCGGCGTTTCGTTCAATACTGATGTGGAATTAAGAACCTGGTTAGACGAATTCTTCGAGTCAAAATCCAGAGATTTTTATTGCAGAGGCATTGAAAAACTAGTTGAATGTTAGGAAAAAGTCGTAAATAACAATGGAGAATACATATTGATTAAATTGCATATTGTTATCAATTAAAAATGAAGTTTTTCTAAAATTGTTAATGGTAATGAATAAATTTGCTAAAACCGCAAAACCTATTCCTCAACCCAATAATAAATTCTTGGGTACTGCTGTAAAGTCACAATTTCATCGAAAATAGCAGACAGAGCCATTTTTACTTTCAACTCCATCAAACGCATCATTTTGAATGGATCTTTCGTATACTTGGAAAGAATCAGGTTAATCCACTCATCATATAAAGAACAACACATTTTATTCTTTACTGATATGAAGTACGGGAAAACCTGAAGTATACGAAGATATTAAAATCTTTTATCGAAATGTCGCCCGATTTCTACTCATAAATCTCATTTAATAAGAATGCAACACTGTACTAATTTTGCTAAAATTGTTTAATAAAAATCTGGTTAGAATAATAGCAAGAAAATTAATAAATCAAATACCATTCGATCATAAATGACTTCATGGTGCTTAAATAAATGCCCTCTCTCACCCACGGTCGAGTTTAAACCAATCTTAAAATGCTGGCGCAGGGAGGGTACGCAGGAACAAATACGTACCAAATATCTAGTACTCCTAAGAAATTGAAACCCTCTGGCGAGTCACAAACGATCATCAATGATTACAATCAGCTGAACAGATTGATCACCTAAATACCAACGGACGGTAAAACCAATCCTCACCCTGTTAAACGAAGACTTAAAAACGGCCTTTTCGAGTTGACTTGCGACTTCTTTGACCAGGATTTCAACCAGGGACTTGTGGTTCTCCGGAGTGACAAGGGGAAGGAAACTGCCCAGAAGCCCGTCCAGGTGTACCATCAATTCTTCACTGAAGGGGTCGTTGGCTTCGTATGAGCTGAACTCTTCCTGCAGCGATAGATTCAATATCCGGATATATAAATTCACACCATCTCACGTATATCTTAGTATGGTATTATAGTTAGTTTAAGGTGGGAAATGGACATACTACAACATAGGGCAACGTCGGAACACACATCCGGTGACTAAACATAGCCACAGTGGTTTAACTCGTTCGTGAGAGAAAAGGTGAGTTTCCACTCGGCTATGTTCATTTAGTGGGGAAAGATAGGTGAAGAAGGTGAAGAAGGTAAAAGATGTGAAAAATAGGTAAAAGGATGAAACGGACTCCAAAAGCAAAACTAGGTTCATTGTTGCTGTTGATCCAAGGTCCTTCCTTAAGGCCAGCCTCACGAATATTCACAACATGCTCCGGTGGAGTTCCTCGAAGCTGCTGGCCCCGGGGAGAACATAAGTTTGGAACAAGTTTGTACAAAAAAGACTGCAGGGACTCAGAGGTTGAAACTTGAACATCCCTTGTTGAGAATTTCGCAAGAAAAAGCAGGATATAACACTCAGTGTAGGGGCGGAAGGGAACTACCTTACGAATTTCCAGATGAAAAGATGGTCACTAATCAGTGCCTATCGTGGGCATGGAATTCTCTAGGATTTGATTAATCAAAGAAAAATGCTACCCCCACCTATTTTAGTGTACTGTCCAGAATTCGTACTTTTGATGAATGAATCCTTCGAACCCTTGAAGCAAGAGTTCAAGCCCGGACTAATACTCACCTCGGTGATGTCGTGTTTGATGGTGGTAAACGAATCTATCCACGATTTAACTTTGGGTTTTATGGCTGTCGCCTGAAGCTGCGATAGACCGAAATCCACAACAGTCCTGAACCGTACTGAGGTCCCCTTCAAATCACCTGTCATGGCAATGAGGTTAGATTAGGCACCATTGGAATCATGGGGCCTTTAATTACCCAAATACCCTCAAAATCACTTCTAGATCTAAACTAAACGAAAAAAATAAAACAGAACGAATAATGGTTCTACATGAACAGCAAAGAAACGATCGACTATGTTAAGTTCAGACAGCTCTTCTCTCTTGTTAACAACCTTACAAGTTATTTCGTACATGGGCATATGTGGGAAAGGTTGAAAAGACGTCCACCAATATTTCGGATTGAAGAGCTTTTGTATGAAATACGATAATTGGATATTTTCGCGTTTTTTTTTAAATTTCTTCTTCTATCCCCACCCCCTCTCCTCCTTGAGCACCATTATTGGATTACACAAATTTCCATTTGTTATCAATTATCGTCATTTTACGCCTTGATACTGGGTGCGATTCCCGGCGAGAGCGGATACAACACATTTCAATGCAGGTAGGAAACTATGGGTCAATCATCTCTCAAGAAAATTTTATCGACAAATTAAAGACGCCAATGGACAACCACAACATGCTGTCTTTCACTACTTTTTTTCGTACACACACTCACATCACTTTTGTTCACGAAATCGACGAAGAGCATTAGTTTTGTCCACACTCTTTTGAACCATCAGGTGTTTGTTCTTCCTATTCTTTTTCTTCCTGGAGAATGTTAGTTAATGTCATTCTAATCTTTATGTCTGTTTTATTATTAAGTCCAGAAACATAGCCTAAAGTTGAGAGAAATGGTTGGCGTTAGTAAATCAAATCCGTATCCTGGGTAAAAAGAGCTTAAGGATACAAGATGTAAAGGATCTCAGAGATGTCCTCTAAGAGCCCATCTGGCGATAGCCTACTTAGGCAGAAGTCGCCGTACTCACAACAGCCTACGACTAGGGTATAATAAAAGACAAATAACAATATGTAAATAACAAATAATAACAATAAAAAGGGTCAAAGACTAAAAAAACAACAAAAAAAGGCAGCAAGAAGGAAGCGCGTTCCGGCGTCCGGAGTATAGCCCCCCCCCCTCCCGCCGCAGGAATATGCGACCCACAACAAACAGTCAAATTAAGATGGAGGAGGCCAGCCCCCCTCCAAAAAGTCGTATAGACCGAAAGTCCGTGTGCACGAACCAGTCCAGTCCAGTCGCGAGTACAAGGGACAAGCGGTAGCTATCCAGCTCGTCCCGGTACGGGGACAAGTAAGGTGCGCGAAGAGTGGGACATTCAACAAGAATGTGCCGAACAATCTGGGGGACAACACAGTCGTAACAATAAGGAGCAGGCGAGCGCTCCATCAAATGGCGGTGCGTCCCGCGAGTGTGTCAAATTTGGAGAAAAAGAAAGCAGCTTGAAGCCATCACGGCATTGGGGGCGGGGGTAGATTCATGGGAACAGTCGCGGCACAATGGCATGCAACTTTAAGCTCCCATCTTTTTTGCCAGGCAGCACTGAGAGCTGGCATGATTCCTGCCATGTAAACGGTGTGAGGAAGAGCGAAACGCTGGTCTGGTCACCCGTCTTCGCAGATTCTCTGGCGCCGTCATTGACGTGCTCATTCCGCGCATTTCCTATTCTTACATGTCCAGGAACCCAACAGAAGATAATCTCGACATCCACCCGGCTTGCCAAAACCGCGACAACACGGATATCGCGAACCAGGGAATACGGAGATTCCGATGGCCGCTTTATGAGTCACTATAAATCACAATCCGGTCTCCGAACTGGGCACGTCGCGTTATCTCCAACATTGAGCGGTGTATTGCAACGAGCTCGACCGTGAAGACAGACGAGGCGCCTACCCGAGCCCCACTGGCTTAAAACAGAGGGGATAGGGCCTGGAAACCAACCCCCGTAGTCAAGATTCGAACGAGCAAAGGATCGATAAAAAAGTACTTCTAAATACTTTTTTATCGATCCTTTGCACGATATCAGCGTAACACGAAGTGTGCTCCCAAAAGGCCATACGCAATACTCCCGGCGCTGTAGAAGCTTTGGGAGCGAAGGCATGGCGACAAATAGTCCAGGGTGGCGTCCTGGGCAGAACCAGGGGCTCTCGAAAGAGTTTCTTAGTCCTAAACCCAAAGGGCACCGTCGAGATCAGCTGCGGATGCAGTGAGAGCTGTTGGCGACTGAGGGAGGCGCCGGCATCGTGCGTACAGGTGAATCATGCACTGTCCACGGCGGAGAGGAAGTGGCATCTCTCCAGCATCGAAAGGTATGCTCTCAATGGGGGGGCATGCGGAAGGCACCGGTTGCCAGAGAAAAGCTTCTTTTTTTTTTTCTTTTTTTTAAGGGGCTATCTGGCGACTGCCCAGTTAGGCATAAGTCGCCGTAAACAAACAGCCTGGTTCTAGGCTACTTTAAAAAATTGAACAGAAAACAACAATAAAATGAAATAACAATTAGGAAGCAATAACAATAACAAAACAATAACAAAAACAACAACTAAACCTAGAAAAATGAAGGAGAAGGCCGGCCTCCCCAAAAAGTCAACAAGTCCACCAGTCAATGTACACGCACTCGTCCCGAGTACAAAGGACAGGCGGTAGCGACCCCGCCCATCCCGGTACCGGGACAGGTAACGTGCGCGAAGATCACCCAGACTGCGACATTCGACAAGAATGTGTCGAACAGTCTGGAAGACGACGCAGTCGTCGCAATAGGGCGCAGGCAAGCGCTCCATCAAATAGCGATACGTCACACGAGTGTATCCTATTCGGAGACAACAGAAAGCGACCTGAAGCCGTCGCGGCATTAGGGGATAGATCCATGGGAACAGGCGCGGCGCAATCGCACGCAACTTTAAGTTGCCTTCGACCGTCTCCCATCTTCTTTGCCAGGCAGTCCGAAGAGCTGCCCGTATTCCTGCCATGTAGTCGGTGTGAGGAAGAGCGAAACGCTGATCCGGTCGCAGAGTCCTCGTGGACTCTTTGGCGCCCTCATTCCCCGCAATTCTTACATGTCCAGAAACCCAGCAAAAGAAAATCTCGACATTTGCCCGGCTCGCCATAACCGTGGCGTCACGGATATCGCGAACCAGGGGATGCGGAGATTCCAATGCCCTCAGGGCGCTTTGTGAGTCGCTATAGATCACAATCCGGTCTCCGAACCGGGCACGTCGCGTAATCTCCCGTACCGAGTGGTGTATTGCCACCAGCTCGGCCGTGAAGACAGACGCAGCGCCTGGCAGAGACCCGCTGACTTCAAACAGAGGGGATACGGCGTGGAAGCCTTTTGGGAAGTGTGCTCCCAAAAGGTCGAACACAATACTCGCGGCACCGTACAAGCTTTGGGAGCAGAGGCGTGGCGACAAATAGCCAAATGTGGTACCCTCCAGGGTGGTGTCCTGGGCAGAACCAGGGGCGCCACTGGCCCGAGAGCTATATCTACCTCTCGAAGGAGTTTTCTGGCCCTAAACCCAAAGGGGTTAGGGTATGACTGGCGTCTCTCGGCGGCATAGGCACCGTCGAGATCAGCTGCGGATGCAGTGAGAGCTGTTGGCGACTGAGGGAGGCGCTGGGCTCGCGATGCACTGAACGCGGCGCAGAGCGAGTGGCATATCCCCAGCATCGACCAACAGGCTCTCAATGGGAAAAGTGCGGAAGGCACGGGTCACAAGGCGAAGGCCAGTGTGGGGGATCAAATCCACCTTCCGCAATAAACGCTCGGCTGCGGATGCATAAAACTCGCATCCGTAGTCGAGCTTCGAAGAACAAAGGATCGATAAAAAAAGTAGGTCAGTAGCCCTATCAGCGCCCCAAGAGCTGAACGTCACGGAACGGAGAATATCCATGGCGCGGGTACAAGAGACCCTAAGACTGCGAGTATGAGCCTCCCAGGTGAGGCGTCGGTCAAATACAAAAACCAAGGATTTGGCGCGACTCAACCACATCCAGGCGCACCCCATTAAGAAACAAATCTGGGTCGGGGTGTAGCCGTGGATGGCGGCAGAAGTGCACCGCCTTAGTCTTGGCCAAAGAAAACCGAAACCTGTGCGCTTCGGCATAGCGAGAGACGCGGTTCAATGCCTGTTGGAGTCGACTCTCCAGAGTTGGCATCTGGGCCACGCCAAAAGAGATCGAAAGGTCGTCCACGTAGAGCGTAGCGAGAACATCTTCCGGCAGCACCGAGGTGATGCCGTTGATGCTCAGGGCAAAGAGTGTGACACTGAGGACACTTCCCTGCGGGACACCCTCTTCCTGCTCCTTTGGGCCTGAGAGAGCTCCCCCCCCCCCGTACGCGGAATCGACGATCTCGCAAAAATTCAGATATAAATACTGGGAGGTGACCCCTCGCCCCCATCGTGTGAAGAGTCTCCATGATACCGTATCGCCATGCAGTATCATAGGCGCTCTCCAGATCGTAAAAACACCGTGGCGTAGTGCTGTCTACGAAGGAAAGCCTCGCAGACGGCATTTTCCAGGCGGAGCAGAGCATCCGACGTGGAGTGGAACTTGCGGAAGCCGCACTGTGCACAAAACAGATGGCCTCCGCTGTACAGAATAAAGGCTAATCTAACATTTACCAATTTCTCCATCAACTTGCACACGCAAGAGGTTAGATAGATTGGACGAAGACCGGCCGGAGTAGAGTGATTTCTCCCCGGTTTGCGAAAGGCGAGCACAGTAGCGATTCGCCAGGAGTCTGGGAGAAGAGCCTCCACCCACATCCTGTTGAACAAATCTAACAGAAAGGACATGCCTCGCTCACCCAGGTGTCAAAGCATGGCGTACGGGACACCGTCCGGACTATAGGCGGTGTCCGCGCACGAAGCGAGAGCGGAGCGCAACTCCCTCACAGTAAACTTGTCGTTGAAGGGTTCTCCGCCTCTGGAGGTAAAGTCCAGCCGGCGGCTTTCCGCGACATGACGACGTGCATTGAATGCTGGCAGAGCAGCATCCCGGCTAGAGAATGCGGAAAAAGCGGTCGCTAAGGATTCCGCCACGACGCGGGGTCCTGCGAGAACTTGCCCCGAATCCTTTTGACTCGCTTCCACACCTCTGCTAAAGGGGTCTTCCCGTTAAGTGAAGACACGTATGCCCGCCAAGAAGAGCGGCGGGTGTGCTTCGAAACATACCGAAACCTAGCCCTAGCCCGACGAAATTCAGCGACAGTGAAATCGTTCGGGCGGCTCTTATAGCGCAGGTAGGCATAACGCTTCTGTTTGAGGGCCGTCTGACACTCGGTCAACCACCATGGGAGTGGTCGGCGTGCAAAACGGCCAGACGTCCTAGGAATAGTAGTCAGGCCCACGGCGATGAAGTTGCCGGAGAAGAACTCAACTGCCTCATCGACCGACCTAAACTCCTTGACTGAGATAGATAATTCAGTCATTTCCTGAAATGCAGGCCACCGCGCCCGCGCCAAGCACCACCGAGGTGGGCTCTCAGGCGGCAGTTGCCCTGAAAATGATATTTGAATGGGAAAGTGATCACTAAAACGCGCCTAGCATGGTCTCCTGCAAAAAGATAGCTAACGGGGAACAGAACGAGACGAGCCTCCGCAGCTCCTGCCAGTTGGCCCGGAGTCCACGGCAATTCCATTGAAGGAATATGCCCTCCAGGCCTAGCTCGGAGGAGACGCAATGGCCGTACGCTTCCCAGAGGCAGAACCCCGGGGGCTGTTGGCCGAACAAAGCGCTCAAGGCGCTGTCGCCTTCGACGACTTATCTGGGGAGGTTGGGCTCGACATGCGAGTCTTTTCCTCCCTCCGCCTCGAAACTTTAAGGGCGTTGCGGCTTCGGAGGCGGGGGGCCCTCGGTGGAGGCGCGTGACCGTTTCGCCTTACGTGAAACAGTCACACTGGGGGAAGAGGGGGAAGCCCTGGTTTTAGCCGGGGCTGGGTATGAACCCTTTTTCGAGGAAACAACTTCTGGGGTGTTGCCCCCTGTGAATCTAACGACTCGGTGGAGGCGCGTGGCCGTTTCGCCTTACGTGAAACAGTGACGCTGGGGGAAGAGAAGGGAGCCCTGGTTTTAGCCGGGGCTGGGTATGAACCCTTTTTGCCGCCAGCTTTACCAGTAGAGCGCCCGGGTTGAGTAGAGCCCGCAGCTGGGCTCCGAATGGGCGCGGAAACAACCGTGCTCGTTGGCCTGGATGGGCCAGGAGCAGAGGGTGCCTTTCTAACCTTTGAAGCATATGACGTCCCAGGCAGAGCCAGGCGCGCCAGGACCAAGTCCTTAGCCTCGCGGAATGAGATTCGATCCTGGGGCCTGAACGGCCAGGATTTCTTTCTCGAGGAGATAGGCACCACATTGCTTGGAAGAAGCGAGGTGCGGCTCTCCGCAATTGACACACTTGGCCACACATGATTTAGACTTATCGTGTGCGGCCTTGGAGCAATTTACACAGACTTCGGGTGACCCCGACTTTGCACGTCTACAAGATCGATTCGTATGGCCGAAGCGGTGACAGTAATAGCACCGCCGCGGCACTGGCACGAATGCCTTAACGCGGTAGCGGTACCAACCAGCACGCACTGACTCAGGGAGCTTGTCACAGTCGAACGTGACGAAGAGTGTAGGGGTGGGTCTCGAGGCCCCTCCCTGTTTTCTCATCACACGTTCGACCTTGACCGCCCATATGTCAGCCAGCTCTAAGGTGATGTCCTCAATGGAGTAGTCAACGAGTTCCCTCGCATAAACTATTCCTTTCACAAAGTTTATGGTAGAGTGCGGAGTCACACTCACCGTTAGTTTTGGGCCGCCTGTGTGCTTTCTTGGCACACCCCTGGGAAAGTAAAGTGGAGACTGCCACTTGTATGAGGAAGTCGGACTCCAAAGAAGGAGGTGAGGGGGAGTTCCCTGCACCCATAGGTAATGGGAGAGGACTAAGCCTCTTCTCCGGTAAAAGAAGTTTGGAGGGTCCCCTGAGAAAGTCCAAGGGGGTAACCTTTTCTGCAGTGGAGCTCCCCGAGGGCGGCTCCGATGGTGGTAGAGGGAGAGTACTTTTTTAATTCTCATCATTGGGCATGGTGACCCTTTTTTAGGAGGAGAGAGAGAGGGTATGTGAAGAAGGTGCGAGGGGGGCAGGTTGTTAAAAACTTACCCCTCCAAACCGGAGCTCATCGGTGAGGAGGCGTTGTCCCCTTCCCCATCGGCCCCGATCAGGGATGGTTGGGTGAGAGGAAGCTGGTCGGTGTCTACCCTGCGAAATTAGAGGACCCCCAGAGAAAATTGTTGGAGAGGTTGAAGGAAAAGTGAGGAAGCAGGGTAAGAAGACAGCGTGTCAGAAAGAAGGAGAAGAGGCTAAGTTGGGGCCGGACGGGGCACAGATACACAGTATTAATTTTGGGGAGATCCCCGTCCAGTTAGCGGAGTTTAGTGAGGTTGCCAGTTAAGTGCCAAGAGTCCTGGGCAAAATCAGCTACAAATGAGAACATATGAACTCACTAAGACAAGATTCAAGCTTGGCGGTGGCAGTCGGGGAGAGATCCTTCATTGCAGACTCAATAGTCTCACGGAAGCCATTCTCCAGGCTAATCACATGACGACCACTTATCTCACCATTGTTCAACGCCGTCTGAAACAAGACTCCGTCATTCTAATGACAGGTGGAAGGATCCACAGTTGAGGATTTTGCAGTGGTCGGGACTACAACATTGTAAGCCATTGCATAGAGGATTACTCACCAGGAAAGCTTGCCGAAGAGAATCAGAATCTGAGGCAGTTGAACTAATCTTCCCACTCTGGAGTGATGACTGGAACACGGTATACGCCTGGGGAAATGCAAGTCATGAGGAAATTTGATAGAGAAATGCTGTCAATCAGCATTTTTGCTGAATGAAAAAAATTAATAGAGGAGTGAAATGAATTGTGCGCAATAGCCACCTCAGAATATTTGTATCAGCCATAAAATAATATAAAATTTTTTATTAAGAGCTAGAAGCTTTTTTAAGGAGAAAAAAACTAACCAATGAGGATTTATCAATTAATGAAAGGAATTTAAGAGAGAAAAAAAAGAGTGTGGTGAGGGAGTAAGAATTCGCTTCATATGAGGTAATTAAATGCAACTAGACTACTAAAATGCATGAAATGAGCAGAAAGGCACAGCTTCAAACACGCTATCATTATAATAATCCAATGAATGTCGCTGGATCTGGTTGATGCAAGCTGCCTATTCTCTCCCTTACTATTTCTCCCAAGTTTCCATCTTTCCCACAAAGTGATGTCAGCAACATTATTTTTTCCCATTTCAAAATGGGCCTTCATGGCTGTGGTGTGCTACGAGGGGTGCGAATCGGTAGGGCAAAACAGAGGAAAGGGGATGGCTGTTTGTGGGGGGTGTTAGGACAAGTTATGACAAGTCAGGACCTGCAGCCGCACGCTCCTGCCTTGTCTATTTAAGAAGCAGTAGCTGATCGCAGATCGTCAGTCACAAATTTTTCAACAATGGAGAAGGTTGATCACCGCGCAGCGATCAAATATTTGACCAAGGAAGGCAAGAATGCCAAAGAGATCCATGAACGCATGGTTGCAGTGTACACCGACACCGCCCCTTCCTATGCAACCATTGCTCGCTGGAATAGGGAGTTCCGCCATGGTGGTGAGCCCCTTGAAGATGACTCCCGTCCAGGACGCCCGTCAGACGTGACCAACGAGGACAATGTGGCCCGTGTGGAGAGGATGATCCTCGAAAATCGACGGGTGAAGGTCGAAGAAATCGAGCGAGAACTTGGAATATCACATGGAAGTGTTATCAACATCATCCACGACAATTTGGCCATGACCAAGGTCTCTGCCCGTTGGGTCCCTAGAAACCTCACGCCCCATGATCGACTTCAATGTCGTCAAAGTCCACAAGGCCAAGAGTTGCACAAGCTGCCCTGCGCGAGTGCGGATTCGAGGAGCTCAACCATCACACCTACAGTCCAGATCTGGCCCCTAGCGACTACTTTTTATTCGGTCAGCTCAAGGCTGCACTGCGTGGATGCCGGTTTGGGGACGATGAAGATGTCCAGCTCGCCATCCAGGAGCGGATTGAAAAGCAGTCGAGAGATTTCTGGTTGTCGGGAATTCGAAGCCTCAGGGCCAAGTGGCGCAAGTGCATTGAAGTCGAGGGTAGTTATATTGAAAAATAATAAAACACTTTTCCTCATATCTCGTTTCCTTATATCCGAATTGCAAAACTTATTGACCGCCCCTCGTACCATTATATTTGCACCCCAATGCTCAAGACCACTCTTACAACCTGAGTGGTGGAGTGCACCTGCTTCCTCAGGCCATGTCGAAAAGTTGATACCAACTCAGTGAGCCAGACCTTCTACCTTATGAATACTCGGGTCGGGAGGACATGCTGCCAATGTAGGGGACAAAGCAGTCGTCGCAGTAAGGTGCAGGGAAATGCTCAATCAAATGGCGGTGTGTGCCCAAAATAACGCTCGTCTTGCAGCTCATTTCCCGCGGACTCTTTGGCGTCACCCTTCCCAGCAAACCCTACTTGTCTACACAAGGTACCCCCGTCTCCCACCGATTTGCGGAGTTAAGAATGAGAGAGACCATTAGATATCTAATCATCCCAGAATACCAGAGGCGAGGGAAATAATGTGAAAATAATAGCAATGGATCGTTTAGAAAACCACCGATGCATGTTTTAAGCCCACAACTGAATCATTATCTGAAACGGAATTTTATTGAGGCTGAAAATGACAAACCTGCGTGCGATCCAGGTAACCTTGGACAAGAAATCCTTTCCGGAGGGTCTGATGAAATCCAGCCGCGAGTTGACTCTCCAGAAGATCGACGGAATAGTTGAGAACAGCACAAACACCATCCACACTACTCGACGCAATTGCCCGTCTGCACAAGGAAAACTAGGTTGTTAGTTTTATAGGTAAAATTCTACCATATGTCCTAGAATGTGAAAGAAAAAAATTGGTAGGAGGTTTTACCACTAATCCACACTTATTTAATATGTTTTTTCCTTTAAAGGCGCCTATCTGACGAATGTCACTAAGGCCATAAGACGCCGTAATTAAATAGAACAGCCAATTACTAGGCTACATTAACCCCTCCCCTTTTCGCCCAAAACAATATAAACAGTAAAAAAAACAAAAAATCGAAGAGGAAGCATGAGACATACTACGACGACACAGGAAAGCCCAGCTCCTCTCGGCGCTGGAGCATGCGACCAACGCCATAGAAGGAAAGGAGTGCAAGATCTGTGTGCACTCACTTGTGCTGAACAAGAGGGACGAGCGGTAGCGACCCCGCTCGTCATGATACTAGGACTAGGACAGGCAACGTGCGCGAAGATCCTTTAGTGAACAAGAATGTGTCAAACGTCTTGGTGACAAAGCTGCGGACGCAGTGAGGAGTAGAGTAGCCCTACATCAAATGGCAGTTCGTCCTACGAGTGCGCTTAATTCGAAGACTCAGCAAGCGACTTGAAGCCGTGGAGGAAATGAGGGGTAGGTCAAAGGGAAGAGTTACGGCGCGATGAAAATCAACTGTAATTTCTCATCGGCCATCTCGCATCTTATTTGTTAGGAAGCCAGGAAGGCTGACCTGATTCCTGGTATGTAGTCAGTTTGAGGAAGAGCCAAACGCTGGTCTGGTCGCCAAGTCCTCGGGGCCTCTTGGGCGCCCTCATTCCCCCATATCTTCAGGGACCCAGCAGGAGATAATCTCGATATCCACCAGCACGGCCGTGAAAACAGAAGCGGAGCCTGGTAGAACCCCGCTGACTTCAAAGAAAGGTGATACAGCGTGGAGGTGGACCCCCTCCACACACACCCCTGGGTCTTGGATCCAGCCCGAAACGAAGTGTGCTACAAAAAGGCCGAACGCAATACACCCATCGTTGGGGAAGGTTTGGGAGCAGAGGCGTGGGGACAAATAGTCACAGGTGTTGGTAACCTCTAGGGTGGCATCCTAGGCAGAACCAGTAGCGCCATTGGCCTAAAAGCTACACCAGCTCTCAAAGGACGTTCTTAGCAGAGGGTTAAGGGTATGACTGGCGTCACTCGGCGGCATAGGCACCGTCGAGATTAGCTGTGGATGCAATGAGAGCCGTTGGCAACTGAAGGAGGCGCGGGGCTTACGCATAAAGGCGTATAGTGCATTGTGCACGGATCGAGTACACCTTCCGCAATATACACTGGGCTGCGGATACATAAAACTCGCATACATGATCGGTAGAAAACTAAAGCAGTAGCCCTATCAGCACCCATCTGGCTTAACTACATTAAAATATAAAACACAAAACCGAAAAAAAAGACAATGAAAACCAAAAAAACAAATAATCAAAAGTAATAAGAAGGAAGCACGCTCTGAGTTCGGGGGGAGTCCGTCTTCCGGCGGGGCAGAATTTTCTTTTCTTTTTTTAATTTTGAGGGCCAATCTGGACAAGGCGCCGCACACACAACAGAGCCTAGATTAAAAAACAAATAATGTATAGACAACAAATAACAACAGTAAAAAGAAAGACAAAGGCTAAGCACAGGCTAAAAAACAACAAATAAAAAAAGGTAAAAGGAAGGAAATGCGCTCCGGTGTCGGGGGTAGGCCCACCTCCCCCCGGCGCAGGAACATGCGACCCAAAACAAACAGTCAAATAAAGTGGAGGCCAGCCTCCTCAAAAAAGTTGTAAAGTACACAAGTCAGTGTGCACGATCCATCCCGAGTACAAGGGACAAGCGGTAGCGACCACGCTCTTACCGGTACCGTGAAAGGTAGCGTTCGCGAAGATCACACAGACTGGGACATGCAACAAGAATAAACCGAAGGGTCTGCGGGACGATGCAGTCATCACATTAAGGCACAGGCGAGCGATCCATCAAATGGCGGTGCGGCCCGCGAGTGTGTCCAATTCGGAGACGAAAGAAAGCAACCTGAAGCCGTCGCGGCATTGGGGTGTGGATCCATGGGAACAGTCGCAGAGCAATGGCACGTAACTTTAAGTTCCCCTCAACCGTTTCCCATCTTCTTTGCTAAGCCGCCCGGAGGGCAGCCCGTATTCCTGCCATGTAATCGGTGTGAGGAAGAGCGAAACGCTGGTCTGGTCGCCCGGTCCTCGCGGACTCTTTGGCACCCTCATTCCCCCCAATTCCATGTCCAGGAAACCAGCATAAGATAATCTCGACTCGTCAAAACCGTGGCGTCACGGATATCGCGAACCAGGGGATGCGGAGATTCCAATGCCACGAGAGCACTCAGGGAGCTTTGCGAGTCGCTATATATTACAATCCGGTTTCCGAACCGAGCGGTGTATCGCAACCAGTTCGGCCGTGAAAACAGACGTAGCGCCTGGCAGAGCCCCGCTGACTTCAAACAGAGGGGATACGGCGTGGAAACCGAGCCACTCTTGCGACTTGGAGCCATCCATATACACTGGCACGATTCCAGCGTGACAGGAAGTGTGCTCCAAAAAGGCCGAACGCAATACACCCATCGTTGGAGAAGGTTTGGGAGCAGAGGCATGGCGATAAATAAATAGTCAAAGGTGGTACCCTCCAGGGTGGCGCACTGGGTAGAACCATGGACGCCAACGGCCGGAGGGCTATAATGAGCTATCGAAGGAGTTTCCTAACCCTAGACCAAAAAGGCTTCCTAGGCTATGCCTGGCGTCTCTCGTCCGCATAGGCAAGGGCGAGATCATCTGCGGATGAAGTGAGAACTGTTAGCGATTGAGGGGGGCGCCGTGCTCACGCGTACAGGCGAACAATGCACTGTGCACGTCGCAGAACGAGTGGCATCTCCTCAGCAACGAAAAGTAGGCTCTCAATGGGGGACGTGCTGAAGGCACGGGTCGCCAGGCGAAGGCTGGTGTGGTTGATGGAGTACACTTTGCGCAATACACGTTCGGCTGCAGATGTATAAAACTCGCATCCGTAATCAAGCTTCGAACGAACAAAGGAAAGATAAAAAAGTAAGGCCGTAGCCCTATCAACGCCCCAGGCAATGAAGGTCACGGAACGAAGAATATCCATGGCGCAGGTAGAGGATAAACTACCGCTGCGAATATGGGCCTCCCAGGTAAGGCGTCGGTCAAATACAATACCAAGAAACGATGCGAGTCCACCACATCCAGGCGAACCCCATTTAGAAACTAGTCTGGCTCATGGTGGAGCTGTGTATGTCGGCAGAATTGCACGACCTTAAGTCTTGGCCAAGGAAAACCGAAGGCTGTGCGGTTCAGCATAGCGACAGACGCGTTCAATGCCTGTTGGAGTCGACGCTACAGAGTTGGAATCTGGGCCGCGCCGAGAGAGATCGAAAGGTCGTCCACGTAGAGCGTAGCGAGAACATCTTCCGGAAGCGCCGAGGTGATGCCGTTGAGGCTCAGGGCAAAGAACATGACACTGAGGACACTTCCCTCCGGGACACCCTCTTCCTGCTCCATTGGGCCGGAGAGGGCTCCCCACATCCGCACAGGGAATCGACG
This sequence comes from Ceratothoa steindachneri, assembly GCA_963969495.1. Classification (NCBI taxonomy): domain Eukaryota; kingdom Metazoa; phylum Arthropoda; class Malacostraca; order Isopoda; family Cymothoidae; genus Ceratothoa; species Ceratothoa steindachneri. Next base: position 172,220,186 of record OZ018325.1, on the reverse strand, counting down.
ATCTCGAAAAAATTCAGATATAAAGATTGAGAGGCATCCCCTCGTCCCCATCGTGTGGAGAGTCTCCATGATATCGTATCGTCATGCAGTATCATAGGCCTTCTAGAGATCGAAAAATACCGTGGCGTAATTATTGTCTACGAAGGAAGGCCTCGCAGATGGCATTTTCCAGTCGGAGCACAGCATCTGACGTGGATTGGAACTTGCTCAAGCTGTATTGTGCAGAAGACAGATGGTCTCCGATGTTCAGCAAAAAAGCTAATCTAACATTTACCAATTTCTCCATCAACTTGCACATGCAGGAGGTTAGAGATTGGGCGGAGTAGTGTAATCTCTCCCCACTTTGCGAAAAACGAGCACAGTAGCGATTCGCCAGGAATCTGAGAGGATACCCTCTACCCAGATTCTGTTGAACAAATCTAACAGTAATGCCATGCCTCGCTCACCCAGGTGTCGAAGCATGGCGTACGGGACATCGTCTGGACTAGGGGCGGTGTACGCGCACGAAGCGAGAGCGGAACGCCTCTGTAGGTAACTCCAGTCGGGGACCTTCCGCGACATCACGACGCGCATTGAATCCCGGCTAGAGAATCTGGAGAAAGCGGTCGATACGATTCCGCCACGGACGCAGGGTCCTAGATTGCGGTCACATTCTCCTGGAGAACGGGAGGGAGTTCGTGCGAGAACTTGCCCCAAATCCTTTTGATTCGCTTCCACACCTCTGCTAGAGGGGTCTTCCCGTTAAGTGAATACACGTATGCCCGCCAAGAAGAGCGGCGAGCGTGCTTCGAAATATACCGCAACCTAGCCCTAGCTCGACAAGAGTGAGGTCGTTATGGTGGCGCTTATAGCGCATGTAGGCATAACGCTTCTGTTTGAGGGCCGTGTCTTACGCGGCCAGACGTTCTTACGCGTTAAAACGGCCAGACATTCTGGAAATAGTAGTTAGGCCCACGTCGATGAAGTTGCCGGAGAAGAAAACGGCCTCATTCACCGACCTAAACTCCTCGACTGAGATAGAGAAATCAGTAATTTCCTGAAATGCGGACCACCGCGCCCGGGCAAAGCACCACCGGGGCGGTCTCATGGGCGGCAGCGGCCCAGAAAATGATATTTGATGGGAAGTGATCACTACCACGGTCATCGACCAATCTCCACCCAAAATCAGGCTGTGCATCCGGAGATCAGAAAGATAGATCGAGCAGGAAAATGAAGCGGTTCTCGGGCAGTGATGCGTAAACTCATCCACATTTAGGACACCCATCTCCAGCTCGTCGATCAGGTCGGCAAGGACTTGACCCCTGGGATGGATCGAGTAGTCTCCCTAAGGGGTGTCTACCGTTGAAATCCCCGAGCAAGAGAAAGGGCCTCGGCAACCTTGCCAAGACGCGGCGGAGGTCCCCCAACGTCGAAGTTTGCTGAAGGTGGAATGTACGCTGAACTAACAGTATACTCCCTATCCAGGTGTAGATACGCAGCTACTGCCTGAAAGGAGGCATTCAAAGTAGAGAAGAACAAAGACATCATGCGGGTGTGAATAGCGCATCCTCCTACCCGGCCCCAATCCCGTGGTGATGGGGTCGCATAACACTTATAACCCGAGAGGGTGGTAGGGGGCCCGGAGTCTGCCGCCATTCCATTGAAGGAGGTTTCCCTGCAGGCTTAGCTCAGAGATGTTGGGGCCCCTCTTCGAAGAGAAGACCCTCACGGGAATGCACGTATGCTTGCCGGAGGCAGAATCCGGGCGCTGTTGTCGAACAATGCTCTGAGGGCTCTGTCGCCTTCGAGGACTTATCGGTAGAGGTTGGGCTAGCCATGCAAGTATTTTCCTCCCTTCGCCTCGAAACCTTAGGTAGGCGGGGCGGGTTCAGAGGCGGGAGGTCCCTCCTTTCGAGGATTCACAGTCTTCGAGCTACCCAGCCAAGCACTGTGTGTGGGCGTAGGAGCCAAAGCTCCTTTGTTGCTGTCCTCCTTTCGGCCTCACGACCAACTTCAAAGTGTTGCCTCCTGTGAGTCTAACGAGCGACGCAAACATTCAATCAACGCAGCATCTTCCAAATCGAAACTTCGCTTTACATTCCCAGTGGAGCTCTGGCTAGCCTCATGGTGGATACAGTATTGGATTTCTGACGTCAAGGCTAGGGAGTTTAATACCAGCGTGTGCGGATACAACGAGCTGGCCGGTCCTTGGGTGAATACACTGATACTACCCCCGAAGAGGGAGTGAAACGAGATGACCGGTCCTTGGGTGAATACACTGATACTATCTCCGAAGAGGTAAGTAGTTGTACCATCGTCATCACGTACATAGCCAATCACAGCACAACATGCCCACTTTCTCCTCTGTCCCGGAACCCTGCCAATGGATACTAGTATTTCCCATGGGTGCTGCTAGTAAAGTGCATGTAATATGTTCTTTTTTCAATGAGCTAAGTAAAGTGGGGGAAATTATCTTCTTTTTTTTAAAGAAGTATAGGTAAAGTGCATGAAATTAGGCTGTGGTTGTTGTTTTTTCTAGTGAGTCCTATTTTAGAAGTAACCAACAAGTGTTGAAGGAAAAAAAGCGAAAACAAAAATATAATAATAATGAACTATTTAAAAAAAAATAACTAGGTAGATCATATGAAAAATAAGAGAGACGATAAGGTGCCTCAGGGTGAGGTATGCCTATAATTTGGACTGATTTTCCTCATCAAATTTAAGATGCGACGAGGGCATATTTAGCTGACATCCCTTTGCAGGGGAGTGAAAAAATAATTAGGAAAAGATGGTGAGGGGATGGGGGCAGTGGAAGAAGATAAATGGAGGGAGGTTAAAAACCACCACCCAGACCAGCAGCAAGTGGAGTGGTGAACCAGCCCTCCCTGCTCCCGCCGGGACCAGCGATGAATGGACGAAAGCTGGTCGGTGACTAGCCTCTAAAATTACCCATCCCCACAAATGTGAGAAGGAGCTCGCGAAGAAAATGATGAAAAATGGGTAAAATTCATGTCTATAAGGAAAAGGCATCGGTAGTTTCAATCTAGTTTCAGACTACTGGAGGCACTGAAGCTGGGAATGTGTACCGCTCTAGTGCCAGGTGTAACAGTCTACACAGGGAACCCTTTACGGGGGAAGGTATAATTATTTGCAATAAAATCTGACCAACTCCACCTAGTGATGCCCCAACCTAGTTCGGACGAAAAACGTAAGGCGCTAAAAGCGGACAAAAAAAAAGTAACGCCATCTGTATTCTGTTGAGCAGGACGCCCCAGCCCCCAGACTGATGTCGAGAAGGAAACTCATTTCGTGGCAGGGATAAGCGATACAACCACCCATCGGGAGGATTCTTGGGAACAAGGGGGGTGGGGGAGGGTAGTGCGCGCGCGCGTGCTGTGAAGACGATAGACAAGGCAGCCCTACACAGAGGGGGCAAAGCACAATGCATTCACCAAACGGTGGCCAAACCTATATGTCATCTCTCGCTTGGGATTAAACCTGGTGGTACCTGGACGCTATAAGACCAAAGCCTTATGCACTAGGCTAGCGAAGTAAAGAAAATATTAGAAACTTCATCATCTTCTTACCTAACACTTTTTTTGATAATGTAGAAAGCGTCGTCAACGAGGGAAGAAGTCTGGTTGGTGTGGTTGAGTCTCTCTCCGGAATCCAGCGCTACTGCCTTGCGGAAAGACTCGTTCAGGTAGAACTGCTCGAGAATCGTATAGGTGCCGATAACTACGGCCATGTCGCAGACCAACTGGGACCGAGAAAGCTTCGCTTCGAAAGCATCAATCCTTTGGCTTCTCACCTGTGAGTCCTCGACGCCAACTTCGTAATCACTCTGCGGGAGGACGAAAAAACAAATTATGGGTTGTAATTAAAAAATAATAAAACAACGAAGGTATCTCAGTCAAAGTTTATCTAAAGAGTTTCTTAAAATAAATTGATGTTAGGATATGTGCAAATGTGTGAAAAGTTCAAAGGTACATACATAGTCCAAGTAAACTACTTGGAGGGGAAGAACAACAAAAGAGTGCACCAATGTAAGTGTTAACAAAAGAATAATAATTTGCAAATTGAGAAACGGATTTCCGGGAAAAGTTGTTAACGACTACAAGCAAGAAGCTCAACTTTACTTCAAATCTTGATTATTTAATCATATTACACAGACACAATTTTGTAAAAAAAAAAGAAAAGTAAAAATACATGTGAAAAAGTGAAATGTTAAACAATTCCATAGTATAGTAATGAAAAACGAACTTTGTATTCTTATATAGGAGGGGGAATTATTAGATTTGCAGAAGGGAAAGATTTCAGGGCGGTAGAAAGGTATTTAAAGGTAGCGCTGTTGGGAGAGGACGTTGCTTAATCGTTTAAGTAAGGGCGAGAATGGAATGGAGAGAAAATTCTTATTAATCTCAGTGTTTTTAACTTGGGGCAGTAAAATAATGAGCTGGCTTTAGATAAACTTGTGTTAATGAGTTGAGGGGATATTTCAGTTCAATAAATATACGGAGTGTATATGTAATTTCATCTTTTAAAGAACGTGAATCATATTCTATAATATTCTCTTAAGAACATAAATACTGCAATGACCTTTTTAACATTTACATCGTGATGCGAGAATAAATGTATTAGAATGGGTCGGTTTCTAATAATTGCTAGTTCTTCTTGTGTTGGCGACACGGGGAGATCATTGGAAAAAAGGTTATATGAACACAAATGTGATGTCAGACGAGCAAGTACTACATGGATTGCGTGCAGGCAGCTCCTCTAGGTCCCAAGTGTAACAAGCTACACAGGGTATCCTCCAGTGGGGTTACCATTGGAGAATGCTCACTCTCTGCTATGAGAATTTTAGAGTGGACTTAGAAATTACAGGATGGGGGGCAGAAGTTTTGTTGTAGGCAATAGCCTACAAGGGCACAAATTGCCGCAATTATCCTATAGCCTAATGCTAGGCTAAAAAAAACAAAAACACGACCAACTCCATAAAAGAGAGGAAGCACGCGCCAGGATCGCGAGAGCATGTAACTAACATCAAAGAGAGTAAAATAAAATGAAGAAGGCCAAACTCCACAGGTAAATGGTCATGTATATTGTGCATGAACAAGTACCGAGTAGAAGGAAGTAGTAGTGGCTCTCCGATTGTCCCAGTACCGGGACAGGTAACCTGCGCAAAAATCATCCAGACTCGGGGACAAAGAAGAGGTCGCAGTAAGGTGCAAGGGAGCGCTCGCTCCATCAGATGGCGGTGCGTCCCGCGAGTGTGTCCAATTCGAAGACGACAGAAAACGACCTGAAGCCGTCGCGGCATTGGGGATGGATGGAGGGGGCGGGGGGGGGGGGCATAGGAACAGTCGAAGCACAATGAAATGGAACTTTAAGTTGCGCTTGGCCGTCTCCAATCTGCTTTGCCACAGGGTGTCTACTTGTTTGGTGATTTTGAATTCAAGGACTGGTTTTAGCCATTGCTTTTTCTCTTTAAATTATTAGTTACACGACCCTTGTATGTTTTATTACATTTATGAGACCATTTTTTTAATTAAATAATTTCTATCATCAAAAACTATCCATTTCATGAAAATTTAGTACCTACATTTGGAAATGCTTCCATTTTCATGTATAAAAATATATTTTAAAGCATTTATTTTTACTCAGCCAGCCACACAATTACCTAAATTATACTTAGCAAAAATATCCATTACTTTCCACTCTTCATACCAAAAATTTTTTGTTTCAAAATGACCCCCGAACACTGAATCATGAAGCATTTAGGAAAAAATCTGAAATATTTCAATTGAAAATTAAATGTATTACAAAATAGAATGAACATTCATGATTCAGAAGTTACCTTTTAATTTATTTTTTATTTAATCATACTTGATGGTTACAATTTCTTATCAAGAAGACTCATTTTTGCTTCAAAATCCATTTTTAGTCTTTCTCATCTTCTTTTTCTTTGATCAGAACATTAGTTCATCTTTTTTTGGCTTCCATCTCTGTAAGACTTTTGTCTCGTTTCCTTTTCTTTTCAAGATCTTTGTATAGGCGAGAAGAATTCCTAACTGCATGCATAAGTGTCTTAGTCACTTTAAACTCAGTTAAAGGCTTAACAGTTGCAACCAAGGCATCGTGTACAACTCTCTGAGCAATCATAGACTTCTGTTGAAGATTTTCGACTAAGATTTCTTTGTTAATATTGAAACCCCGTTCGACAGCTGCTTGTCTGTGATTTTTTTTTTACTACAGCTACTAAGAAGTTCACTGCTTCCTTCCGAAAGTGAAGAGTGTCAGTATTAGTCAGATGTTCTTGAACTTTTCTAATCTCTTCTTTAACAGCGAAGCTGAGATCCACTTTTTCAACAGGTAATTGGTCAGAGGGATGGTTAAATCCAGACAACTCAGCTGCTTGAAAGATTTTCCCTCAACTAAATCTTTCTTGGGGAGTCATTTTGATAACGGACCACAAATCCTTCCAATTCCGATGAAATCTTCAGAAAAAAAAGCGATCTTAGCATATAGAAGCTTATTGCACAGAGCTTCTTTCATCGTGACATATGATGCACCTTTTGGTCTTTCGTGAGTATTCTTGATTGTTTCAACAAACATATTGACTTTGGGGAGAAGTCTAATTGCCCTTCGTGCAACTTGTGTTTTCTACCCATCTTGTTGAGCAAAATTTCATAGGGAAAGCAGATTGATGAACTTCATTTGCTTGCAAAAACAATGTTCGTCTCATTGAAGAATCTTTGAAAACATAATATAATGTAGACAAAATCAAGTAGAGGAGGAGAATTGCCACTTCTTTCATCAGCATTCAACAGCCTCAGAAACTTATAGTTAACGTTCGGGCCGTCTATTGATACCTGAATAATTTTTGACTGGTCGAGATTCTATACCCCTTCATTAAAAGCTTCTAGCAAGTCTTCAGCTCTTCCTCTACTCAGAAAAACTGAAGTAAGGTATCTAGTAATGATTTTAGTCCCCTGCATCAAATGGACATGGATATCCATCTGACCATATTGTGTGATCTTATTAAGGGACTCGTCAAATGAAATAGAGTTGAAGGAACTACCAGCAAAAAACTTAGGCCAATTCACCAGCAAAATGAAAAGAAATACCATGTTATCATGTGAATTTGAAAAATCAAATTTGAACAATCACTCAAAGATTTATTTTTTAAATTCAAGGTCCATCTACCTTTTTCAAGGATTTCAAGGTCAAACAAATAAATTCAAGGATTTCAAGGGCAGTGCCATGCACTCCGGAGGACTAACCTGATTCTTGCCATGAAGTCAGAGCGAGGAGGAGCGAAAATCTGGTCTGGTTGCCCAGTTCTCGAGGACTCTTTGGTGCCCTCATTCCCTACATATCCAGGAACCCAGCAGAAGATAATATCGACATCCGCCTGGCTGGCGTACCCGTGACATCACGGATACCACGAACCAATGGATACGGCGATTCCAATGCCCCAAGAGCACTCAGGGTACTTTGTGAGTCGCTAAGATGACAATCCAGTCAGCGAACCTGGCGCGACGCATCATCTCCCGTACCGAGCGGTGTATTACAACCAAATCCCCCGTGAAGACAGACGCAGCGCCTGGTAGTCCCGCTGACTTCAAACAGAGGGGATACGCTGTGGAAACCAACTTGGAGCCATTCGTATACACTGGTACGGATCCAGCATGACACGAAGTATGCTCCCAAAAAGTCGAAAGCAATACTGTCGCTGCTGTGGAAGCTTTTTGGGCAGAGAGGGTGGAAACAAATAGTCAAAGGTGGTACCATCCAGGGTGGCGTCCTGGGCAGAACAAAGAAGGGCCAACGGCTCGAGTGTTCCACCGAACCCTCGAAGTTTCCTAGCTCTAAACACAAGGGATTAGGGTATGACTGGCGTCTCTCGGGGGCAAAAACACCGTCGAGATCGGTTACGGATGCAGTAGTAAGAACTGTTGGATATTGAGGGAGGCGACGGACCAGCGCATACAGGCGAATAATGGACTGTGGAGGGCGCATCTCCGCAGCATCGACAAGTAGGCTTTGAATGGAGGAAGCGCGAAAGGCACCGATCGCAAGGCGAAGAATGGTGTGAAGGATGGAGTTCACATAGCACAAAACACGCTCGGCTGCGGATGCATAAAATTCACATATGCATATGAGTTTCGAACGAATAAAGGATCGATAGAAAAGCAAGGCAGTAGGCCCAGGTGCTAAACATCAAGGAAAGAAGAATGTCCATGGCGCGTGTATGAGAGACCATAAGGCTGCGAATATGAGCCTCCAAGGTGAGGTGTCGGTCGAAAACAGGAAGGAAACGGTGCGACGCTACCACTTCCAGGCGAACCTCGTTTAGGAACAAGTCCGGGTTGGTGTGGAGCCGTGGATGGCGGCAGAAGAGCACCACCGTATTTCTTGATTCAGGAAGACGGAAACCTGTGCGCTTTGGCATAGCGAGAGAGGCTTTTTAATACCTGTTGAGGTCGACTCTCCAAGTGATATCTGGGCCACACCAAAAGAGATCGAAAAGTCGTCCACGCAGGGCGTAGCAAGTACATCTTTCGGTAGCAGCGAAATGATATCGTTGATGGTCTGGGAAAGAATTTCACACAAAGGATACTTCCCTGCTCCGTTGAGCCAGAGAGGGCTCCCCCCCCCCTGTACATGGAATCAGCGAATTAGGAGGCGTCCCCTTGGTCTTATCGTACGGAGACACTCCATGATACCATATCACTATGCGGTGTGATAAGCCTTCTCCATATCGAAAAAAAAACACCGTAGCGTAGTGAGGTGGACGAAAGGCCTCGCAGGCCCTATTTTCCAGTTAGAGCAAAGCATCCGACGTGGAGTAGACTTGCGGAAGCCGCACTTTGCAGAAGCCATATGGCCTCGAAATCCAGGAAAAAGGCTTAGTCTAACATTTACCAATTACTCCATCAACTTGCACAGACAGCAGGTTAGGGATATTGGGCAGAAACCAGCCGGAGTAGAGTGATCTCTCCCCGGTTTGCGAAAAGCGATCACGGTAGCCATTCGGAGGGAGTCTGGGAGAATACCCTCTACCCAAATCCTGTTGAACAAATCTATCATAAAGGCCATGCCATGGTAATCCAGGTGTCGAAGCAAGACATACGGACCAGGGCCGATGTTCGCGCACGAAGCGAGAGCGGAACACAACTCACTCAATGTAAAACCGTCATCGAAGGGTTCTCCGCCTCTGGAGGGAAAATCTAGTTAGCGGACATCACGACCAGCATTAAATGCTAACGGAACAGCATCCCGGCTAGAGACTACGGAGTAAGGGGTCGCGAATGACTCCGCGAAGGATGGGGTTCTATTCACCTGGGGAAAGTCCCCAAGCCATTTGAATTTCTTCCATACGTCGGCTAGAGAGGTCTTCCTGTTCAGTGAAGAGACGTATGCCCTCCAGGAAGAGCGGGGGGCGTGCTTCGAAACATACCGGATCCTAGCGCTGGTTCGATGAAATTCACTCAGAGTGAAATTGTTTGAGCGGCACTTATAGCGTATGTAGGCATAATGCTTCTGTCTGAGGGCCGTCTCATACTCTGCGACAGCCAAGGAAGCGGTCGGGGTGCAAAAGGGCCAAGCGTTATAGAAATAATAGTTAGGCCGAAAGCGATGAGTTTGCCGGAGAACTCAACGGCCTCATCCAATGACCTAAACTCCTCGAGAGGGACAGAGAAATCAGTCATTTCCTTAAATGAGTACCACTATGTCCGCCCCCAGCTTCAACGGGGGGTCTCTCAGGCGGAAGGTGTCCACAAAATGTTATTTGAATGGGAAAGTAATCAGTAGCATAGGTCATCGACCAACTGGGATACAAAATCAAGCTTTACATCCTGGTAGTACAGGAATAGATCAAGACAGCAAAATAAAGCGGTTCTCGGTCAGCGATGCGTAAACTTATCTATATTTATGACACCTATCTGCAGCTCGTCGATCAGGTCGGCAAGGATCTGACCCCTGGTATTGATCGAGTAATCTCCCCAGAAAGTAGAAACGGCCTCGGCAAGCGAGCCACAATGCGGTGGAAGTCCTCCGCGTCGAAGTCGGATGAGGGTGGAATGTACGCAGAAATAACAGTATAGCTCCTATCCAGATACAGCTGCACTGCTACTGCCTGAAAGGAGGTATTTAAAGGAAAGTAGAACGGAGACATCATGCCGGGTGTCCCGGCTCCCATCCGGTGGTGGTGGGGTCGCAAAACATTTATACACTAGGAGAATGGGCACGGGGCACGCGCCATGCACGGTCTCATGAAAAAAAAGAAAGCTAGCGGGAAACGGGAGAAGACGAGCCTCCACAGCTCCTCCCAGTTGGATCAGAGTCCGAGCCAATTCAATGAAGCAATATGCCCTCCAGGCCTAGCTTGGAAAGGATGCGGGGTCCTCTTCGAAGAGAAGACCCTCACGGTTATGGCCGTACACTTCCCGGAAGAAGAACTCCAGGAGCTGTTGGTTGGACAATGCGCTTTGGATGGGGGCGTAGGGGCCGAAGGTTCTTTAGTGGTCCTACGTTTAGGGGGCAACTTTAGGAGTGCCTCACGACCACCCTAAAGGATGTTGCCTCCTGTGTGTCTAACGACTCTGTGAAACACGCGGCCGTTTCGCCTTACGGGAAACGGTCCCGGTAGGGAAGGGGGGTACCAAGGGTAACGCCGGAGTGCGTAAAGTGAGAGCGGAAGGATTCAGAATGGGCCTGGAGAAAAGGGTGCCTTTGTTTAAAATTGAGGCATAAGACGTCCCAGGCAGCGCCGGTCGCGGCAGAACCAAGTCGTTAGCTTCGCGAAATGAGACACTCGTAACCTGAGTGGCCAGGATTTACTTCTCCAGGAGATACGCACCACATTGCTTCGAAGAAGCTGTGTACGGCTCTCCTTAATTGACACACTTGGCCTTACACGATAGGAACTTATAGCGTACAGCCGTAAAGCAACTTACACATACTCCGAATAAGCCCAACTTTTCACGTGACGGGAGCGATTTATATGGCCAAAGTGGTAGTAGTAGTAGCACCTCCGCGGCAGTGGAACGAATGCCTTCACGCGGTAGCGATACCAACCAGCACACACCGACTCAGGGAGCGGTAACGGTCGAACGTGACGAAGAGTGTAGGGGTGGGTCTCGAGGCCACCCCTTTGTTTTCTCATCACATGTTCGGCCTTGACCGATCCATGGCTGGCCAGCTCTAAGGTGATGTCTTCTAAGGAGTAGTCCACGAGTTCCCTCGCCTAAAATACTTCTTTCACCAAGTTCATAGTAGAGTGCGGCGTCACACTCACCGGCGTGCTATCGAGTGGCCAAAGGGCATTACTCATGGCCGCCTGAGAGGAATCCATCGCATTTGCCAGAAGGCTCCCGTCCTAGAAACGGGTCAACTTCTGCTCTCCACCAATCAAACTAGCTAAAGCTCTCCAATGATCAATCATGTTGCCCTTTGCCAAAGTGCACTTCCGGGCCCCCCGCCCGGAAGTGCTCTCGTTGCTTGCCGAAACGGCAGCGGAGCGGTTCATCCCAGGGCCACCGCGGAGGTAGAGGAACTCTTAGTCCTCTGTCTTTTTCTTCCCGTCCTTTCTCTTTTTGGGCTAGGAAGGTGAGGAATAAACCTGCTTACCTCTAGCACAGCATGGAGCCCCTATGCCGGACGGACCAGCCTCAGTAAGATCCTTCTCCAAAATGGAGAAAGTCTTAGCTGTCAATGGGGTACCAACCGGAGGAGGAGGTTCCTCTTCCTCTTGTCAGTCCTCGGGGGCTCAAGCCACGCGAAGAGAAGCTTGCACAGGGGCGGATCTAGGTTCGCTATTTGGCACCAAGCCCTGGTTCGCCTCTATGGGAGATCCTGCAATACGCAGATGGGTCGCCTCCAGGACCATGTCCATCTCAAGGTGGCCTGCAGGTGGCGGCCAACACCCCTCAGGCATCACGGATCCCTATCGAGGACTCTTCTTGTATCGTCGACCCTTGCAGGCTTCAAATGCAGGAATGCGGGACGCCATGGGGCACGGACCGACGCGCCCTGCTCTTCATTGCCCCCCTAAGGAAGTTGGCCCTATCGAGTCGCTCCCACCCGTAGCGGTCAATTTTGGGCGGTTGCTTGCTCTCTTGGTAGTCCCCTGTAATAGGAAAGGAGGGACTCCCGCTGGTAGGGAGGAGTCACGCGAGGGCGACTCCAAAGAAGGGGGTGAGGAGGAAGCCACCGCACCCGTAGAGCTAGGAGGGGAGCAAACCTCATCTCTTTTAGAAATAGGTTGGAGGGGCCCCTGAGAAACCACAGGGGGCCACCTCCTTTTCAGAGGTGGTGCTTCCCGAGAGCGGGTTCAAGGATGGGAAAGGGGAAGCCCCTTTTGCCGAACTGCGATGGCGAGAGGGAGTATCGCCACCGGTCGAGGGAGTGCTTCGATTTTCCTCGTCTTCCCCGGTACCTAGGGAAGTGGGGGGTGGGCAGGGCCGCCCTTGGAGGCGGATCTCCATGCACTTTCCTACTATTCCTTTCACTTATGGCCATAATATAAAAAGGAACTCATGGAAAGTAGAGACTATGTCCTCCCAATGACTTGGGAGGTTAAGGTTAGTCTCCCTAAGATCAGAAATTCCAGAATGTGATCATTTACACATAATCGGTCCCGGTCCAGCGTTGATGGGCTTTGCCAACCCGGTCCGCCATTTAGGGAAAATTGTCCTGGAACTTTAACCGTAAACGATGATGCCGGTGTAGCCACCTTTTATGTGTACCTACTGGAGTAAGGTGAGCAGAGTCGACGGCCACAACACACCCGGTACCTAATATTTGCCTTAGCCAGCGGGCTTTCGGTCCTCGCAGCAGGTAGGGATACCATGGTTTACACTGCCACTTGAATAAGGTCCATACCATGAGGACGAAAGTGCACCGGGCAACCAGAACGTCTGTAGATAGAAGAGCAAGTTTGGAAAGCGGTAGGAGGATATGTAATAAAGAGAAGAAGAGATAGGCGGGCCCACTAACGAGCAGGGTGGGTGATCACCTATTATCATCATAGCCTGGTGCTATGTGATACCAGAATGGCATGTAGTCCACCAAGGCACCATGGCAACCAGACCGAACTCTGTCTAGGTGGGAAAGGTCTTCCGGGTACAAAGTGCATGTACGAGTATAAAAGTTTGAGGGGGTAGCCGGAATAATAAAAAAAAATAATAATACACAATAATAATAATAATGATGATACAATAAATAATAATCATAAATTTTTAATATAAATAATTAATCATTAATAATAATTAATAAATACTAATAAAAGAAAAATAATGTTGATAATTAATAATAATAAAAAGGTAAAGTAGTGCTGAAAGGAGGTGAGGGTAAAGCGCACCCACATCTTTCCGAGGACCCATCAGTGTGTTCAAATCAACTCGGTGAAAGGGCTTCCCTAATTTGCAGTCAGAACGAGACAACGTGCACCTCCTCCAGGTACCTAGTGTAACAGGGTAGACAGGGTACCACCCTGCAGGGGTCCTGGAACACAGTAGTAGATAATCTGCGGGGGTGGCATCACAGATACTATGAAGAAGGGCGTGTGGAGATTCCACTGCCACGAGGGCACGAATGTGCTCTGCCAGTCACAATTGGCAGTGCGTAATCTTCCGTACCGAGCGGTGTATTGCAATCGGCTGGGCCGTGAAGAGTTCATTCAATGCGCCAGACCTTCCTTCCCTATGGACACTAAGAGGCGAGAACGCGTCACTCCTTCAGGTACCAGGTGCAGCAGTATACACAGTGAAAAAGAGGGAATTCTCGAGACAGCATCTCCACACCGAGGCAACCACATTTAGTTGTCTTCTAAAGCACCCAGCCAGCACTAACTTGAGGGTCTTCTACCAATATCACAAGGTGAAAATCAAAATGGAAAAACGTGTACAATGATAAGAAGGACAAAGACTTATAGAAAATTGCCACAACTCGAAATACTGAGGCAGGTAGTGGGTTTCATTAAGATAAGTTTGTACATACAAACAGTACGAACTTGGAGCGCAAGCAATCATGGAGGAACTCACCGCCACGCGCCTCTTCAGAAACCGTAGGTACAGCTCGGCACGAGCGTTCATAAGTGTCAGCTCGCCCAGGAGGGTATCGAGGTCGCGAGGATCAGGAATCTTGTGCTTCTGTTCCTTGACACCAGAACCTGAAGTCGACGAAGCACCAGTTGACCTGAGAGATTTAGAAAAGGATGATGGATGGCTACACTGAGTGGAAATATCGCTTCCGATTGCCGCGCAGTTAAGTCACATTGGGGTGTGATAAGAATTTTTTCTTTAGAAAGCGTCCATCTGGCGACTGACAATAAGGGTATATAAGTTGTAATAATAAATTAGCCTATTACTAGGCTACATAAAAACAAAACAAAACAAAAGCAAGAAGATGGAATCACGCTCCAGCATCTAGCGGAACCCGCATTCCCTCGGCTCCAGAGCAAGCGACCAACACCAAAGAGAGTCAAGTAAAATGAAGGAGGGCAGCCGTCTCAAGTCAAAAAGTGCACAGGTTTGTGTGCACGAGCCCATCCCGAAGACTAGGGACAAGCGATAGCGACCCCGTTTAGGCCAGAAACAGGATGGAGCCACGATTCGAGTTGGCTTCTGCAGCGGTTGTCATCCTACATTGTAAATTAAAGATTTAAGGAAAGAACAAAATGGACAGCTGCCAAACCTCAGTGAATTCTAGATTGGGACAAATTAATTATAAAAGAGGTACAAGACCACTATGAGATAAAAAAATAAATAAAATGAAGCTTTAAAAAATTCTTCAGTCAGAAGAAAACAAGGGGGGAGAAGCAAGGGATACTTGATAGGGTCGGGCAACAGGACGACCGGAGAGCCAGGGGAGACTTAAGCACCAACCGAAACAAGATGGCCGTGGGTAAGTCTCGTGTGATCGATGCGAACGAGGCAAAGGGCCACTTCTAAGGACCGGGATCTCTGAAGGCTCGAGGGCCAAGAATGGAGAGTCTTTAATATGATGTAATTAAAAGTATGAACTCCCATCCCATTCATTCTGACACAGACGAAAAACATCATTTATAGAAGGAAAAAAGCGCGGAAAGGCAAAGCGGGGTTAGCCAGGGCCCGAGGATAGACTGAACGGGCTAGCTGATCAGCCCTCTCGTTGCCCACGACGCCTACATGCCCGGGAACACAAAAGCTTTTTTTCACCCATCTGGCGACTGCATTTAAGGGTATAAGTAATCGAAAGTAAAATTCTAGCCTGGTACAAGGCTATTCTATAAATCGCAACAAATAAAAAAAGAAGAAAAAAAATTACAACTAAAAAACAAACAAAAGAAGGAACAACGTTCCAGCGTCGGAGGCAGACCAGCAGCGTCCCGGCGCAGGAATATGCGACCTGCAACAAAGAGTCCAACCTCCTCCAAAAAGTCAGATAGTCCTGAGTACGGGGGACAAGAGGTAGCGACCCTGCTCATCCCGATAGCGGGACAGATAACGTGCGCGAAGATCACCCAGACAAGGACATTCAAAAAGAATGTGCCGACAAGTCTAGGGAACAACGCAATCGTCGCAATAAAATGCAGGGGAGCGCTCCATCAAATGGTGGTGCATCCCACGAGTGTGCCCAATTCGAAGACAGAAAGCGATCTAAAGATGGCAGGGTATTGGGGGTTTTGTTCATGGGAACAGTCGCGGCGCAATGGTACGCAACTTTAAGTTTCCCTAGACCGTCTCACATCTTCTTTGCCAAGCAGTCCGTATTCCTGCCATTTAGTAGTGTGAGAAACTACCAAAGGCTGGTGTAGTCGCCCAGTCTTCGCGAACCCTTTGGCACATTCATTCCCCACAATTCCCACATATTCAGGAAACAAGCAGAGAATAATTTCGAAATCCACCCGGCTCGCGACAACGGTGACGTCACAGAAACTGGGAACGGGAAGGGAAGGAGATTTCAATGGCCCGAGAGCAATCAGCGCGAATTTGAGTCGCTAAAGATCACAATCCAGTCTAGGAATCGGGCACGACACAACCAGCTCGCCGTGAAGACAGAGAAGGCGCCTAATAAGCCTCACTGAATCCAAACAGAAGGGATACGGCATGGAAACCGACCCCCTCTTGGGACTTGGAGCGATCCGTATACACTGGTGCGGATCCAGCGTGACACGAAGTGTACTCCCGAAAAGCTGAGCAATACTCCCATTGGTGTAAAAGCTTTGGGAGCTTGGGATCAGAGGCATGGCGACAACTACCCAAAGGTGGAACAATCCAGGGTGGCGTTCTGGGGAGAAACAAAAGGCCAGCTGGCCGAGAGATACACCGAGCTCTCGAAGGAGTTTCCTAGTCGTAGACCAAAATGAGTTAGGGTATGGCTGGTGTCTCTCGGCGGCAAAGGCACCGTCGAGATCAGCTGCGGATGCAGTGAGGGACGTTGGCAACTGAGGGAGGGGCCTGGCTCGCGCGTACAAGCGCATAATACAATGTGCACGGCGCAGAGTGAGTGGCATCATCACTGAATCGACATGTAAACACTCAATGGGGGACGTGCGGAAGGCACCGATCGCGAGGCGGAGAACGGTTTGAGGATCGAGCCCACCTTCTGTAATACACGCTCGACTGCAGATGCATAGAACTCGCATCTGAAATAGAGCTGCGAGCGAACAAAGGATAGATAAAAAGCAAGGCAGTAGCCCTATCAGCACCCCAGGTGCTGAACGTAACAGAAAGAAGAATGTACATGGCGCAGGTAGAAGAGACCCTAAGGCTGCGAATATGAGCGTCTCAGGTGAAGCGTCGGCCGAAAACGAGACAAAGGAAACGGTGCGAATCCACCACTTCAAGGAGAACTCTGTTTAGGCACAAGTCCGGGTCTGGGTGGAGGTATGGATG
Organism: Ceratothoa steindachneri; assembly: GCA_963969495.1. NCBI lineage: Eukaryota > Metazoa > Arthropoda > Malacostraca > Isopoda > Cymothoidae > Ceratothoa > Ceratothoa steindachneri. The sequence goes on along the minus strand of OZ018325.1, from coordinate 172,203,321 downwards.
GCAGCAGTCAGTCCTGAGTACAAGGGACGAGCGGTAGTGACCCCGCTGCATCCGGTAACGTGCACAAAGATCACTCACACCCGGACATTCAGCAAGAATCTGCCGAACAGTCTGTGGGACAACGCAGTCGTCACAATAAGGCGCAGGCGCGCGCTACATCAAATGGCGGTGCGCCCAGCGAGTGTATCTAAATCGGAGACGACAGAAAGCAACCTCAAGCCGTCGCGGCATTGGAGGGTAGGTCCATGGAAACAGTGGCAGCGCAATGGCACGTAAATTTAAGTTCGACACGACCGTCTCCCATCTTCTTTGACAAGCCGACCTGCCATGTAATCGGTGTGAGGAAGAGCGAAACTGTGGTCTGGTTTGGCGCGCTCATTCCTCGCAATTCCTATATGTCCAGGAAACCAGCAGAAGATAATCTCCATATCCGACCGGATCATCAAAACCGTGGCGTCACGGATATCACGAACCAGAGGATGCTGAGATTCAAATGCGCCGAGAGTACTCAAGGCGCTTTGTGAGTCGCTATAAATCCCAATCTGGTTTCTGAACCGAGCACGCCGCATTATTTCTCGTACCGAGCGGTGTATTGCAACCAGCTCGGGTGTGAAGACAGACGCAGCGCCTGCCTGAGCCCCGCTGAATTCGAATAGAGGGGATACGGCGTGCAAATCGCCCCCTTCTTGGGACTTAGCCATCCGTATACTGCAAAAAGGCAGAACACAATACTCTCGGCGCTGGAGAAGCTTTGGGAGCAGAGGCGTGGAGACAAATAGTCAGAGGTGATATCCTCCAGGGTGGAGTTCTTGGCAGAAGCAGGGGCGCAAGCGACCCGAAAGCTACACCGAGCCCTCAAAGGAGTTTCCTAGCCCTAAACCCAAAGGGCTTAAGCTATGACTGGCGTATCTAGGCGGCATAGGCACCGTCGAGATCAGCTGTGGATGCAGTGAGAACTATTGGCGACTGAGGGAGGAGTCGGGCTCGCGCGTACAGGCGAGTATTGCATTGTGCACGGCGAAGAGCGTGTGGCTTTTCTTCTGCATCGACAAGTTGGCTCTCAATGGGGAACGTGCGCAGGGCACCGGTCGCCAGTCGGAGTCCGGTGTGGTGGATCGAGTCCACCTTCCGCAATACACGCTCGGTTGCGGATGCATAAAACTACCATCAGTAGTCGGGATTGGAACGAACAAAGGATCGATGAAAAGTAAGGCAGTAGCCCTATCAGCGATCCAAGCGCTTAACGTGACGGAACGAAGAATATCTATCACGCGGATACAAGATACTCTAAGGATGAGAATATGAGACTGCTAGGTGAGGCGTCGGTCAAATACAAAACCGACGAAACGGTGCGAGTCCACCACCTCCAGCGAACCCCATTTAGAAACAAGTCTAGGTCAGACTGAGCCATGAATAGCGGCAGAAGTGCAGCACGTTAGTCTTGGGCAAGGAAAACATAAGCCTGTGGGCTTCGGCATAGCGAGAGACGCGGTTCGATGCCAGTTGGAGTCGACTCTCCAGAGTTGGCATCTGGGCGGCGCCAAAAGAGATCGAAAGGTCGTCCACGTAGAGCGTAGCGAGAACATCTTCCGGCAGCACCAAGGTGATGCCGTTGATGCTCAGTGCAAAGAGTGTGACAATGACACTTCCCTGCGAGACACACGCTTTCTGCTCCATTGGGCCGAAGAGGGCTCCCACCCCCCCACCCATACGCGGAATCGATGATCCCGCAAAAATTCAGAGATTGGGAGGCGCTCCCTCACCCACGTGATACCGTATCGCCATGCGGTATCAGGGGCCTTCTCCAGATCGAAAAACACCATGGCGTAGTGCTTGCTGTTTATGAAAGAAGGCCTCGCAGACAACGTTTTCCAGTCAGAGCCGAGCAACCAACGTGGAGTGCAACTTGCGGAAGCAGCACTGTACAGAAAATAGATGGCCTCCGCTGCCCAGAAAAAAAGGCTAATCTAACATTTACCATTTTCTCTATCAACTTGCACACGCAGGAGGTTAGAGAAATTGGGAGGAAACCGGCCGGGGTAGAGTGATCTCTCCCCGGTTTGCGAAAAGCGAGTACAGTAGCGATTCGCCAGGAAACTGGGAGGATACTCTCTACCCAGATCCTGTTGAACAAATCTTAATGGAAAGGCCATGCATCTCTCACCCAGGTGTCGAAGCATGGCGTACGGGACATCGTCCGGACCAGGAGTGATGTCCACGCTCGAGGCTAGAGCAGAACGCACCTCACTCAATGCAAACCTGTCGTTAAAGGCTTCTCCGCCTCTGGAGGTAAAGTCCAGTCGGCGGCCTTCCGCGAAATCACGACACACAGTGAATGCTGGCGGAGCGGCATTCCGGCTAGAGAATGCGGAGAAAGCGGTCAGGAAGGATTCCGCCACGGACGCGAGGTCTGAGATTGCGGTCCAATCTCCTGGAGAACGGGAGGGGGGTTCCTGCGAGAACTTGCCCCGAATCCTTTTGACTCCCTTCAACACCTTTACTAGAGGGGTCTTCCCGTTAAGTGAAGACAGGTATGCCCGCCAAGAAGAGCGGCAGGCGTTCTTCGAAGCATACCGGAACCTAGGCCTAGCTCGACGAAATTCACCGAGAGTGAAATCGTTCGGGCGGCGCTTATAGCGCATGTAGGCATAAGGCTGATATTTGAAGGCCACCTAAGACTCTGCTAACCACTACGGAAGCGGCCAGGGTGCAAAAAGGCCAGCCGTTCTAGGAATAATAATCAGGCCCACGGCGATTAGGTTGCCGGAAAAGAACTCAACGGCCTCATTCACCGACTGGGACAGAGAAATCAGTCATTTCCTGAAATGCGGACGCCCGCGCCAAGCACCACAGGGGCAGGCTCTCAGGAGGCAGTGGCTGAGCAAATGATATTTGGAAAGGAAAGTGATCGCTACCATGGAGATTATCGACTACCCGAGACCCAAAATCAGGCTGGGCATCCGGAAAGCACAACGATCGATCAAGACAGGAAAATGAAGCGGTTCTCGGGCAGTGATGGGTAAACTCATCCACATGTAGGACACCTATCTCCAGCTCTTTAATCAGGTCAGCGAGGACCTGACCCCTGGGATTGATCGTGTAGTCTCCCCAGAGGGGGTGTATCTCGTTCAAGTTCCCGAGCAAGAGAAAGGGAATCGGCATCCGTGCCTCAACGGGGCAGAAATACCCCGCGTCAAAGTCAGCTTAAGGTGTAATGTATACAGAAAAAAAGTATACCTCCTATCCATGCGCAGCTGCACTGCTATTGCCTGAAAGCAGGTATTTATAGCAAAGAGAAGAACGGAGAGATCATACCGGGAGTAACTGGCATATCCTCCTGCCCGGCACCGATCCCGCAGCTCCTTCCAGTTGGCCCAGAGTACGTGGCAATTCCTTTGAAAGAATATGCCATCCAGGCCTAGTTCGGAGGAGATGCGGGGGCCCTCTTCGAAGAGAAGACTCTCAAGGGAATGGCCTTACGCTTCCAGAGGCGGAACCCTGGCCGCTGTTGGCCGAACAATGAGCTGTCTCCTTCGATGACTTATCTGGGAACGTTGGCTCGCCATGCTAGTCTTTTCCGATATATGTCTCGGAACCTAAAGCAGGCCGGGGCGGCGTTGGAGGCGAGGGTCCCTCCTTTGAAGGATCCAACGTCTTCGAGCCACCCAGCATATCACTTGATGTGGGCATAGGAGCTGAATTTCCTTTGGTGCAATCCTCCTTTCGGGGGGCAGCTTCAGGAACCACGGAAGACGTGCTCACGACCAACTTCAGAGGTGTTGACTTTTTAGAGTTTAATGATCATGTGGAGGAGGAAAGCCCTGGTTTTAGCTTAGGCTGGAGTTAACCATTTGTGCCGCCAGCTCTACAGCAGGAGCGCCCGGGGTGTGTTAAACTCGCAGAAGTGTTCTGAATGGACGCGGGAATGACCGTGCTCGTAGGCTTGGAGGGGTCTTTTTAGCGTTGAGGCATAAGACGTATCAAGCAGCACCGGGCACGCCAGGACCAAGTGCTTAGCCCTAAATGAGAGATGATCCGTAGCCTGAAAGGCCAGGATTTTATTGTCTAAGAGTAGCACTACATCACTTCGAAGAAACGGGGATCGGCTCTCCGCAATCAACACACCTTGCCATACACGATTTGGACGTATCGTGTGCGGCCTTGGAGCAACTTATACAGAATTCGGGTAACCCCCACTTTGCACGTCCACATGAGCAATTCGTATGGCCAAAGCAGTGGTAGTAGTACCACCCCTGCGACAGTGGCACGAATGCTTTCATACCGTAAGGATACCAAATGGCACGCACAGACCCAGGGAGCCTGTCACAGTCAAACGCGACTAAGAGTTTAGGGCTTTGTCTCGCAGCCCCTCCCTGTTTTCTCATCACACGTTCGACCTTGACTTCTCCTTGTTCGGCCATCTCTAAGGTCATGTTATATGTGGAATATTCCAAGAATTCCCTTGCGTAAACTACCACTTTCACGAAGTTCATAGTAGAATGCGGCCTCACACTCACCTGCGTGCCGGGCACTAATCATGGCTGCCTCTGAGGAATCCGACGCATTCGCCAGAAGGCTCCCGAGAAACGGGTGACCTTCGGCTCTCTACCAATCAAGGTAGCTTGTGCTTTCCTCTGATGGAACATGTTACCCTTGGCTAACATGCTGCCATCAGTGGAGCGAATAACAGGAAAGTGTTTGAAGCCAGCAGGCTCGAAAATGCCAGGTAGTCTATGAATGAGGGGCACCGAAGTAATCGAGGTCCTGCTCGGTGCACTTGCGACTTTGGTCTTGGTCTGGGCCTCTCCAACCAGGGAAGCATCGGGGCCTGACGTGCCGATCTTGGCTTGGTCACTTGCCGAAATAACAGCTGACCTTTAGTCTTGTTCTTATCTTTTTAGGAGAGGCAGGTGGGGAATAATCCGCTTCTCCAAGATCTTTCTCTGATTTGGAGAAAGTCTTGGCTGCCAAAGGGGCACCAGAGAGGGGAGGAGGCCCTTCCTCTCGGGGGTCCAGCCGTCTGAGAAGCTTGTAAAAGGGCGGACTAATGATCTGTGCTTGGCACCGAGCCAGGGTTTGACCCCATGGAAGATACTAGCGTCTGGGGCTGGGTCACCTCAGGGACCATATCCATGTCAGGGGGGCCCGCTATGTGCCCCCGACATCACGGATCCCGTTTGAGGTACCTTTTGTCTCGTCTAAAACCGGCATCGATCGGGGAAGAGGGGGACAGGAGGCCCTTCCTCTCCTTATTCGGGGGTCCAGCCGTCTGAGAAGCCTGTAAAAGGGTGGACTAATGTTCTGTGCTTGGCACCGAGCCAGGGTTTGACCCCATGGGAGATCCTACCGTCTGGGGCTGGGTCACCTCAGGGACCATATCCATGTCAGGGAGGCCCGCTATGTGCCTCCGACATCACGGATTCCGTTCGAGGTACCTTTTGTCTTATCTAAAACCGACTAACCGGCATCGATCGGGGAAGAGGGGGACAGGGATACTGCCCCCTGTAATCTGAGAATACAGGAATTCATGACGTTAGGGGGCACGGACCGAACGGTCTCTGCTATACCTTGCCCACCTAAGGGGGTTGGCCCTATCGAGCCGATCCCACTGGAAGCGTTCAATCTTGAGCCGCCTGCTCGCTCTCTTGGCAGTCCCCTGTGGAAGTAAAGGAGGGACTGCCGCTGGAAAAAAGAGAGTCGCCCAAGGGCGCCTCCAGAGAAGCGAGTGAGAGGGATTCCATTGCACCCATAGGCCTAAAAGAGTAGTAAGCCTCCTCTCCGGTAGAAGATGGCTGGGGGGGGGACTCCCTTTTCTTCTTTGGAGGTCTCCAGATTTCGTCAACCCTGCCTGTGACGGCCAACACTGACCCCAACTTGGAAACGGCATCAATGGGCACCTTTGAATAGCCCCAGCCGATATCACTGGGTGGGGTGGTTTACGCCTTCGCCACCAAATGGGAAAATCCGGACCAAATCCTACACGTGGCGTGGTAGGCAGGTCGGGATGACGGATCCAGCTTGGTGACCGGCTTCTGAGCGGTTACGGTCACCACGCCTTACATCTTTACGTCGGAGTGTTCGGTTCCGTAATCTAAATGAGCTCCCGGTCGTGATCGAGGAGGTCCATGGGCAGGAGAAGGGGCCAACAAAAGGTGTAGAGAAAAGGTTAATGTATAGGGATGAGGGAAGGGCTGGGGCAAGAAGAAAGAGACGGTACAGGAGATTATGGGTTAGCAAAAGAAGGAAAGCTAAGTTGGGGCCGGAAGGCGCGCTGAACCCCATCAGCACGGCGGCAAGGAAAGCAAATTAACGTGCCCCTTACGGGGCCGAAGGACACAAATCATGGCCGACTCGAAAGAGTCTGACGCATTCGCAGAAGGCTCCCATCCGAGAAAGGGGTCACCTTCGGCCCTCTACTAATTACATAAACTAGCTAAAGCTCTCCTCTGATGCATCCTGTTGCATTTAGCCAACATGCTGCCCTCCGTGGAGCGATAAGCGACATTGGTGTTTGCTGGGCCTGCCCACCGGAGGGTGCGTCGGGGTCGGACTGCTGATCTTGGCCTGGCCGCTTGTCGAATCAGCAGCGGACTAGTCTTCCCCGGAGCCCCCAGGGAGGGAGAGGAACCCCAGACTTTTTTTATGAGAGGATGGCGTGGAGTGAACCTTCTTCTCTCAACCCCCGGATGGGGCTGGGCAAGATTCTTCTGCGAAATAGAGGTCTTAGCTTTCCAAGGGGCACCAGTCGGGAGAGGGGGTCCCTCTTTTCCTTGTGAGTCATCGGGAGCCCAAGCCACCTGAGAAGAAGCACAGGGGCAGGTTCAGGTTCGGTGTTTGGCACTAAGCCCAGGGGTAAGCCTCCATGTCGCCATCCCCACCCCAAAGGATATCACGGATCCCATTTGAGGTACCCTTAGTCAATGTCCAGTCCCTGGCAGGAGAGCCGACCTCTATCGGGAAAAGTAGGGGCAGGCACGCCGGCCACTTGCAAGATGGTATGGGGGGGGGGCAAGGCCTGATGGACCTTGCTATTAATTGCCCCGCTAAGAGGGTTGGCCCTATCGAGCAGCTCTCCCGTTAGCGGTCAATTATGGACCGCCTGCCTGCTCTTTTGGCATTCCCCTGTGATAGGAATGCGGGGACTGCCGCTGTTATTAAGATGAAGTCGCCCAAGGGCCGCTCCAAATAATGGGCTAAGGGGAAAATCCTCGAACCCTTCATGAAAGGAGAGGGAGAAGCGCCCTCTCTCCACTGAAAGAAGTTTGGAAAGGCCTGTGAGAAACCACAGGGGGGCTCCAAAGATTGCAAAGGTGGGGCCCCTTTTACCGGTAAAAGGAGAGTCTCGTGTTACCTCGTCCTCCCCGACACCTAAGGAGGGCGAGGCTGCGCTTGAAGGTGCATCTCCATGCGTATTTCCACTATTCCTTTCACTTGTGGCCAGAATATCAGAAAAAGGAACACATGGAAAGTAGATACTATAACCTCCCAATGGCTTGGGAGAGTAGGGAGAAAAGTATCCATAGGATCAGGAAATTTCAGAATGCGATCATTTACACATATTCGTGCCATGGGCTCGAGCTAAGATGGGCCTCGACAACCCAGCCCGTCATTCAGGCAAAATTGCCATCGATCTTTGACCATAAAGGATGGTGCCGACGTAGCAACCTTGAGTCTGTACTGGAAGGTGAGCAGAGTCAACGGGCAAACACACTGTGTGGCTAATACTTGCTTAGGCAAGCTTTAAGTCATTGCAGCAGAAGGAACCTTAAGTTAGGGAATACACTGTAACTCGATAAGGACCCATAAGAGGACGAAAGCGAGGAAGGCATCCAGAACCTTTGTGGATAGAAGAGCAAGATTTGGAAGGGGGTAGGCGGATATGTAATGAAGAGAAGTAGAGATAGGCTGGTCCAGTATGAGTAGAGTGGTTGATCACCATTATTATCATAACCTGGTGCTAGGTGATCCCAGGATCGCATGCAGTCTACCCAGGCACCATGTCTAGCAGACCAAACTCTCCTCCTGGTATGAAGTGAGGGTAGACAAAGGGTTGATGGGATAGCTGTAATAATAAATAAAGATAAAGTAGCACTGAGCGGAAGTGAGGGTGAAGCGCACCAACAATACTCCCAGGCCCCATCAGTGTTCAAGTCAACCCAGTGAAAGGGATTCCTTAATTTGCACTTAGGCTGGAAGTACGTATGGCTTTCCCGGTACCAAGTGTAACAGGCTACACAGGGTTACTCCACCTGCGGCAAAGAAAATTTTGAATAAGAACCATGCAAATGGCGAACTTGAGAGGGATGCTTGGTGTCCAAAAGATGGATAGAATGAGAAACTCCTGGGTCAGAGATGTTTATGGCATAAATCAGAACATGACAAACTTCCGTATGGACATTTAAGAAGAATGTATAGGAATAGACTTGAAAAGAATAGTGATTTTTTTTTTAATTTAAGGGGGTCATCTTGTCGACTGTCTGCACGGGCATAAGTCGCCATAACAACCTAGCAATTAGGTTATATTACAAAAAAAACAAAAAAAACATCCGACTAACAAAAAAACACAACCAGCAAAAAAAAAAAACAGACAAAAACCTGCCCCAGCATGGGAGGGAGGTTATACAAGAGTGAATGTCAAGTTGCGAAAAGGGGTGGAAGACCACGTAAAGGTGGATTGATCATGTGAATGTGTGAGAGAAAAAGAGCTCAATGAGGAGGAAGATAGGTGTACATGGTAGGATTTTGTGAGAGGGCGTATTAAGGGTTTCCAGGCCACGGATGAACCATGACTTCACCAGCACATTACATGGCACCCCATCGCTATGGAAGGACCAATTTGGCGTAGAAAAAATAAAGTGAATCGGGCATAATGGGAGGGAGAAGGGAAGCGGGATTCGTGGCGTTGAGGGGCGCTAACCTCACTTTGTGGGAAAGTGATCTAAGTTAAATTCTTAAAGTGTAAGATAAAATTTTAATTAAAAAAATGGGTGACTTTGAGCTTTATGAGGCTAAAGAGGTAGAATGGTGCATCAATGCCTTCCGACAGTGATGGTGGATAAAAGCTTGAGTGAAGTATAAGTATAAGAGATCGAGGAACGAACCTGAGCGAGTCGTGGACGGACGCCACGATCTCGTTGAGACGTCTTTGCTTTTGCATCCGAGAGAGGATCTCTTGGGCCATCCGATCGCACTCTCCCTGAAGCAATTCGATCACGATATAAAGCTGCCCCGGTTCTGAAAAAAAGAAACCTACCTTCAGAATTTCTATAATTAAAAACCAACGAGGACAGACACGTTTAAAATGAAGTGGCTAAAGAAACTGGCAAAGTTAGTGGTGAAAATGTGTGGATGTTTAAAAGAAGTAATGACACTCATCTGAAGAGTGCCTGCAAGGAGATAGTGGCCGAAATTATGATCTGCCTATTTTGGGCTCTTTTTAATTTAAAATACAAAAAAACAAGAAGGGGGACAAAAAATGAGCACAAAGAGAAGATAAAAAAGGCTTCCGACTGGGAAGTCGCTCCCTCAGGGTAATAGCACCCATAACCCGAAAGCTAAACGGTATGGGAGGCCGGGCTCCTCCAATAGCTAAACCAGCCCACAGTCGGGTGTGCACGAACCGACTAGAGTACAAAGGACAAGCAATAACGAGCCCGCTCGCCCCCGCGCCACCCTTCACCAGATTGGGGAATTCAACAAGAATGTTTTGGACACTATGGGTGAACCAAGCAGTCATTGCAGTAAGGTTCAAGGGATCGCCCCATCAGATGGCGCTACGTCCCGCGAATGTGTCATATTCGGAGACAGAAACCCAATCCATCGAGGCATTGGAGGAGTAGGTCACTGGAAAAGTCGCGAAGTAATGACATGCAACTTTAGGTTGCCATTGGCAACCTCCCATCTTCTTTTGATGCAACCCGAAGGGCTAACCTGATTTATGCCATGTAGTCAGAGGCCAAATGTTTGGCACCCTCACTTTCCACAATCCCAGGAATTAAGAAGACACTCTCGACACTAGCAGAGCTAGCAAGAGCCAGGCCGTCACGAATAATGCGAACAAGAGGGTGCGGAGATTCCAATATTTAGACGGCACTCAATACACAAAGTCGCTATAGATCAGAATCCGAACGATCTGGGCAGGACGGTTAATCTCGGGTATCGAGCAGTGAATGCAACCTGCTCGGTCGTGAATACAGACACTTGGTCTGTAAGAGTGCCGTTGGATTCAAAGAAGGTGGAGGTGTGAAAGTCAAACCCATCTTAGGAATTGGAGCCATTCATGTACACATCCAAGAGAAGCCCATTTAGAGGATTTTTTTTTAAAGCACCCATCTGGCGAGTGCCTACAAGGACATAAGTCGCCGTACCTAATTATAAGTCTAATATTAGACTATTAAAATAAAAAAATTCAGAACCACCAAACTGGAAAAAAAACGACAAAAAAAAGCAAGAAGAAAACACACTCCGGTGTAGAGGAAGGCCAATTTAGAAGCAAGTCCGGGTCAGGGTGAAGCTATGGATGCCAGCAGAAGTGCACCACCTTAGTCTTGGACAAGGAAAACCGAAACCCGTGGGCGTTGACATGGTTAGAAGTATGGTTCAGAGCATGTTGGAGTCGATCCAAAGTAGAAAGAGGCCACACTAAAAGAGCCAATTCTTTTTAAGCACCCATATGGCGACAGCGACCAAGGACAAAAGTCACTGTAATCTATTTGGCCTACTGCTAAGGTACATTAAATACCACAAAAAATAAAACCAATAGAAACTATAAAAACAAACAAAAGAAAACCCAAAGCAAAGTAAAGACAAGGAAAAATGGAAACAAAAAAAGCAGGATGATGAAAGAAGCAAGATCCGAGGCCCACCTGGCTTTAGCACTGCAACATGCGCCCAACACCAGTCAAAGAAAACGGAGACTAGCCTCCTCCAGAAAGTCGTACAGTCCCGAGTACATGGGACAAGCGATAGCGACCTCGCTCATCTCGGTACTGGGACTGGTAGAGTGTGCGATAATCCCCCAGGCTGGGATATTAAAAAAAAAATAGCCAAGCAGTCTGGTGGAGAACGCAGTCGTCACAGTAAGGTGCAAGGGAGCGCTCCATCAAATGGCGGTGCGTCCTACGAATGTGCAGAATTCGAAGAAGAGAGAGACCAACCTGAAACTGCAGGACATTGGGGAATAGGTCCAAAGCAACAGTCGCGACGCGATGGCACGCAACTTTAAATTACTATCAGCCGTCTCCCATCTCTTTGACAAGCAGCCGGAAAGGACTGCCATGATTCTAGCCATGTAGTGAGGTCGAGGAAGAGCCAAACGATAGGCTGGTCGCCCAGTCCTCGCAGACTCTTTGGCTTCCTCATCGGCGTGCTAATTCGTCGCAATTTCTACATGTCCAGTAACCCAGCAGAAGGTAATCTCGACATCTACCCGGCTCGCGGGAACCGTGGCGTCACGGATACCGCGAACCAGGAGATACAGAGATTCCAATACCTAGAGAGCACTCAGGGCGCTTTGTGAGTCACAATAGATCACAATCCGGCCTCCAAACCGGGCACGGCGCGTTATTTCCCGTACCGAGCGATGAATTGCAACCAGCTCGGCCGTGAAGACAGAGGCATCGCCTGGGAGATCCCCGATGACTTCAAACAGAGGGGATACGGCGTGGAAGCCGAAACACTGCTGGGATTTGGAGCCATCCGGATACATTGGCACGGATCCAGGGTGACACGAAGTGTGTCCAAAAATGCCGAACGAAATACTCCCGTCGCTGTAAAAGCTTTGGGATCTTAGGCCTGGTAACAAATAGTGAAAGGTGGTACCCTCCAGAGTGGGGTCCTGAGCAGAACCAGAGGCGCCACCGGCCCAAGAGCTAGACAGCTTTCAAATGAGTTTCCCAGCCATAAGCCCAGAAAGAATAGGGTAAGACTGACGTCTCTCGGCAACATAGGCACCGTCGAGGTTGGCAGCGGATGCAGTGAGAAGCATTGGGAATTGAGGAAGGAGTCTGGCCCGCGTCTACAAACGCACAATGCATTATGTAGGGCGCAGAGCACGTAGTATCGATAAGTAAGCTCTCAATGGGAGACGTGCGGAAGGCACCGGTTGCCAGGCGGAGATCGGTGTGGTGGATCGAATCCACTTTCCGCAATATATGCTCGACTGCGGATGGGTAAAAATTGTATCCGGATTCGAGCTTTGAATGAACAAAGAATCGGTAGAAAACTATAGCCTTAGCCCTGTGCACTACCTTAGGCTTGGCTAATGAAAGCCGAAACCTGTGCGCTACGGCATAGCGAGAGATGCGGTTCGATGCCTGGTGGCGTCCAGGCATCTGGGCCGCACCAAAAGAGATCGAAAGGTCGTCTATATCGAGCGTAGCGAAAACATTTTCCGGCAGTAACGAGGTGATACCATTGATATTCAAGGAAAAGTGTGAGACAGTGAGCACGTTTCAAGCTCTATTCTTGCTCATTCTGGCCAAAGAGGGCTTTCCCCACGAGTATTGGAATCGACGATCTCGTAGAAATTCAGATATGAAAATGGGAGGCGTCCCATCGTGTAGTGTCCCCATGATACCATATCTCCATGCATTATCATAGCTCTTCTGCAGATCGAAAAATATTGAGACGTAGTGCTGTATACGAAGGAAGGACTCGCAGAATATTTTCTAGTCGGAGAAGAGAATCCGACGTGGAGAGGAATTTGCGGAAGCCTCACTTCGCATAAGACAGGTGGCCTCCGAGGTCTAGGAATAAGACTAATCTGACATTTAACAATTTCTTCATCAACTTGCACACGCAGGTTAGAGAAATTGGCTAACATCGAGTGACAAACTAGGAATCAACGAGGTGCCTCGAATCCCTCTATGGAGGTTGACGTTGTTCACCTAACCCCATCGTTGGTAACCACCAAGACGGCAATTCCTCTACCTAATCCTGTTCTTGCTAGGCCTGTGAGAAAGCAAAGGGGAGACCCGCTGCAGTGGAGAGTCGGTTGGAAGCAACTCTGCACAAGGGGTTAGGGTTTTGTTTTGTTTTAATTTTAGGAGCCCATCTGGCGACTGCCTACTTGGGCATAAGTCGCCGTACTCACTATACACTACGACTAGGCTATATTATAAAACAAATAACAAGGATAAAAAAACCATAGGCTAAGAATAAAAAGCAGAAAGGCAACAAGAATCAAGCGCGCTCCAGCGTCGGGAAAAAGCCCGCCTCCCTCCGGCGCAGGAGCATGCGACCCACAACAAACAGTCAAATAAAGTCGTCTAGTCAGCAAGTCGGCGTGCACGAACCAGTCCAGAGTACTAGAGACAAGCGGTAGCGACCCCGCTCGTTCCGGTACCAGGACAGGTAACGTGCGCGAAGCTCATGCAGATTGGGACATTCAACAAGAATGTGTCGAACTATCTGGGGGACAACGCAGTCGTCGTAATAAGTAAGGCTCAGGCGAGTGCTCCATCAAATGGCGGTGCGTCCCGCGAGTGTCCCCAATTCGGAGACGACAGAAAGCAACCTGAAGTCGTCGACGCAATGGGGGGTATGTCCATGGTTACAGTCGCAGCGCAAGGGGACGTAACTTTAAGTTCACCTCGACCATCTATCATTTCTTTACCAAGCGGCCCGGAGGGCAGCCAGTATTCTGCAATGTAGTAGGTGTGAGGAATAGCAAAATGCTGGTCTGGTCGCCCAGGCGCCAGGCGAAGGCCGGTGTGGTGGATCGAGTCAACTTTCCTCAATACACACTCGGTTGCGGATGCATAAAACTCGCCTCCGTAGTCGAGCTTCAAAAAACACAAGGATCGATAAAAAAGTAAGGCAGTAGCCATATTAGCGACCCATGAGCTGAACATCACAAAACGAAGAATATCCATAGCGCGGGTACAAGAGACCCTAATTCTGCGAATATAAGCCACGCAGGTGAGGCGTCGGTCAAATACAAGAGCAAGGAAACGGTGCGAGTCCACCACTTCCATTGTGAAAAAAGTCTGGGTCAGGGTCGAGCCATGGTGGCGGCAGAAATGCACCACCTTAGTCTTGTCCAAGGAAAACCGAAGCCTGTGCGTTTCGGAGTAACGAGAGACGCGGTTGAATGCCTGTTGGAGTCCATGCTCCAGAGTTGGCATCTAGGCCGCGCCCAAAAAGATCGAAAGGTCGTCCACGTAGATTGTAGCGAGAACATCTTCCGGCAGCACAGAGGAGATGCCGTTGATGCTCAGGGCAAAGAGTGCGACACTGAGGATACTTTTCTGCGGGATACCATCTTCCTGCTACATTGGGCCGGAGAAGACTCCCCCCAACAGTACGCGGAATCAACGATTGGGAGGCGTCCCTTCGCCCCCATCTCGTGGAGATTCTCCAATTTTTTTTTTTTATAGAGCCCATCTGGCAACTGCCCACTTGGGCATCAGTCGCCGGAAACACTAAAGCCTATAACTAGGCTACTTTAAAATAAAAATATGAAAACATAACAATGATAAAAATGTGAAAAACTTAATTAGAAGGCAATCTCCGGCAGCGGGGGAAGGTCTCCCTCACACCGGTGCAGGAGCGTGCAACCTACAAAGAAAACAATAACAAACAAAGAAAAAAAATAGAACCTTCTCCCCCGCCAAAAAAGACAACAAATCCACCAGTCAATGTGCATGCACTCGTCCCGAGTACAAAGGACAGGCGGTAGAAACCCCGCCCATCCCGGTACCGGGACAGGTAACGTGCGCAAAGATCACCCAGACTGGGACATTCGACAAGAATGTGCCGAACAGTCTGGGGAACGACGCAGGCGTCGCAATAGGGCGCAGGCGAGCGCTCCATCAAATAGCGATGCGTCACACGAGTGTGTCCGATTCGGAGACGACAGAAAGCGACCTGAAGCCGTCGCGGCATTGGGGGATAGGTCCATGGGAAAAGTCGCGGCGCAATGGCAGGCAACTTTAAGTTCCCTTCGACCATCTCCCATCTTCTTTGCCAAGCAGTCCGAAGAGCTGCCCGTATTCCTGCCATGTAGTCGGTGTGAGGAAGAGCAAAACGCTGGTCCGGTCGCAGAGTCCTCGCGGACTCTTTGGCGCCCTCATTCCCCGCAATTCCTACATGTCCAGGAACCCAGCAGAAGATAATCTCGATATCTCCCGTACCGAGTGGTGTATTGCCAACAGCTCGGCAGTGAAAATAAACGCAGCGCCTGGCAGAGCCCCGCTGACTTCAAACAGAGGGGATACTGCGTGGAAGCCGACCCCCTCTTGGGACTTGGAGTCATCCGTATACACTGTCACGGTTCCAGCGTGACACGAGGTGTGCTCCAAAAAGGTCGAACGCAATACTCCCGGCGCCGTACAAGCTTTGGGAACAGACGCGTGGCGACAAATAGCCAAATGTGGTACCCTCCGGGGTGGCGTCCTGGGCAGAACCAGGGGCGCCACCGGCCCGAGAGCTATATCTAGCTCTCGACTGAAGGAGGCGCCGGGCTCGCGCGTACAGGCGAGTGATGCACTACACGCGGCGCAGAGCGAGTGGCATCTCCCCAGCATCGACCAACAGGCGGAAGGCACCGGTCGCAAGGCGAAGGCCGGTGTGGTCGATCGAATCCACCTTCCACAATAAACGCTCGGCTGCGGATGCATAAAACTCGCATCCGTAGTCGAGCTTCGAACGAACAAAGGATCGATAAAAAAGTTGGGCAGTAGCCCTATCAGCACCCCAAGCGCTGAACGTCACGGAACGGAGAATGACCATGGCGCGGGTACAAGAGACCCTAAGGCTGCGAATATGAGCCTCCCAGGTGAGGCGTCGGTCAAATACAAGACCAAGGAAACGGTGCGATTCCACCACATCCAGGCGCACCCCATTAAGAATCAAATCTGGGTCAGGGTGGAGCCGTGGATGGCGGCAGAAGTGCACCACCTTAGTCTTGGCCAAAGAAAACCGAAACCTGTGCGCTTCGGCATAGCGAGAGACGCGGTTTAATGCCTCTTGGAGTCGACGCTCCAGAGTTGGCATCTGGGCCGCGCCAAAATAGATCGAAAGGTCGTCCACGTAGAGCGTAGCGAGAATATCTTCTGGCAGCACCGAGGTGATGCCGTTGATGCTCAGGGCAAAGAGTGCGACACTGAAGACACTTCCCTGCGGGATACCCTCGTCCTGCCCCTTTGGGCCAGAGAGGGCTCCCCCCACCCGTACGCGGAATCGATGATCTCGCAAAAATTCAGATATAAACATTGGGAGGAGTCCCCTCGCCCCCATCGTGTGGAGAGTCTCAATGATACCGTATCGCCATGCGGTATCATAGACCTACTCCAGATCGAAAAACACCGTGGCGTAGTGCTGTCTACGAAGGAAAGCCCCGCAGACGGCATTTTCCAGGCGGAGCAGAGCATCCGACGTGGAGTGGAACTTGCGGAAGCCGCACTGTGCAGAAGACAGATGGCCTCTGCGGTCCAGGAAAAAGGCTAGTCTAACATTTACCAATTTCTCCATCAACTTGCACACGCAAGAGGTTAGAGAGATTGGGCGGAAACCGGTCGGAGTAGAGTGATCTCTCCCCGGCTTGCGAAAGGCGAGCACAGTAGCAATTCGCCAGGAATCTGGGAGAAGACCCTCCACCCAGATCCTGTTGAACAAATCTAAGAGAAAGGCCATGCCTCGCTCATCCAGGTGTCGAAGCATGGCGTACGGGACATCGTCCGGACCATGGGCGGTGTCCGCGCACGAAGCAAGAGCGGAGCGCAACTCGCTCCGAGTAAACCTGTTGTTGAAGGGTTCTCCGCCTCTGGAGGTAAAGTCCAGCCGGCGGCCTTCAGCGACATCACGACGTGCATTGAATGCTGGCGGAGCAGCATCACGGCTAGAGAATGCGGAAAAAGCGGTCGCTAAGGATTCCGCCACGGACGCGGGGTCCGAGATTGCGGTCCCATTCTCCTGGAGAACGGGAGGGGGGTCCTGCGTGAACTTGCCCCGAATCCTTTTGACTCGCTTCCACACCTCTGCTAGAGCGGTCTTCCCGTTAAGTGAAGACACGTATGCCCGCCAAGAAGAGCGGCGGGCGTGCTTCGAAATATACGGGAACCTAGCCCTAGCAGAGGGGAACAGGAGAGACCATGCCAGACATAAAAATGAGACCATAAATAAAGGTCGAGGAGGGAGGAGAGGGGTATCGTAAAGGTCCACTTCGCAGTCCACTCTAATGAGCAGGCTGAGCCACCTCTGCAACGACAAGGCAGGAGCACTCCCACGGCGAACCTCTGAAAACACTGTGAGCGTGGAAGAGGGCAAACGGGATAAAAATAAATACAAAAGTAGAGATAAGCATGAATTTAAAAAAAAGACTCCAGAAGAATCTCCTCTCTCTCAACCATAAAAGGCTTTCAGTCTCAAACACTATAAAAAGTCCTATGGATTCAAAATAGGAATTTAAGCCTCACAGAGGGTATTGTTGTTTCTCAGGCTACCTGGCCGAACAGCCCCGAGCCCCTGAGAAAGGCCGTGGCCTGGACTGGGATTCCCCACAAGGCCCTCATGGTGTATATTACGTTGTTGGCGTGTGTGGTTGTGTGCAATGCAGTTTTCCATTGTGTTTGATGCAGTGGGGTTCTGTGTTACAGCCGGGAGAAACATCTACGATGGAACCAGCCAGCCTCTTCTGATAACTCAGAACGGTCGGTGGTGTCCATTCGCAGCCTAGCCGGACGACCTCTGTCTTCACAGTGGAGGGAGGATTCGGAAGAGGGGGTGTCCGAGAGCAGAGCTTACAGCTGAATTTTGTTTGTGAATGATTGGATGGAGTGGTGATTTGTGAGTGGAGATTTTTCTGTGTAGTGATAAGATTATGTATAATATTGTGTCTTAGGTGTTGATATGATGTTTCTTGTAGTGTGTTGTTGTTCTGGCGTGTAGTGGGTGTTTTGGAGGCTGCGGCAAATGTTTGTGTGCCTCTCCTGTCCAGGTATCCTTCACTTTGAAGACTGGTTTCGTGGTGTAGGTGACTATGGATGCAGTAGCTGTGCAGCCAGTGATGATTTTTAGGGCCTTGTTTTGTATAGTTTTTATTGTGTGTCTCAGAGGTTAGAAGCCCAGGCAGGGCTTGTATAATCCATCACAGTGAATATGTTTGTATACTGTGGTAGTG
The DNA here is from genome assembly GCA_963969495.1 of Ceratothoa steindachneri. Taxonomy (NCBI): domain Eukaryota; kingdom Metazoa; phylum Arthropoda; class Malacostraca; order Isopoda; family Cymothoidae; genus Ceratothoa; species Ceratothoa steindachneri. Next base: position 172,185,200 of record OZ018325.1, on the reverse strand, counting down.
GCTTATTTGTTGTCCGAATGTTGTGTTTAGTCTTGATGTGCAGCCATGGCGGCGTCTACATCGTGGGACCAACCTCTAGGGGACCAACCTCTAGATGCTGCGAACCAGAAGAGCCATGGGAGTAATGTGTGTCAATTTGTGGGGGGGAGGAAATTAATTTTTGCCAATTCCTTCACTGAGGGGTTCAAAAAATATTTTTGGATGTGAGGAATTCAAATCTGCTCTTATTTTTGTGATTGCTCAACATTTATGCAGAGGAACTAAATGCCTAAAGCATTATCTGCAATTTTGAGAAAATAAAATGAATAAATGTTTTCTGACAGCAATTAGTTGGGGGTTTTTTTTCAAACGTAGATTTAGTAGGCCAAATGACAATGCATGGAACCACCCTCACAGCGAGTGTTAACATTTGTAAAATCACCTCCAATGGCCTGCGGGCTTATATCAATGCCCTTCTTCATAAAATCTACAAGATTATCAGCAATAACTTCAAAAGGTTTTTTACTCCTTGAACCTTTAGAAGGAGTGAGGTGGTAGAAATATCTTCCACCTGGCTCATTGCACACAGAAACATGCTCTTCTTTGATGATGCTGGGAAACTGACGATCTGAATTGTCTACTTTCAGCATAACCTTAGTTGTATCTTAACGGCCGTCATGAAGAAGATCCAGAGATCTCGTAACTTTTTCTTGGGCCTTATTCACTTGATTGTGATCAACTCTAAGTCTTGTCCTCTTCAATGATCAAACCAGTCACCATAAAGGCAGTAGTTTTGATGGCAGCTGTGGCACGCAGGCGACACCATATCTGATGTTATGCATAACAACATTAGGTATTTCTAATGTGTTGTACTGTGTTTTTTTTTAATGGAAGTTGATGTGTTTGGTATTTTTAATGTCACTTCATAACTTCCATCCTTTCCATCTTGAGCATCAGTTATTTATCCTTTATTTTCATGGGCAGAGAAAATGACTTCACTTGATATGAAACATTGGCCTGCTAACTTGTCTGCTTATATTCAGCAACTTCTTTCACTTTCTTGGCGCTTCTGCTTTTTAATTTGTCCGTTTTGCTCATGTTGATCTGGCAAGCCAATCTGATGTGGTCCAATAGAATCAAATTTTGTCTCTGACCTTTAATGAAAGCAAGTTCTTTCACAGGAATCTTCATCTCCATAGGACATGTACAATTAATTTGAGTTTCGTCTTTGCAACCAGGGCAGCCAAATTCACAGCAAAGAACAATTTTACACCTGCAACTGAGGATGTAAAAAAGCTTGTCAAGATTTGCACTGAAAGCCTCTTCGACATGTAGCTGTCTTATCTCAAGATATTATTTTGTTCAGCTACCAGTTTTCTTGGATCTTGTTTAAGATTGTGACTTGTGTATTTATAATGAGGGATAAAAGAGAACTCTTCACTCGTTCCAACTTTACAGCACTTTAGTGTAAATGTCCTTTGCAAGACTAGGTGGTGCATAGTTTCTCACATCCTCAATACTTTGTTCTCTGAGTAATATTTCATAATTCAGAACGTCATGCAGAGTTGGGAGTTCAGAGAGCAACAACTCTCTAACATTTCCAATTAAGTTTTTAAGTGTCAATTTTTGCGGATGATACCAAATTAGCAGCTGTAGTTAAAGATATTGATGATAATTTTAAAGTGCAGGGGGACTTAAATAAATTGTTATCCTGGGCACATAAGTGGCAAATGACTTTCAACCTTGATAAGTGCAAAGTTATTAAAATGGGAAAAGATAATAGAGAATTTAACTATGAAATGGATGGGCATTGGCTGAGCTCAGTAGAGGATGAGAAAGATCTAGGAGTAGTAATAGATAAGTCATTAAGGTTTTCTAAGCAGTGTATTGAAGCAAGAAATAGGGCAAATAGAGTGCTGGGTTTTATTAAGAGAAATGTCAGTTACAAAAGTAAGGAGGTTATTCTTAAACTCTATAACTCTTATGTTAGGCCACATCTAGAGTACTGTATACAGGCATGGTCCCCACATTTTAAACACGATGTTGACCTTCTCGAGTCAGTGCAACAGAGGGCAACAAAGATTATTCCTTCCCTGAGGCACCTTGAATATATAGATAGACTGAGGGTATTAAATATGTTCTCGTTCGAAAAGAGGTGTGTGAGAGGGGATATGATTGAGCTCTTTAAAATGTTTTCCGGGATAGATAAATTGGATGTTAGCAAGTTTTTTGAGTTAGATGATGGAAATTGGACTAGAGGTCACCACTTGAAAATTAAAAAGCAAGGGTGTAGGTTGGATTTAAGAAAATATTTTTTCACCAATAGAGTGGTAGACTTCTGGAACAAATTGCCGCTGAGGGTAGTAGGTAGTCCAAATCTAAATGTATTTAAGAGTAGGTTGGATGAGTTTATGGGAAGGGAAGGTTGTGATGGTTCCTAAGTTTTGTATATATTAATATTGTTTGTATATATCTATAGCTGCATGATTTAGTTCTTGACAAGCCTTGATTGGTGATACCCTTGTTTCTGGATGCAATCCTCTGGATGTAGTTTTCCTGAGAGTTTGGGTGCCTTAAAAAAGAGGCCGTTTGACTTGGATGACCTATGATGAGCCCTTGTGGCTTTTGTCATCTGTTATATTATATTGTGGGGGACTTTGATTTTGTCTTCCCCTGGTGATGGTGGTTTTTGTGGGTGGGTTTTGACGGAGGCGGATGACCTTTGATAGGCCCTTGTGGCTTTTGTCATCCGTGTAATTATGTTATGTTATGTTTAAGTTGCTCATATGTGTGAATTTGCCAGTCTTGTCTTAATTTTTAAAAGCCATTGTAGGTTAATTCCCGCTGGTTAGGATAGTAGCGCTGACAGCCAAGTAATTTTCAGCACACTGATTAATATGTTTCAACCTGTGAAATAACCAAAAAGCAGTGAATTAGATATAATTATTAATATAATAATGGTCATTTAATTCCCCCAAACAGTAAAAACATTCACAACTTTCAAGTAGCTTATTACCAAGCAGAACTAAATTGCATTAAAATAACAAGTATATCTTTAGAATTCATAAGCTGTGCAGCAACATTTTAGCAACCTTCATTTATGGAATTTGAAAGATGAAAAATTAACACACCTTACAATGGGGGCCAAACCGCTACAATAACCCTTCATGGGGGTGAGTCCCTGGGAGAGGCTTTGGTCACCCAAGCAAGTACCAAACGTGGTGTTGTTGTTGCTGCTGCTTAGCCCTAAGCTATTTGGCCAAAAAGCCCAGAGCTCCTGAGGAAAGCCACAGCTAGCATCAGGCGCTCCACAAACCTTCCAGTGAGTGTATGTTGCATTCTCTGGGTAGGTGGTTGTGGTTTAAGGAGTCTTCCAGTGTGTTTTGTGGTGTGGGTGGATCTGCTACAATCTGGACAGACATTTACAATGAAGTCATTCAACCTTTTAGGCTAACTCAGGAGGACTAGGTGTTACCCACATCTCAGTCTGGCCAGGTCCACCCTGCCCTCGCAATGCAAGGTGGCTTCAGATGTGTGTATGTCGGAGCGAGCGCACAAATGTAGCGGCGAGTGATTTCAGTATGTCAGTAATTCTGAAGGTTGGCTTGGGGCAAGAATTGGAAGAGAATTTTCCCACAAAAATGTTACAAAGAGAATCTTACTGTAATAAGTCTCGATTATGGGCTGACGAATTTCTATGGTACGTGCGATTTCCTCGAATAGGAGGGTAACGGTGTCGGCCCAGATTATGTGAGCTCTCTTATCCCTGGGACCAGTCTGTTTAGCCTGTTTTAACATCTTCTCCGCCTTTTCTCTAATCTATAAAAAATAATGACCGATAAGTCTTATTACTAAGAGGAATGTGTAACCAAACACAGGAAGTTCATTCAGCATGAAAGAAATACAGTAAGAACAAAAATGTAGAAATCAAATTAAAAGTAGTTGTGAAAAAGAAGGTGACATAAACTATGATACATCCTACTAACCACAATTAATATAGTAGGAAGAGGTATTTCAAAACTGTACCAAACAAGAGAAGACTACAAACTTTCCCTCCCTACAAATTATAACTTAAGATCTGGGAAATATGCATTATATAATGAAATAGAAGCCTGTCTAATTTGTCTTTCATTTTATATTCTTGAGATCCTGATAAAAATGTGGAAAGTCCAGATTTCATACCTCTATAGTACCTAGCTCTAATCTGATCCTACAAATCAACTTTTGGTCAAACTCATCTTGAACCTATGTTATCATATACAAGGATTTTTTATTTTTTTACTAAGCTAAGCATTCAAAAAGTGGGATAGGGATACTTGTCTGAAAACAACTTAAGATAAAAAACTCCAGAACTGAACAAGTGGATAAATTTTAATCATATGTATGGTATGTGCTTAAGAAACCTATGTTAATTGGTCTAGGCCTGCCTCTTCTTATGAATCTGTCCAATCACGATTTTAAGGCTGCAATCAATGTACATGGTCCAACTAACCTTATCTAGCTTGCATTATTATTTCATCTACATGAAGCACTCTTGTTACTTCTTGAATATATTAGTTTCTCACAGGCTCATAGACCCCAATGCTTAGTATTCTTCTTATAGCTATATTTTCAAACCTGCACAGATGCAATAAATGTATCGATATCTACCTTGAAGCAGAGGAAGCTACTAAATTTTCTCAACCCTTCCTCTTGTATATTCAAGAGAGGAAAAAGCTTAAAGAAGCGCTCAATACTGGCTTCATCTTCGCGCTTCACAGCATTCTCAAAATTCAGAATGATAATTTCCTTCAGCTTTGACTCGGCAGCCCGTAGTCTCTCAAACCAAGTTTCAACGCTTTGTCCTGTCAGGAAAATAGGTATCATAAAGCAGCCTAGCCTTATCTCCTTTTCGTTAGCCTATAGCAGTAAGCTCATGCCAATGTCCTATTATTGGGTAGCATAGTTAAGATTGATTATCACTTGAATTAAAAGCTTAAAAACATATGTGAAGTGGTGTAGCCCAGAGGAGGAAAAGTTGACCAGCGGAAGAGAAGGCAGATACAACGTGTTTGCATTACTACCTTTGAGTTTGCATGAGGCAAAGCATTGAACCTGGCACTTTTTACACTGATTTTGGTAACTTGCTAACTCTATGAGAAGAGGACAAACACTCAGCTCATACACTCTTTGAAACAACCACTAGTCAATCCTGTGCAAGCGAAGGGAAGGTGTATCCAATGACACGAGTATGACTGGTAGCATTATAACTTAACATGAGTAAATCGCCGTTGGTATTGAAATTTATTATCAAAAATAAAGAGAAAACCACCAATACAGGCATCTGCGACAAAGTTTTGGGGAGGACGTAAGTCACAGTGATAAAAAAACCTCGAGCTTATTACTAGGCTCCTTTAAATATCACCCCCAAAAAAGTCACACACCAAACAAAAAATTCAACAACAAACTTAAGCAAAACTGAAAAACAACAAAAAATAAAACCAAAGCAAGATTTTTTTTAATGGCACTCATCAAGCGACTGCCACCAAGAGCATGAGTAGCCGTAACTAATTTTCAGCCTATTACACTGTACAACAAATTTCAGTGTCAAGAAAAAAAACATAGATCTCGTGTGCATTTTATTATGAAGTTGAGTGTGCTGAATTCAAATTTGATAACAAAAATTTCCCATCACATAACATTTTTTTGTAAATTGCCAATTTAATAATTATACATCACTTATTTTAGGGAAAATCGCTTTGAGGTACTGGAAACATGGCTTGTTATGTTGCAGTGCCTAGTTTTATATGCAGTGGTGGCAGAATGATTTTTTCCTTCTTAACTAGTGGCTCATGAATTACATTATGGCACCCAGGCTAGGATGTTTCATATTTTGTGAAGTGCAATAATTTTATTAGCACAGGTTTGCCTTTGGGCCTTTCCTATAAAAAGTGCTTCGTGCAAAATCTTAGCGAAATCAAACGATGTTAACAGGCCACACACTTTTGTCTTTTCTGTGGTGTTGGGTAGGAGCAAGGGGAGTTTCATAGTGATATTAAATTCTCTTTTGAATGACATGTTACATTTTTTTCCAAATTATGTCTTCCACATGAAGCAAGAACCTTCTCTGGCTCCTGGAGAAGTCACTAAATCCATGTTTCTTGGGAACCCACCTGCCCTCGCGGGAAGATGTCCTCCTGGTCTTCCTCCACCTCCATCAGGTGCAGAGGGAGACCCTCCCGGAGGCGGCTAAGAGCACCTCTCTCAAGCTGCATGAAGTGTGGGAGAAAGCAAACCTTACTATCAAGGCGGAGCACATGATCCCTCGTAACATCAGGAACCTTCACACTGAATAAGTGAGCCTCAAGAAGGAAGACAAGCGGGAAACACCTGCTGCTGTGGCAAAGAAGGAGGTTTGGAAGGGCGACCTACAGGATATCTTCGATATCGCGAGCGGTAAGATCGCAGAGGCCAACGTCACAGAAGAAGATTTAGCCTTTCTGGAACTGCAGAGGAAGGACAGACAGTCCTGTTAAATGGGGAGTGTCAATAAACTTCATGAGTCTGCAAGAGGCTGAAGTGGAGAAGTTGTTGAAGAAGTTTGCCCTGGAAGACACTTCCAATTCATCCTCTGTTTCTTCTGGATCATCTATGCCGATGAGGACATAGAGGAGAAGGCTGTCCAAGAACCCAATGACCCAAACCCTGACCACGACTTGGGACCGGAAAAACCTTTCATGTCATAATCTGCTGTGTCCTTCGTTGCTGCAGCCTCAAGCTTGGGGCATGATGTCTTGGAGATCTCCTCCTCTGCCTCTACGGTGCATCGGATGATGAGAAAGAACCGAGAAACTGAGGCAAAGCGCATTGAAGAAGAAGCCTTCTGTGATCCACCTCCCCTTGTTCTCCACTGGGATGGCAAACTGATTCAAAGTGCTGCCACATCTCGGATCTCAGAGGAGAGGATCGCTGTTGTGCTTACTGGGACCAACTTCGGAGCTTCTTGGAATAGCTATCGCCATGGATGGGACCGGGAGAGAAGTAGCGGCTACTGTCCTTCGGCTGCTGGAAACATATCAGATTGCGACAAGATCATCGCTGTCTCCTATGATACGACTGCGTCCAACAGTGGCATGATTAGCGGAGCCTGCATCATAATTGAACAGTCCCTTGGAAGACCTCTTTTTTGGCTGGCATGCCCGCATCACATTCACGATCACGAAGTGGTATTGAAGGCCACTGACGAACTCCTTTTCGGCCCTCCCACAGGTTCCGAGATTTCCCTGTTCAAGCGATTCTGAGAAAGATGGAACTTCTTGGACAAGGCATCCATCGGTACCCTCAACGATGAAGAACCCCTGGATGAGTCGAGCGAATCACAGAGGCAGAGCCCACCCATGGGAAGACTATCTCGAACTACTTCAGCTCTCTCTTGTCTACCTGGGAGGATGGAACGAGGATCTGCCTCGATTCAGGGCGAGATGGATGGCAAAGGCTATTTTCATCATCAAGATTGCCCTGTTTTCGCAACAACTGGAGCTGACGAGGTTGGAAAAATGCAGGGTCCGACGACTGGCCCGTTTCATCAGTGTCATTTACGTCGGATTCTGGCATGAGGCAGCTGTCCCAAACTGTGCACCGAAGAATGACCTGGAGTTCTTGGCGAGTCTTGTGTTTGTGGATAGAGAACTAGGGTCAATGGCAGAGAAGGCCCTCCAAAGGCACCTCTCAGAGCAAGGAGTGGCCCTAGTGTTCTTCGATGAACGAGTGTCTCCCAATGGTCGGGCGGCCAACTTTAGAGGCTATTGGGGTCTTCGCTGGGAGGATGGTCACTACCCAGAACGTGGAACATGTTCTGCAAGATCCACAAACTCGAGCCACCGTCCGAGGCCTGCATGTCGCCAATGATGCAGCAGATAGAGGCATGGCACTGATCCAATGACTCCAAGCCTGAACCAAAGATGAGCAACATGAGCAGTTTCTCCTCAAAGTTGTTCATCATGACTGAAAGACTGTCAACAGAACAAAGGCTGGAGGGGTCGCTAAGTTCCCTCCTGCTCCTTGAGCCTCATTCACCAACGACTTGATTGTCCTGCTCTACTTACAGAATTGTTTTGCATTTTTGGTGCCTCCTTGGAATTTTTCACAACTTTCTTTGGTAATTTTCAGCTGAATACAGTTTGTTGCAATTTTTTGTCTTCTACTCCAATTGATTTTTTCGAAGTTTCACTTGAAATGTGGAATCTTGTCAATCTGTGCGACCAGTAAATATTGACGAATCAAACCAAATTTTTGCATGAAGTATTTATGGGTCATAAGAAACAAGGGGACACCTGTGCTGACAACTTTCAACATTTTTTTACCCCTGAGAGTGAAACACCCTAATCCAGGTATCATAGTTTCCTGAGGTGACCATTGTGCAGGGTTGGCATAAAAAAAAACAACACCCCCCAAAATAAAACAGCATAAGGTGGGGTTTGGGGAGGGGTTAAAAAAAAATTTTACATATAAAAATTTAGTTTTTTATTCTATTGATAAATAATGTCTATATACGAGGGGCAGTCAATAAGTTTTGCAATTCGGATATAAAGAAACGAGATATTAGGAAAAGTGTTTTATTATTTTTCAATATAACTACCCTCGACTTCAATGCACTTGCGCCACTTGTCCCTGAGGCTTCAAATTCCCGACAACCAGAAATTTCCCGACTGCTGTTCAATCCACTCCTGGATGGTGAGCTGGACATCTTCATCATACCCAAACCAGCATCCATGCAGTGCAGCCTTGAGCTGGTAGAATAAAAAGTAGTCACTAGGGGCCAAATCTGGACTGTAGGGGGGAAGGGGATTGTTGAGCTCCTCGAATCCGCACTTGCGCAACTCTGGCCTTGTGGACTTTAACGACGTTGAAGTCGATCATGGGGCGTGAGGTTTCTAAGGACCCAACGGGCAGAGACCTTGGTGATGGCCAAATTGTCGTGGATGATGTTGATAATACTTCCATGTGATATTCCAAGTTCTCGCTCGATTTCTTCAACCTTCACCCGTCGATTTTCGAGGATCCTCCTCTCCACACGGGCTACATTGTACTCGTTGGTCACGTCTGACGGGCGTCATCTTCAAGGGACTCACGACCATGGCGAAACTCCCTATTGCAGCAAGCAATGGTTGCATAGGAAGGGGCGGTGTCGGTGTACACTACAACTATGCGTTCAGGGATTTCTTTTCTTTTGCATTCTTGACTTCCTTGGCCAAAAATTTGATCACTGTACGGTGCTCAACCTTCTCCATTGTTGAAAAATTAATGATTGACGAACTGCGATCAGCTACTGCTTCTTAAATAGACGAGGCAGGAGTGTGCGGCTGCAGGTCCTGACTTGTCATAACTTGTCCTAACAGCGCCACAAACAGCCATCCCCCTTTCTCTGTTTTGCCCTACCGATTCGCAAAACTTATTGACCACCCCTCATATGTACATAAAGCAAAAAAATGTAAAATCCATAAAACTTCCTAAAAAAAAAGTATATAAATAACATCAAACAGGGTTTTTCTTTCAATCTTGATCGAAAGTTCTTGGTCTCATTTGCTTATGTTCTAATTTTTGCTTTGATATAAAGGATAATGATACAACACATTCAATTTTAATCCAGCCAAACTTTTTAATTCTTATATTAAATAAACAAACACTTTTCCTACATAATTATATAAAGGGAAAAACTAAACAGCTTCCATCTCTAGATTTTCTCCTGAAATTTTAAATATAGCAAATTAAAACTGTGGCATTCAGGCATTGGCGACATTCTACTTTCAGTTTCAAAATGTAAAAATTGTTTTTAGCAGCTAATTCTTCTGCACTACTAAATTAGCACAATTACAACTTCTTACCTAAATAACGAGGATCAGTCATGTAAGCAAAGTAATGAACAGGCTTTATGGCTTTCTTGAACCTATCCTTGATACTTTGATGATCTTGCTGCTAATCAGGATTATTCATTAGAGATATCCAGATGTAGATAGCATCTGCGAGCCTTGTTCCATCAGCTTTGAACTGGGTTAAAAGCAAAAGTAACGCAAATTATGTACTGTATTGATTTTATTGATATTTAATTTTATTATGATTATTGACAGACTGACATTGGTGTTATTATTTTCATTATTACTAATATTATCATACCTTGTCTAGAGCAGTTCCAAAGTTTTTTTAGTTGGGTCGGGAGATGCTGAGTTTCCCAATATATGCCAACATTGTCAATAATTTGGCCAATGTTTGCAGGGAAGCTCTGATCTTGTTTCTCCCTTATTCCAAAAACCCCAATGGGTTGTTTAAAAAAACAAAACAAAAAGAAATTTTTTTTCCAACCCTGCCATTCTGAGCATACATATCGTTCTGATCTGGCCCTGCTGTCCCACTTGCAAAGGAAGCACAGAAACTTGGTGCATCCAGTTTGTAGCCCATTAAGTAGGGCTACTACTTTCAAGTCCACACAAATTAGCCACTCATGCTCCTTGTAACTTATGCAGTCTAGAATAAAAGATGGGTTCTCATTTGTCTCTTTTTAAATGACTGAGTGAGCAACTGGAACTGAAGGCATGGTGTTCCCAATGTGCAACAGAACCGCTTTTATGCTGTAAAGGGCTGTGGTACAGGAATAGCAATTGATTGAATATCGAACTGGGCGAATAGCAGAGTGAAGATCTGGATACATGATAGATTTCTTGCCTTTTCTGTTGCAACCTGCAGTGAAATAAAATAAAATTAGACTAAAAATAGATATTACTGGCTGTGATCACTTGCAGAAATAATGTAAGTGCAACATAGTATGTATTTTGATCCTTTTAATTGATATATCTCTTGAAAATATATTAAGGACCAGGAAAGAAAATGCATTGAATAGCCACCTTCAATATTGTTAAGCAGAAGTAGCAGTCCGTGGAATGGTCCTTTGGCTTCCTCCAGACCATTGGTACACCAAAGATGAGGTAAGGCCCTTTGCCTTTCACCCAGGCACAAAGGGAACTTGTCCACCTGGCACAAGATATGTGAGGTGCCCAGCGTTTGTCCTGGTCACCCACCCACTTTACATCCAAAGTACAGCTCATAAAGATTCTTCACATGTTTAGTCAACTGTCTCTTGTATTGTCTTAATGTAACTGATCTACATTTATAACAAACTGTATGGGAATTTTTTGCATTCTCTAGGCATTTTAGCTGTCTCCTGTAGTATATGAAAAAAAAAAATAGTAACAGCAACAAATATTAAATAAAAAAGTAAAAATAGGAAGCATTTATAGTAAGTTACAAAGTTACCAAGCATTACATGAGAGTTACCACGGATTTAGACCCATATAACTAAAAAAATATTGAGTATACTTTTATAAATTTCATAAGTTAGGTTGACAAATACCTTAGGAACAGCTGATAAAAATTAGATAATTAGATAAAAATTTGTTTATAACTTTTAGAGTTGAAAATCCCTACAGAACCATCAGTGTATTTAGCGCAAGTAAGATGATAATTTCGAAGAAACTGGAGGGTCGCAGAAAGAGATGGTTATATTTGTGATTTATGCAAAAAATAACTGTAGAAATAATTATTCTCATTTCTGGGGGTGTTTTTCATTGTTGTACAGTATTATTAGCCTACTTTAAAAACCAAAAGCAAAACAATACACGAAAAAAAAACAAAGGCAAAGAAAAAACGAATAAGCAGGCAAAGAAATGACAAAAGAAAAGCAAGGAGGCACACTTAAGCGTTGAAGGAAGGCCCACCTTCCTTCCAGGAGTTAGGAATGTAACTGCTACCAAAAAGCGTCATATAAAATGGCGGAGGCCAGCCTCCTCGATTAAGTACAAGAGTTCACAAGTCTCTGTGCACAAACCAGTTCCCAGCACAAGGGACCCGAGGTAGAGACCCCGCTCGCCTAGTACTGGGATAGGTAACGTGCGTGGAGATCAACCAGACTAGGAAAATCAACAAACATGAGCCAAAAAGACTTGGAGACAACACAATCGTCGCACTAAGAGCAGGGAAGCGCTCCATCAAATGGCAGTGCATCCAATTCGAAGCAACCTGAAGCCGGCGCGGCATTGGGGATAGGTTCGCCGGAACAGGCGCGGTGTACGGAAAACAAGGGCACACGGACACCGCGAACCAGGGGTAGCAGAGATTCCAAATCCCCGACAGCACTCAGGACGCTTTGAGAATCGCTATAGATCACGATTACGTCTCCGGTCGAGATCAAACCCCCTTTAGAAACAAGTCCGGGTCGTGGTGGAACCGTGGATGGTGGCAGAATCGTAACCTTAGTCTTGGCCAAGGAAAATCAAAACCTCTGCGGTTCAGCATAGCGAGAGGTGGAGTTCAGAGTTGACATCTGAGCCACACCAAAAGAAATCGAGAAGTCGTCCACGTAGAGCATTGCGAGAACATCTTCCGGGCGAATAAAGGCAATACTGTTAATGCTGATGTCAAAGCGTGTGAGTGAGGACAATTCTCTGCGGGACGCCTTCTTCCTATTGCGCCATAGAGGGCTACCTCCCACCTGTACACGGAATCAATGGCCAAGCAGAAAAAAAAATTAGGAGGCTTTCCCTTGGTTCCATCGTGTAGAGAATCCACGATACCGTATTGATATGCAGTATCTTAAGGCTTCTCATAATCGAAAAACACCGTGGTGTATATATGTCTACGAAGGAAGGCATCACTGACTGTATTGTTCACTCGGAGTAGAGCATCTAACGCAAACTGGAACTTGCAGAGGACAGGTGGCTTCTGCAATCCAGGGAAAAGGCTATTTTAACATTTACCAATTTCTCTATCAACTTGCACACCCAGGAGGGTAGAAAGATTGGGCAGAAACAGGAGGGAGTAGAGTGATCTCTCTCCGGTTTGCGAAAAACGAGCACAGTAGCCATTCGTCAGCAGTCTGGTAGGATATTGTCTGGCCAGATCCTGCTGAACGAATCTAACAGAAAGGCCATGCCTCGCTCACCCAGATGTCGAAGCATGGCATACAGGACATCGGCCTGACAAGTGGCGGAACACAACTCACTCAATGTAAGCCGGTCGTTGAAGGGTTCTCTACCTACGGAGGTAAAGTACAGTCGGCGGTTTTCAGTGACATCACGACGTGAATCGAATGCTGGCGAAGCAGCATCTGGGCTAGATGATGCCGAGAAAGCGGTATCGAATCACTCCTCCAGGTATGCGGGGTCAGAGATTGCGGCCCCATTCTACTGGAGAACAGGAGGGAAGTCCATCAAGAACTTGCCCCAAATCCTTTTAATTCGCTTCCACACCTCTGCTAGAGGCGTCTTCCCGATAAGTGAAGACACGTATAAACGTCAGCAAGAGCTGCGGCCGTGGTTCGAAACATACCGGAACCTAGCCCTAGCTCGACAAAATTCAACGACAATGTAATTGTTCGGGCTGCGCTTGTAGCGAATGTAGGCATAACGCTTCTGTTTGACGGCTGTTTGACACTCGGCTGACCAACACGGAAGCGGTCGGCGTGTAAAGTGCCCATACGTTATTGTAATACTTGTTAGTCCCAGGGCGATGAGGTTGCATAAGAACAACACAACAGCATCATCCACTGACCTAAACTGGGACAGAGAAATCAGTTATTTCTTGAAATGGGGACTACCGCGCCCACGCCAAGCAGCACCGGGGAGCTCTTAGACCGGAACGCTCTACGAAATGATATTTGAATGGGAAAGTGATCACTAGCAGGGAGGTCGTCCACCACCTCCCACCCAAAATTTGTTTGTGTGTCTGTAGAGCACAGGAACAGGTCGAGGCAAGAAAATGAAGTCGGCTGAATATACAAGGAAATAACAGTATACTCCTATCCAGGTGTAACTGCATTGCCTGAAAGGCATTCATAGCAAATAGAAGAATGGAGACATCATGCCGGGTGTAAATTGCACATTCTCCTGCCCGGCCTCCATCTCGAGATTGTCGGGTCACAAAACCATAAACTCTTTTACCCGTGGAGTGTGGGCAGGGGCCATGCACCCAGCATTGGTCTCCTGCAAAAAAAAAATATCAAACGGGGAACGGAAAGAGAAGAGTCTCCGCACCTCCTCCTCCCTGTTGGCTCCGAGACTACGGCAATTCCATTGCAGGAATATGGCATACTGGCCTAGCTAGGAGATGCAGGAGCCTTCTTCGAAATGAAGACCCTCACAGGAATGGCCAACTTCTTTCCTGTTCGCCGTACAAGGACCTGCAGGTGCTGAAGAAGTAGCAGTAGCTGCACGAATGCCTTCACGTGGTAGCGATACCAACCGGCACACAACGACACTGAGAGCTGGTCACAGTCGAACATGATGAAGAGTTTAGGGGGTCGGTCTTGAGGCTCCTCCCTGTTTTCTCAACACACACTCGACCTTGATTAATCCTTGGTCGGCCAGCTCCTCGTTGATGTCTTTTAAAGTAGTCTACGAGTTCCCTACTTTCCAAAAAGCACTAATAATGGTCGCCTCGGAGGGATCAGATGTATTCGCCATAACGCTCCTGTAAAAAGCGCTTGAAACCAGCAGGATAAAAAACGGCCAGGTAATCTCTGAATGAGGGGCCCAGACTTTGATTTTGGTCTGGGACTCACTCACCACTTGCGCCTCGAGGCCGGATGTGCCAGTCTTGGCCATGTCGTTTGCGGTAATGGTGGCATACCCATCTGTCTCCTGGTAACCAGCGCAGGAAGAGGAATCCTTTGTCTTCTTTGATTTCTTGCAGGGAGTGAACCCCCTTCTCTTCCCTCTGGAGGAAAAGACAGAAAGAGAGGAATAGAGAGCGAGAGAGTGAGAGAGAAAAAGAGAGGGAAAGCGAGAAAGAGAAAGAAAGAAAGAGAAAAAGATAAAAAGAGATATAGAAAGAGAGAGAAGAGAGGGAGAAAGAAAGAGAGAGAAAGAAAGAGAGAGAAAGAGAGAGAGAAAGAAAGAGAGAGAAAGAGAGAGAGAAAGAGAGAGAGAAAGAAAGAGAGAAAGAAAAATAAAGAAAGACCAGGACTCTTGCTTGCAACTTGAAGCATTAGAGGGTATTGTTTATAAAGTTCCAAAGCTTATCTTCTGACATGACATGAGGTAGCTGATCAGGTCCTTAAGCCAAGACAGAAGGCTGAAGGAGTAATGGTAAAAAAAAAGAAATGCTGAGAGAGAGTGAGGGGGACGGCATCAACAACTTTCCCAGGCCCCATCATGGAGTCCAAGTCAACCCAGTGATGGGGTTTCCCTAATTTGCACTCAGGCTGGGAGGATGTGCAGCTTCTCCAGGTACCATGTGTGATATGTGTAATAAGGAGGGATATTCTTAGAAATAATGGTACATAGCGAGAAAGGGAAAGCGCACCATCTTCCCCCAGGCCTTGTCAGAGAGTTCAAGTCAACCCAGTGAGCCGGGTCTTTCATATTGGCACTCAGACCAGGAGGATGCCCCTCTTCTGTAGGTACCAAGTGTAGAAGTATACACAGGAGGTCAGGTGGGTAACCAATTTAGGTTTCAGGATTACCCCTCCTATACCCTTGTCACATTTGCGCATGCTTTTCCAAGAATACCAATACCTCTTCTTAAATGATCCTTCTCCTCTCTGTCCCGGTCATAGGCCTTACTTAAATTGACTCTGGCTAAGGACCATCATCCCATAGGTGGAAGGCCTCAATGAACTCTGCAGTCTAGATGGAATTGTTCTCTCAGAAATCCAACACTGCATAAATCTACATGAATAGAATCGAAAGCCTGCTGAGTAAAGTAAAAGGGCCATAAATCTACATGAATAGAATCAAAAGCCTGCTGGGTAAAGTAAAAGAGCCATGCCAGGGACAGAGGTGTGCAATTATCCTAAGCTTAAAAAATTCACTAGCTGAGGGAGTCGAGAGAGAGGAATGTGCAGGAAACATGGCCAGAGTCTAAATATCAAAATTACCAATGGACATAGTGACAAAACCAAATGCCAAAACCTTTCTTAAACAAAATTCACCTTTATTCACAGAATCAGCAGAATGTCGTAAGATAGTTTCGTCCATAGAGAGGAATCGATGTATGTGGGCAGCAGCCTTTTCATAATCTGAAATATGGTAAATAAAAGTGATATGGTAAACAACTAACACTACAATCAACTTCACATTCAGCTTAGTACAGAAGAAATATTTCCAAACTAGAAATTTATATTTCAAAAGTACTAACAATTTTCAATTCTCACATTGTCATATTGGATCAGAGTATACATCTAGCTTCTGCATATTGAGACGAAGGTCGCTATTAGACAATGAAATAATACTAGCTAGAAAAAAAAATTCTAGGTTGTGAAAATTCACTAAAACACCCTACATAATTTTAAAGTGAAAATTCATATGAAAAATAATGAACAAAATATAAAATACCTATATAGGGAGTAGCATGAGTATGGAAATTCCTAATAAAAAAGAAGGTTGAAATAAATATACACAAATAATACTTAAAAGCACATATTAATTCCTCTTTCAATGAGGCTCGGATTTCACATTAATCATTAGGTCCTTGTAATGATTTGAGTTTTAGATAGGAGTTTGCCTCCCCTGACCCTTGTAGATGCCTAATCCTTTTCTTCTTTTTTATGGTGCCTGGGATGACAGAATGGATGGGAAGATGAGGATCTAGGCGAAAGACTCGCTGGGCTCATGCCATGCCCCACTTTTTTTTTTCACTCCAAGAGAATCTTTCAGCATATTTAGTCGACATGATATTTTTTTTGCAAATGACTTGCAATTTTGTGAGGAGATGCTTGGCCAGTGTAATTAAAAGAAGAAAGAGAGCTGGTGAAGTTGCCATGTTAGAATTTTGTCTGCCTCTGTCTATGATTGTGTAAGTGTTTTGTGTGGATGTTTGAGAGTTATTTGATTGAAAATGATTGAAGATGTCTTCTCTTTTCCAGCTCCTTAGGGGCTGTGGGTGCTGGCACACAGTTGACATCACAATATCAAGGCCTTCCAGTTCAGAGCATTTTGCCACAGACAGCAATTTCTTTAAGAGTGTGGATCCCAGCCAACGAACAACAAAGCACAGTGCTGCAAAGCCGCTGAGAACAATGTGTGTGACCACACATTAGTGACATAGTTTTGATATACCTCTATTTCGTTTGTCCATTTAGAATAGGAGATTGTATATATTTTTTATTGTATTTCTTTCTGGGTTCCCATTTACTGCATTTGTTTGTAGAGCTGTAAATAAAATCTTAATAGATCTCCCCCTCCTCATTCTCACTTTGAACAACCAGATGGCCATCTCGTGATGCAGCAGGCAATGTAACTATAGGATATCTAGAGCCTGCCACCATATCCTCACTATGGAATGAAAAGCATTTAAACAAGTACAGATCGGTAGTAAACCAATAATACTTTTTTCTCTCACTAAGTTAGTCATTTAAAATCTCTATAAGATGACAAATTTACTTATCTTTTGTGAGACAAAAACAAATAAGTTAATGACTCACTGGGCTCACTATAACAAAATTCAAGTTAGTCAGAAAGTCATAACCAATAAGACTTGAGTCACAGAGAAAAGGGTGGTACTATATAAGGCCTGATGGTAACTAAAGAGTTAAGGGATACCTTTCTAAGAATGCTAGAAATAAAATACAGGTGTGGGCCTAAGGGGGGAGTGTTAGAAGCTGCAGAAGGTTTCAGTATGGGTGTGGAAGGTATTTGTGCCTGTAGGCCTGGATAGGGCAGGAGCAAAGTGTGCTTGTTTTGCCTGAGAGGCATAGGATATCCCAGGTTGTAACATGAAAAAAACATTCACCTCTTGATAGAGATTCAGTCAGTAACCTGAAACCTTTTTCTCCAGAAGATAGGCACCATAATGCTTGAGGAAGCAGGATGTAGTTTGCCTCAATTCACACCCATAACCATACACAATAAGGGCTTGTGTAAGAGCTTGGAGCTATTGACACAGATTTGGGGTAAACCCGATTTTGCACTTTGCACAAACAATTTGTGGCCAAAGCAATGGCAGAAGTAACACCTCCACGGCAGTGGGATGAAGGCATTGATTAAGTAGTGCTTTCAACTGGCATGGGCCGACTCAGGGACCATATCACGATTGAAGGTGATGAGCATAGGGGGGTATCTCTCAAGCAGTGATGCACACTTACCAGAGTTGCCCGATGGACAGTGGCTCCCCAAGGGTTGCAGTTCTCATTTGAGCAGCAAGAGAGGAAGGGTGACAGAGTGTATTTCCTTATGTTTTAGCAGACCCAGAGATAGAACCAGAGACTTAGTTGAGCTGGCAACAAACAAGGGAAGAAAGCAAACCCACCATAAGGAGTACAGCCTTATACACCCAAGAATGGCTGCAGGGATGTAGTCAGCCTATTAAAGGCAGGGAAGAGGTTATTGGGGAATAAACTGCTCTTCCCATTAATCAACCTGTGGGCATTGTTTATAGAGGTTCAAAAGCCTCTCTTTTGAAACAACATGGGTTAGCTGGTCAGGTCTTTAAACCTAAGGGAAATAAAGAGGAGATACTTTAAAAAAAAAAGAGTGTGCATAGAGGGAAAATGTGAACACACCAACTTCTCTTGTCATGGCCAAAGAGTTCAATTCAATCTAGTGAGCCAGGCCTTCCCTATTTGCACTAGCCCAAGACACGCTATTCCTCCAGGTATCAGGTGTAACAGTAACACTGAAATGTGTGGCACTAGGTAGAGAGAGGATGAGGAAAAATTGAAATTTATGATGGCAAAAACTGCCAAAACAAATCATAAACTTCAGGCACATGTACAAATGTAGAAAAAGCCAAGGCACTGAAAACTAGAAGCACCTATAATGCTGATAGTGGTAATACTGGGAAGGGAGGACACTCCTTGTGATAAATGGATCTTTATTCATAAGGAAACCGTGGGTGGAGGTTGAATGCATCAAATGAGAAGACTATTTCACCTTCTTGAGAGAGGGCTGTGGTCACCCCTCCAGCACAACCCTCCAGATCCAGCAGATCTCCAACCCTCTTCTGTACATCAGACACTCTGCCCTGCAAAATGAAAATCCTAGTAAAATTCACATTAATATATAAGGGAAGAACAAACAATGAGTAGTATGAAATTCATATACTTTAGGGCAGTTTGGTGACAAATATAGAAGAATAGTATTGGTTAAGCATCTTCTGTAAAGGTACAATTATACCATTCAATTTTTAGTGGATCTAAAATTAAAATAATATTCAGCATCCAACAAATATAAAATCTAACCTTTGATGAGAGAAGACTCATATGCTAGGAAATAAGAAATGCCATCCACCCTTGGCCAAGATTCCCCTAACTAACATTAAGATCAGCACAACAAGTGTTTGTGAGCCTGAGGGCACCAGGAGCTGGTCCTCATTTTGGGGGAGGTATGGAGGTGTGTAAGAAGCATTTTGTTTTTTTCTCATGAAGTAGGAACGTTTCCCAATCCAGGGTGAAAGGAGCTTGTTCCACACTAGAGATGTGTGAACACTAACCAGTTATGTTGTGAAGACATGAGAGGAAATATAGTGATTGGCTATGTGTGTAATGACCTGTATAAAATAAACCTACCTCCCCCCAGGGTTAAGCACAGCGTGTCCACCTTCTTCAAATTAGTGACATGTTAGACAAACTCCTTAGACAAAGATACTTCTCTTTCCCTCATCAAACTTGCCAATGAAAGGCTTTTGCACAACCTCACCTTTGCTAAATCCAATTCCCTAACTCTGGCTGAGACGTTGTTTGCTAATTGACAAGTGAATGATATCGTGTTTTCTAGTTTTTTTGCATCATCCTGGACAATTTGCAGAGTTGGTACTAAATGAGCAAGTTGAGAAAGGCGAGCCTCCAAATGATGCCTGTTTCCAACACTCCATTCTAAACGCTCCTCGATAATTTTCTAAAAAAAAATCCAGGAGGTATGATTAGAAAAAAAAACATATTGCAACACATTATTGATCATTAAGATATACAATAATTTTATCTGAATACATTAGCTAGCCTAAGATAATTTAAAGATTCTCTCATATTGTCAAATAGAAGGGTGTAATAAAAAAGTATGTAAATAATCATATAGTAAAAACAAAAGTAAAGCAATCACTATTTTTTATGTGCAAGATGCACAATTTTATTTAAAAAAGTTATACCCAAAACTGCCTGTGACCCATACATTGAATATATGAATAATAATTGGTATGCTATGTATATGGTATGATACACAAACCATATATAGTGTAAGTGAGCACTATATTTATAGATAGTAAACATGAATAGTTTAGTATATTTTAAGTCCTAATTAATACCAATATTGATATTTCTTCTAAAATTCCTAACTATACATTAACTAATAATTAATAAAAAATGTGAATGAATTAACAATAATTGATGAGGGGAAAAGCATTTGTATATACACAACAATCACTGTTCAATATGGCGCAAAATAGGTAACATTAAATCTTAAGAGTCTGTGACCACTGTCATATAATTATGAGGCAACTGATTTGGTGCAATGCTTTTTGGAAGATGCTGAGTTATGTAGGAGGTTTTCACAGTTGCTACTTGATCAGTGGTAACTTAATCTTCCACAAACTTTTGCACTGCATTGCAGCCACAATTTATTCATTCCTTGAGGTTGATGGTGTTCCCTCCCTTGGGGCATCTTGCAAGTCTTCTCTACTCTTAAAAAACAATTAATCCTTAAAACTGTTGTTTTCTTTAGGACAGTAGTATCTCTATAAACAAAGCTTTAATGGTTTGCGAAAGTGTCCACTTGATTTTAAACAAGAATTTCATTTTGCACCTCACTCTCAAAGTCAATGGTTATATGGCATAGCCAAATGGAAAAGTTGCTTCTGATTACAGCAAAGTTAAGCCACTGTGTGTGTAGTTGGTGGGCAAATGGAGTACTGACTCGGGTTGCTTTCATGGTGGATGCCAGATGCTGTAAATACCTATTGTTTAGATCCTATATTAAACTGTAGGCACCGACTGAGAAATAAAAGGAATCTTAACTGAGTGCAGATCCCCTTCCAATTTTTTTATATGGCTAAAAAAAATGAATGTTATATTAATGGCACACTCACAACAATGAAAAATTATATAACTTGTCAAAGAACAAGATTAAGCATGTTTTGTTAAAATAAATGCTTGAACAAGAACATAAAGATCGTTGACATGAGGTAGCAATCGGACATGTTCTCAGTGAGCTCTCTATTCAGTGGTTTTTTATTTCATTTTTTTTGGTGTAATATATTTAAAGTTTGGGAAGATTGAGTGGTAGACAGAATATTCAAGGAATTTTTAATTATATTTTAAATGAAATCAAGAAATAGCTCCTGTTTATGTTTATTAACATTTTTCTCCCCCCCCCCTTTTTTTTACACATTTCTTGATTGCATAATTAAAGGGTTTTGAAAAATTTTCTCAGTATGGCTGTAACTTTGGATAAAGTGAGTATGCCCTCTGATGTAAGTTATTTGTGATTTTTTGTGGTGTTGAAAGAAGATCAAATGTATCTGAATGCCCCTTGTGTAATGTGACTTGTGCAAATGTGGCTCTGGTAGAGGAGGTGAGTCGGTTGTGTGATGAATGCAAGAGATTAAGTGAGTTGGTGCATGAAGTGAGAAGGGATACGAGTGTACGCATAAAGAATGTGGCTGGGACCAGGAGGGTGGAAGATAGGCCTAGATGAGGGACTGCAGAGAAAGAAATAACTGATGTAAATGAAGATGAATATGGATAGAATGGATAGGTTATGACAGGATAGGTGTGTGAGTAAGAGGGACATGGAACCTGTTAGGTTGACTAACAGATTCGATGCTCTGAGAGAGGAAGACTTTGAAAGTGATTTGTCTGATGTGGTTCCGGCAGAAAGTGGAATAATTGGTAGTTTGAATGAGAACAGGAGAGTAGGTAATACTAGGCATAGGGGGACTAGGAGGATGACTGAGGTACTTGTCATTGGTGACTCTCAGATAGATATTTAGATAGGAAGGTGAGTGTGAGCAAATGGAAGGGAGTTAGAGTTTGTTTGCTGGGTGCTGGTGTAAATGATGTGTTGTATCATGCAGATGGTTCAAATTCTATATTGTAGATGCATGATCTGACACAATCATATGGATGCATTTTATGGGTGGGTTTTGAGAGATGCAGATGACCTTTGATAGGTACTTGGGCTTTTGTCATCCATGAATTATATTGTTATAGTTCGGTCTTTTTTTTAATCTCGCCATAAATATACATACTATGAAGAAGAAATTTTGCAGCATAACTCATTTAAGAATATCTAAAATGACTAATGGAACATGTAGTAATATTACATGAATTTAAGCTTTTGATATAGCATAAATATACCTGGGTAAATTCAATGTCAATTATACTATTTATGAACATTCTGAATCTCAATTTCAATCTCATATATGGAACTATATTTCTATAATCATCTAAAAACCCCAAATTTAAAAACTATTTCAGTGGACTTATAAAGCATTTTTTTTTCCAAGATCCAAAAGTGTACCAAATAACTAAAAAATCAAAATATATACTGGCTAAGCTAACCATTCAAACTATTAAATTCAAACCTCTTCTTCACAAAGCTTGTCATAGGTTTCTTTGATCTCTTCTAATGTTGTGAGTTTTTTGGGATCAACTCTGTCTGTATCATCATTGGCTTTCATTTTTACAATAAACAAAATATTGAAACCCAAGTTATCTGGGGGGCTACATGTATAGTAATTTTTAATTGTGCATAATTATAATTATTTTCTGAAATAAGTTTTAATTTAAGAAACAACATTATTAACTCTTAAACTTAGATATCTTATGAACAGCTAAATAATTCAATAAATTTCAGAATTCAAGATTATAACCATCAACTATCAAAAGAAATAAAAGAAGAGAAAGAAATGAAAAGTGAAAAAGTATGGAGAACTTTCTATACAAAAATTCATGTAATAAGGAAATAAAAGCATTATGGGCCATGACTAAGCAATAAGAGCTACAATTAATTCTCTGACATAAAAAGCAAATATTCCAAATTACATCTAATTTAATCCAGAAGCAGAGGGAAGAGTTTTATAAGCGTTGTTGTGGTATAACCACTCTATACCATACACTACTCCTATAAACCGTTGAAGGACTGTTCGCAGGGATTAACAACCGACTATGAGGTTACACTTGAGGCATTGGGTTTCAAATCCTTAATAAGCAAACAGAATGCATAAATGGTTGGTGAGATTTACTTGAATAGGCCAAGAGTATCGTTCAAGGTTAGTTAGAGATGAAACAACAAAATATATAATTTTATTTACACAGATCAAAATAAGAATAATAATAGGCAAAGGAGAATTATTTAAATTGAAAGAGTCTCTTGATAATTATTATGAGAAGGGATTCTCAAATGGAATTAATTGATTAATGTAACTAGGCTCAGATCAAAAGGAGGAACTTGACAATACTAATGGAGGGGGTTTCAATCTTATGGGCCGATGACTTCGAGGAGGGTCCTTCTTGCGATGAGGTGAGTGGGGAATGATCCGATGAAGATAGCCAATCTTCAAAGATGACATTCGAAGGGGAATGTGGGAATTCTCGTAATTCCACGGAAAGAGGAATCCTCTTTTCCTCCAAGGTAATTGATGGAGATTTTCTTTGGTTTGATTAAACAAAGGGAGACTGTTGCACAAATTCAAAGGCTTGCTGTTCACAGAAGCTACCAATTGACTTGGATAGAATCACAGCTGAAGGCTTCCTGTCTGACAAATGCTCACAGGATGATGACATGATAAGGCCGGCCATGAAGTGCAGGCTGGACTCTTTGAACTATAGAATAACCAAGTATTTGTATGCCCGATTCTGAAGGGAAAGGGGGAGTTTGGAGAAAGGAGTCACAAGCCCCAGACATCTTAATCTGGAGGCGGAGTCGATTCATAATTTAGCAGCAAGGGGCAAGACATAGCAGCTCTTTTGCGCTTCATCACTGGGGAGGGAGGGGGGGCTCGGGACGAGTGGCAGGATTGGGAAATATTTTCCCAAAGTGCTCAGGAGTCAAATATTCTAGAATGTTTAAACAGGAAATGAGATTGTCCATGGCGGGATAATGTATATCCCGTTATGCCCAAATAGTTCAGTGTCACAAACTAGCCTTCCTGCAAATGGGGTGCAGCTGACATGTCCTCCCCCAATGCCTACAGGTGAACCTCCTACTATACGAAGGGTGGTCAATAAGTTTTGCGAATCGGTAGGGCAAAACAGAGGAAGGGGGATGGCTGTTTGTGGGGGTGTTAGGACAAAGTTATGACAAGTCAGGACCTGCAGCTGTATGCTCCTGCCTCGTCTATTTAAGAAGCAGTAGCTGATCGCAGATCATCAATCACAAATTTTTCAACAATGGAGAAGGTTGAGCACTGCGCAGTGATCAAATTTTTGACCAAGGAAGGCAAGAATGCAAAAGAGATCCATGAATGCATGGTTGCAGTGTACACCAATGCCGCCCCTTCCTATGCAACCA
Source organism: Ceratothoa steindachneri (assembly GCA_963969495.1). Lineage (NCBI taxonomy): Eukaryota > Metazoa > Arthropoda > Malacostraca > Isopoda > Cymothoidae > Ceratothoa > Ceratothoa steindachneri. The sequence continues at coordinate 172,160,754 of OZ018325.1, read as the reverse complement.
TTGCTCAGTGGAATAGGAAGTTCTGCCATGGTCGTGAGTCCCTTGAAGATGACCCCTATCCAGGACACCTGTCAGACATGACCAATGAGCACAATGTGGCCGGTGTGGAGAGGATGATCCTCAAAAATCAACGGGTGGGATTCGAGTCACGCATAGTGACAGGTGATGAAATGTGGGTCCATCATTGGGATCCCAAGACAAAGCTCAAAAGCATGGCCTGGAAGCACAGGGGCTCTCCCACCCCCATCAAGTTCCGGACCCAACCTTCAGCTGGGAAGATCATGGCCACCATCTTCTGGGATTCTGAGGGAGTGTTGATGGTGGACCATGCGCCTCATGGAAGGACCATCACAGGCCAATATTACGCCGAGGAACTGGCTGGGTTGAAGAAGTGTATCCGTCAGAAGCGGCGCAGCAAGTTGACACGCACTGTCCTGCTCCTCCATGACAAGGCCCCTGTCCACAAGGCCAGAGTTGCACAAGCTGCCTTGCGCAAGTGTGGATTCAAGGAGCTCAACAATCCCCTTCCCCCCTACAGTCCAGATTTGGCCCCTAGTGACTACTTTTTATTCTACCAGCTCAAGGCTGCACTGCGTGGATGCCAGTTTGGGGATGATGAAGATGTCCAGCTCACCATCCAGGAGTGGATTGAACAGCAGTCGCGAGCTTTCTGGTTGTCGGGAATTCGAAGCCTCAGGGACAAGTGGCGCAAGGGCATTGAAGTCGAGGGTAGTTATATTGAAAAATAATAAAACACTTTTCCTTATCTCTCATTTCCTTATATCCGAATTGCAAAACTTATTGACTGCCCCTCGTATATATGCCACAGATTTTCACCACTTTCTTTACCAATCTCTACTTATAAACTTTCTAGCACAGATGCTCCAATTGGTGTTTGGTTCTTTATATTAACTAAAAACTGACCAGATTAATGAAAAAAGAAAAGAGGAGGCCCTTAAAAAAAAAATTACAGTAAAGCTTAATATTTGAATGTAATATTCAAACAAATCAATATTCAAATAACTTTTAAGAAATAATTGTCATTATATAACCAAAGCTAGCTGGTCAGTTTCATTCCATCTAGCTTTCAGTAGACATCACTTATTTCCATATCTGTAAAAAAATGTAACATATATAGTTATTCTTTAGTGTTATTTTTATAGTAAAAATAAGTAACCATGGCCCCAAAGAAGTGTAGTATAGAGAATAAACAAAGGGAAACCTGTGAGAGCAATATTTGAAGTGGAAAAGCATAACATGTGTTTTTGACCTTTCTACTCGAGTCATGGTGAAATCTACCATATGTAACACACTTAAAAATAAAGACAACAATCATATGTGCCAATGGAGCAAAAGGATTTAAAATTCTTGCAATACAAAGGGCAGAGAAAAGAGAAAACATGGAAAAACTATTGTTATTTAGATTAATGAAAAACAACTTGTGGTGTTTCAGAAACAATAATCTGTGTAAAAAAAAATCAGTTACACAATGACGTTGAATGAGAGAGATCTGGAACCAGTTCTGAAACCAATGATGACTTTAAAGTAAGTAGAGACTGGTTTGATAGATTTAGAAAAGTTGAGGATTCATTGTGTAGTAAGACACGAAAAAAAGGCAGTGATAAGCAAGATTATACTGAAGTTCATGGTAGTGTGGTATCACACTCACCGGCGTGCTATCAAGTGTCCGAAGGGAACTAATCATGGCAGCCCAGAGGGATTTGATGCATTTGCCAGAAGTCTCCTTTGATGGATCATATTGCCCTTAGACAACATGCTGCCATCAGTGGAGCGAATAACGAGGAAGCATTTGAAGCCAGCGGGCTCAAAAATGCCAGGTAGCCTCCGAATGAGGGGCCCCAATGTATTTGAGGCTTGGTCTTATTCTGGGACTTCCCACTCAGAGGAGCACTGGAGCTGGATGTGCCAATCTTGGTTTGATTGCATAGTGAAACGGCAATGGCCCCGTCTGTCCCTGTGGTTCCTGTGGAGTGGGAGAAGCCCTGAGTCTTTTTTTTTAGGAGAGGAGGGTGGGGAATGAACCTGCTTCTCTCCTCTGCCGGTAGGAGCCCCTAGGCCAGATGAGCTAGCCTCGGCTAGATCCTTCTCTGAAATGCAGAAGGGCCTGCCTGTCATAGAAACACCAGCCGGGGGAGGTGATCCCTCCTCTCCTTGTGAGGCCTTGGGGACCCAAACCGTCTGAGGAGTTGCTTGCAAAGGGTCGGGCATGGGTTCTTTGCCTGGCACAGACCCTGGGTTCAACCCCATGGAAGATCCTACCATCTGGGGCTGGGTCATCTCAAGAAGGGGCCTCCATGTGACCATCCCCCCTTACTGGGCCAGGCAATGGTAGCACTGCAGTACTGGCAAGGTGTGAGATCTGACTAAGTAGGAAGTTGAGTGCATTGCTACACGGTCAGGGAGGGGCCCTTTGAATCTGAGACAAACTGCCAGGCCAGTTGCCCTCTGGCTGGTTACTGGAGGGAGTCTTAGTACAGATAAGATTCGTTTTTACACAAATACAATTTTGTAATTTTCAAAGACAAACATTTTTAATTCTAAAAATGACGCTCACCAATATTATTTTTAGCTTCTAAAGGAGTCATTCACTTTTCCAAAATATATTTTTATTTTGCTAAATTAGAATCTTTCTGCATCATTTTTGCCCTCGTTCCTTCAACTTTTAACCTGACTAGTTCACCCAAACCTGGCTTTTTTTAGATCTGGAGGTGATCTGCACATGCGTCTTTTGGCAATATCCAACCAATACCAGGTGTTTTAGATCTTCAGCCGATCTGTGCATGCATCTTTTGCCAATTATCCAATAGCATTTTGCTTTAGATTGCTGTATATTTAGAATAATTCTTGGCTTTCTTTTTTTTTTAGCTTATATGGTATAATGGTGTGTAGTGGCTGTGCTAGGTCGGGATTAAAGGATTCAAAAGGTCCAAAAACCAGCGCAAATTTTCCATTAGTGCATTTAAGGGCACATTGCTTTCTAATACTCATATTCGAACAAGTGCTAGCCTTTTATTTATAAACTGTAACGACATTTAGCAATAAATTTTTACATTCAAATCTGATCCGTATAAGTATTGTTTGTCCAAGTCAGGGTCCACCACCCAGGACTGCATGAGCCACTCCCCTAAGTGTATCACCAATTCAGGGGGCCTGAGGGAGGTTGTTGTGGTAAGATAGACCTGTGAAGGGCCTGGGTCAGTGGCAGGATGGATGGAGAATCTGGTTCCAGTTATGGAGGACATGTATACTATCATTTTATCACCTATGGAAGTGGTGGGTGAGGCTGCTGCAACATTCTTGTTAGTCCTTTCTGTTAACATGGTGTGTCTACTTTTTGGAGTGCTTTGGGTTTTTGGGCATTGAATTTTACTTATTGCTACTTCACTATCTAGAGAGCGGGTTCTTTTGTTCAACAGAGGTCCATTCCATCGCCGTCTGGCCGATGTCGTTGGTGGCTGGAGTAGCTGGAGTGTTACATCCAGGGGTCAAGGACTGGGATGAGGTAGGAAGCAGGGTGGCATTTATGTTGACATGGTGATCTACCGGCATATGCAAGGCATGTCAGGCCACGGGGGAAGTATCTTGTTGGAGGCAGCCGTGGGGCCCCCTCTTATTTGGGCTTTCATTGTCCTGCTGTCTAATGTCCTGGTGATAGGCTTCACTCAAAGTATTTAGGATTATTACTGCACTGTTTAACAATCGTGATTATCGTGTCCGATCAGCAAGATGAGTTCTCAAAATTAAGTTTAGCGCTACTTTTTCTAAGTTTGAACGAAAAAATCTCACGAAGCTTCATTAAGTACCTAATGCTTCTTTAGCTACTCAAATAGTTGTTGGGTTTAGGGAGTTCAAGACGGGCGTTTCATTCACCCTGACGTGGACCGTTGTCTTCAGGTATGATTTGCTTAGAGGTTAGAGGTGGTGGAGTTGTCCAGACTGCCATAAGAATTTAATGGTATGTTGCAGGACTTTCTTTCGGATAACATAAGGGAGTCCCATTCCACTCAGGAGAACTGTGATATTAAATGACTATCTTGAGAGGAAAGGCAGTTTCGTAAAATTGTTCTGAATGAGTGGGAACGTGGGCACCAAGGTAAGAAATGCTCCACTGTGTCTTCAGTTGAGGGACACCCCTTGCAATAGGGTTCAGGGACTAGTCTAAGTTTGTAGAGATGTGCATTAAGGCCAACATGCCCTATCCTGAGTCTGACCAAGGCAGTACAAGTTGTCTGTTATTTGATCTTATCCAGGGTTGTGGAGTGGAGTCTCTTCTAAATTTGCCTAAATGAGTTGAGATAGATCTTGGTCTAAGGACTCATCCCAAAGAGATCTTCATGAATTCTTGACAGTTTTGGAGAAGCTGTGATAATCTATAAGATATCAAGTCAGTTCTAGGGAGGAATGGGCTAGAGTGGCTGCTTTATCCACAATCTCATTACCTCTGATGCCCATATGGGAGGGGATCCATTAGAAGTTAATGTCATATCCCAGGGTATGAAAGGAGAGGAGGAAGGATTGGGAGTCGAATACCAACTTTCTATGAGAGGGGGGGCTTGTTGTAGCCATGAGTGAAAGGGAAGACTTAGAATCGGAGAATATTACTATGGACTGTGGGGGTAGTATTTCTTTGGTAAAGGACATGGCTCCCAGCAATGCAAACAGTTCTGTGGCAACTACTGAGTGTTGTTTGTCTATACGCCAGGTTTGAATAACAGATAGAGTTTCCACATATATGGCTGCTGAGAAGGAAGGAGGAGAATGGGAATCATCTGTGTAAATTCTAAGGTGTTCCTTGTAGTGAAGGTTAACTAGTTTCAGGAAGAGTTAGGGGGCAAGGATATTATCTTAGGCCTTTGGGAATGGAACATGAAAGTCAAGAAAGAACTTGGATGAAAGTGGGATCCAAGGAGGGTAGGTGAGACAGGGGGTATACGAGATGGTGGAGGAGGCTAGTGATTGCAGGGTGCGGATATGGAATGGGGCATATCCGTGGAGGGGCCAATTTGGATGTGATGTGTCAATGTGGGAGTGAGTGAAGAGGATGCCAATGGGGTGATAGGGAAGATGTGTCATGAGTCTGTGATATTGTGTACAATTTTGATAGTGCCTTACCCAGTCAAGGTGCAGTAGTCCTGCTTCTGCGTGTAATGATTGCACTGGTGAGGAACTGTAATACCATTGATGGCTATGTTGGGGAGGGATGGAAAGGCGCGTTTCTGAGTGAAGCACATGAGCGCACATTTCTGAGGGTTGACTTGAAGTCCCCATTTATTGAACCATTCAGCTAAATTATTCACTCCTGACTGTAGGCATTTCTGTGCTTCTAGGAGGGTGGATGCTGTACTGACTAGAGTCAGGTTATCTGCGTATATTAGTGTGGAGATTCTGGCAGGTCTGGGTATATCTGCCATGAGGATGTTAAATAATAAGGGAGTAAGGTAGAACTGCCTTGAGGAACTCCATGCAGGATAGGGTGTGTCCCACCAATTGTGAAGCTGAAGGTTCGCACTGTTAGAAAGCTCTGTAGCCAGGATAGAGGGGTGCCCTGTACACCCATTCTTGAGATTTTATAAAGTATGCCTTCATGTGATGCTAAATCAATGAATAGAGCGAGCATGACTCCTTTGTCTCTGTAAGTGACTTGTATGAGATGTTCTAGTTGATGAAGGACTTCTAGGGTGCTCCAGCCTGGCTGAAAACCACACTATTCTTGTGGTAGTTCTTTTGATTCCATCCACCATTGTAGTCGGGTAGTTACTAGGCATCCAAGGAGCTTACCAAGGCAAGGTAGAAGGGCAATGGGGCGGTAACCAGCAGGGGTAGTTGGATCCTTACCAGGCTTGGGGTTAGGAAGGATGATTGATTCCTTCCAGACCTTAGGGAATGTTCCAGTTGACCAGCTTTGGTTGTATAGTTGTAGCAGTAATTCTCTTGAGTTTTGTGGAAGATGAGTCAAGAACTCATGGGATATTGTCTGGGCCTGCTGCTGTTTGGGGGGGAGGAAAGATCGGAAATGGCAGAGTTTTATTCATTTAGTGTAAAGGGGACCAATAGACCAGGTGTAGGCGAGATGCTTCTATGGCTCATTGTATGGAAAGGGTAAATTGGTTTGGGTTGGTTAGTAGGGCTGGTGAACGCAATTTTGTATGTAGGAAGGATGCTAGATATTTTGATTTAGAAAGTCTGACAGAAGATCTTCTTCTTTACATAGTGGATATGAGAAGATGGAAGCTTTCCTTTTCATGACTCATAGGAACCTCCAAGTTTAAGTAGTGGTTGTGAAGAATGAGATGGGTGATACTAGGTTTAGCCATGCTTCCTGTCATTCTGTTGTGAGGGAATGTTTACATTCTGCATCAAGTCTTTTGTATTTTAACATATTTTCTTATGTGATGCATCTCCTCCATTTATTCCAAGCTCGGTGTCTGGCTGTCACAATTCCCAAACCAACTTTGGATGTATGCTATAGGTTCCTGATATTAAGTTTCTTTAACACGAAGTGTTCCCGCTCAGTAAATTGGTACCTTCGCTCTTATGAAGGTTCAACTTGATTTGTTAAGATTATTTTAAATCGTATATCAAAGATAAATATAAATCACACTAATCGTAGAACAGCAGCTGTCCATTTTCAATCTAAGAGAGATCACACTTCGAGCTTATCATTCAAAAAATGGTTGGTAATCTCTAATAGGAATTCAGCTGTCAAAATAGGTTCAGGTTGTTGAGCCACCCTTTGTATCAGGATATGGCATTTATTTTCTGTGGAGAGGAAAAATAATTTATTATCCTTGTTCATTTCTCTTCTTCTACACACTGCAAAAATTTCTTTGTTGCTCTTATTATTCTTATTCTCTTATCATCTATATCTTTTTTTCCACACTCAGTCCATAATCCTCCCTTATCTCCACCTCCCACTTTTCTTTTCCCAGCTCTATCACCAATTCTTCTTTCAATTACTCCCTCTCGAGACTGTGGCCCACACACTCCACAATCAAATGTTCTATAGATTCTCTCTGCCCCAATAGGCACCATTCACACCTATCTTCTCCTCCATTCGATCTGTATGTCTGCCCCTTCACCTCCAAAGATCCAGTCCATAGCTTGAATAGTAGTTGGCTTGTAAAACTCCCATCATACATATTCTCAATGAAAGGCTCCCTTTTGCCTCTATACGTTTAAACTTCTCTTTCCATTTATTCCTCTTCTCCAGAACTCTAAAGCAGAAGTTCTTCACTCAAAGGGTTGCGGACCAATGGAATGATTTGCCAGGCGATGTTGTGAACTCCACCAGTGTAAACTCTTGTAAAATTAAATATGATAAACATATAAGAGAATTAATTGCTTTAATTCATACTTCATATACCCTCTCATTACCTCTTTTCGCCACTCAGTCCTATCGTAGGCATTATACACATTGCCTGCCCAGGTCTTTATTCTCATCCTTTGCAGTCTCAATATTTTATTATTATTATTATTTGTGGAGGGGTTCACTCCTGTTGGATGGAGTATGTCTTCCCACCAGACCAGTATTTTTTTGTTTGTTCTTCATAAATTTGCATTTTTTGGAGGTGTGTTAATGATAGTGGGTCTAAGAGAGTTAGACACTACACAGTTTGCTGCACTGTATAATTGGTATAATTATGAGTTTATATTATAATTGGGTGAGCTATTGATTCTTTCTTTTCTTTCCTTTTTTTTATCCTATTAATTTATTTTAATATGTAAAATCTTATTGATTTTTCTTTTAAAGGGTGAATACCTATATAAATAAATTTAAAGATATTTATTAATTTTGAGCTACATCTGGTTCCTGAGATAATTGAAAGTGCTAGTAGTTATAGTTAATATAATAGAAACCCACACCAATCTCCATCCAATTTCCAAGAGTAACACTGACCAGAGTCTTGAATAAAGATAGCAGCTGAAGTAATAATTTTTTTTTTAATTAAGGGGCTATCTGGCGACTGCCGACTTAGGCATTAGTCGCCGTAAACAAACAGCCTAGTTCTAGGCTACTTTAAAAATTAAACAGGAAACAATAAAAAGAAATAACAATAACAATAAAAAAACAATAACAAAAACAACAACAACAATTAAACCGGGTTAAATGAAAGGGAGAAGGCCAGCCTCCCCCCAAAAGTCAATAAGTCCACTAGTCATGGTGCACGCACTCGTCCCGAGTACAAGGGACTAGCAGCTGAAGATGAGTATTGATAAATACGCAGCTGAAGATGAGTATTTATCATTTAGGAGTACTTTAGATCCATCGGAAAATATTTTGGGGATTCTGGTAAAATTGTTGTTGATGTAATCTTCTATTAGTGTTTTGCAAATATTTGACATTGATTTTGGGTAAGTTATTGGTAAATTTGATTGTATCAGTAATTTAATGTTTTCCCAAGGAGGTATATTACTAATATAGGATTCCCTATGTATGAAGTGGTCTATGCCAAGTTTATTACATAGATTGATACTTCTTTAGAATAAGGCAGTTTGTTTCGGGTAGTCTACATAACTTCTGTGACAGCTTTTTTGTGAATATTGAAGTTTTCTTTCAAAATATGGTTATTTGGTGATGAGAGTATTTTTAAAAAGTACTTCATGCTAACAAAATCTCTCTGATACTGAAGTGGTGGCATACAAGTTTCACCATAAAGAGAGGCGATGGAAGAAGACCTCATTGCTCCAATGCTAATTCTAATTCCTGCATTAACAATAACATCTAGTTTCTTTTTTACAGATTGACAGGCGGAATCATAAACTTCACATCCATATTGTATCTTGCTGATAATATATGCCTTGAGAAATATAAGTAATGACTTTTGGTTAGCTCCGTATGATAATTTACTGAAAGATTTCAGTATATTCAGGCGATTTTGGCAATTTAATACAAGGTAATTTATATGACATTTCCAGGTCAAGTAAGGTGCATCAAAAAAGAGACCTAGAAATTTATTTTCTTTAACATCTTTTATTCTTTGGTTATTTATTGATATAAATATTGTTCTAAGTATTCTTTGATTTGTAAAATACATTAGTTTAGTTTTATTAATGTTAATTGTAGTTCCCCATGTGTCACAGAAATCTTTTATTTTATTAATGGCTCTTTGAAGATTTTCTTCAGCTTCCTGTAGTAGGTTCCCACTGGTGTATATTGCCTGATCATCTGCAAAACAGGATATATTGCAGTTTATTAACTGAGGTATGTCATTGTTGAAAATAGTGTATAGAATAGGTGACAGTATTGAACCTTGTGGTATTCCTCTATCAAATTTAAACCTGTCTGATAAGAATTCTCCAATGGAGATTTTAAATGAGTGATTTTTAAGATAATTGACTAGAATAGTTAATAGTCTTCCTGTTACACCAGATTTTGCAAGTTTGTATATTAGGGCCAGATGTGGGACCAAATCAAATGCTTTTTTGATATCGAGGAATAGCACTTTAACATGCTTTTTTTGTTTTACATTTATCCTAATAAAATTTTCTAATTTCACTAGTTGATCAATTGAACTGTGTTTCTTACGGAAACCACATTGGAAGGATTTTATTATGTTATTTTTTTCAAGAAACCAATAAAGTTTATTGTATATCATTTTCTCAAAGCATTTTCCCAAAATAGAGAGTAAGGAAATTAGTCTATATGATCCTGGATTTGCAGGATCTTGATCAGGTTTTTTTATGGGTATCAATAATGTTTCTTTCCATGTGGATGGGAATTTACCTAGTGACCAGCAGCTATTAAATATTTTTAAGATTTTCTTTTTATATTCTGGTGGAAGATTTGTTAGGAATGCTTTATGTATTAAGTCAGATCCCATGGCTTTTCCTCCTTTTTCTGAGATGCTGATTAAGCTATCAATATATTCTTCCCAAGTGAATTCCTTGTTAAAATCTTCTGATAAGTCTTTTGTAGCATCACTAATCAGTTTATTTTGTTGTTCATTTAAAATACTGGATCTCCATCTTTAAGGATATCTTCGAAATTCTGTCCAAAAATATTTACCTTTTCTTTTTCACCTAGCACTGGATTACCATTTTGAATAAGAGGAAATGTTTGTTCTCTATAAGTGCCTCTGAACTTTTTAAAAAAAGAACCAGATATCTTGAATTGGGGTTCTAAAGTTTATATTAGATATAAATTTTTGTAGATATTTTTTTGATCTTCTAATTGTCCTTTGTGCTATAGCTTTTTGTCTATTAAAGGCTATGGTGTTCTGTGGAGTGAAGTTTCTTTCAAAGCATCTGTAAAATTCTTGAGAAAATAGTTATAAAAGGGATTTGCCAACATCTAGAGAGGGAGGGGTTAATCAGCGATGCTCAGCATGGGTTTAGATCAGGTAGATCATGTTTGACTAATTTACTAGACTTTCTGGAGTTTGTAACAGATCAAGTAGATAAGGGAGAGAATGTAGATATAATTTACTTAGATTTTAGTAAAGTATTTGATAAGGTACCACATAGGAGACTAGTTCATAAATTAAAAATGATTGGGATATGTGGGGGTGTTTCAAATTGGATAGCTGAGTGGCTGAAAGACAGGAAGCAAAGGGTAGTGCTAAATGGTGTAAAGTCAGAGTGGAGGGATGTTATCAGTGGGATTCCTCAGGGATCAGTTCTCGGTCCATTATTATTTGTCATCTATATAAACGATCTTGGGGAGGCAGTTAATAATAAAGTGTCAATTTTTGCGGATGATACCAAATTAGCAGCTGTAGTTAAAGATATTGATGATAATTTTAAAGTGCAGGGGGATTTAAATAAATTGTTATCCTGGGTACATAAGTGGCAAATGACTTTCAACCTTGATAAGTGCAAAGTTATTAACATGGGAAAAGATAATAGAGAATTTAACTATGAAATGGATGGGCACTCGCTGAGCTCAGTAGAAGATGAGAAAGATCTAGGAGTAGTAATAGATAAGTCATTAAGGTTTTCTAAGCAGTGTATTGAAGCAAGAAATAGGGCAAATAGAGTGCTGGGTTTCATTAAGAGAAATGTCAGTTACAAAAGTAAGGAGGTTATTCTTAAACTCTATAACTCTTATGTTAGGCCACATCTAGAGTACTGTATACAGGCATGGTCCCCACATTTTAGACACGATATTAACCTTCTTGAGTCAGTGCAATGGAGGGCAACAAAGATTATTCCTTCCCTGAGGCACCTTGAATATATAGATAGACTGAGGATATTAAATATGTTCTCGTTCGAAAGGAGGTGTGTGAGAGGGGATATGATTGAGCTCTTTAAAAAAATAATCTGGGATAGATAAATTGGATGTTAGCAAGTTTTTTGAGTTAGATGATGGAAATTGGACTAGAGGTCACCACTTGAAAATTAAAAAGCAAGGGTGTAGGTTGGATTTAAGAAAATATTTTTTCACCAATAGAGTGGTAGACTTCTGGAACAAATTGCCGCTGAGGGTAGTAGGTAGTCCAAATCTAAATGTATTTAAGAGTAGGTTGGATGAGTTTATGGGAAGGGAAGGTTGTGATGGTTCCTAAGTTTTGTATATATTAATATTGTTTGTATATATCTATAGCTGCATGATTTAGTTCTTGACAAGCCTTGATTAGTGATACCCTTGTTTGTGGACGCAATCCTCTGAATTTAGTTTTCCTGGGAGTTTGGGTGCCTTAAAAAAGACGCTGTTTGACTCGGATGACCTATGATGAGCCCTTGTGGCTTTTGTCATCTGTTATATTATATTGTGGGGGACTTTGATTTTGTCTTCCCCTGGTGATGGTGCTTTTTGTGGGTGGGTTTTGACGGATGCGGATGACCTTTGATAGGCCCTTGTGGCTTTTGTCATCGGTGAAATTATGTTATGTTATTAGTACGTTTAGCCTTCCGCCTCAGAGCCACCTGTTTGCTGCATTCTTCTGCCCACCATGGTTTGTTATATTTAGTGCTTTTAGGTTTAATACTAAGTTTGAAAGTTAATTTGCTGGCTTCTATTATATTTTCTATTATTTCATCTAATTCTTCAAGTGGATTTTGAGATATGTCAGCTTGAATTGGATTAAAATTAGTTATCCATTCTGACCATTTGTTATTTTTTTATCTTCCAATCTGGTCTTTTTCCTATGTTAGATACAGTTATTAGTTCAGATAAATGGATAAGGATTGGGATATGATCTGAGCCGAGATCTCTACCCAAGTTTATTTCAGTTTTATCCAAAAGAATTGCTGATACTAAAGTAAGGTCAATAGTTGAGTAAGAGTTATTTCTTAGGTCATATCTTGTTTTAAGACCTAAGACCTAGAGGAGTTGCTATAGTTAGATCTGATTGGGCAATATAATTATTGAAAGCGGTTGCTTGTTGCAGAGGTTCACGCTTGAGATGATTATCCCATGCCGGGTGTCTTTGATTTAGATCACCACAAATAATTAATTTATTACCTAGTTAAGATGTATAGAATTCTAGTTTTTGTTCAATAGAATTGTTTGCATGGGGATTATATAAATTGAGTATATCTACAGCATTATTATTTTTTAGATAAATTCTGATAGCCTGAGCTTCAAGGGCTTTGTTAATATAAGAACATAAGAAAAGAAGGAGACTGCAAAAGACCATTCATGACCTACACTTGGCAGCTCCTGTTCCAGTCAACACACAAAAGATTTCTTACCAGAGAAAAGTCATCAACATTGTAACCCTTCACAGGAGTTCGTCAGATCTAATCTACAATATACATAAAATGCATCCAGAGGATTATGTCCATTCATGCAACCGCAAAATATAATCTCCCCACTCCTTAGAAAAATATATACATATGTACATAAAAAAAAGTCAGTCCAATCTAGCAGCTTCATCCATATATTTATCTAATCTATTCTTAAAACTACCCAGAGAGGAGGCTTCTATCACATGTCTAGTGAGCCTATTCCATTCATCTACCACACGATTTGTAAACCAATTCCTCCCAATCTCCTTCCTAAACCTATACTTATCCAGCTTAAACCCATTGCTACGTGTCCTGTCATGTTCACTAAGTATAAGAACCTTACCCAGATCCCCTTTATTATATCCTTTTACCCATTTGAAGACTTCAATCAATTCCCCTCTGACTCTTCTCCTTTCCAATGTATGTAGATTTAGTTTTCTGAGCCTTTCACCATAAGGTAAGTTCCTTAGCCCACCAATCATCTTTGCCATCCTTCTCTGCACAGACTCAAGCAAATCAATATCCTTCCTATAATATGGTGACAAAAATTGACTGCATAGTCTAGATGAGGCCTAACTAGCGCCAGATACAGTTTTAGAATGACTTCAGCACTCTTATTGCTTACACTCCTCCTAATGAATCCCAATATCCTATTAGCTCTATTCTTAGTATTTAGGCATTGCTTTCTAGGACGAAGGTCTGAACTTACCAAAATACGCAAGTCCCTCTCACAATCGGTCCTGCCTAAAATTCTCCCATTTAATTTATAACTATTCAATGGATTATTTCTACCTATACTAAGTACACTACATTTGTCTATGTTAAACTTCATTTGCCATTTCTCGGCCCAATTGGACAGAATGGTCAATTCCTCCTGCATTACAACAGCATCAGAATCAGCCCTAATGGCCCTACCTAGCTTAGTATCATCAGCAAATTTACTCAGGTCACTACTTATACCTATGTCAAGATCATTAAGAATAGCAAGGGACCCAAAACAGATCCTTGCGGAACTCCACTGCTAACACACCCCCACTCAGATTTAACTCCATCTATACTAACTCTTTAAGAACATAAGAAAAGAAGGAGACTCCAAAAGACCATTCATGGCCTACACTTGGCAGCTCCTGACTGAATCCACCTAAATATACTGCCATCGATCCTGTGTGCTTTAACTTTGCTCAGAAGCCGTAAGTGTGGCACTCAATCAAAAGCCTTACTAAAGTCCAAGTATAAAATATCATAGTTTTCATCATTATCTGCTGCTTCATACACCTTACTATAAAAAGACAGCAAATTAGTCAGACAGGATTTACCCTTACTAAAGCCATGCTGTGATTCTTTTATCAACTTATGCTTATCCAAGTGATCTCTAATATTCTTTGCTATAATAGATTCCATCATTTTCCCTACCACTGATGTCAAACTTACTGGTCTGTAATTAGACATATTTGTTTTATCCCCTTTCTTAAATATAGGTATCACATTGGCTTTCTTCCATGCCACTGGCACAATGCCACTCTCCAATGATTTTCTAAAGATGCATGCTAGGGGCTCACTTAACACATCCTTACATTCTTTCAAAATTCTAGGAAAGACCTCATCAGGACCGGGTGCTTTACTACTTTTGATTTAATCAATTTCCTTTGTCACTATCTCCTTTGTGATCAAGATATCCTTTAATTTCTCTTCATCATTACCCTGAAAGATCATTGACACCTCAGGTATATTTAGAGTATCCTCCTGTGTAAATACTGAGAGAAAAAAGTCATTTAGCATTCCAGCCATTGAGTCCCTATCACACCATTCCATTTCATCTTGAATCTAATTTCACAATGGTCACTATTACCCAAATTTCCTCCAATCTCAGTATCCTTAATAACTTCTTCCCTATTTGTCAGAACTAGATTTATTATTTATAGTTAATGTCTTTGTGAATTAAGATCATTATACCTCCACCCCTTCTATCTCTGTCTCTTCTAAAAATTGCATAGTTAATAAAATTAACATTTGATTTGATGCCCAATCGTGTTTCGCATATACAACACAAGTGGGGTTTGTTAGCATATAAGTAAACTTTGAATTACAATAGATGAGAAAATAAGCTCTGGCAATTCCATTGCAAAATTTTTATCTTGTTTGTTTTATCCATTTTACTTGGCTTTTTTATTTATAGGTTCAGGTGCACTACAAACAGGTCTTTTATTTGATTTGATTAGGTTTGGATTATTAGTTTTGCCGTTTCTTTTATTTTTTTCAGGTTCAGAATTTAGGGGGGTTTTATTTTTACCTTTGAGATTAACTGCATCATTTGTTTCAACAATGGGAGGTTTTTGTCTACTTTTATCTGGGGCTACATTTTTATGAGATATAGTGATGTTTAGTTTATTTTCTTTAGGTTTTGGAATACTTGTATCTTGCCTGACAGTTTTGCCCTGATTATCAGCTTCAGTGAGAATTTCCTGATGTTTATTTCCTTTTTCACCTAATATTAGTTGAGTTTCATTATTAAGCGTTGTATCAGCAGATTGAGAGTGTATAGCTTCTTGTTGCATTTGTTTTGCTTCAACTAATGCTTCTTCGAATTTCTTCTGTCCCAAGAGTCTTTTAAGCAAAGGAATTAAGAGAAAGTTGTAAATATGTGTATCGTTTGCATTATTTTGATGATTACTAATTTTGAGGGGGTCGGTAGAGGATGTATTTGAATTAGTAAGAAAATTTGGATTGCTTGTCTTATCATAAACAAGTGGATTGGTGTTATTAATCAAAGTTTGGTGATGAATTGATTTGCCATTTACTGTATTATTATTGATGGTTCTATCTTGTAGGTTAGTTTTTAAGATATACGCATAGCTAGCCTGGTTAACTTCTTGGGGGTTTTGGATAATTGCAACAGTTTCCTTGGAAGTAGAAGATGGATAAGTTTATATTATAAGGTTTATTATTGTTTTCTTTTATTTGTGTTTTAGCACTTTCATAACTAATATTTAACTTTTTTGCTACAATTTCAACTTTCTTAGCTTCCTGGTATACTTTGCATCCTTTGAAGGTTGATACATGGTTTAAGTTGCCATTTGCGCATTTTAAAGTGACTCTTGGGCAGTCTTTAGCTGAGTAGCCATTGCTACATATTAGACACTTTGCTCTTGATCAACAGGAATTAAATGTATGTCCATATTTTTGACATCTGAAGCATTGTATCGGTAGTGGAGTATAATCGTTTACATGGAAATTTGTATACAGTATTTTAATTATAGTTGGCTTATTTTCAACTGAGAAGTCAATTTTAAAAAATTGTATTGGAGTGTTATCTTTTTTTATTCTTTTATTGATACGAGATATTGATAGTAGAGGGTAGCCTTTAGATATTAATTCATTCTTTATTTCCACTACATTCTCATTTAGAGCAATTGGGCCAATAACCCCATAGGATTTTGGAAGATCTTATAGTAATTTACAAGTTACTTTCCACTCACCTAGTAAGAAACCTGCACTATCTAAGAATATATTTTTAATCTTAGTACTGGTACTAATAATGCAATTTTTTGTGCGACCAGTAAAAGTTACATCATGATGTTGGATATCATTAAGTAAATTACTGTTTTTAAGGGCAATGCTAAATTGAAGGGGCTTATCATTAAATTTATCATTTTCTTTTAAAGGTACTATTAAGTATTTGAATGGAAGATTTATATTATCAGGGAGACCCATCGGGGTCATCCTCCATTTCAAAAGACCTACCACAAATCAGTAGGCCTGTATAAGCTCCCAATTATAAATAAGTGCAGCAAACCTTAATTACTACAAATATATATAGAAAGATTTAGTTAATGAAATATTAGTTATGCGGAGCTAATCAGATACGTCAACACCATCCAATCGAAAATCATCGATTTGATATTTACTCCGTCTCAAACATCACTAAAATAGTTAGTGCCAGAAAAGTACAGTTGTCAAATGACATCACACTATTACGTGATGCACTATTTCATGACTCTAACTTTTATAGCAATATACCCCATAATTAGAGTCCTCCAGTGGAATTCATAGTATAAAATGTAAAGCCACTCTAGGAATAGTAGAAGTGTGAAGGTGAGATTAAAAGGAAATATAGGAAGTGCAATTGATTTTATTTTATTAAATGAAGCTATGTATAGATTTTTTTTAAAACTATATAAGAATATCGAGGCAAGTTAAGACGCAAGAGGATACAGACCTACTGCAGGGAGACCTTAGCACCATATATATATTTTACTCCCGGAAACGAAAGTGGAAATTGTACATAGACATTCATTTTAATTTAGTTTACTTGTTATATTAAAGTAATTTGGGAGTAGTAGTAATAATGACTTGGATTAATTAACTTTTAATTAGTGGTCGTCGTTGCGTTTTGCGAAAGTGTATTGTTTCGAGTTGCCACCTAGCACAGATCCTGGTGTACCGAGAAGCAGTTTTCTTCTCTGCTACTACGACTCAGTGTCAAGAGGTAAATACAGACGCCGTTAAATAGCTACTCAAAATTCCGCAAGTTATTAAGTTTTGGTTCATACGGCGTACAACGCCGTATGGTAATAATTTAGCTATTTTTATTAAGTTTTATAAAATTAATGGATAAATAGGCCCACAACTCGCTTCAAGATCAAGATTAATCACCATTTCACAGGCTAAGTATATATTTAGATGTCATTTATTAATAATAGCTACCTATTAGGATCCTTTAGGCATATTATACTTTAGACACTATGAATGGAATATTTAATAACCGTTACCTTATATTAGAGCAAGTAAGTGGAGATTTTTATTTTTCTATTAAGTTTTTATTTCAGCCATTATTTTTCATTTAAAATCTAATTCAATTATTCTTCTCGCAATTTATGTTCAAATTGTTCCCAGTGACCAAGTTCATAATTTTAAGATTAAACAAGAAACTCGCGATAGGATATGTGGTAAAGTTTTGAATTGGATAGCTGAATGGCTGAAAGACAGGAAACAGAAAGTTGTACTAAAAGGGGTGAGGTCATAGTGAAGAGAATTTATCAGTGGTGTATCTCAGGGATCCGTTCTAGGCCCTTTATTATTCATAGTTTATATAAATGATCTTGGAGAGGCAGTAAATAGCAATGTCATCTTTTTTGAAGATGACACTAAGTTGGCAGGTGTAGTAAAATAAGTTGGAGGTAGCTTTAAAGTGCAGAGTGACTTAAATAAGTTATTAGCTTGGGTTCAGAAGTGGTAGATGAGTTTTAACCTTTAAAGCTGCAAAGTTATTAACATGGAAGGGGATAATAGGGAATTTA
Organism: Ceratothoa steindachneri; assembly: GCA_963969495.1. NCBI lineage: Eukaryota > Metazoa > Arthropoda > Malacostraca > Isopoda > Cymothoidae > Ceratothoa > Ceratothoa steindachneri. Next base: position 172,142,767 of record OZ018325.1, on the reverse strand, counting down.
GTTATGGAATGGATGGGCATTGCCGGAATTCAGCTGAGTATTAGAAGGACTTAGACGTCGTAGTAGATAGGTCACTGAAGTTTTTGACGAAGTGTATTGAGGAAAAAATAGGGCAAATAGGGTGTTAAGAAACATTAAGAGAAATCTTGGCTACAGGAGTAAGGAGGTTATACTTAAATTCTACAACTCGTATGTCAGGTCGTATTTAGAGTACCGTATACAAGCATACAAGCATGGTCACTGTATCAGCTGACATCTTTGCAAGCTCCTACAAAGTTCGTAAAGAGGTAGTTGGCAATTTCCCGTCTGAGAAAATTAGGCATCGCTCAAAAATCCATTTTTGCACGACTTTTGATACCAATACGGATACCTCATAATCAAAGTACCACTCCTTCTAACCACCAACCAATCAAAATCTTTGTACAACCCAATTAGAAATTAACCAATCAGAATAGAGTTTCCCATTTCCCGAATACCGAACGCCTTTTAACGAACACTTTTATTGAATCAGCGGCCCAGACAAGTTCCCCTGATTTTATAACTTCAAAAACGTCGTGGCTGTACTATACTATATTTTATATAATTCCCCATATTATATATATATATATATATATATATATATATATATATATATATATATATATATATATATATATATATATATATATATATATATATATATATATATATTATTTCATTAAAATACACATTTTATTCATTAGCCCTATTAGCAAATTCAATAAAATAATTAGCCATATTCCATTATTTGTTAGTTCAATAAATCTTGTTAAATTCATGCCTCAGTGATTTTGAAACCACCTTCCCAGCTGAATTAGTTATTCTCTCACACGTTTTCTCTTTCAACCCATTTTTATCTTTAAATTCATATAGCAAGGTTTAATGGCTGCTATCTAGACAAGTTTGTCATTAAACCAATCATCACATAAGCTATATCACCACATTTTAAAAATGATATCAACCTACTAGACTCAGTACAAAGTATTGATTGATTATTGATTGTTTAAGGGCTAGAGTACAAAGGAGGGCGAGAAAAATAACACATTCCCTGAAGCACCTTGAACATGAAGATAGACTGGGTACTAAATATGTTTACGTTTGGAAGAAAGTGTGTGAGGGAAGATGTGAATGAGCTTTTTAAAATCTGTTTGAGTTTGACAAGTGGTGACTAGGGGTCACCACTTAAAAATTAAAAACAAAGGTGTAGGTTGGATGTTATAAAATATTTTTTCACCATTAGAGTGGTAGATTACCAGATAGTTTGTCACCTGAGACAGTAGACAGTCCAAACTTGAATGTTTTCAAACACAGATTAGATAATTATATAGGAAGGGAGGGTTAACTTTGTGTGGGGGGGCTGGGTGGAGTTATATTGGACTCATTTATCTGAATTCATTTTTTTTTTTGTTATTGTAGATATATTATGTTTGATTTGGATTTTGATGAGCCTTGATGATGATAGTGATACTTTTTTTGTTTTTGACACATTCCTACGGATGGTTCAAATTGTATATTGTAGATGCAGGATCTGACACAATCCTATGGATTATTTAAATTGCATATTGTAGATGCCTGATCTGACACAATTCTATCGATTTTTTAAATTGTATATTGTAGATGCATGATCTGACACAATCCTATGGATGCATTTTGTTGGTGGGTTTTGACAGATGCGGATGACCTTTGATAGGTCCTCGTGGCTTTTGGCATCCGTGAAATGATGTTATGTTACACGATTACGGTCATGGAAAATTTCACTATTGGTCAGGAAGGCGAGTGTTACGAGAACAATACCGAGGCGAGTACAATGGGGGCTTCGCTACCCTAAACGAACAGTAATTAGTTCTGTACTCTCGATATGTCTACCCAAGTGTGAATCCATCTCCTCCATTTTTCTTCTATAAATAGTATAGGAGGTGTAGTCTCTTTTCGTCACCTGGACCACAATGCTTTTAGCTCCGACAACTGGGCGAGATATTCCTAATCCCATAGTTCCAGAGGCTAGTGAATTTATGGTGCTTCCACATTTTCACTTCTTCGATATAAGTTTTAGTATTTCTGAGACGCAGACAGCCGTCTCGGTCTAATTCCATTTCCAGACGAGAAATGTTCGATTTAATTACACTGTCACCAAATTTTACTGCTATCTGAATTCCCGGCTTCCCGTTTAATTCTGACCGGTTTACAAATAAATATATATGTGTATCCGCGAGGACATTAGCTACAATTCTTCCTATTCCTGCGAGGCACTTTACTGGTGCAATTTTAGTGCCAGGGCCATGCTCTCCACAGAACTCCCCTCCCAGTAACGGAGTTAGAAAAAGAATTGCACATCCTAACTAAACAAGTAGGTACATTTTGAACTTACGCACAGGGCAATGAAATTTACATCACTTATACAGGGATACAAATGTGCTCAGAGAGGGCTTGTATAACCTGCCCCCTAAAACGGAAATACATGAAATATCGCTAAGTTGTGGCTATAATTAATACATTGCTCAAAATTATAAGGCAAAAATAGTTGAGCGAGGCATGTTTGTATATTTATGCCTTTCTTAACATACAAATTCTAAGGTACATAAAACAAATAACATGGATCAGTGAGGCTTGTCTTTGTTTTGGGTGCCGTTACAAGGCTTTATAGAGTTCCTATGACACTCATCTGTGAGGACTCATATTTGAACTATTTCGCATTGCAACGCACAATTCATATTACTTACACAGACGAAAACTCTACAATGGTATTTTACAAACATATATACATTACTGTTTCAGATCATTATTTATATGGACATTTTATGAATATATATTATTCGCACAAGTTGTTTTATTAAAGAGCACGGCTATATCTTTCATTTTAGATTATTCATATTCGTGTACCAATTACAAGACTTTACAGACTTCACATGACGCTCATCTGTGAGGTTTCATATTGAATCTTTTTCGCCTTGCAATGGACGATACAAAGCTTGCGCGTGCGTACCAGAACACCACTTTGGGCATGCTGAGTTAACCTTTAAATGAATTCATACATGAACATAAGTTAACTTTATATTAGCAATTAATCGACTTTATACAGTATTACATTGCTCGGACTGATATTTTACTCACACTACTGGATATATATATAAGGAAAATACCAAACTTGGACAGTTAAATCGATCATCACTGGAACATAACACTTTCTACACTTAATATTAATAAGTTAAAATCAACTATACGAACATATGGCGTGGGCTTTGTTTGGTATCATCTCGTTCTAGTGTTGATTGCAGAGGTTTGGCGTGTAGAAATGCGTCCTTCCAACATCTTCACTGCGTCTCCTTCGAAAGGGTAAGCTAAGGATGATGAAGTTCCCCACGTCTTCTTATTCTTGGTCTTAGATTAGGCTTGGGGTTAGTGTCCTCGTTGGCGACTTCCGTATCCCTTCGTACTGTTTGGTATTGGTGCGCTTTAATGGCAGCCGGAAGACTATTAACAGTATCGGAGGTAATGAGGCCAAAATGTGGAAAAGATGAGTCTCCTCCTTCTATATCTCGGGGATGTAAAATTAGGACAACACAACTTGGAAACAGACTTAGATTGCGGCTTCATTGAAAATGTGCGGCTTGATGCTGACGGCGTTCACGAAGACCCGTTCACCTTGTCATGTCTGATGTTTGCTTGTAGAGTCCATATCTTCGATTACTTCACTGTAGGGTTCTCGACTTTATAGGGAGGGGCTCACAGTTTATGGGGGAATGAGAAACCCCGGTTTATGGGAGAGGAAGGACGTCTCCGGATTGAAGGTTAAAATGACGAGGGTATTTGGGAGAGGTGCCTCAAGTCCCACCTATGAGGTGATAGGTGGCGTTAATCTCGCATCTGACCCAAAAGATACTCAAATAATATTCCGGCTTGGCTGTGCTTACCAAAGACTTGTGATAGAGAAAGGACTGAAAGAAATCACGTAAAAATTAAATGTTTAATTCCAACAAACAAAACAAGCAAAGCAAAAGGGAAGCTCGTGTTTATACGATTACAGTCAGGGAAAATTTCACTATCGGTCAGGAAGGCGAGTGTTACGAGAACAAGACCTAGGCAGGTACAATGGTGGCTTCGCTACCCTAAACGAACAATAATTAGTTCTTTATTATCGATCTGTCAACCCAAGTGTGACTCCATCTCCTTCTCAATTTTCTTTTATACATAGTATAGGAGGCGTGGTCTCTTTTCGTCACCTGGACCACAATGCTTTTAGCTCCGACCTCTGAGCTGGATATTCTTCATCCCATGGTTTTCGAGGCTATTAAATTCATGGCGCTTCCACATTTTCACTTCTTCGATATATTTTCGAGAATTTCTGAGACGCAGACATCTGTCTCAGCTTAATTCCATTTCCAGACGAGAAATGTTCGATTTAATTACACTGTCGCCAAATTTTAGTGCTATCTGAATTCTCGGCTTCCTGTTTAATTCCTGACCGGTTTACAAATAAGTATATATGTGTAACCACGAGGACATTAGTTAGAATTCTTCCTATTCTTGCGACTCTCTTTGCCGGTGCAATTTTAGTGCAAGGGTCATGCCCTCCACTGTCCTATCAGTCTTTATTATTTTTTTTTATAAGAAGCTGACAATTTTAATGACAGATGATGATGCTTGTCGTGAATGGAGGTTAATACCGCCATTTGACCGAGAAGCCATAAGGCTGGGCACGAGGTCGGGCGACGCGGAGAAAAATCGTGGGAATCGTGAGAGACTCGAGCCACTTCCGCTGATAAGGTAGAAGTAAGAATTCCAAGCGCACGGGCGCAAGAAGACACTGTCCTCCTCTCTGGGCGTTATCAAGAAACCCCGGTGGAGTTCATCTCTATCCCCCAGAGGAGTAGTTGGTTAAGAAGATCTCCCTCCTGAGGCATTTTCGCTTCCGGCCGGCTCATATATAATGTTAGGCTGAGCCGAGAAAAAGCAGTATAGGCCCACCTTTCTGCACGAGACACGTCGTTTTCTAGATTCAGCTCCGTTCTCCTTCTTGAGCTCGAAAGCAAGAATTCTCACCGAAGGAATTTAGCCCCAGACAACTGATCACACTTGGATTCGGTTTTAACCTCATCTGGCGCAAGTATTCCCTCGAATTTACTCCTAGAGTTTAAACTCCATCGATTACAATTTACTCGTTCGATCAGCCATCCCTTATGTCGTCTCATAAAGCCTCCAACCTCAAGCTAGGCTCCAGCGACTAAATTGTGGTTTCTTGACCAGTTGACCCGTAAAGTGTATGTTCGTATATTGGCTCAACAGCAGCCGCTTGTAAGCTCACGTTTGAATTTACTTAATCGATCCCGGTAATTCCTTAATCTGATCCCTGTAAACACTAAGTATCCGTTTGCAACCTTTTCCATTTGTATATGTCATATATCTCTTGTAATTATTAAAGATGATTTTGGTATCCTCCGTTTCATAGCCCAGAGTCCCACAGCCTTCTTTATTATACTAACGGCAAATAGCACTTGATTCTTTAGATAAATCCTTTCACGCACTCGAATTGGGAAACTTCATTCCTTTATCGTCCCCCTCGTCGGCCGCTGCTGGGAGACGAGCGAAGGTCACTCAATTCACCTTGACCGCCCACTCCGTCTGAATAATATATATATATATATATATATATATATATATATATATATATATATATATATATATATATATATGATAAATAACACCCACAAGGAAAATGAGAAAACGATTCCGAACGCTTTCGTCTTTATTCTAAAAGACCTATTCATGGAATAACATAGGTCAGGACAGACAATGTCTTAAATAGTAAGGATTGGAGGGTTAATACGGCTACCTGCATCAAAACCCTAACTAGGGGATACAAATTATTTAAACACTTTAATTTGTGATTTAATATAATTAGATATGATAGGATCTAGGCTAAACAATCCAGGGCTAATATTAAAATTTGGGAAAGTATTAATAGAGATACACTCCCAAATATTTCTTGAAATGTAGTTTGTACATTTAATAACAGGTTTAGCACTATTCCAATTAATAGTATGATCATTACTATATATATGTAAAAATAATGCAGATTGTTGACAAAAATTACGAACATTAGTTTGCTGCTGTTTAACTCTAATATTCAATTCTTTACCTGTCTGTCCATAATAGCAATTTTCACAATTATTGCAACCAATAGAATATACAATGCCTGGTTTAGGGGGTGTTGTTCTTCCTATACCGGCTTTCACTATTATTAAACTTATTTCCCTCTGTATTAACAACTATAAATTCACCTTTGACCGGAAATATTAACGTCAAATCTTTGGAATGGCTATGAGCAATTGTTTCTCCCCGGTACTGGCCAATTTATATATGGAGTTTTTTGAATCCAAAATACTTCCCCAGACCAACATAACCCCTATTTTATGGATGCGTTATGTTGATGACATTCTTTGTTTGTGGCCGAATGATCTTAATATCAATACTTTTCTTGAAAAAATCAGCACGTTAGTCACCTCAATTAAATTTACTTTAAAAATGTAAAAGATAACACCATCCCTTTCTTAGATATTTTGATCCACCGAACAGACCAAGGTTTCAAATATGAAATTTATAGAAAACCTACAGCCATTGACTCATACATCCATTTCTATTCCGATCACCAGATTAGTATAAAAAAAAGTGTTTTCTCTTCCATGTTTCTCCGTGTCCTTAAAATGGTTTCATCCGAATATTTGGAAAAAGAGGTTGATAGGATATAATATAAGTTTAAATTTGTGTTACCGTTTCTACGTACTTAAAAATTGTCATGATTCTGCTAAGCGTTCATTTTATCAACCTAATCGTAACATCCCTAAATTTCATGCCAAAAAATGTATTAGTTTTACCTTTTAACTAAATTTCTATTAAATTACCTCGTTTACTAAAACCTTTGAACATAAATTATATTTTTAAATATGAAAACACTATCCATCGCTTTCTCGTAAAATATTAATCCCCTAAACCAGGCATTGTATATTCGATTGGTTGCAATGATTGTGAAAATTACTATTATGGATAGACAGGTAAAGAATTGAATGTTAGAATTAAACAGCACCAAACTAATGTTCGTAATTTTTGTCAACAATTTGCATTATTTTTACATATCTATAGTCAGGATCATACTATTAATTGAAATAGTGCTAAACCTATTATTAAATGTACAAACTACATTTCAAGAAATATTTTGGAGAGTATCTCTATTAATATTTTCCCCAAATTTTAATATTAGCACTGGATTGTTTAGCCTAGATCCTATCATATCTAATTATATTAAATCACAAATTAAAGTGTTTAAATAATTTGTATCCCCTAGTTAGGGTTTTGATGCAGGTAGCCGTATTATCCCCCCCCATTCCTTACTATTTAAGACATTGTCTGTCCTGACCTACGTTATTTCACGAAGAGGTCTTTTAGAATAAAGACGAAAGCGCTAGGAATCGTTTTTCCATTTTTCTTGTGGGTGTTATTTATCATAATTTTGACTCACGTGCAAGTTCTGAGTTTCTTTTCATATATATATATATATATATATATATATATATATATAGATTCAAGTGATCCGTTCTTTATAGTCCGGAGTTTCAATATATATAAGAGAACGAGGGCAGCAGAAAAGAAATGCATTTTTCTTTCTTCATTTAATTTCAACCAACGTTTCGAGGGCCAGCCTCATCTTCTGGGTACTGGAATTATATTTAGTATAAATACAAAGTAATTCTAATAAAAAGTAATACAAAGTAACTCTAATTGATATTGGATAGGTAACATAAGGGAAATGGTCTTACAGGGCACTTTTTTGTATAAGTCATGATACCACAACGATAATTGATGGAATTGCATTGGTAATAGCAACGTTACACAAATTATCAATGCAATTCCATCAATTATCGTTGTTGTATCATGACTTATACAAAAAAGTGACTTGTAAGACCATTTCCCTTATGTTGCCTATCCAATGTCAATTAGAATTACTTTGTATTATAATTACTTTGTATTTATACTAAATATAATTCCAGTACCAAGAAGATGAGGTTGGCCCTCGAAACGTTGGTTGAAATTAGATGAAGATTGAAAAATGCATTTCTTTTCTGCTGCCCTGGTTCTCTTATATATATATATATATATATATATATATATATATATATATATATATATATATATATATATATATATATATATATATATATATATATATATATCAAAGTAGTGCGAGAGAATGATGAAAATGAATCAATTAAAGCACACTGAAAGAGAAAACAGAATAATTTTTCCTTGCAGTAATATTACCCTCATTGAATGGACCGTAAGGTCTTCTAGGGTACCTTCTTTCCTTGTTGTTATTACCTTTTTTTTTCGAAAAAATCCGTGCAGGGAAGCGATTCTAACCAGGCACACTGAGGCATACTTTTAACTGTGATCACAGCGGTGCTCGCTGCCTCAGTGTGGCTGGTTCGAATCGCTTCCCTTCACGGATTTTTCGAAAAAAGGTAATAAAAATATTACTGCAAGGAAAAATTATTCCGTTTTCTCTTTCAATGTGGTTTAATGGATTCATCTTCATCATTCTCTCACGCTACTTTAAGATATATATATATATATATATATATATATATATATATATATATATATATATATATATATATATATATATATGCGTGTGTGCTGATTATTCTACTACAACGATGAGGATGACTCATATGATCAAAATCGGTGCCCAGTTTGCCAACTGATTAATCCTCGGAAAAGGCTATTTGAGTGTTCTGGATGCGCTAGGTGGTTTCACCTGACATGCCCAACTATCAACTTGATACCGGCCCAGGCGAGAGATATCCCAAAGTGGGTTTGTTTAGAATGTTGAGCTGTCCAGAGAGGAGCACGTGCCTACATTCAGGTCACGGCTGGAACCATGCCCTTTTGGATATAGACCAAAATTTCCTTGATTTTCTTGCTGAGGTCAGGTTATTGAGGGATGTGGTGTCCTTTCTCTCCAAAAGGAGCCAGGATTACTGCAGAAATCCGAAAATTACTGAACAATGTTTTATAAAAAAACAAAAACAATTTGGGTTGGTTCCGGTTGTTGTTTTTCCTTTATGGGGCTCTCTACCAGCCATACAAGCACAATCTTTCAATGGAGGGCCTTTCTCTTACTTCTAGAATCAAGGCTCAAATCACTGCCTATATGCAGACAGACTTCCCAGCTCGCCTGGAACTGCCAAGTAGAGACCAATTTAGAGTCAAGGGGACTATGAAAAATGTAAAAAAAAGAACAGATGATGCTTTGGAGAGGAGAATGTCTTCACAGTTCGCAGACTTTGACATTCGGGGACGGGGAGCCATTCGGGAGGTTTCTTCAGATACGGGCTTGGAGCCCTTTTCTGAAATAGACCTACTTGAAGCCGGACAACAAAAAATAACGAGATACTTAGTTAAAAAGGTCACAGCGGGTAATTTAGACTGTGGTAACTTATCAAATGTGCCTGGAGAATCTAACCTCATAAAATCGTGTAACAAAATGGGCATAAAAATCTTCTTTCCTAAGTCTTACCATAATTTTTCCCTAATTAGTAATAAAATAGAACATATTGTTAATGAAATGGTGAATGCTAAAATTCTGGAAAAAACTAAAGATATAAAATGTGCACACAGACTGTTTTTAGTAAATAAAATATTACCTATTGTCCGACCCATTTACGATATGAGTTCCTTAACCAAAACATTTAAACCTCCAAAATTTTCACTTCCAAATGTTGGAAAAATTTTCAATAAATTAACCACTAATACTTATGCCATAAAAAATGATCTGTGAATGGCTTTTATCATATAAATCTCCATCCGGAAGCCAGAAGGCTTTTCGGAATTAAGTTAAAAAATGGAAATACATTCAGATTCACAAAACTTCCAATGGTATTCTCTGGCTCCCCTTTTATAATGCAAAATATTATGAGCACTGTATATAACAATCTGGCTAAAACTTTCAACCTTACTACTTATGTATATTTAGATGATTTCTTGTTCTTAGGTGATATTAATGATTTACTTAATATGTTGAACAGTGTTTTTGATTCTTCTCTTAAGATTAACATGGATAAATCAGTACTCTTGCCCACACAAATAATTACTTTTCTTGGTATATGTATTAACATTCCAAAACTTTCAGTTAATCTAACTTTTGAGTTATATCACAAATTAAAATCTGCTCTTGCTTTAGTGTCTACACTACCTTTTTATAAGATCAAAAGACTCTTTTGGATGAGGTTAGCTGGACTCTTAAACTTTATAGTTCCCATATTAAAATTACCTTTTCTCTGGGTCCAGCTGGATTACCAGGGTTTCCTAGATCACTTGGAGGATTTTAGGGCATGTGGTCTTGCCCAGCTTCTCCATTGCAACACCATTCCCTGGTCCAGACCTGGGGCTTTCGGGCTCTTTGTGTTTCTTTGATGCTTCACCCTGGGGACTGGGGTTGCGGTGGGGAAGATGTGGCTGGGCCATGCCAAACATTTATTCTACTCCTATACATAAAAATATATTTCTTTCGGAAACCTTAGCTCTCATGTATACTTTGCTGCTTTTTCCTAGAGCACAAATTTATTCTGATAATATGCCGGCCATATTCAATACTAGGCGGGGTAAAATTCATTTTTGAATACTTAATAAACTTTCTTGCAAGTTCTTAATTCATTTCTCGGAAATATTCTCCACCTCCGCATACAACATAAGATGGGTGCGCTCCGAGTGCAACGAGGCTGACCGGGTCTCCCAGACCTTTGCCCCCCTTGGTGGCAAAGGAACCCTGGGTGACGTCTTGCGGTCCTCCTAGGTTTCACCTATATAAGGAGGACGCAGACCGGGAGACCTCATTCGGTCTTCTGCCCTCGGAGCGGCACCATCTCCTCTTACGTTGCAACCCCTACCCTCCCACCCTAGTCGTCCAATTTAAACAAAAATTTCATGTCATGTATTGAATCCATTTATGTATTTATTAACATACAATTTGTAAATGCTATATGTATATATATTTATATATATATATATATGCATGTCTATAACTTCTTTGGTTCCCAAAGACTTTTCTATGTTCTTTTATATTCATCTCTTCTCTTGTCGATTTGTAAAAGATCCCCTCTGTATGTATAAATAAATAAAGAGTGTATCTTGTACTCATCTCCAAGAGGGCAAGATAAACAAAACACAACGCCCAGATTTCTAACAGAGTCAGAGAAAGCGACAGAGTTTCCACCCAGAGGGAGATGGGAAAGAGGGATTTAACTTTGTATACTAGACCTGGGATACCAACCAGAAGAACTTCAGTTTTGGGGTTGTTAAGTTTGAGGAAGTTATCCGATAACCAGTCCGAAATAGAAGAATAGGCAGATAGGAGGTCACAGATTGAGTTGGCAATGGTCGAGGGAAAAATGAAATAAACATTTTAGTGTCATCGGTATAGAGGTGGAAGGATAGACCGAGATTACGTAGGAGGGAGATAAGAGGGAATAAGTAGATACGAAAGAAGAGAGGGCCGAGGACAGAGCCTTGAGGGACACCAAAGCGAATGGGAGTAGGGTCAGAGGAGACATCGTTAATCACTACAGATTGGGTGCGAGACGAAAGGTAAGAGCGGAACCAGTCGAGAGCAGCGCCAGAAATGCCAAGGAAAGAGCAGAGGCGATAAAGCAAGACGGAATGGTCAATAGTATCAAAGGCAGAGGAGAGGTCAAGTAGAATTAGGATGGAGGCACAGCCCCCGGTCGTCAGCTCTACGTAAGCAATCAGTAACATTGAGTAGAGCGATTTCGGTAGAGTGCCCAGCTTTAAAAACTTATTGGTTAGTCTCATCAATATTACAGGCAACTATGTAAGAATTAATGCGCGAAACAAATACTCTCTCAAGGACCTTAGAGAAGAAGGGAAGTTGCAAGATCGGGCGATAGCTAGCTGGAATGAAAGGGTTAAGCTTCGGCTTTTTAAGGATCGGACGGATTAAATTCTCAAGCTACTAAAAAATAAATTGGAAAGAATAAGTGATAAACAATTGTCCATTGTCAAACCAAACTTTTGAAGATAAAATATTAAATGAGAACCTACAATTTTAATACATAGTGATATGAGGTTGCTAAAATTATATGTAGCCACGGGAAGATCATTATCATGTAATCTTATAATTGGAACTTTTGTGGACAGAGAACATACACCAAAACTGACAAGGGTGAAGTTACTGGAGTCGGGAATGCCGTTTAGTTATTTAATTATATCATAACTAGTTTGTATATGAGCTTGAGAGATGGTACCAACAAGAGGAATGAAAAATTTATTGAGCTATTTAGTCATGAAGTAAGAAAACGAGCATAGAGAGCTTATTATAGGACCCATAGGGTTGTTAAGTTTATGCGTTTTAACCAGACCATACATGTAAGGAAGGGAGGCTTTGGTTAATTTAAATTTCGCCATTAACTCAGGAAAATGTTTAAGGAAGAACCAAACATTTTTGTGGAAGTCACTATTCCCGTGTAATGTCGGGTCTGCCATTAGCGGTTCGTAAGTGGATATGGATAAGTGGAATGGTGATTTAAAAATAAGTTAATTTTTTCAATATACATAAGTGGATTTATCTAAAATAATAACCACGCAGGATTTATCCTACTTAGTAAGTTGTATCGAAAGGTTGTTTCAAATATTAACAAAAAAACAGGACAGAAAAGAATAGGGTAAATATAGTGGGTAAGCATAGATAAGCACTGGTAAACACGACGATGTGCAATGGAAATTAAATCACTAGTGATGATGAGTTGAAATTTTTGTTTGTCACGCACTTGTCAGGCAGGCTATGTACACGTTATTATTTTGTTAATTGCAACTTTCAAATCTTTATATTTAGTCATACGAGCTAACTAAAAGGATGGTAGAGTTACAATTATTTTTTTTTTACCACACCATATATATATATAGTCTGTCAGCCAAATCCGTGACAACAAATATCTCAAATCAGCAGAAGACATGACGGACAAAAAATGAGTTAATAGCCTGGCTATATTTTTGCGAATGTTCTATTATAGTTAAAAATTCTTGCTTAAAAGAGAATTATTTGTCCTGTGGGAGACTCGCCGTATATTTTCGATCGTAAATAAGGCCAGTGTAACCTACCAAATGACTTTGCTGAGGAAAAGACGCTCTTTTGTAGATAATTTAATTAAACGAACGAGACCAGTTTTGGAAGAGTGCTGCTTTCATCATAAATGAGAGAGAGAGAGAGAGAGAGAGAGAGAGTGTGATAAAGAGAGAGAGTAACAAGGAGTAACAAGGAAAGTAAGTACCCTAGGAGACCTTACGGTCCATTCAAAGAGGGTACCTTTGGACTATCAATCGAGCAGGCACAAGGCTGCTCAATTGTTTTGCGTCCCTAAACGGCCACTTTTTAAGACCTTGTCTAGTCTTGACTTGAACTGGTCAACAGATTCACTGTTGACAACTTCCACTGGAAGTGCGTTCCACTTACCACAGATACTGTAGGTGAAAAAAATTCCACACAGATTGCGGTTGTAACGCTTCAGTTCAAGTTTGAAGCCGTGATTGCGCGTTCTGTTCTCACTCAGTGTGAAAATATCCTGGTAGTCAACATTGTCGAACCCTCGAAGTATTTTGAAAACTTCGATGAGCTGACCACGCAGTCTACGGGTTTCCAGTGAGAACAGATTTAATTCCCTTAGTCTATCCTCATAACTTTTATGTCGGATAGAGGGAATCGGTTTGGTTGCCCTAAAGAGAGAGAGAGAGATAGAGAGAGAGAGAGAGAGAGAGAGAGAGAGAGGTTGCTCTCTTCACTAGCGCACCACTGCACAACAAAATGATCCTCGGAGAGGAAGTAAGAACTCCAGTGTGTTTCAACCTAAATCAGCCCTTCAATTTTAACAAATTAAAATTAATTTGCAAACGCAAGGACAGGGTTAAAAGGAACATTGTAGGATCTATAAACTTCTAAATTCTAATCGTAAATCCAAAATTAGATTTAAAAGCTCCTCCCGATTAATTCTATTTTTTATCGAGATGTATAATAATCTTATTGATATTATTACTGTTTAATGTTTATATATTTTCTTACATTTGATTTGGTTAAGAAAAACGTTCCCCTTATCCAATCCAATCTTTGATTTAAATGTATAATTTATTGTTATTTTTTTATGTTTCAAAAAATGAATAATATCGAAAATCCTACAATTTAACGAGCCTTCCTAGGTGTCATTGTTTCATTATTTCAAGACTGATGGTGGAAGAAGGATATTTCCGAAACTAGGCTCGTTCGTTTAATAAAATTATCTCCAAAGAACAGTCCTTTCCTCAGTATTCGAAAGTTTGTGACTAAACTAACAACTTTTGGAGGTCAATAAGGCATAATGGCCAGCCTTGAAAAGGTGCCTCCAACTGATTTCGAAATGTTTTCACATCATGTATGTTAATTGTATGTGTGATGATTATTTGAATACAAAAATAGTTATATCAAAGAATGAACAAAGAAGAATTAATATTGTATTGATGAGATAATTAAAGAATAAAGAAAGAAGGAATTTTTAATTGGCTTTTCAATTGTATCAAAAACTTTCTATCCACAAAAGTAATTAAATATCTGATATAATTTTCTTAATTCATGACCAAGGATTCCGAGAACTAAGATAAAAAAAATTATGCCAACAGACATTTTGGAAATTATATGATTGCTGAGAGAAACCTATTGCGCCGAGCCATTTTGTTTGATAAAATTTTGAGTGAGAAAAATATATTACTAACATGGTTCAATATTTAAGTTGTATTTATTTCAAAGGAAGAAAAAAAGAAGGAAAGAATGATATGAGAGTCAGAGGCGTATCAGCAATATAATAAACTAGTTCTGCTGACCAAAAAGTCGTGTGCTCCCAATTATTCTGATTTGTGACCTTACTACCTAAAAAACTTTCAATAATTCCAGGACTAACCTAGGGAGGACGTTGGTAAATATATCATTCTAAAAGGAATGTAAAACAACATAAGGGATTCAAATTTTATTAGAATCGGCCGAATAGTTATGATGCTATTGCCAAATAATTCCCCCTAACCTTGAAAGGACTTTGACAATTATACCATTAGGAAGAGAATGGAAAACAACATAAGAGTTTCAAATTTCGATAGAATCGGCCGAATAGTTATGATGTTATTGCAAAAAAAAAATGCTTCCCGGGCTAACATTGGGAGGACTTTGGCAATTATAGTATTCGAAAGAGAATGTAAAACAATATAAGGGTTTCAAATATCGTTTGAATCGGCCGAATAGTTATGATGTTATTGCCAACGCAAAATAATTCCCGTAAAACAAAATAAGGGTTTCAAACTTCGTTAGAATCAGCCGAATAGTTACGATGTTATTGCCAAATAATTTCCCGGCTATCCTTGGGAGGACTTTGACAATTATATTATTCGAAAGAGAATATAAAACAACATTAGGGTTTCAAATTCCGTTTGAATCGGCCGAATAGTTATAATGTTATAGCCAAAGCAAAATAATTCCCTGGCTAACCTGGAGTGGCCTTGGCAATTACATCATTCGAAAGAAAATTTAAAACAAAATAAAGGTTTCAAATTTCGTTAGAATCGTCCGAATAGTTATGATGTTATTGCCAAATAATTTCCCGGCTAAGCTTGGAAGAACTTTGGCAATTATATCATTCGAAAGAGAATGTAAAACAACACAAGAGTTTCAAATTTCGTTAGAATGGGCCGAATAGTTACGATGTTATTACCAAAACAATAAAAAGCAAAACGGGGGCCGACAGCCCGACCGACATATTGAGACATAGAGTCGCCCACGACTAAGCGCAAGCGACTAAAAATAGATGATCGAAACAATCGCCTAACACTTATCCACCTAATTAGGTGGATTTTTCAAGTAATATAATATGTGAACTTTGGCAATTATAGTATTCGAAAGAGAATGTAAAACAATATAAGGGTTTCAAATATCGTTTGAATCGGCCGAATAGTTATGATGTTATTGCCAACGCAAAATAATTCCCGTAAAACAAAATAAGGGTTTCAAACTTCGTTAGAATCAGCCGAATAGTTACGATGTTATTGCCAAATAATTTCCCGGCTATCCTTGGGAGGACTTTGACAATTATATTATTCGAAAGAGAATATAAAACAACATTAGGGTTTCAAATTCCGTTTGAATCGGCCGAATAGTTATAATGTTATAGCCAAAGCAAAATAATTCCCTGGCTAACCTGGAGTGGCCTTGGCAATTACATCATTCGAAAGAAAATTTAAAACAAAATAAAGGTTTCAAATTTCGTTAGAATCGTCCGAATAGTTATGATGTTATTGCCAAATAATTTCCCGGCTAAGCTTGGAAGAACTTTGGCAATTATATCATTCGAAAGAGAATGTAAAACAACACAAGAGTTTCAAATTTCGTTAGAATGGGCCGAATAGTTACGATGTTATTACCAAAACAATAAAAAGCAAAACGGGGGCCGACAGCCCGACCGACATATTGAGACATAGAGTCGCCCACGACTAAGCGCAAGCGACTAAAAATAGATGATCGAAACAATCGCCTAACACTTATCCACCTAATTAGGTGGATTTTTCAAGTAATATAATATGTGAACTTCATGTAAATATCTTTGGTTGTTAAAAATGTTCCCTATATGTATATTACTTATATGACCCAGTATTGTACACATACAGCCGGGACCAAAATTATTCGGACACCCTGAATTTCTCTTATTCCTTGGGTTGATCTATGAATGTATTGGTGTAGGTTTGCATGCATTTGTCCAATACATTTAGAAAGCAAAATAAATGTACAAACCTCTTTATAACCTTTTTTAAATATTTAAGATAGCGATGCCTTAGAAATGTATGAAATCCTGGTATCAGTATGCAGTATGTTACAGGAGGATCTCAGTTGTCAACAAAACACCCGGAGTGTCAGCGGATCACATACCGCCGTTGCAGAAGAGTTGAAGAGGGTCCGAGAAAATCGAAACATCTAAGACCGAACCCATTCTGCGTGACTCAGGGTCGGTACGCATCGTGCAATTTCTTTGCGTCGCATGAGCCTTCGAGATCGTAAGAAAAGCGCAGCTCAGCTGAAACATGAATGGGTAGGAGGAGGCTAAGTTAAATCGACCGTCAGAATAGTTCGTCTTAGATTGTTTGCAAAAGTTCTAAAGTGATATAAAGCCCGCCAGAAGCGATTGATCAACCTTCAACAGAAGAGACTTCGACTGGTTAAGGCACGTACTCACCGCAAATACGCAATGCGTCAGTGGGGATGTGTCTTATGGTCTGAGGAGTCCACGTTCCAGTTGTTCTCGATCCCAGGCAACGTTTAAGTACGCAGGAGGCCAGGGAAACTGTGGAAATGGCAGTGCATAGTACCAACATTAATGCATGGTGGCCGCCATGGGGCTGCATATCAAGTTCAGGGGTGGGCCATCTCACCGTTCGTGATGGCACCATAAATTCAGAGCAGTACCAAGCTCTCCTAAGAGAATTCAGGCTGCCCTTAGCCCGATACCTCTACAAAAATGCACGGAATGGGATTTTCCAGGAGAACGAGTCCCATTGTGACAAGTCTGCATCCACGATACAGTGATTCCGAGACAACAATATCACGAGGATAAATTGACCGCCTGAGTCTTCGGAAGGAAAACCTCCAGCAGGACCTGAAAGAGGTCGTAAGACGTCGTCAGTCAGCCTCCAATGAGCAACGGAAGGCAGAAAATCACCGATGAGTGAGCCAGCATCATATTCCTCAGGTGCCTCACCCTCGTGGAGAGCATTTATTGCTATTTATTCCTCTTTATTACAGTTATATTCATTTGGTATGCAAATAAAAACTTTACGACCCTGCATTTATTTAATTTCCTAAAATTTGCGAGGTATTCGAAAGCTTTTGTTCGCAGTTGTACTTATTTCAGCAGAAAATTCTAACTATTTCGGATGAAGGAATTAATCAGGAACTGATTTTGACTTTTACTGCTTGAGAGTAACACATTTGAATGAAGGCGTCCTGAACTAATTTGTTCTGTGTCATGTGGCACTGAAGGTTAAGCACCAAATACATAATCTTGAGAGAACTACAGAATAGAAGATGGTATGACTCAGGGGCAACTGATCCATTTGAATCTTGCATAAAGAACCTGAAAATAATCCAAACTTTTGAAAGGAGAGACGAACCTAGCGTTTGTGCTGCTCTGGGCGGTCGTGGAATTTGTCGATCCTCTAAACAACATGCGAATCCAAGACTTCCAAATCTATTTGGTTTACTAGCAAAAATAACAAAATACACAAATTTATTTTTAAAGTTATGATGAAAATTATGTATTTTCACAGGGTTTCATACATATTTTTTTCGTCTAAAATAATGAAATCATATTTGTCTGGAAAAAGAAACGAAAAAAAACCACATACTGAACCATTTTTACTAACGCGCACTTGGCTTAAATTCATTAAAAATGTGCCACCCAGGATGGACAACCCTTCTTTCTCCAAGGGCCGCCAGTGCCTGGATTTGAGCCATCCCGATACCTACAACTGAAAATCAACCACGCCAGCTGTTCTCAACTGAAATAAGCCTCCCTAACTTTTCTTACCTGAAAATGAACCACCCGAATAATTTCTTGACAACACAGATTAAGAGATTAAAGTTATAATTGGAGCAATATTGACGGTGCATACAAGGGGAAGGGGGCTTTCAAAAAGTTCGTAGAAAAATGGAATAAAAAAAAAATATATATATAACATTTATTTCTCAACATAAGCTCCATTGATGTCAAAACTCTTCTGAAAGCGATGATACCATCCATTTTAACCATTTCTATAAAACAGAACTCTGAGAATCAAACCAAGTTAAAACAGCTTTTTTTACCATCATCATAAAACAAAAAAAGTCGGGTGAACTATGTATTGCCCCATCCGACTTTTTTCCCCAAACCTTAAACAAAAGCATGAAAGACACTCGTTTTTCTTCTTAGCGTAGTTTAAGCTAGGCTAATACAGATTAATATCAATTTAAATTCAACCTAACTTAGCCTAAAGTTAAAATAGACCAGGAAACCTATAAAAGTCAAATGATCCGTGGGTTTTATAATTGTATCCTGTGAATATGAGAATTTGCATCTTAGACACCTGTTCATCCTTTCAAAATGCTCGAGGAAAGCGAACTGTAACAAAAGATGATTCCGTTCTTTGTTGTTGCCTATAGATATGAGGAGCAAAAGAGGTTTGCTCGCGCACATAAACACACGATATCGTGCTAGACAAGCGTTGCACGATTGCATTCAAGTCACAAACAAGAAGATGAACTTCCTGCAGAATCTCTGTTACAATTGAGTACACTCCCACAACCAACAAGATAGTGGACTTACACATGGGCCCGTTGATTTTACACTCTTTCTCCCCCTCTACTTCCTAAACTCTGCCATACATCACTTAAGGGCACACGTTTTCTTTGCAGACAGGAACTAAATATTGAAGAAATGCGTACCCTCCCACCCCTAGCGCCCCAAGTACTCTTCTCCTTCGGTCACTCGTTCAATGGTCCTTCCATACGTTTTCACATTCAGAATTTCGCTACCCTCGTAAGTAACTTATCTTTAAAAACTTTGGATGTGATGCTCAAGTTGGTTTCCGACCTTTTTCAATTTATTCTTCATCACATATTTATTCGATCTAGCTTATTTTTTCCTTCTTTCTTCCTCCATCAAAAGCTTCACCTCTCTCAACTCTTTCTCCGAGAATCTTCCCAGCCACAGGTACACTACAGTGGAGTCGTAGTAACACTAGTGAGGGTACCAAACGTTCCTGGCCCCCAACCAATATAACAACTACTGGGAATTAGCATCGCTAGACAACTAATAACACCAAACTCATTTTCTCAACTTTGATTCTGTCATACACCCTTAAGGATGCTGTGTTTAGGGGAATACTAATTCCACCGAGAAGGAGAAACGGAAGAGAATGAGTGGAAAAAAGGAAATGACAAAAACATACGAGTACTAAGGAAAAATAGTTGACATACTCGGTGGTCATGTACCAATTTTTATGTATTTGCAAGTTGTTTTTGTTTTGGGAGCCCATCTGGCGACTGCTTACTTGGGCATAAGTCGCCGTACTCACGACAGCCTAGTACTAAGCTACGTTAAAATAATATATAAAACCAAACAAAAAACGACAACAATAACAATAAAAAAAGAAAAAGGAGAAGAGCAACAAGCAGGAAGCACGCTCCGGCGTCGAGGTGGGGTGTCAATAATCAGTTTGTCATGCTCTGTGATAGATAAAAACCGTTTAGTTCATGTTGTGGTGTAGATAAACAGTTTATGGTTGGTACAAACAGTTTATGCTACGATGTGTGGTGATAAGAATCAGTTTATAACATACTATGTGGCAGAGAAAAAACAGGTTATGTCATGCTATGTAGCGCAAAGAAACAGTTTCTTCCATACTGTCTGGTGGAGAGAAACAATTTATGTCATGGTGTGTGTTGGAGAGAAATAGCTTATGCCATGCTCTGGGGTGGAGAGAAACAGTTTATCGCATGATGTATGGAAGAGGAGAACAGGGATGCAGAGAAACAGTTTATGTTATGTTGGGCCGTGGAAAGTAATAATTTCTCATGCTGTGTGATGGAGAGTATCAGCTTAATTAAGGCTGTTTGAGGGAAAGAAACAGTTATGTCAACCTGTATGTGGGAGAGAAACATTTTATCTCATGCTGTGCGATGGAGAGAAAGTTTATCATGCTCTGAGATGAAGTATAACACTTTATGTAATTTTCTGTGAGGGAGAAAACTGTTTATGTCACTCTGCTTGGTAGAAACACCTTTCCATGCTCTGTGATGGATAGAAAGTTTGTCATGATGTGTAATCCAGAGAAATAGTTATATGGTGGAGTGAAACAGTTTATGTCATGCTGTGAGTTAGAACGAAACAGTAATGTTTACCAGTCCGACGTGAATGAATCTCTGAGACGCCCTAAACGAGGCAATACCCGAAATAGCCGAATGATTCGCCAGTCATGGTCTTACAAGGTCTGGCAAAGGTGAGAAAAGTATCACTAAAAACTACTGCGGGGGAAGCGGAAGATGCTGAGTGACAAGATATATTATATAGTCACTCGTCAAACCCAGATGCTGTCAACACAATAGAATTTTAAGGTAATTAATAATTCTTTTTCTAAAGTATACCTACGAGGGGCGGTCAATAAGTTTTGCGAATCGGTAGAGCAAAACAGAGAAAGGGGGATGGCTGTTTGTGTGTGTGTGGGGGGGGGGGAGTTATGATAAGTTATGACAAGTCAGGACCTGCAGCCGCACGTTCCTGCCTCGTCTATTTAAGAAGCAGTAGCTGATCACAGATCGTCAGTCACAAGTTTTCCAACAATGGAGAAGGTTGAGCACCGCGCAGTGATCAAGTTTTGACCAAGGAAGGCAAGAATGCAAAAGAGATCCATGAACGCATGGTTGCATTGTACACCGACACCGCCCATTCCTATGCAACCATTGCTTGCTGGAAGAGGGAGTTCCGCCATGGTCGTGAGTCTCTTGAAGATGACCCCCGTCCAGGACGCCCGTCAGACGGGACCAACGAGGACAATGTGGCCCGTGTGGAGAAGATGATCCTCGAAAATCGACGGGTGAAGGTCGAAGAAATCGAGCGAGGACTTGGAATGTCACATGGAAGTGTTATCAACATCATCCACGACAATTTGGCCATAACCAAGGTCTCTGCCCGTTGGGTCCCTAGAAACCTCACGCCCCATGATCGACTTCAACGTCGTCAAAGTCCACAAGGCCAGAGTTGCACAAGCTGCCCTGCGCGAGTGCGGATTCGAGGAGCTCAACCATCCCCCCTACAGTCCAGATCTGGCCCCTAGCGACTACTTTTTATTCCGCCAGCTCAAGGCTGCACTGCGTGGACGCCGGTTTGGGAACGATGAAGATGTCCAGCTCACCGCCCAGGAGTGGATTGAACAGCAGTCGGGAGATTTCTGGTTGTCGGGAATTCGAAGCCTCAGGGACAAGTGGCGCAAGTGCATTGAAGTCGAGGGTAGTTATATTGAAAAATAATAAAACACTTTTCCTAATATCTCGTTTCCTTATATCCGAATTGCAAAACATATTGACCGCCCCTCGTTATTATATAAATAAATAAATTTAAAAACTCAAAATAACTAAATAACAAAAATAAAGATATAGAAAAAAAATTTTAAATCCATACTCCACGTTTCAAGTTTGCCAACTTGGACGGTTGGAAAATGAAAATTTGGCTACCTACGCAGTCTTCATCTCTCAATAGATAAAACGAGTAAAACAATATGAGATTTAAACGATAATGGAGAACAGGCTGAGGTTTTGAAAAATCCCCACGAATACAAATAAACTAAAAAATCTTTTCGTTCATTTATATTTAAGGTTCATAGACCCATTTTGTTTGAAAATGCGAGGGAAAACTTTAAATATCAACGTTCAGCCCTTAGTGGCTGCCAATTCAGAAGAAAAATTAGAATCGACAAAAGTATGCGTAAACTAATATAGACATACATACACATAAAAATCTTGGTACACGTATATTCACACACGTAGACAGGAGTGGAAAATTAACTACGAAATTTATTATCACTATGAAGCAAACAAGTTTTCTCAAGCACTGATATAATCACATTTGATGCCAGTAAATGTCCCCTTCAAACATTTTCTTAACTTGTTCAACATTGTGTATATTTGTGAAATTAGACTAGCGATTGTGTATGCAAATGTGCCATTAAAAAGAATTGTTTTAGCCCCTATCAACTGCCTTGCTTTTTTTTACCGTATTTTATGTTGTTCGAGGTTGCTATTTGAGAAGATAAACATTGCATCGAGTTTATTTGCACAAACTTTTAAAACTTTTTTGTTCACTGAATTTGAGTTATCCCCTCTCCCCCACGTATTTTCCCAATTATCTCCACTCAACCAGAGTGGCCACCTCTGCTTTCATTCAAACATATTCCCTTTTTCTTCATAAGGAGAATACGCTTTTATTCGCTTCGTTTTGCAAATAAGAATTATGAGGTTGTAGACTTGATTTCGCTTGAATTTTACGGCTGAAGAGCATATCACTGACGTGTGTTTTAAAAACTAATATTTTGTATTCTTTACTTTACCTTTCAGTTAATACTTTCAAAATAATTTACCTGTAATTTATATATTCCTTTAATAGCGAGTTTCTAATTTTTTCCTATTAATGGATACGTCTCTAATTTAATATGCAGGTTTTGTGCTTTCTTCGAATATACATAAGGCTCTGCTCATTTTCTTTCGGAGGTAATCAATGCCTATCACGTATCCAGCCTTTGTATGTTTCTAGAGAAGCATTAAATGTACCGTCCATGCCGAGGGGTGCTATTTTATAAACTGTATTTCACCATAGAAAAATAAAAAGCTTTAAAAAATTATTTATTTTTATATCGAGTCAGACTTAGTTTTGCTATTTCACTGCATGCATCCTTGACCTTCCATTATCCCTCTTCCTCGGGCTCATTGTCCTTTTACTTATATCCTCCACCCTTATTATTTCATCCATTAAGTGGTGTCTTTTATAGTAGTACATCAGCATTGTTGTCCTTCAGAATAATAAACAAATCAAGGCTTATTCTCCGTGACAAAGGACAATCATGCCTCATTAATTTGCCCCTCCACTTTGCCGCGCAACTCTGTTACAGCCCCAATTTATGCAACTTTAATCTATATTAATAGATAATTCGAAATTATGGAACTATTTTAAAGATTCGAGTCAGAATAGAGGAAAATCGTGTGCTACATCCAGAACATCAGAAAAGGAGGGCAATTTAAAAAGTTCTAAAAGGTTCGCAATCCATTTGATTTTGCACGCAAGGTTGGTCCCATTTCGAGGCAAATGTTGTGCAATACTCTGATTTTTACCTCTTTCGAGTACTCTTAACCTGTACTCAATCATCACTAGTATAAACCCTATTCTCATTTGCGCTTTTTAAGGAATTCTTTCACACCAGCTCAATTGTTTCTATGAAATGAACGCTTAAATTCTGTTATTACCCATATCATCATGTTTATAACCATCCTCTCGCACCATTCCCACAAGCACTCAAAGGTACTCTAATACTCGAGAGCGAATTAAGAGTATAGTCTCCCTTATTTAAATCTTAACGTTGTCTGCAATTGCTCAACCAAAGCCTGTCTCACCGTTGCCTTCGATATTAAGAAATTGGCCAACATGAACTGAATATTTTGCTTTGCAAAGCAATTCTTTCCCAATTCAACATCTGATTTCACTGAAACTAGAGTGTGAATGTCTGAAATGAATAGCTATGGTGCCATTCCATCGGAAATCAAGCTTTAAATATCTTCGACGTGTGTTATTTGTTGCCTACAACCCGGCCAGTTCCAGGATCCAAATCTTTCTCCACCAATGAGTATGCTAAACACAAAAGTAGACAGGTTTTACATAACGTGGCTGCTTTCAATGAATATTCCTATAACGCAACTAAATTCCTAATAAAATTCTTTATCGAAAAAGATTTGTTGTCGCTTTGTAATTGAGTTCAAATTTTCTTTAAATCCCTAACGGTGAAGGAAACTGATTTTTTTATCCATCACCATTCAAACTTATTATTTTAAAATTGATGTTGTGGACCTGACTGTTGCCAATTTACGCCAATTCTTTTAGGATTTTCACTCTAATATTTTTCAGAAATAGTTTTTTTCTTTCGTTGCCAATTACATGCCAACTTGGTTGGGATTTTCATTCTAAATATTTGTATAAAATATTTTTGATCTGTTGTTGTCCCCTTATAGACTAATATTGAATAATACTTTCCCTATAATCAAATGTAAAATAGAAAATAATTAGCTACAAGTTATACAAATATAGTTCTTAGTAATAGATTATTTGACGCCAAAGATTACTCAGAATTCTAAGAATTATTTCTCATCTCAACTGTGAGGTAGTCCAAAACTTGCATTCTTGATCTCGCCGCTCGTTATTTTTCGTGAAATGAAATGTACAAACAGTTCCATTTCTTTTCCATTTATTTAAATGTACTGTATACGGGTAATTAGGGAGTTATATATTTTTGTAAACTATATATATATATATATATATATATATATATATATATATATATATATATATATATATATATTATATATATATATATATATATATATATATATATATATATATATATATATATATATATATATATATATATATATGCTTTTGTTCTGTGGCTTATATCATAACTCTTGCAAATACATTCTCTGGAGCGGCCTTGAGTGCCTTCCTCTTTCCAGTGGCAATCCCTCCTTTTCTTTCACAAGGGCCTGCCAAGAAACCATGCAGGGGGTTGAAAGTTGACCATTCCAGGTTGGAGCGTGTCGATAGGGCCAACCCCCTCAGGAGGTCAAGGAATGACCGTTCCCATCGGTCCTTGCCTCCTAACATCCTGCGCTCGTGCGCTAAGAGCCTACAGGGAGTCACTGTACCTGCCCCCCTCTCTTCCTTAACGGATGCTGGTTCGCCGCGATTAGGTAAAAAAGGTACCGCGAATGGGATCTTTTATATCTCGGGGGGGTGAGAGTGGCCACATGGAGCCCCCCCCTTCCTGCGAGGGACATGGTCCCTGAGGTGACCATGCCTCAGACGGTAGGATCTTCCATGAGGTCAAACCCGAGCTCAGTGCCAAGCAAAAAACCCGTGTCTGCCCCTATGCAAGCTCCTTCTCAGACAGCTCGGGTCCCCAAGGCCTCACGAGAAGAGGAGAGATCTGCTCCCCCGGCCGTTGCTCATATGATAGGCAAGACCTTTATTTCAGAGAAGGATCTTGATGAGGCCAGCCCATCTGGCCTGTCGTATAATGCCCCTTTTGATCACTCCACACCTGACACCACTTTTGTCGTGGTATACCTTGTGATCGTGATATACTTCTTTGATGAAGTAGGCTTTGTTCTAAGAGTGCTAATTTTGTTATTTTAAGGAAGAGCCGCTTCAACACGCAAGGATATAAGGAAACACAGGAATTCCCAAAATAAACTTATATTTCAAATTTAACAATTTACTACACAAAAACAAAACATTAACCACATAAATACTACGAATTTTAAAATACACAAAATGACTTAAATTAACTTGACCCTCTAATATTAGCTAAATTCAATACTCACTTCAATATACAAGAAATAGGCTAATGGTCTCTACTGGAGTTTAAATACCTTGGTTGCTCTGGCGGCTGGTTTGAGTTTGACCTTGAACTCAATGAGCCCCAGACACCACAGGAATCTGGTGGGTCCTTTGACGCGTGCTCCGACCAGATTGTTGGAGGTGGACGGGATGACTTGGCAGTCACAAGGTACTTTGGCGAGTGCAGCAGATGGGGGTCCACACGGTAATAAATGGGGTGGGGGGTCTTCAAGGGCGAGAATAATCACGGTGCTTTAGGAGGCACCAGGGTAAGCGGGATCTCTCTGGTGAGAGTAAGTTGAACTTGGTTCTTAAACCAAGTTAACTTAGAGTTCGATGTGACCACCGGGTAACGGGCTCGAGGGGGAGCTTTTTCTCCTTCGTTACTTAATTCCTCATGGGCGAGGACTGTACTCGGGGAGGGTCCTTCTTCAAGGGCGAGGATAGAGGAGAAGGGGGGGTGTCTCTGACGAGAATAAGTTGAACTTGAACAAGTTAACTTAAAGGTCCGTTTGGTAACCAGGAACTAGCTCGAGGATGAGCTTCTTTTTAGTTCCAGTCTACCTCAAGGGCGAGGCCTATATCGGTGTTTTGAGATACATCAGGATAGAATGATGGGGGGGAAGGTTCTCTGACTAGAATCAGTTGAACTAGGTTCATCAACTAAGTTAACTTATGAGTTTGGTGTGGCCACCGGGTAACGGGCTCGAGGGGGAGCCTTTTTTCTCACGTATTCTACCACGTATTCTACCACGTTTTTTCCAAGTGTTTGTTATTTATACCTCGTCACCCCACTGGAGTAGGGGAAGGAGGGGGAGGGCTTGTGGACGGGCCGCAGGAGGGTTCTTATTCCAACGGTTTTTCTCAGCAAGTCTTACCTCGGCTCTCGCTGACCTTCGAGCTTGAGAGAAACGCGTCTCCAATTTCTTACTTGAGGTGAAATTGAATATACTCTCTTAGGGGAGATCTTGCAGTTTAAAACCGTTCGGCCTTTCATAAAGACGAGTGGCGAGAGTCTTTGGTTACGAGTTTGACCCACGGTGCCGGGCCCGGATGTCTTTGCGGTTACCATCCCCTGTCTCCACGGAAAGAGAATGGGAGAGTGACGATTCCCCTGCATGGCCTATGGGCTCAGGCCGGAAGAAGAGAGAAGCGGGTTCATTCCCCGCCCTCCTCTCTAGAAAGAAAAAGAACAAGAAAAAGAGTCGGGGCTTCTATCCCTCCGCGGGAGCCGCGAGGAAAGACCAGTCTGCTGCCGTTTCGGTAAGCGACCAAGCCAAGATCAGCACATCGTGCCCCGTTGATCCTCTGAGCGGGGAGTCCCAGACGAAGACAAGAACTGCGCAGAGCGGAGCCCCGATTACGTTAAGGCCCCTCACTTGGAGGCTACCTGGTGTTTTCGAACCACTCTGGCTTCAAAAGCTTCCTTGTTATTCGTTCTACTGATGGCAGCATGTTGGCTAAGGGCAACATGATCAAGCAGAGAAGATGTCTAGCTAGTGGAATTGGTAGAGAGCCGAAGGTGAACCGTTCCTCAGACGGGAGCCTTTTGGCGAATGCGTCGAATCCCTCCATCATGCCATAAACTGTTCATCTTCACCATATAGCAGGACATAAGCTGTTTATCTTAACCACACAACATGGCCTCTGTGGTTTATTTCTAACACAGAAACTGATATCAACTGTTTTTCTACCACATAACATGACACAAACACTTTCTATCACAGAACATGATATAATCTCTTATACTCACGCACATACACTGATATAAACTGGTCTTGTCACCAAACACTATGACATAAATAGTTTCTAACCAGCACATAACATGACATAAGCTGTTTTAATCCAGGACATAGCATGAAATAAACTGATTGTCTTCATCATAGAAGAGCATGATTTTACATATTTCTCTTCACTATATTACATGACATAAACGATTCTTTCCGCCACAAATCATAACATAAACTATTTCAATCTACAACAGAGCATCACATATGTTGCTTCTTCCCAGTTGAAAGCATACCATTAACTATTATTATCCACTACATAGCATGATATATCTCTTTTTCTTCCCCAAACAGCATGATATAGAGGTTTTCGCTCCACCTCACACCATAACAGAAACTATGAAATAATCTATGTCTCTCCATAAATATTTTGAGGAAATACCCTCGAAGGACCCCTGTGAGAGGAAGCCTCCCCTGGAAATACTCCTCTATTCTTTCAAGACCACTTGCGCCAGCGTGAGAAGGACTCGGCCTCTCGCCACAGAACATATCTCAAGCGGCTTTTGGTCAGCTGTCTGCCCGTGCATGTGTACGACTCTGAGCGCCGAGCTAATCTACACAGGCATACCTCGATATATATATATATATATATATATATATATATATATATATATATATATATATATATATATATATATATATATATATATATATATCTTTATCTGGTGGCAGATAAAGTTGAGTTATTTTTTGTTTGAAGAACCCTTTTTTTCAAGTTACCCCCACCCACCAAGTTAAGTTGTCTAGTAACCAGTTTGCCAAATTCGTTCAAGGATATAAAAAAAAATGAAAAAAATTCTAAGTTTTTTATATTTTTTTTTGATTGATCATTTTTTTTGTGGTGACCATTTTTTCCCAATTTTATTTTCGTTGTGTGTTCTTTTTTGGACGATGTCCCCTAAAACCCCTTACTAATCCCAGTGCAGGACTAAAGGCCTATAATCATTGGTCATATAGAGATCAAGTTTTGAATTATTTTTTCTTTATTGCGTACATTCTTTGTGTAACAAAATCTCCGTTAGGATTTTGATACAATTGTCAGAGCTTCATAATTTTTTGCGTAAGTTCCTTGAACGCGCCGACCGGTCAGACGTCCTTATTTGAGCGTTTTCGTCAATAAGAAGATATCTTTGGGTTGTCAGGCAAGGATCTATTTGCATATGTTCATGAGGAAGAAATAAATAAAAGGGCAGTAAAAAAACAAAGAGAAAAAACAAAGAGAAGCTGAAGAAAGAGAAAGATAATGAATTCGTCAGCATGACTGTGAGATTAATAGGAATCATTTGGAAACCGTTTCTGTTAGCTCGAGAAATGAATACCCCCAAAACCCTTCGGTAAAGTTGTCAGCGTTTAAGGACAGCGAGGATTTCAACGCCTACTTAACTCACTTTGAGAAAATTTTCGAAGTAAAACACTGGGATAATGAAGCCGATGGAGTCGCTCGACTACTTCCTCTCCTTAATACTAACCTCCAAGAAATTTTCATTTTGCTCCCGGCCGAAGCTACTCTCGACTACTTCTCCCTCAAGCCGGAATTATTATCGGCTGTTAATATGAATCCCGATTACTATAGGTCAAAGTTCTGCCAGGTGAGAATAATTCCCGGTCAGACCTACCGTCAATTTGGATTCACCCTCCAGAGAACTTTCCAGTTCTGGTTGGATTCAGCCGAAGTCCACCGCGACTACGAGTTCCAAATTGATTTCGTTTTAGGGAATCAGTTGATGGCTGCATTACCCTCTGAACTCGCGCATTCGTGAAGGACAGACACGTGTATAGAAAAAGCGGATGTGCACGCATCATGCCACCATCTATACCCGAAAGACACCAAGAAGTCTCATCCCCAATCCCCCAAATGTAAAAGTAACCTCTCCAAATTTTCCACGAAGTATTCGCCCAAGTTTTCGAAGGTACCTGGTCCCTTTAAACCCAAGTACCATTTCCGCCAGAATCGAGGGATATTATGCCCCTTATAAATAATCTCCCAGCGTTGGATTACCCACGAAGGCCCATAGTTTGTTTTTTTTCCTGCGGTGTTCACGAACACGTGAAAACAGACTGTCCCTAAAACTCGCATTTCGTTCTGCTCCTAGTCATCAAATCTACCAAATAAGTGCCTCTCTCTCTCATTCGCCCGCTCACCCTGAAACGCCAGCAACTTCCCCAACAAGCAGTCCCTCGGGACAGCAAGTTGATTTCCTGCTCAACAAAAGCTCTCCCAGTGGGCTTGAGTTTGAAAATGGAAGTGTTAATGGTTGCAGAGTGTCAGCCCTCGTAAGAGACACCGGATGCACTTGCTTCGTCGTCTTTGAAAAATTGCTCCTTCCAGTGAGCCACGACCACGATAAATTCGCAGTAGTCCTTGACTGCTTGGGACGTGCAAATCGGTTCCCTGTGGTCCACTGCTATCTCGAATACGAATACTTCACTGGTTGGGGCCGAAGTGATAGCAGCCCCGATTAAGTTCTCCACCGTGTTGATCGGCCAGACCCCACAGCTCTCCCCTAACCCCGTCGCACAGCCCGTCATCACGAGGGCCCAAGCGCTAAAGGACACTGCTCCCCAGTGTTATTAGAACCCCCTTTATGCCCCAGAGTTTGCAGCCCTCCAAAAAGGAACTTTTGCAAGCGCTCAAAAGGAATGCCCCACTCTCCAGTCCTTGTGGGAAAAAGCGAGAAGTGACGAACGTGGATTTGCCCTTGGTCAAAGGGAAGTCGCCTACTTCATTAACGACGGACTCGTGTATCGCTTCAGTTTGGCTGAGGATAAACTCCCCACTCGTTTGTTGTGTATCCCCCGTTCTCATATTCCCCAAGTCCTCCGACTCGCACACGATGGATTAATGGCTGGTCATTACAGTCACAATAAACCAGCTCAGAGAGTCTTCCGTTATTTCTTCTGGCCCGGTGCTGCCAAAGAAATTGCTGTGTTTTGCAGATCGTGTGACATTTGTCAGAAGACTAACGCAAAAGAACGAATACCACCTGCCCCCTCCAGAAGACCTCAATTGTTTAGGAGCGTTTTTTTAGAGTTGCCATAGAGCTAATTGGCCCAATTCCCCCCATCCTCCCCCCGTCTATCGAAGGACACTCGTACGTCCTCACTCTTGTTGACTTTGCAACGAGATTTCCCGATGCTGTACCCCTTAAGAAAATAGATAGCGTGACTTGTGCGGTTGCCCTAATTTCTATCTTTTCCCGTGTCGGCATCCCCGAAAGAGATCTTGTCCGAGAGAGGTAGACAGTTCACGTCTGAGCTAATGGAACACGTGGCAAGCTCCTTACGTCCAAGCCCTTGTTCACCTACCCTTTTCACCCCGCCGCTAACAGCGTCTGTAAAAAGTTGAATGGCACTCTGAAGACCATTCCGAAAAAGTTATTCCATGCTCAACACCAAGAATGACATCGTTCCCTGCCGGTTGCCCTGTTTGCCTGCAGAGAAATCCCTCTGCAGAACTTTGGAATTTGCCCCCTTCGAGCTCTTGTATTGCCGAAGTGTACGCGGACCAACGAACATTTTGAATTAACTTTTTTCTAATCCCCGCCTGGATTAGGAGATCAAGTCCTCGTATTATTACGTGCTAGGTCTTCAGAACCGCTTGGAAAAATGCGCCGATATAGCGTACAAAAATCAGACCTAAATTTAGAAAAATATAAGACCTATTTTGACGTTACGTCCAAAGAAATGCGTTTCAAGCCCGGTAAAGAGGTGCTGCTCCTCCTACCCACGGAGCCTAAGAAAGCTCTTGTCCCAATGTAAAAGCCCTTTCCCAATCCTAGAAGCCCGCGGTCCTGTAGATTACAAAATACAGATCCCCTCAGGGAACAATTGTTTCATGTAAATACGCTTAAGCGCTATCACCGCCGCGCCAGCATTAATAATATAATTGCCCTTGACGAAGAGGCAGTAATAGAAGCTTCATATCCACCTGAGACTCTTAATTTAACTTAAACTGTATGTGTCGAAGCGGACAAAAACTACCCTCTCCCTTCGCTCCCCGGTTTCCGTGTAAACTCCACCCCGAAACTCAATTTAAACCCCAAGTTGGAACACCCTCAGAAGACGCAATTGGCTCTTTTGTTAACTGAATTCCCCGATGTAATTTCTGAGAAGCCTGGTTGGTCTTTGTATTTTGAGCATGATATAGCCCTAACCACCCAGGAGCCGATTAGATCTAAGCCCTACCCTGTACCCGTTCATTTGCGCCCTACTTTTAACGCCGAAGTGGAAAACTTGCTAGAGTTAGGAATAATTGAACCTTCCATCTCGAGTTATTGCTCTCTTATTATTATGGTCAGAAAGCCGGATCAGTCTTTTCGGATATGCGTAGACTTTAGAAAGCTGAACGCCGTAAACAGTTTTCGACGCTGAGCCTAGCCCTTTGATAGACCAAAGCCTACATCTATTTGAAGAGGCCAAGTTTATTTCAGAGATAGACTTGTGTAAGGCCTACTTAAGGATAGTGCCCGGTAATACGAGGCATTCCCCACAGAAAAATGCCTTATGCAGTTTATGCGCCTGCCTTTTGGTTTAGTTACTGCCTGTAGTAACTATAATCGAATGACGCGCAGGATACTGGATGGGCTTAGGAACATTTCCTATTACTTCAATAACGTTTACGTGGCCACCCGTATATGGGACCAGCATCTTATCTCTTTCCAATAGACTTCGTGATCACGGCCTCACTATAGGCCCTAGCAAGTGCCATTTTGCCTATAGAACTATTAAATACCTCGCTGTCCACATTGGCGAAAATCAAATGGCACCACAGAAAGAAAAGGTAAGGGCCATCGCCGACATGCCCCTCCCGCGTACTAAAAGGTAATTACGCTCTTTTCTCTGGTCGACATTCTTTTACCGACGTTTTGTCCCGAATTTCGCCACCTTAGCGTCCCCCCTTAACCCTCTACTAAAGAAACGTTCCACGGCCCCCCTCGCATGGAACCCCAAAGCTACCGCCCACTTCCATCAGCTGAAGGAAAGACTAACATCAGCTCCCATACTGAGACTCCCGAACACGAACAAACCTTTTGGGATACAAACGGATGCATGTAATGAAAGCATCGGTTGCGTCTTGTTCCAGTATGAAGAAGATGGCAACAGTTACCCCATTGTGTACGCTAGCCGGAAGCTCTCGTCACGCGAAAGGAACTACGCAGTCAAAGAACTTGAAGCTCTAGCGATCGTGTGGAGTATACAGAAGTTCCAAACATATTTGTTAGGTAAGGAGTTAGTGATCTTAACCGATCATCGCCCATTGGCTTACTTAAAGAATTGTAAAAGCCAGAACGGAAGGTTTATGATTTGGAGTTTACTTCTAATGGAATACCAGTTTCGAATAGGGTACATTAAAGAGACAGAAAACTGAGTTGCTGACTGTCTAAGTAGGAATCCGGTCGATGATCGTCCCCCTGCGAAGTAAAATGTGTTAAGCATTGTACTCCCGTGCACATAATCGACTTTGTGTACTCGTTTTGTTTTTATAATTCTAGAACTCCGTCTTAACCGTGTATGTTTATGTTCCTTGGTTTTCATGTAAAATTTTGTTTTCTTTTTGTACATATTTGTCCTTCGCGTGTGTTTTGTTTCGTTTTTTTTGTATGGTATTTTAAAATATTTTTATTGATATATGGTTCCACTACCCTTTTATGAATGAATTCGTTTGATTTTTTTTTGTAACTCGCATTTATTTACTTTGTGTGCTTTTCTTTGGGCTGGTTAACGACCATACCCCTTTTTTAAATATAGCCTGCGCCAGGGATTAAACAGAAGTAATTCATTCATTTAGTGACCTTTGTGTCGACTTAAATTTAAATGTCCGCCCTTATTGGGCACCTGTAGACTCAGGTAAAATTTTCCTATACGCGACTCATCCCATGTTTGGGGATGCCTTTTTCCCTCTTTTTCGCATCAGAAAAACGTTATATTCGGAAAGGGAGGCGTGTGAGGGAATGCCCTTGAAGGACTACTATGAAAGGAAGCGCCCTCGGAAATACCCCTCTATTCTTTCAAGACCACGTGCGCCAGTGTGAAAATTTTAGAAAGTTCGAGAAGGAATCGGCCCCTCGCTTAGTCACCCGTCACAGCCGTGTTTGCTTTCGGACGCCACACGCCCCCTTCCCTCCTCACTTGAAATAACGCCGTGCTCAGCCACATTAACCCTACCCCCATATCGCGAGACAAGTTTCATCGTCTGGAACGACGCGTTATCACGAAATGTGTTTGCTTAGACTAGCGCCAAGAATCCCTTAGGGACGGCAAGGCCCTGAGGCTTGTATCGGATCAGCCACTCTGGTATTTAACTCGAAGCTCATAATCTCTCGAGGAGATTGAAAGCCCGCCATCCACTCAGTTCAGACTGCCGTCTGTTTCCCGCGAACCTCCGTAACCCGTCGTCGTACGTCGTCGAAGATCTCGTCAGCATATCTACCTTCCTTACGCTTTGACCCCTGTTCAGAGGAAAGCTATCGAGCCCCCTTCTTCCCGGAGGGTTGTGCGTCCTTCTCATCTTTACCACCCTGTCAAGATTCCCGTTCTTTCAATACTGAGACTCCCTGACGATCTGCAGAATAGTCTCGAGTTGGGATTACGTCTCTCCGGAGCAGAGAAACTCTCATTCTTCACCACAAAGTAATCCAACCCAATTTTCAATTTTCGAGTCTTCCTCGTCAGGACTCCCTGAAGTATCTTCTTGCAGACTTGCGCCGTTGTATTTGACCTCCTTTCCCCCCCCCCCGCTCCAATTTGCCCGCCCTTGAAGGTAAAGCGATCTTGTATGGTCATCCCTAGATTACCTAGTTAATCTTCACTTAATTAATTTAACCACCATAAATAATTTAAAAAACCCATTTTGTATATATATATATAAATTGCTCCCTTTTAATATATTTATATTAAACTAATATTGGGGGTGGGTATTGTCTTTATATATCCTTTGAACTGCAACTTGGCAAGCCATTAGTCTAAACCCGGTCAACCGTAAATCGCACTTTTTATTAATCGCCATAGAACATATGTCAAGCGGCTTTTGGTCAGCTATCTGCGCATGCTTGTGTACAACTCTGAGCACCGAGCAAGTCTACACAGGCATACCTCGACAAATAGGATGGTAAACTTTATCTTCATAATCCAGCATGTCAAACTGTTTATCTTCACCACACAACATGACATAAGCAATTTTTCTCCATCACACAACAAGACATAAGCTCTTTCTTCCTGTGATTCAACATTCCATAAACTGTTTCTTTCCACCAAACAGTGTGTCATATACTGCTTCTGTTCTTCAAATAGCAATAGAAACTCTTACTCTCCACCATAAAACATAGCATAAATTGTATTTTTTCACCAAGCAGTATGGCATACTGGTTCTCTATACCAAACATCATGACATAAACGGTTTCTCTCCAAAACCTTAGATAAAATAACCTGTTTCTCTGCACCACACAAGAGAAATTAGACTGTTTTTCGCCACCAAAAAAGATGAGAATGTGATTTTCTACACCAAATACATTATGTAATTTTTTTCTCCACCACACAGCATGACATACTTAACCTGTTATCCTGCACTACACAGCAGAAAATAAGCTCTTTCCCTTCACCACATAGCAGAAAATAAAAGGTTTTCTCAACGACATACTATAACATAAATATTTACTAAAAAACATTTTATTTCCATTACAGAGCATGGCAAAAACTGTTTTCCTCCACTGCACAGCATGATATAAACTGTTTCTTTCCACTACACTGTATGAAATGTTTTGTTTCCTCAACCACAACTCTTCCACGTAGACCGGGATAAACTGTTTATAAACACCAAACAGCGTGGCCTAAACTGTTTATCTCCACCACATAATATGACATACTGTTTATTTCTACCACACATGACTCAACAGTTTAACTCCATCACATAGTTTCAAGTAAATGCTTTTCTCTACCACATAGCATTATATTATCTTCATATCTACACCACAAAGCAAGGTATAAACTCTTTCTCTCCACCCCACAAAATCTCATAAACCTTTTATCCTTATTAAACTCCAGGACATAAAGTGTTTCTTTCAATTATATAGAATGACCTAAACTGTTTATCTAAACCACACAACATTCCCCAAAAGGTTTCGCTCCATCCGATAGCATGGCAAACATATTCTCTCTACCACACATTATGTCATAAACTGTTTTTCCTCCATCATAGTAAAACATAAATTGTTTCTCTCCAAAACACAGCATTACAAATTTTCTCTCCCTCACATGGCATGAGAAATTGTTTCTTTCCGCCACAAAGCATGATATAAAACTTTTTCTCTCCACCACACAGTATGCCAAGCTGTTTCTCTACAACAGGCACAATGATATACATAATTTGTTTCACTCGATCACACAGGATGATAATAACTCTTGCACTCTATTACATATTATCATATAAACTGTTTACCTCTACTACATAGCGCAAAATAAACAGTTTCTCTCCAAAATATAGCATGACAAAACTATTTATCTCCACCGCATGGCACGGCATAAATCGTTGCTATATATCTGAGATCATGATATAACTTGTTTTTCTCTACCAAAGAGAATTACATAAACTGTTCATTCGACCATAAATTATGACATATACAGTTTTTATGCACCAAACAGCATAACATAATTGTTACTCTCTACCAAATAGTATGATTAAACCTCTTTCACTCCCCTACAATCCATTTTAGTAGAGAAAAAGACCACAAATCCTGGGATAAACAATATTTACACTATCTAGCTTGCTAAAACATTTTTGTCACCACCAAATAGCATAATAATCTCTTTCTTTCTACCAAAAAGAATAAAAAAAACTGCTCTCCACAACGCACCATGATATACATTATTTCTCTTTCACAGCGCTTGACAAGGTTTCTCTCAATCAGAGCATAAGAAATGGTTTCTCTCCACCAGGCAACATAAAATAAACTATTTATCTCCATCAAACAACATGTCAAAATTGACCTTCATCAGAGAGCATGGAAAACTGTTTCTGAAAACAGGAGACCATGGCCTAAAAATTTTCTACCCATCCATCTCTCAACCACAGCATGACATAAACTGTTACTCTCCATCAAATAACATGAAATAAATTGTTACTCTCCACCAATTATCATAAAATAACTATTTCCTAAAACATAGCATGATATAAAGTGTTTTTCTTTACCACAAAGCATGACGTTAATTAGTTCTCTACACCACATGGCATGAAATAATCTGTTTCTCGCCACCGCACAGCATGACATAAACAGTTTCTTGCCATCAGACAGAATGGCATGCTTTCCAACACTAGGCAGGAGATAAACTGTTTCCCTCTACAGTAGGGCATGAAAAAAGTTTTTCTCTTCATCAAACAGCATCACATAAACGGTTTTTCTCTTTCATACAGCATGGCATAAATAGTTCTCTCGATCACAGACCATGACAGAAACTCTCTCTACACTACACAACATGGCATAAACAGCTTCTCTCCACAACAAAGCATGAAAT
Organism: Ceratothoa steindachneri; assembly: GCA_963969495.1. Lineage (NCBI taxonomy): Eukaryota > Metazoa > Arthropoda > Malacostraca > Isopoda > Cymothoidae > Ceratothoa > Ceratothoa steindachneri. The sequence goes on along the minus strand of OZ018325.1, from coordinate 172,105,197 downwards.
TCACTATTTCTCTCCACCATATAGCATGACACAACTGCTTTTCGCCACCACAAAGCATTACATAACTTCATAATCTCCACCACTTAGCATAGTATAAAATCTTTCTCACATAATAACATAAATGGTTCTCTAGATCACACAGCATGGCAGAAACTCTTTCTCTACACTAAACAAAGTGACATAAACTGCTTCTCTTCACAACATAGCTTGAGATACAGTATTTCTCTCCACCATATAGAATGACATAAACTGCTTTTCGCCGCCACCAAGAATGGCATAAACGGGTTTTCTGCATCAAAAAGTATGTCATAGAATTTATCTCTCCATCTAAGAGCATGATATAAACTGTTTCTCTCCACCAGAGAGCATGACATAACATCTTCATTCGACCACGCAACATGGGATAAACAGTACCTATTCTCCGAACAGCATAACATAAACTGCTTCTTGCCACGATACAAAATGTCATAAACTTTTAATCAATCGCCAACACATAGCATTATTATACCTCCTTCTCTTCACCACAACCCATGACATAACTGTTCTTTCCACTATGCACCATGACATAAACTCTTTTTCGAACCCATGGAATGACATAAACTGTTTCTTTCTAGTACATAGAATGATATAAACTTTTTGGAATAACCAAATAGTATCACATAATCTGTTTCTTTTCAACACACAGGATGACATCAACTTTTTCTCTCCACCACTTACATCACATAAACTATTTCTCCATCACACAACCTGAAAAACTGTTTCTCTACACAATGCAGCATGAAATAAACTGTTCATCTCCATCAGACAGCAAGAAAAAAATTTATCTTCATCACACAGCATGCAAAACTGTATCTCTCTACCATATACTATGGCATAAACTGTTTCTCTTCATCACACAGAAAGACATAAACTCTTTCTCTAAACCATACAATATACCCCTAACTTTATTTCCACCATAGATTATGATATAAAGTACTTCTCGCCATTACACAGCATGCCAAAAACTGCTTCTTTCCACTAATCATCATGAAATAAAGTGAAATGAACTCTAAACTAAACAGTATAAAATAAACTGATTTTCTACACACAACATCATAATATTAAATTGTTCTCTACACCACATTGCATGAAATTAACTGGTTCTCTACACCACATTGCATAAAATTAACTGTTTCTCGCCATCATAAAGTAAAACCTAAACTGTTTCCCTCTACAGAACAGCATGATATAATTGGTTCTATTTAATACAAAACATGACATATAGTATATCTCACCACCATATAACATGATGTACACCGTTTCTCTTCATCACACAGCCTGCCATAAACTGTTTATCTCCACAATGCAGCATTAAATTAATTTCTTTTCAAAACACATAGCATGAAATAAACTGTTTATCTCAACCAGATACCTCGAAATAAACATATTCTCTTTACAACACAGCATGATATAAACTGTATCACTCCACCACATAGTATGGCATAAACTGTCAAACTGTTTTTCTCCATCAGAGAGCATGATATAAACTGTTTCTCTCTACAACACACCATGGCTAAACTATTTATCTCTACAATACAGCATGATAAACTTTATATTGACCACGAAGCCTGATAAGCTGTTTGTCTGCTCCGCACACCATGACATAAACTGTATCTCTCTATCACACACACGGGCATACTCTCTTTCTTTCCCCAACATAGCATGGTATAATGTTTCTTATTATCATATAGTATGATATAAACAACTTATCTCCATCAACTAGCATGACATTCGCTGGTTTTCTCCATCAGAGAGCATGACAAAATTTATCTTCATCACCCAGATAGTAAGCTCGTTCTCTTCACCACACATGAATACATAAACTGTTTCTCTTCACCATAGAACATGATATAAACTATATATCTCCATCACATAGAATGAAATAAACTGTTTCTCTCCATCACATAGAATGACATAAACTGTTTCTTCACAACATAACATGATATAAACTGTTTATCTCCGTCAATTATTTTGACTTACCCTTTTATTCTCTACCACATAACATGACATAATATATTTCTCGCCACAACACAACATGCTATAAACTGTGTTTCTTCGTAACACACCAGGGCAAAAACATCTTCACTCCACCACACATCATGATACAACTTATTTCTTCCAACCAAACTGCATGACATAAACTCAACCATGTAAAATGACAGAAACTGTCTGTCTTCACCACCTAGGAAGAAATACAGTATACCGTTTCTCACTATCACACAGCATGCAAACTTTCTTCCTATAATAGAGCATGACATAAGCTGTTTTTTCAATAATATAGCAAGACATAAACTATTGCTCTCCATCATATAGCATGACATAAACTGTTTTCTACACAACATAACATTACATATATTGTTTCTCTCTTGCACACAGCATGACATAAACTATTTGTCTCGACCACGTATCATGACAGAAATTATTTCCCTTTAGAAAACAAAGTGACATAAACCAGTTCTCTCTATCACACACTATGGCAGACATGCTTTCCAGCACACAGCATGACATAAAATTTTTATCTCTTCCAAACAGCATTTTATTAACTGTTTCTCTACAATACACAACATGACGTAAAGTGTTTCTCTCCATCAAATAGCATGCCATAAACTGTTTCTCTCTACCACACAGCATTACATAAATGGATTCTGTACACCACACATCGTGACATAAACTGTTTCTCAGCAACACACATCATGCAATAAATTGTTTCCATCACAGAGAATGACAAAATATATCTTCATCGCCAAGTATTGCAAAAAGTTTCTCTTCACCACACAATAAGAGATAAACTCGTTCTCTCCACCACACAGCATGCCATAAATTGTTTCGTTCCACCATACACCATTACATAAACTACTTCGCTCCACCATACAGCATTACATAAACGACTTCGCCCCATCACATCATGTTCGACACCACCCACTTCTGCACGGTCTTGGCCATGTGGGCAGGGTCACTGTCTTGCTAAAAGACTTAGTTCGCTTTCTTCGTGATCTTTCTCACTCTCGTTGCCAAGATGATCTTATAATCGGCTGCAGTGATCTTGTAACCGGCCGCGAACCACATCGGCGGCATCTCCTCACCATTCGAAGCCGCGACGCCGAGTGTTATTAAGGAGGCTGGGTGCTTGGGCGTGGACACGTAGCAGACTTCGGAGACGCCCTGGCTGAAGCTTACCACGCGGTCGTTCTTCTTGTTGATGACCGGATCGACAGGATAAATCAGAATTCGATTTACACTTCAAGCTCTCACCGCCCTCATCCTTGATGGCCCTGGACACCGTGGCCACCGAAATGTTCTTCTTCGCGAGCGCTGTCATTTTGAGCTTCGGAGCCCTTTCGAGGGCCTTTCTAACTGTTAAACGGTTGACAATTTGAGGTCTTCCTGGATGAGGTCGATCTTTGATGTCTTCCCTGTGCTTGACGTTGAGCTGACGTTGAGCCGCTTGGCGATGTCGGACTTGTGACCTGTGCGTAGGAGAGCTAACCTCACGATTCTTTTCACTTCCATCTCGAAACACCTGTACACAATGGAAAAGACTTTTAATGACACGTGTTAGAAAAGTAGAACTTTAAGTTTGTTTATGGAACTCTTTCTATCACATACGCAAACCCCGAAAGATAAAAAAAACGAGTGTACCAAAACTTTTGCAAAACTCGATATTCAAGGAAACAAGCAAGGCACCAATGTCGAAGCCTATTCATGTACACAAACGTCTAAAATTTGCTAATATTCATCTGGGAAAGATTCACATTTATGGCATTTGGTATTGTGGTAATATGAAACAAAGATTGAGCTGTTTGGTCGAAATAGCGTTAGACACGTTTGGAGGTAGCTGGGCTCTGCTTATGATCCGAAAATTACCATCCTGACGGTCAATCATAGTCGAGGAAGTATAATTTTATGGTGCTTTTTTTTGTCTCCAGGAAAGAAGAATGCTCAGATATACCAAGGAATTCTTAAAAAACATCTGCCATCTACAATCGCACTAATGGTCAAGTCATCGCCTAACCTCAATCTGACTAGAAATTATAGCGAGAATTAAAAGTGAGAATGCAAATGCAAAGAAGATCTCAATAAACTTTGCTGATCTTATAAGATTATGTCGAAAAGAGTCGGCTAATTTACTTTCTGAGTTTTGCAGAGATCTGCTACAAAATGATCGAAAGCTACTAGAAGCTGCAGTGGCAAATAAAGGTTATATGATCGAGTATTAGATAAATTTTCATTAATGTATTGGATAATTATGACAATGCCAATTTCAGTTTATTTTCATTGATTTTGTTAATTTTAATTTGTTTAATATATTACTTAGAATATATAATTGCAATTTGGTCAACTTGGTGCTATTACAAATATGCTAAATAAGCATTATTGAAGACTATTAGATAATTATAATTGTATCCACTATATATACTCAACAAGAGTTCTTTATGAAATCAGTTGATGTGGTTCCCAGGCAGCTTTAGAAGCTGGTGGCGAATACTGGAGCCTATATTAAATTTTAAATAAAACTCCATGCTATACACTTACTTCTCATATTCATTACTTGTAAGAATTATAGTTAAGAAATAAATTATAAGAATTTTAAAATAGAGTCAGTTTTCAATCACCTTATATCCATATACATAGTACAGGAGAGAAATTGGAAGAGAATGAGTACATGAGTAAAAAACAGGAGTTTTGTAAAGGCAAGAAAAAGGGACATTGGAAGACAAATATCAAGGAGAGCAAATCACAGCATAATGAAAGCAATCCATAAAGACATGAATAAGCTAAAGAAAAAAAATCATTTCCTGTCGGGAGTCAAACCCTGGTGTTCCCATTGCCGGACATATGGTCTACCACTAAGTTACCAGGCACTGCAATGTACAGAATCCAATCTCTTTCTTTGCAATCCCCCAGAGTAAAGGGTATACATACATTCAACGTCCTCCAAATCTTTCCGAGCAAGCAATGAAATTAAGGCTGCAAAAAGAGGGGCCTCTTAAAGTTCCTGAAGTCTCCCATAACCAACTCAAACCATGAGTTAAAATAAGCGGTTTTTTTCCTTGGATAAGGAAACCAGTGAAGAAGGTGGAAGAATGAATATAAATAAGTTTAAAAAAAAAATAGGCTTAAAAAATGTTAGAGTAAAATGGGACTATGCGCGATTTCGCTTCAATTTAGATAAAAGGTAAAAATTCAAGAATTTGTAGACGTTTATTCAGTTAGTTGAATAAAACATCGCGTTAGAAGAGCTTTGAATAGCTTTTATTTTCAGGTACTATAACGCTAGAATAAATTTAAGATGTATTAGTCATTTTGTGTGTACATGCAATTGGGAGAAAATGAAGAAGATTACTTATAGATGCATGTTAATAGTTCTGATTTTACTTACATATGCTTAGGTTTACTCGTTCCATAATAAAGATTTTCCTTGAGAGCCATTTTAAATTTAATATAACTTAAAATTTTGTTTGGAAATATGATTTGTCTCAAAGCCGCTTACGATGTCGCCTTCATAGTTAGAACTATCGCAAGATTCGCAGTTTCTTAAGACCAATTTTCCTAGTCGATTTTTCGCCCATCAAGATATATTTTGGAAAAACCATAATATTATTATAAGACATGATTGATGTGCATAATGAATTGTTTGCCCACATGAGCGCTATTTCGACTTAAAAACTCTATCATCCATGGAATCTGTCAATTTCTTAATAGTAGCAGGTTGGGTTGCCTCTGTTGCAGCTTTGATGTCGCCCATAAGAGTTATTTAGAGGAAAATTGACGTCCATCGGCATAAACATCTTATTTAATGATGGGCCACAGATTGTCGATTGGGTTGAGATCCGGAGAGGCTGGTATCCACACCATCAACTTGTCACCTTGTATGCCGTAAGAGTCTAGGAACGCTTGGGTTGCTCTGGCCGAGTGGGATGTATCCTTATCATACATGAAAACCAGAGTCCTTAGGAGTGACAACGGTATATCTTCTAGTCAGGGATCCAAGACCTCCTTCAAGAGATTGCAGTAGGCGGCTGTGGGACACTTTAACCTTATTAGGCACCCTGATTGGGCCAATAAGTCTATGTCCAATTATACCTACCCACACCATGACGCCTCTTATCAGGTGATGACGTCACAAACGTTGGTGACGCTCATCTCCGAAATAGACCCAACCATTTGCCCAACCGTCAGGTCCATCAATGGTCACTCTGGTCTCGTCAGTGAAGAGAACGCAACTCATGTCCAACGTCATGTACTTCCGGCCCATCGAATCCTCAGAGCCTTCTGACAGGGAGTTAAAGGATGCAGTTTTAGGGGAGCTCACACGGAAGCCGTGGTCTTTAAGATACGGTCTCCGATGGTCTTTGGTACATGGGGACGACCAGCGGCGGTGAAAATGACTTTGCTTGTTTGTGCTGTTTTCCCAACTAACTGGCGCCCAATAATACTCAAATCCCTAGCTGTCACAATCTAGAAGTTCTCACAATCGGATCGCTTTTTCCTTAGCGAAGGGTCCTTCAGAAATTGTCTAACCGTTTCCACATGGCAAACTAACTTCTTGGCAATAAAATGAACAAAAGTACTTTCAGCACTTTCCTTGATGACGAAAGACTTCTTTTCTTCATCGTTGAGGCCTCTGCGACGTCCTGTTGTTCTTAAAGAGAATGAATGCTATTAAGGGTGGTTAAACCGAAAAAACGACGAATTTGAAATAAAAATTGAAGGAAGTAACCCAGCATCATGAAAGCATAAGATTATTGGTGGCATATTGTGCAGAGCAGCTGGAAAAAGTTTCATCAAACCGAGAAGTCCGAACTTTCCCTACCAAGTTATTAGCGTGGTCTAGGGTGTAGTTCGGAAATTAATTTTAATTAATTGGATAACAGTCGTATATGGAACAAAACGTAGATAAAAGAGACAAGAGAAAGGTAGCAAATAGTAAAATAAGATAAGGAAAGAGAATAAAGTAAGACATATAGAGAATAACTCACCAAAATAACAGCTTGATATTGATAGAATTGAGGATGACGAGATTGAAAGAAACTTATTGGGAAAAAGAAATGAAAGAGAGTTTTTCAAACTCCAGAGGCCTTGTTGAACTTAATGTGTGAAATATCAATTCTCTTTCTCTCTCTTTCTTTCTTCTTCTGCCCAACTCTCTATCTCTCCGTCTCTCTATCAATCTCCATCCTGCCCTCTCTTACTCTGTCCAGCCCCCCCCCTCTCTCTCTCTCTCTCTCTCTCTCTCTCTCTCTCTTTTCCAACATCTTTGCTGTCATCTATCTCTCTCTGTCCACCATCCACCGTCTCTCTCTATCTCTCTCCCTCCATCCTTCCTGTCATTTCTTCCCCTATCTCCGTCCTCCTTCTGACCCCCTCCTCTGTCACTCATATCTCCATATCTATATCTATTCTGTCTTCTCTCAGTCGTATTTAGAGTCAAAGCTGTTACTGAGGAGTTCCCAGCACGGCTTCCGAAGGCAACAGTCATGCCTGACGACCCTTGCGGAATTCTTCCACTTCGTCTTCAGTGAGCAAGATCGGGACAAGGCGGTGGATGTGGTCTACTTAGACTTTCAGAAAGCCTTTGATATGGTACCACACCACCGCCTTCTCCGGAAAGTGCGAGCGCTGGGCATAGACGGAAAAGTAGCCGGCTGGATAGAGAACTGGCTAAGTGGCAGACGGCAACGGGTGGTGGTGAATGGACAGGCTTCTGAGTGGGTGCCCGTTACTAGCAGGGTGCCTTAAAGTTCTGTCCTGGGACCACTACTATTCATTATATACGTCAAAGACATGGACTGTGACATGGTTGCCAAGATTTTTAAATTTGCCGACGATACCAAGCTTGGTATGAACGTTGCAAAGGATGGAAATACTGCAAGCCTGCAGGAAGATCTTGGGCAGATTGGGGAGTGGTCTGATACGTGGTAAATGCCTTTCAACGTAAACAAATGCAAAGTGATGCATATCGGCCACCAAAATCCCCACTCACCCTATATCCTTAAGGGCACTGCTCTTGAATCCACCGACACTGAGAAGGACTTGGGTGTAACTATCATCAGTGACCTCAATTTCTCTAAACAGTGCATTGAGGCGGAGAAAAAGGCCCAAAGGATGTTAGGGTATATAAAGCGACAGTTTGGATATCGGAACAAGGAGATAGTACTGTGTCTGTACAACTTCCTCGTCCGACCGCACCTAGAATATGCCGTACAATTTTGAAGTCCTTCATTTAGAAACGACATCGCGAGATTGGAACGCGTGCAAGCCAGGACAACCAAACTGATTCCCTCTATCAGGTATATGAGTTATAATGATATACTAGGGGAACTAGATCTGATCTTGCTGGAGACCCGGAGACTACGTGGTCAGCTTATCGAAGTGTTTAAAATACTTCGAGGCTTCGACAGACTGGACTACGGGGATATTTTACAGTTCATAGAGGAGAGAACAAGAAATCACGGCTACAAACTTGAACTGAAGCGATACCACCGTGATTTGTGTGGGGAATTCTTCACATACAGTATATGTGGTAGTTGGAACGCACTTCTGACAGAAGTTTTTAACGGTGAATCTGTTGACCAGTTCAAGTCAAGACTAGATAAAGTCTTGGGAAATCGCCGTTAAGATCCTCGCGAGTGATCTTCGAGGTTGTCAACGGACACCTTGGAGGATTGCGCCAAAAGTACCCTCCTTGTATGGACCGTAAGGTCTTCTAGGGTACTTATTGTGCTTGTAGCTCCTTGTAGTTCTCTTCCCATCTCTTTCTCACTCTCACTACCCTCGCTCTTTCTTTCTCTCTTCCCCCCTCCCTCTCCCCCATCTCACTCACTACCAACCTCCCTCCTGTTATATCTCTTTCTCTCTCCCTCTGTTCACCCCGTCTCTCTCGCTCTCTCAATCTGTCCACCCCCCTCCGCGCGCGCGCTCTCTCACTCTCTCCTGTCATCTCTTCACTTATATCCCTCTCTTCTTTTATCCACCTCTCTCTCACATACACAACATCCCTACTGTCCTCTCTTCGCCCCTCTCCCTCTACCTCTGCCTACCTTTCTCACTCTCTCTACTTATGCCTCTCTCTGTCGAATCCTACCTCCCGCTCTTCGTCTCAACCTCCCTCCTATTCTCTCCCCCTTATTCCTCTCTATACCCCCCCCCTCTCTCTCTCTCCCTAAGGAGGTTGTTTTGGAACTTTACAACTCGTTGATTAGTCCTCAATTGGAATATGCGGTGTAATTTAGTCCCCATGCTTTCGAAAGGACATCGATCACTTGGAAAGGGTGCAAACCAGGGCAACAAAACTAATCCCATTGATAAGAAACAGCAACTATCTGACACGTCTGCGATAGCTGGGCCTCTTTTCTCTAGAGAACCGTATAATGCGTGAACAACTAGCAGAAGTATTGAAGATTCTTCGATGTTTTTGAGGAAATTGATCACACGAAGTTGTTCACCCTAATAAATCAGAATAAGACTCGCAACCAGGGGTGGAAGCTGGAGTTACCACGGTTTCGGTCTAGACTGATGTGAAACTTTTTCACGTACAGTATCGCCGATTACTGGAATCGGCTTCAAATTGCTGTCGAAAAATGAGATATTATTGTCGAGTTGAAGAGGCAACTAGATTAGTTACTGCTAGCTAAACAAAATTTGCCAAAATAATCAATCGAAATCTTAGAAATATTTCTCTTAGGTGCGTTCTTTTCCAAATTTCCTGGGCCGTTCTTTAATTTTCCATACCAGCATATTGCGGGGTTAGAGGAATATGGGAAGAGACTTTATTTTTTATATGTTTTCTCTCATACTAATTATGTTAGTCTTTCCTATACGGTGCCTCCTCAGTATTGGTGGCCATAAATTTTTAATTACTTATTTTCTGTGCAATTCCTTGTACACTCTATCTTTACCTATCTCTCTTTCCATCACTCCTCTCATCTTTAATCCATACATCCCTCTCTCTCACTCTTTTTATCTCTCTCGCTTCCTCTCTCCCTTATCATTCTCTCCCTCCCTTCTTATTCCTCCCCCTTCCCTCCCTGCTCTCTTTTAATGCGTATGGTCCGAGAGTTTTTTAAGATGGCGAAGAAGAATGGTCCTCCGTTCCGAAAGTTAACCTGCAAAATATGCAAAGTTTACAGATGGAGTGAAGACTTCGGGGGCAGGAGTTGCAAGGAGCTCACAGATGCCGTTAGTGTCTGGGACTTCTGCGAACTCGAGAAGCGCCTGGGCGAGAGCATCGCTGAACTGAGAGAGGAAAACTCCCTCCTTAAAAGGGAAATTCAACTCTTAAAAACAGAGAGGTGCAGATGCTCAGGCGAGAAGGCTTCCGTCGTCCAACAGCAGGATTCTTCTGCTGCAGGACTGCCCCAACGAGCCAAAAAGAAGAAAAGAAAGAAGAAAAAAGAGAAAGTAGAAATAGAGGAAGAGAAAGTAGAAAGAGAAGAAGAGAAAGTAGAAATAGAAGAAAAGAAAGTGCAAACAGAGGACGAGAAAGTAGAAGCAGAAGAAGAGAAACGAGAAACAGAAGAAGAGAAAACAAAGGGAGACAATAAAAAGAAGAAGAAGATAAAGAAGAAGAAAAATGTAGAGATAAAAGAGGAAAGTGGCAAGTCGCTTCCGAAAGGGAAGATTAAGTCGTCTGCAGACAAATGTGCAAGGGTCAGCCTTATTGGTGATTCTCAAACACAGAGTCTGCAGCATCTGCTAGCGGCCCGCCTTCGCACTAGTGTGAAGGTAAGCTGCCTGCCAGGATGTGGTAACCACCACATCAGAGTAGAGGCTGAGAAATCACGATTTCTGAGAGCTCAGTCGTTGCTCTGATGGTCAGTGACAACGACCTCTACCTGAGGAGATAGGGTAGGCCCTACGGATAAAATCCTCCACACGGTCATGAGCGCCGTGGACGACTGTGGACTGAAAACACGCAAGCGTGTTGTAGTCGGGATGCTTCCAATGAGAGGTCCAACACTGACCGCTCAATTGATGAACGTCTCTTTAAACCGGCGCCTGGCAGATTTGTGTACGGCAAAGGGAGTCTTTTCTTGTGGACCCGTACCGCACCTTTTATGGTAGAAATGATCTCTACCAAAAGGATGGGGTACACCTTTCCTTTAAAGGAAAAGCCTTTCTGTCGAACATGATCCAGGATGTCGTAGAGAGGACCCAAAGGAGTATCCGGCCCAGAGTGAGGGTGGGCGTACGCCATTACGCCCGTGTTACTCCTGGAACGACCTTCTCAGAGGTCGCAAAGAAGGGTGCCTCCTCGCTAACAAATAAGCCGAAAAACTGAAGAGCGTAGGGAGTCCTACATTCGGGGACTCCCTGAAAGTTCTTCTGTTTAATGCAAGGACGATCAGGAACAAGTTTCTTGAACTTCGTGGCCTCGTAGCGATGGAAGAACCTGAAATGGTAGCCATAACAGAATCGTGGGTAAAAATCTCAAGCCGAGATTTTGAAGGTGAATTCACGATTCCCGGGTAACAGCTCTTCCTGAAAGATAGGCCAGACAGAGAGGGTGACGATGTGATGTTGTATGTCAAGGATACTCTCAACTCGACGGAATACAACATCGTATCCGACCATGAACTACTAGGTGTTGACCTAGAGATAGGTCCTGTCAGATACAGGACCCTGGTGCTTTACAGACTCCCTGTCTAACTCTTACAACATGACAGGAGTCTGTACCAGCTACTAGGAGAACTTTTAAAAGACAAAGTGTGTATCACCATGGGTGACTTCAATACCCACGTTGACTGGGAAACGAGAGAATCCTGTGGTGAGAATGCACTACTCCTGGAGTTGGCGACAACGAGTTCCTGACTCAATGGGTGAAAGAGCCAACGAGAGGAGACAATATTCTTGACTTGGTTTTCACCTCTGAGGATGACATCGTTGACGACCTCTTTGTTGGCAAAGAGCTCGGTGGCAGTGACCACCGACTAATTAGATTTATAGTCAAAGCCCCGAAGGCAGGGCCTGCAACTAGTGAATCGAAGAAACTTGATTTGAGAAGACCAGATTTTGCAGGTCTTCGTGCTGGAATGATTGACGAGAGGCTAGAAGTGTGCGGGGCTGTTGAAGACTCGTAGAAAAACAGTTTTAAAACCACATTCATGAGTCTTCAATCGCGTTTCATCCCTCTGAAATTCCCTCGTCGGTCTTCTGTTCAACCAAAGTGGTTTAATCGAGAAATCGGCCAACTGCTTAGGGAGAAGAGAAATGTGTTCCGGCAATCGAAGATCTCGGGTGACTTTGACGAATACCGGAGGCTAGCCAGGAGAGTGAAGTCCAGCATAAGGGCGGCCAAGCGGTCCGAGGAACTCCGAGTGGCGAGACTTTGTAAAGAGAATCCCAAGGAGTTATTTGGATATGTAAACGGCCGTAAACCAATCCGTCGAACGATTGGCCCTTTGAGGAATGACGAGGGCACATTAAAACACTCAGATGCCAAAAATGCTAACCTCATCAACGACGACTTCTCTTCACTGTTTACTGAAGAGTGTGGTCCTATCCACCAGCCAACGGATTTCTATTCGGAGGAAGAGCTGGAGGATATGGGCTTCACCGAAGGGGAAATAGAAAAGAAGATCACTGACCTAATGACGAATAAGTCACCTGGCCCGAATCGGTTTCTACCTAAAGTGTTGAAAGAAGTGCGCGACTAAGTGTCACGACACCTGAGCGCAATCTTCAAGATGTCAATCCGGACAGAATGCGTTCCTAGAGAGTGGCGTGAAGCGGAGGTGACTCCCATCTTCAAGAAAGGAGACCGTAGCCAACCGTCGAACTACCGACTTATCAGTCTGACTTCGATAGTCGGTAAATCACCGTTAAGATCCTCGCGAGTGATCTTCGAGGTTGCCAACGGACACCTTCGATGATTGAGTCCTTTTATGGACCGTAAGGTCTTCTAGGGTACTTATTTTCCTTGTAGCTCCTTGTAGCTCCTTGTAGTCCCTCTTTACCTCTCACTTTCTCTCTCTCTCTCTATCTCTCTCTCTCTCTCTCTCTCTCTCTCTCTCTCTCTATATATATATATATATATATATATATATATATATATATATATTATACCGGGTATTATAAAAGTCCTGTTACACTCGGCACGACGCTTTCAATAATCTACACATTGATAGTTTTGTTGCAGTTAGACAAGTTTTTTATTGTTTTATCATATAAATATATTTTTAAATTGTAATATTAATCAATGTAGTCACCCTTGGTGAAGAGCACGCGCCCCACTAAAGACCTGGACTCTACCCACACATTGCGGACGAAGTCCTTCCTTATCCTGGCCCACACGCGTTTGACATTGCTGTGGCGAATCTTGCAGGACTTGCCCTCAACATGCGCCTACACGCTGTGGTCGAGGGGAGTGAGGTTGTGCGACTGCGGTGGCCAAATGTCCTTCGACCAGAAGTTCATGTTCGAATCTAACCAATTTTGCACGGTCTTGGCTGTGTGGGTAGGGTCACCATTCTGCATAAAGACGGAGTCCGTCTTCTTCGTAAAACTTTTCACCAAGGGCAAGACTTTCGTGGCCAAGATGTTCCTGTAATCAGACACGGATAAACTGTAGCCGGCTGCGAACCACACTGGCAGTATCTTCTCGCAATTTCAAGCCATGACGCCGAGCATTATTACGGAGGCCGGTGCTTGGTCGTGGACACGTAGCGGACCTCGAAGACGTCCTGGCCGAAGCTTATCATGCGATCGTTCTGCTTGTTGATGACCAGATCGACTGCGAAGGTTTTTTCAATAGAAAAATGAGAATTCGTTTGTCATGACTCCACAAGTCGTTGAGAAGACGACGCCAGCGCTCCCGACGTTGTTCTCACATATGGTCGGTGAGTATAGGCCTTCCTCGCACCTAAAGCTCTTGCTGCCCTCCTCCTTGACGGCTCTGGTCACCCGGGCCACCGAAATGTTCTTCTTTGCTAGTGAACTCATTTTGAATTTCGGAGTACTTTGGAAATTCTTTCTCACAACTAAATGGTGGAGAACTTGAGGTTTGCCTGTACGAGGTCAATCTTTAAGGTCTTCTGCATTCCTGAGCCTCCTTGCGACTTTGTCGACGGTTATCCGACTGAGATTGAGCCGCTTGGCAATGTCGAACATGTTGTGGCCAGCGCGCAGGAGAACAGAAATGTCGATTCTTTTCACTCCATCTTGACACACCTGCACACAATTAAAAAGACGTTTTAAAGACACCTACTGGAAATATAGAACTATATAGGTTTGTTTGACAGAAATTTTTCTCTCACACACGTAAACCTCTCAAAAGATTAAAAAACCCAGCGTAACAGAGCTTTTTCAAAGCCCGGTATATATACATATATGTATATATATGGAACACGTGCAAATTCAATGAATGTTTATTTAATACAGAGTTGGTCCTCGTTTTGCTTTCTGAACAGCGTCGATGCGTCTTGGAATTAATTCATACAGCTTCTTGACTTCATTGAGAGGAATCTTGAGCCATTCTTCTTGCAATAGCTGCTCCAGCTGTTTCAGACACGACGGTGAAGGGTAACGTCTTCTAACTTGTCGATCCAATACGCACCACAAATGCTCAATAATATTAAGATCTGAAGATTGTGGAGGCCACTTGCTGTGTCGTAGCTCATTTCTATGCTCTTCATACCAATTCTTAACCACATAAGCGGTGTGAATTGGGTACAGGTAAACACTGTTAATCAAAAAGTTAAAGTTGACTTCGTTAACCGTAAATCCGTTAACCCCCAAAATAACTTCGATAACCGTTAATCAGTTAATTCTTTAAAAATGTAACGAAAGTTATCGATAAATCGTTAACGCAAATTTTTATTATAGAAAAAAAAAAAATCAGTTCTTGCTCTAAAACCATCTAAAAACACCTTTAAAAAGTGCCAAAACTATAAAATCAGCTCTTTTTGGTCTTTTAAAGAGCTTTAGAACCCCCAAACTATATATTTTTTGGCTTTAGAGTTAAAACAGGTTGATTTCATAGTTTTAACTTTTAAAAGACCTAAAGAAGGCTGATTTCATACTCGTAGTTTGGGACCTCTTTAAAATTTTTAAAGGCTTTTAGACC
The DNA here is from genome assembly GCA_963969495.1 of Ceratothoa steindachneri. Lineage (NCBI taxonomy): Eukaryota > Metazoa > Arthropoda > Malacostraca > Isopoda > Cymothoidae > Ceratothoa > Ceratothoa steindachneri. The sequence continues at coordinate 172,090,094 of OZ018325.1, read as the reverse complement.
CAGAAAAGGGTAAAAAAACTTAAATGAAACACAATATTAGTAATAAACTAAAAAAAAAATTGTTAAAGTGGTCAAAAAAAGAAAAAGAAAAACACGATATATACATAATTTAATTCTTGCTCTTGTTCTCGTTCTCCATTTTGTTCATGAGATGCATGTTGCCCTTCATGAAAATTAGCATGTCAAAGTTTTCATCAGATAGGGATTATCTCTCGGCCCTCAAGACGCCCTTGTCCCTAGAGAACAAACGCCCCACTGCAGCACTGGAGGGCATAGCTGTGTTTAACTTAATGAACAAGTCCAGCAACACTTGCTCACCCAATAAGGCAGCATCTGTCTGCAAATCCTTGGAGTTGGTCTCGCACCAGATCTTGACCAAGTTCTGGGGCTTGTTCTTGAGTGACCTGTGGCTCCTGCTGCTCTCTTTTGGCTAGGTTACACCTCCTCGTTGTTACTGCCTCCACTGCTGATGCTCACTTTGTAAGACTTCTGCCTCATAGCCTCCTCCACCTTACCCTCCATGCTTTTCCTCACCTTGGTGACCTTGGTCTTGTCATACTTATCCAACCAGATGAGGCGAAACCTAGTGTGGAAGGCAGCAGCCAGCTGGCATTCCTCATCCTCCAGGAGAGTCTTAAACCTTTTGTCTATGCCTGCCAAAATTGCGTCGACCAAGGGGCTGCAGTAGACGAGGCCTTTGGACTTCAAGTCCTTGAGCCTGAATATTGTCGCAGCAACTGTTGGCAGCAAAGTCCCAAGGTAGGCTTGTTCATCCCCTAGATCTTGTGGATCGCTTTGGCCACGGGTGACATGACCTGGAAATAAAACAATGGAGAATTAATAAATTTTAGAAATTTAAAAAAAATAATATATGTATATATTATAATAATATAATATTTTTTTATTATTTATTTATTACCTTGGCATACTCCTTCATTAAATTGACATCCTGGTCGTTGAAGCTGTTGACTTTCAACTGGGTCATGACTCTGTGGAGAACAGGCCTATTAGTCTCCAGGATGGTGTTGAGGATCACCACATACTTATAGGTGGAGTTCCACCTCGTCGTGTTGGTGACAACCAGGGTCCTCCTTACCTCAGCGTAGATGCTATCTGCTGCCACAGTGCTGCGATCCTGATGGTTCCAGAGGGAACGTACCTTGGCAATGGCAGCACTGTAGGGCCTTTTGAACACTGCACTTTGCAGTGCAGCATCTGCATCCTTGCTGGCCACTAGGTTGAATATGTGGGAAGCACACCCCATGTGGGCTGGCAGGTTGATGGGATTGCCAAGACATCTTCGACATCGTCAAGCACAGCCAGGGAGTCTTCCATGGAGACATACTACAACTCCTGCTCGTCCGCGGATCCAGCCAACAGGGTAGCCTCAGCAGCAGCATTCAGGGCCGGTGTCCACATTCTGAACCACTGGCAGGTCTGGCAGTGTGTCATCCTCTGCCTCAAACTGGACTAAGGCCTTTAAAAAGTTGCTACCATTATCTGTGGTAGTCCTGGAATAGAAAGACAGTCTAAGTTTTTTGATAAAATTACAGTCATTAAATATTAAAATTGAATTGAGTTTATAAATAAAAATAATCTACAATTTATATTATAAATTTTTTGGATACAAATTGTTAATAGAACTAATAGACTAATAGTCTAATAAATAATATTAATATACTATCAACTATCTAACTTGGTGACTTTTTCTCAATGTGGAATTCATAGTGGACGTTGACCATGGCCTGTGCAAACACATCATAGGTATGATGGTCTCTCAGCCTGATACACGCGAGCACTGCTTTCTGACTTTGCCTGTGGTGTGGTCCAACCAGTGGACAGTCATGCCAAGGTAGCCTTTCTTTTGTGCAGACCAGCAGTCAGCTGTGGTGGCTATCCATATAACATCGCCAAGAACTCTGAAATTTGAAAAAATATATGTTTTAAATTTTAAGTTTTTAAGTTAAAATTTAAATACTGGGAATATGAATTAACTTAAGTATATAAAAAGATAAAATTATGTCAATTAGTCAATTACCTGATCAAGTACTGCTCCAAGTCAGTATGCAAATCAATGATTCGCCTGCACAATGTCCTCCTCGACATTTTGCTTTTGCTGGGGTTCAGCGTCTTGATCAGCCTCTCGAACGTGTCAGACTCTACAACGTGGAGTGGCATCATGGTGGTTACAAACAGTTCCACAATCCTTTGATCCATAGCAGTCTGGTGTATGCCACTGCCAGTAGCAGTGATACCAAAGGACTCAGCGATGGTTTTCTGGCGTGCTTTCTTGTCAGAATGAAGTGAAAACAGACACGATAAGTCTGAAGTGCTGCTGCCGCTGTTGGAACCAGAAGAAAACCTTTTATTGGATTTTCCACGAGATGAACCTGCTCTGACCTTCTTCTCAAACTGCATGAACTTGGCTGGGTGGATTCCCTTGATGTGCTGCTTGAGGTTGTTGAGGTTTGTCTTGTGCCCCTTGATTGGCACAGTCCTGGGCAGGCACAGCTTGCAGTCGAAAATCAACTTGTCTCCTTCCCTTGACTTGATCAAGAAGTAGTCGTCAAGGTGGGGCCAGAGTTTCTGGGCACTGGCAGTTTAAACCTCGATGATGTCAAAACTGTTGACATCAACAGATTTAATATCTGTTGACTCAACAGACTCAAGTTCTTGAGATGCCATGATGACTTATATAATTCAAAATCACACTAGTGTCTGAATTGAAAATCTGAAAATAATAGAAAATTCAAAACCACACAAGTGTCTGTGAAAGATTCAGTGATAGGTTTTGTAATGGTTTTCGGTTTTAGTTATTAATTTATAAGAACTTAAATTAATTATGTATGGAAAGAGGTTTATTAAATGAATTTGGACCTACAAAACATCGGAGTAGAAAAGTGAACAAGTGCAAGGGACCATAGTCAGCCTGCGGACAATAGTAGCAATATAATATTTGTTGTGCAATACGCTATAATAATAATAATAATAAATTAATAATAATATAGATAAAAACTGTATTTTAATTTTAAAGGTATATTAAACCAATATATATTCTATTGAATCATTAATCAACATGCATTTTATATGGATATTAAACTATATCATCAACTAAAGTCTAGAATCTTAAACAATATAAATATTTGAAACTATGATACATAATATGTATAACATGTGGCTTATTAGTAATTATGATAAATTAACAAACCGGATCTTACAATATAGAAAATATAATTTGGATATGAAAATACTAGAATATCAAATGAATGTATGCAAATGTTTAATATATTATAATAATGAAACTTGATTTATTTATTTTCTTTCAATTAACACCAATGGTGTCGCTATAATTACAGATACTCACGTTGTAACCGCAATAGCTCTCCGGAGTGAAGTGAAGCCTCTTTCTACCGGTACTTCCTTTTATTTATAGCGCTGCGTTGCGTGCTATGGTGCAATACCTTTTATATATAGCGCTGTGTTGCATGTTATGGTGCAATATCCTATTTGTTTATTAAAGAAACTTTATATGCTTTATTAATAGAAAATAATTGCTTGAATATCGAATACATAAAATATCATTTTGAACTCACAATTCTAAGTTTGATTGAAAAGTTATTTATAATAATAAGTGGCGTTATATCTGTGTTAAAAGAATGACGCATGCATTATTAAATATGCTAAGACTCTACAACTGTATTTAAAATCTGAAAATAATAGAAACGTTTACTGTTTTTTTATGAATTAGGGGGGTTAGCGGACTTGAGTTAACGGAAGTTAATTAGTTCGATAATGATTTCCAAATTTAACTGAAAAGTTAAATCGTTAATGAAAATGTTAACTCCGTTAATTAACGATTAACGGATTAACGCTTTAGTGCCCAGGTTTAGTATTGGGGCATTGTCATCTTGGAAAAAGCACTCACCATCAGGGAATAATGTCTGGACCATGGGATGGACTTAATCTTCCAAAATGTTCAGATATTCGTTATTGTTGATCCTACCATGCAGGGCAACGATTGGACTAAGAGGATTCAAAAATATGTCTTCCCAAACCATCACTGACCCTCCTCCGTGCTTCACTGTAGGAAGAAGGCAGTCAGGAGTAAAAGCTTCACCGGGCTGCCTCTACACAGAAACTTGCCCTGCAGTGGGGAAAAGAGAAAAACTGGAGTCGTCGGAGAATATTACTTGCTTCCATTGCTCTGTCGACCAGCCCTTGTGATTTCTACACCAGTTCAGCCTATTCTGACTGTTTCGATGAGAAAGCAGAGGTTTCTTGATGGCGGCTCTTCCATGATATCCGGCTTTATTGAGCTCAGGGCGAACAGTTTTGGTCGAAATTGGGCTAGTGAGATGTTGACTCAACTCTGCAGTCATTTTAGGGGCAGTTGGCCAGGGATTTTTCATCACAATGTGTTTCAACACTCGTCGATCTCTTTCAGCAAGCTTAGAAGTCCTGCAAGAATTACTCCCCAGACTGGAGGTTTTGCCCTGCTTCTGGAATTTTGTCATGGTCCTTGATATGGTAGCTCTCGAAAAACCAAGAACTTTAGCTGTTCTGGTGACGGAAGCTCCTGCAATTCGAGCTCCAACAATTTGTCTTTTTTCGAACTGAGTGAGGTCACGCATCTTAACATCTATACCACGATTTGAAAAAGAAATACGAATAATCATTAAAGTTGATAAATAAAACTATGTATCTACAATAAAAAAACAACACTCACAATGAACTTTGGATGGATATTCGTAATATAATGGCTCATTGAAATATTGATGTAAAATTTATACTGGTCCAATTATTTTTTCCAACCCCTGTATATATATATATATATATATATATATATATATATATATATATATATATATATATATATATATATATACATATATATATATATATATATATATATATATCCATTTTACCTCAAACCATCCATTCCCCGCCATCTCACTCTCTCTCTCCTCCTATTCCTCCACCCTACTTTCAACCCTTTCTTCTGCTCTTTCTCTCTCCCTCCTCTCTCTTTCTCTCTTACTCTATCTTTTAGTATGTCTGTGTCTGTTTTTATGACTCATGTTTCTCCATTTTTGTCTGTCTGTCTCTTTCTCACTCTCTGTGTCTCTCTCTTACACAAACACACACAGTCGCTCCCTCCTGTCTTCCCCCCTCTCTCTCCTTCCTTTCTCCCTACCTCCCTCCCACTCTTACATACACCGTCCTTCCTGTCCTCTCTCCCACTCTTTCTCTATACATATATATTAAGATAGGTAGTTAAGTTCTTCCTTAAACTACACCATTGAACATAGACAAGATAACCAATTACCTTTTTATACACCTTAACTACAGATATTAATAACACAGTAACCACCAAAGTATTTGTAAAATCCACCAATCCCGACCTCTGCCTTAATGTATTAAGTGAAAGCCCTAAACGCTAAAAGAGGAGCGTATTTACACTGTCCATCATCCGTGCCTTCATCCACTGCACCACATGGAACGAAACACATAATAATAATAATAATAAGTCTTTTGTAATGCGCTCTTCCAGGCCTGAGGCCTTCACAGAGCGCACGTTGTGCTGGGATGAGAATGGAAATTCAATGGAAATTCAAGAGGGAAAGAAGGCAAAATTAAAAACATGCATTTTCAGGAGACGCATAAATGTGGTAAGAAAGGGAGAAGACCTGATTTCAGCAGGAAGAGCATTCCACAACTTAGGGGCACAGATTGAGAAGGAGCAGTCCCCCATTGAGCAGAGGGATGAACGAGGAATATTCAAAAGAAGTGCATGTGATGACCGAAGAGCCCGAGGGACATGGCGTGGCGAGAGGGCAGAAGAGAGGTAAGAAGGGGCCTTGTTGTTTAGGGCCTTAAATTTGAAGACAAGTATCTTGAAGTGAGTACGGGATCTGACAGGGAGCCAGTGCAGTTCATGCAGCAAGGTTTTCGAGGGAGAGAAGCGATGGCGACGGAGGAGAAGCCGGGCGGCATAGTTCTGTACAAGTTGAAGGGGGTGGAGAGAGGAGTATGGGAGATTCACAAGCAGAGAGTTACAGTAGTCAAGGCGTGAGGTGATTAAGGCATAAACAGCAGTCTCAAGACTTTAGCGATCAAAGTGAGAGCGAATGCGAGAGAAGTTACGAAGGAAACATAGAGAGGATTTGCTGACATTGCGGATATGAGGCTTAAAGGAGAGATGCTCATCAAAAACAACACCCAGATTCCTAACGCAGTCAGAGAAAATGATACTATTACCGCCCAGAGTAAGCGAGGGAAAGAGAGATTTAATTTTTTGGACATGAGCAGGGGTGCCGACGAGGTGGACCTCAGTTTTGGAGTGATTAAGCCTGAGAAAGTTGGTAGAGAGCCAGTATCTGCGGTAAGTGGAACGCACTTCCAGTGGAAGTTTTTAACAGTGAATCTGCTGACCAGTTCAAGTCAAGACTAGACAAAGTCTTGAAAAGTGGCCGTTTAGGAACGCAAAACAATTGAGCAGCCAGGTGCCTGCTCGATTGCTAGTCCAAAGGTACCCTCTTTGAATGGACCGTAAGGTCTCCTAGGGTACTTTCTTTCCTTGTAACTCCTTGTAACTCTCTGTTCCAAGGAATCCTACCAATGGGTATCTATGTCCATGTACCTCTGATGCGGAACAGATCCCTCTCCCCCGATGTGACGAAGGCTTGCACCTGAGCGCTGTTTGGTGTCAAAACATAATACTTCCTGGCACCTCTCCCCAAAAGAGGACCGGCTCTTTGGGGGCTCGGGCCGACCAGTGATTGTTATACTGACCTTATAGAAAAATTTCATCATCCGGTCGGGAATCCTCCCAGTATCATGGAAGGAATGGCGCTGACTAACTAACCATCCAATGATAACAAAAAGGGGGTATATATATAGTAATTTCGAAACAACAAAACAGAATAAAAGAAGAATACATGACACTAAATTAAAAAAACAACAAAAACAAATCCACATAGAGGGACTGGGGAGTACATATGTATAAGGATTATCATTGCCAAAAAATAATTGACAATAACCACAATTATCAACAAATATCTTTAAGGAGGATGTTCACCTGCCTCGGGACCATAGCAATTATAAAGTTATCACAATCAGTCTACTATACAAAAAATATAAAATCAAAAAAGGGTACATGTTCCCTTAAACTTAATGGAAATATTGCCTGAACATATGTACAAAAAATAAATCTTAAAAATTAGAAAAATTTACTCTCAATCAGGATCAGTTCGAAGAGGAATTTAATGGATTCCTGCTTAAGCATCGGTCATACAGTTATCGGAGGCTTTAATATAAAGGATACTAAATTGAAATTCTTGTAAAAACAACCCCCGGCGCATTAGAGGACCATTATTTGGGGGGGGGGAGGTAGGACAAGGGTTTATTGCCAGTTTCTATTACAAACTCTTTCCCTACCAAAAACATTTTAAACTTTAGAATTCCTCAAATTGTCGCGAGGTGCTCTCGCTCAATCAGAGCCTAGTTCTTTTTGGCGGGGTAGCAATTTCTGACTCTCATAATTTTTTCCGTACTGGACTAGAGCACAACTTATACCCTCATTGCTGGCATCTGTTCGAATGCCAAACGGTTCTTCGGGGTTGTGAAAACGTAATATCGGCACCGACGCGAATTTTCCCTTAAGTTGATTAAAACTTTTAACCGACATCGGGTTCCATACCAGGCGGTCGGGGCCTTTTTTTTAAAAAAAGGCCCAAACAAGGGAGCGGAGAGTGAGGCGAAATTCTGAATCAAGCGTCTGTAAAAGGAGGCGGAACCCATAAAGGAACTTAATTGCTTCTTGGTTGCGGGCAAAGGCATTTCAACAATAGCTCGAATTTTATCCTCCTGGGGAGCTAGCCGGTTATTTCCAATACGGAAGCCTAAATAGTCAATTGTACTGTAGGCGAAATGACACTTACTGGGATCGATATTTAGATTATGGTCCAAAAGTCTTAGTGCTTGTAGATGGGTTTTCTGAAGATGCGACAGCTGGTCGCCCACTTTTAGTTCGGCCGACGAGGATTTAGTTGCGTCTTTTAAGACGTGTAGGAGATATTCGCTGTCTTGCTCTATGCAGGCAACTTGTACTACACTTAGGGGGTCCATGGGATAATTAGCCTACATAGGCGATTCCTCATCTATAGCCACAATCTGGTTAACCCATGCGCGTTGGTGATACTTCTTGACAAGATTTACGTGAAAAATCTCCCTTTCTGTTGACGTTTCAATCAAATAATCGACGAGGCCGCGTTTTTCGATCACTTGATAGGGGCCCTTCCATTGGCTCAGTAATTTGTTGTTTTCAGTTGGGAGCAACAACAAAACTTCCTCACCTGGACTAAATTTTCTATCTTAAGATTTGTAGTCGAAGTAAGTTGGATATTTATCCCAGTTAACACCCACGTTTTGATACGCTATTTCGGCGCATTTCTCCAACCTCTGTCGTAATTCGAGCAGATACGAGTACGAAGATTGGATTTCCTAATTCAGTTTTTGATTTGTAGATAGCTCCTTCAAAATGTTCAAGGGTCCTCGTACATTCCTTCCGTATAGTAATTCAAACGGAGCGAAACCTGAGGTGCGATGGGGAATTTCTTTATACGCAAAGAAACCTACCGGAAGATATCTGTGCTATTCCCTTGGCTGCTCGGCACAAGGTTTCATCAGAATGGCTTTGAGACTGCCATTTACCCTTTCGCACATTCCATTTTAGGCTGGATGGAAGAGAGTCATAAACAAGTGTTTATCATGAGCAACTTGCCCACATATTCCATCAATTGCGACGTAAATTGGTGGCCACGATCCGACAATATCTCTTTCGGCAGCCCAACACGGGAGGAAATCCTGATGAGTGTTTCGGCACAAGAAATGCTGTCAATCTTCTTAAGTGGCACAGCCTCTGGGAATCTGGTGGCAAAATCGACCAGAGTTAAAACATAACTATGGCCCTCACTTGAAGGCTGGTGAATCAGCCCGATTCAGTCAATCGCTAGCCGGGAGAAGGGTTCGGAGATTATTGGGCCCTCCTGTAAGGGTGCAGGCTTGACTCACCCTCGAATCGCGTTCTTCTAGCAGATGTTGCGTGAACGACAGTAAGACAGGTTTTCGTCCGATGCACCTGGCCAATAGAAATATTTAAAGACCCGTTGTGCCGTCTTAGAGTAGCTAAAATGAACCGAGAAGAGACTCGTGGGTGGTTCGAAGGATGAGTTTGACATGGGAGCGGGAGACACATAATAATTTGGACTATATGTTATTGTCTGCTGAAGACAATGGGTAAAGGTGGTCATCCTTAACAATGAAAGAGATTATCTTGTTGCTCCTAATGGACTCTCGCGTCTTGTTTTGTGCCTTTATCCATAGGTGGCAAAGAGATTCGCACTCTTTCTGATTTTTCGTAAAATTTTCGTTCAGGGCATTTAGGCAATCTGAAGCACCGGGGGTTTCCAGAGGTGCGGCCGTTTCCGATTCTTTAAGCGCTTGAAATCGGGGGGGGGGGAGATACCCGCGGACTCTGGCCAATTAAAGCAACACAGAACTTAATGGGCGCTGGGACGACCTCGGCCAAATCAGTGAAGTAGGCGCACTCGATGTAGCACCTCATAGTGGGGAATATGTTAGCGCACCCCAGCTAATCGTGCACAGTTGCAAACCAGTCGTGATCTGGGGCTATCGGTGGAAGTAATCTGTCAGATATCACGATACACGTGCACCCTGTGCCGCGCACGAGAGATGAGATACGGCAACTATTCACCGCTCCAGTTTCTAATTGGAGACCTCCAGGAGTGCTTTTATCAAACAGAAAATTCACCTGGTGGCCGGCCAGATTCGGTTAGCTTGAAAAGAGAGGTGCTTCTGGTTGTGACGGCGGTTGGACAGGCGTGGCACTTATATTGTGCACCTGTTGGGATGGCCCCCTCTAAATTAAGAATTCTGAGGGTAATTAGTTCTTACATAACCCACTACTTCACAGGAGTAACAGACGATAGTTCTCCCGGGAAACGACGAAGCAGGGGGATTAGATGAGAAGGGTTTAAACTTAGACGGACCAGTCGTCTTGATGAACTTATTTCTGTTGTGGAGAACGAATTTGGTTTTATGAGCTTTTGCTTTGGGAGAGTGTGGTTCCGTTTTCCTCCCTTCTTTTGGATAGCAATTATGACTAGCCGCATATACATCCGCTTCCTCGATGCACTCTTTAAATGTTAGGCATTTCCGGTCTTTAACAAAGGATCTGATCTCCGACGGAAGTGACAGCAAGAGTTGGTCTTTGAGGACGAAGTCAACCAAAGCATCGTATTCCTGGAGAATATTGGACGCGTCTACATAGAAATTAAAATTACGATGCAGGGAATATCCAAATTGACGGAATGTTTGATTAGGCTGGATCCGACAGTGACAGAACTTTGCACGGTAAAAGTCCGGAGTCATGTTATAGGCAGCGACCAATTCGGCTTTTAACGTGGAATAATCAATGGTTGCCTCTGATAGGAGCAAGACGAAAATGTACCTGAGCTGTGTCCTAATTAAAAGCAACAATTTAGCTACGCCATCTTTAAAGGGCTAAGAAGCAGCTCATCTAGTCCCTGGTTATCAAACCAAACGTTAAGTTAACTTTGTTAAGTTCAACTTACTCTCGCCAGAGAGACTCCTCATATCCTGGTGCATCTTAAACACCAGGGGTATTTCTCGTCCTTAAGGAATTAAGAAAAGAAGAAGGAAAAGGCTCCCCCTCGAGCCCGTTGCTCGGTGGCCACACCGAACTCATAAGTTAACTTGGTGAGGAACCAAGTTCAACTTATTCTCGTCAGAGAAACCCCATTCCGTTATACTCGCCCTTGAAGAAGACTGGAACTAAGAAGAAGCTCATCTTCGAGCTAGTTCCTGGTTACCTAACCGACCTTCAAGTTCAGCTTGTTCTCGTTAGAGAAACCCCCCCTCATCGATCCTCGCCCTTGAAGAAGACCCTCCCCAAGTTCAGTCCTCGCCCATGAGGAATTAAGTAACGAAGGAGAAAAGCTCCCCCTCGAGCTTGTTACTCGGTGGTCACACCGCACTCCAAGTTAACTTGATTTAAGAACCAATTCCCACTCCCTCTCGCCAGAGAGACCACAACTACCTTGGTGCCGCATAAAGCACCGTAATTGTTCTCGTCCTTGAAGAACCCTCCACGGAATACTGTGAGGACTCCCCAGCTGCTACCCTCGCCAAAACGACCTCGTGATCTCGCCTACCTACATCTGGCCAGGCGGCACGCGTCGTGAGACAATAACATTCCTGAGGCATTTAAACTCCAGTTGAGTCCGTAAGCCTAAATCTTATATTATTGAGGTGTGTAGCGAAATTAATAAATTTTTAGAGGGTCAAACTAATTGAATTAATTCAGGTTTATGATAATATTCAAAGTATTGCTGTAGTTAATGTTTAAATGTTGCATATTCAATTGTTAAAGTTAAGTTTATTTTGGGAATTATTGTGCGTTTCTCTATATCCTTACGTGTTTACAACGGCTCTATTCTTTATGATATTATTATAATATCAATATATTAGACACTAAGCACTCTTAGAACAAAAAGGGGGCCATTCTACGACAAGAAGTTACCTCAAAAAGAAGCCAATCGCAGGTTCTTTCCGTTCTATCTCTCTCTCTCTCATCTTTGACATATATATATATATATATATATATATATATATATATATATATATATATATATATATATATATATATATATATATATATATATAGGGTACGGGCCGTGAGTAAATTCAGGAGGCAGAAACTGTGAAGCTGCCTCAAATTCATTTTACAAAGTATATATATAAAGTTATAAATAAATGACTAAGGGTTAATCCCCAGTTTGCTTATGACCATATTTCATCGAACTTCAGCGTGAAACATCTAGCTAAAAGATAACTACTAAAAAATCTACCAAGGTGAAAAGATTATATATACAAGCTCAGAAATACAAAACTTAAAAATGTCGTTGCAGAAAAACTAAAAGCTTTCTGTTTCAAATGCAAGACACTGAAATGGTGTTGAAATTTTAGCAAGCAAAACTTTTCAAATATTACCTCTCTGTGTTTGTCTTTTCTTCAATCTAGATCAGGGGTGGGCAACCTTTTTGAGAGTGCGTGCAAAAATCGGCCAAATATCTGACACAAAATTTTTTCATGTGCCAACCAAATCTTTTTGAGAACATATTATTTGATATCTTTTAAGCATTTGAAGAACTTTTTTAAATAATAAAGAATCACCCAAGAGCAGTAAAGACACAGTATTGTAAGTCATTATGTAAATTATGTAAAACTGACTGAATGAAAAAGATTATAACAGGCTTTACGAAAAGGTTCTTTGTGTGGATTTTTTCATTAGCCTCTAAGTATAACTGTAACTGCCATACCTATTCACACAATTTAACGACTATTATTAACATCAACACAAAAAATTAACATTGATATTTTTTTTGATTAATCAGTCATTATTTTTTCCCAGTTATACCTTTGTATTACTAAATCACAGTAAAGGGTTACTAACAGATAATCTTTTGCTTATTTTAAATCCTTTACAATTGATGTATAAAAAAAGAAAATATATTTATTTACCTTCAAAACTACATTCAAACAACCACTTTCAAAAGAAAACATCAGATAAAACTAGAGTCAGAAAACTTGTTGACTCTTTCTATATATTATTTTTCAGCGGGATTTCTGCTGCTGTATCCCTGATGACAGATTTTATATCGGGTTTATATTTATTAACCTAGAGAGATATGCATGCGCTACTAGTTTCATCCATCAGGTTACTCCTCTTACGAAACTCAACAAAGTTCATCCCTGAGAACAAAGACTCATAAGCATATGTAGACGAAAACATGGATAGTAATGCTGTTGCAAGGTTCTTTAAACAGATAATTTTCTGGAATAGTATTCTAAATCCTTAATACTTCGTTTTCCGCATTTCTCTCTGTTACTCCCGTCTCTAATCGCTCCTTTTTCACTATTTTCTAAGTCAACTCTAAGATCAACAAATTTTTTGTTTCCAAATTGAGCTACTTTGAAATTCAATCAAGTGCATTTCAAATCATCCATGTCTATCCAATGAAAACATTTGTAAGTTTAGTTCATCCAGTTTGATACTGTCTAGAAACTTAATGAATTTTTGCCATCTCTTCCAGTTCTCTAAACCTAGCAAATCTTGCAAAGAACTGCCCAACACTTGCCTCAATAATTTTTGCAAACAGCTTTTGAAGACATTGGCGGTCTGTTATGTCATCTTTCGGGAGATCATCGATGTACCTCTTTGTGTTTGTAAAGTATCTGAATTTCTCATCATTCTACATCCTTCTTAAAAACCTCTTCAAAAAAAACCGGTAACCTGTGCTTTCGCTTGCCAGAAATAAGTCATCGGCGTGCCACATTTGAAAGGCGTGCCAATGGTTGCCCACCCTGATCTAGATGAACGGCATCGAAAAGAAAAGAAAGCCTTAATAAAAGTCATCGGTAATATATATATATATATATGTAAAACAGAAATACTGTTTTAAAATTAAAAAGATGACATTGTGACTGCGATGAGAACATACAAACAAATATTGATGGCAAGGTGGTGAGATTAGAACAGTCGGTTTTAATACTGGAAAATAAATTAGACAAATGATTAAGAATGACAGTGATTTTATTACAGTCAGTAGCTAACAATACTCTCGACCTTTACCTCGCAAGGCTCTAGAAATAAAGATGGAAATCAGATTTTCAGCTCTGTCCGAAAAAGAGGACGAGATATTTAATTGGAAATTGATTATTTCGATGTTAAGAACAATAGAAAGCGGAAATTCAGATGCTACTGAGGAGTCACAATAAAAAAAAAGTAACTGAATCGATTGATAATTTGCGTAAACGATATAGACATTGATTTGGTGTCCAAAATTTAAAAATTTGCTGATGACTGTAAGGTAAGGATATAATTAGTGAAAAGGATATCAAAGATTTACAAAATGATATTGATCAGGTGGCTAGTTAGTGCTTGCAGTGGGATTTGTAATTAAATATAAAAAAATGCAAATTAATGCACATTGGCAATAATAAATCCCAGAACCGAATACAAGCGATCGAAAATTTTCCCAGCAATGCATAGAGGTGAAAAATAAGGCTTTAAAAATACTAGGTCACTCATTTCTATTTGGTATAATACATTTATAAATATGGACTTATTAATTTCACCTTTATTTCTAGAAATTCATTTTCATTTTCTCAAAGAATATTTTGCTCTTGAACGAGGTTAAAGAAGAAGTGTCTCCTCAAAGCAGCTTATCTTGATTCAAAGAATTGAACTGTTTGAGAAAGTATGAACTAGACAAGGTATTGGATGTTCGGGTGGGAGGGATTTCTCGAAGCCACTGTGATTGTAGCCAACATTTCATTATTCAATACGTTAGAATCGGTGGATTCGGAAGCCTCTCAATTGCGCTACTTAATGAAAGCGTTTTAAAAATCGCAAGCAGAGATTTGAGAAAGATTATCATAGTCCTAAATGGGGTTTAAATAACTCATCATGTGCAGTTAGTAAATAAATTACCCTCTTCAGAAGTTATTTTGACTGGTCCTTTTTAATTACCCCTTCGAAGGTGTTTTAATCAGCCAGAGGATAAACAAAAAGATTCAAAGCGCTAAAGTCTTTATTAATACCTGAAAGAAAAAAGGACTTAGAATTGCCCTTTTACTTTTCCTTTGGGCAATTTTTTGTCTTATTCGACGCCGTGATGGATTTCTGACGTCAGGGCAAGGGTTTAACCCCAGACGGCGTTCAATACCCCCAGTTTCCCAATGTTTTCAGAAAATTGTGTGGCAACACTATTTTTTCAATTACCATCAGAGGATGTTCTCAGAATTTGAGCAAAGAACATACTCGTAAGTTTCTCTTTACGTAAAGCTTCGATAATTAATGTTCCTATCGCTCTGTTTCGAACCCATCTTCTTAAATCTGAGAAAAGAAAACCAGTATGATGTAAAATGATCAAATAAACAACATATTTTAGTCCTATATTTTTCAAACTCAATTTTAGCAATTATAGAGTTAACCAAACTTATCATAGTTGATTTATATTAAAAAACAAAAACAAATATTAAATTTTGCATTGATATTTGTTTAAAGTGGTGTATCTCATTTTTTTGCTCAATGAGCAAAAAATGATCTAATAATTATTTAATGATACAAATTTATCGATTTTACGATAAATAATAACGTTAACAAAATCAATAACCTAAAAGTAAACAAAGTTATTTACGAGTTTAAAAGCCGATACGAAGCTCAAAAGCTTGGCTATAATGAGGAATATGTTGGCATGCTAACACTAACACTTCCGCGGTGGATCACAATGCATCTCCGAATCGGCTACCATCTATACTATGTAGAAAGGCAACATGGTGTGCGACTAACGCTAAAGGTACTTGTAAAATATTTAAAATAAAGCGGAGTGTAACAGGTATGAGTTTCGGTCATGGTACTAAAGAGATAGATGTCTCCTACTAGAAGTAGAAGTGTTTTGACCCTGTCATTTAGCTATCCTCATGGAAGTACCCTGGGTAGCTTGTTACACTTGGTGCCTGGAGTGCTGCACATCCTCTCTCCAAGCCTGAGTGCGGATTAGGGAAGCCTCGTCTGTCACTGGGTTGACTTGAACACTCTGATGTGTCCTGGGAAAGTTGTTGATGAATTTCCTCCTCACTGACCTCTCAACATTTTTTTTTCTACGACTTTACCCTAAACCGTTTGCCTAATGGGAAGATCGGTTTTGCCCCACTAACCCCTTCCCTTCGTATAATGGACTGAGCAACTTCTGATCGGTATGCATCGCTGCACAGGTGCGGACACCAACCGTTATCGCACCAAGGTTGAGACATGAAATGCCGAAAACTCTAGACGAAATCTGCAGGAGCGGCTGGGCGTCAAATCCTTTCTTTTCTTTCAGTGGTCACAAACTTACTCTCGAGTGTGTTGGGTTGTCATCAACATTTCGGACTACATCACTTAGCAAATCCTCGAACGACTTAGGTGTTCGGGGGGGATGCGAGGTATTCCGAGACAACACCACTCTGACTGTGGCAGGGGCTCCCCTCCAAACATCTTTGTACGGAAAAGGAGTCTCCACTTTGCCTTATTTAGAGCCGCCCTTGGGCAGCTTCACTTCATTAAAAGAGCTGCCCTTCCCTTGTGCTGCCTCAGGGACCCATCCAAGATTCTTCCAAGCGAGAGGGTTCTTCCCCCTCACCAATTGCCACAGATTCGGTGGTTTCCACAGGTGGGGACAAGGGAACCACTTCAACTCCTTTTGAAGGATAGGTGTAGGTGTTGCCTCCTGGGCCTTTCCAAGACACATTCTATATCCAGGGTTTGTGACACTGATGAAAGCTGCCATGCCCGCTCCCCTCTTTTTTCCAAAGGAGGTCGGCATGCCGGCCCCACTGATCTTTGTTAGGGGTCATAGGTCATCTAGATCTCCGGTTTATATAACTGACACCTTGGGGTGATGGTCCTGCCCCAAAAGGTAGGGTTTTTCGTTAGGGTGAGCCTATGTTTTGTGCCAGGTAACACAGAACCTGGATCCGCAGCTGTGAAGGTCCACCTGACTTAGAAGGAGAGGAGAAACCTCCTTCCCTGCCATGTGCCCCCTTTCCGTCCAAGGCCCTCTACATTTTGCAGAAGGATAATGCTGAGGATGGTCTGTCCAGCATTAGGGCCCATTCTTGGGATGGAGAGAAGCGGGCTAATTCCACGCACTCATCTCTTAAAAAGAAGAGAAAAGTTAAGAAGATGAACCATATTTCTAGGTGTTTCCCTCCCTCATCAGTAGCTCCCGAGAGGACCAGTCCACTGCCGTTTCGTAAGCGACTAGGCCAAGACAGGCACGTCCAGCCCCGAGGCGCCTTCTGGCTGGGAAACAACAAACAAGGGCAAGAAGACTAACGTACGTCTGGGCCCGTGACACGAAATTCCTATCCATGAAAATTTCATCCACAGAACGTATCCCTACGATCAAAAGAAGCCAACATCCATCCTAAATTTGACAAACTTCCAAGCAAGATTTTCACAAATCAGAATGACAATCTTTATTTTTTAGGCTGCAGAATGACACATCATTACATTTAAATCACTCAAATCATCATTTCTTTTTCAATCAGTGGAGTAGAAGGGGAGGGGGGGGGAATATTGGCTAAGCCACTGGACAGGAGAGCGCGTGACTAGAGGAGGGTCCGAGGGTTCTCCCCCCGAAAAATTTTTAAAACTAGATTACGAAAGAAGCGATCTGGAGGTATTTCCGAATCAAAATCATATACTGAAATAGTTTTTAATGAAATTTCACAGAAAAATGATAAATTTAATCATGAAATACAAGCACAAAACCCTATGAACATTCGTTAACGATTGAGAACATCGTATATAGGTAAGTCTATAAAATGAAATATAATTTTTCATCAACAAACTAAGCTTTTCCATGAACTACAATAAAGCACAGGTTGCAAAGATGCTTTCAAACCATTAAAATCTAGTGAGATAGATCATGCAACACTATTCGGGTACTGCATCTAGAAATCACTTAATAGTAATGTGCATTTAAACAATATGTTTGTTGAAGGGAGAAGGCATGAAGCAAAGATTATGCGAGGCCTTCTGGAGTTGGGATGATTTTAGTATCAATTTAGTTACCCAAATATATATCAAATATAATATATCTGAAATTGATGACATCTTATCTACGGTCAGTTTCTTTGCGGTCTTTTAATTTCACCTTGGGTGAGCGGTGTTTTTTCACACTTGAGTTGTATCACTTGAAAACCAGTCGACGGTTGGTTCGGCTGAATTCGTCAATAACGTCCCTATGAACTAGTAGAATGTCCCTGTTGATGTACAGATGGGCTAGGCCATTCAGTCGCTCTTCGTGCATGGTGGACCGTAAGTAAGATTTTATCAATTTCAGAGCACTAAATGAGCGTTCATCTGTCGCAGTGGTCACCGGAAAAAAGCGAAAATTCGTAAAAGGGTTTCCATCATGGGATAAGTACCGTGAGTCGCCGTAACCACCTCCGCATCCACGACTCTTTTTGGTGGTGTACATGTCGTGGCCGCCTGTCGTGCCCAGTACGCCTTCCCGCGCAGTAACGTTTGCAGATTAATTGCGTCGCCCGTTTGGCTGTTTATCTGCAATACTGATTTCCTCTCGTCCAGATAGTTGCAGAGTGTTTTGCAGAGGTTTATTTCTAGATTAAGGTCACAGATTTTGGCTTTTAGGCCGGGCAACCACACCTTGTCAAAGCCTATAGCAACATCACGGAGTACAATATCAACTCTGTTTCCTCGTGCTGTTTTTGTAGCATTTTTTTCCGTTATGATTGCTAGCGCGGTGTCTGTCCCTCGCTTGCTCCGGAACCCGTGCTGTTGTAGGTTGTATAGGTTGTTTTCGTTAAGGTGGTTGATCAACCTTTCGTTAAGGAGCTTTTCTAGGACGTTACCTAGAAATTCCAGGAGCGAGATCAGACGAAAGCTTCCGATTTGGTGTTTCGGTTTGCCCGGGTTCGGTAGGAAGATCAGCTTTGCCGTTTTAAATGCTTAGGGCAAGTACCCCATATTTAGGCAGGCATTGAAGATCTTCACTACCGATTCGTGCACATTTTCTGAGGCATTGATAAGGTGAGCTTTGGATATCCCACTTTGTCCTGGGGACTTTTGTTTAAAGGATTTTAAGGCTGTCAGGTATTCGTCCATTGTAAAAGGCTTTCTTTCCCCAATGGGATTTTGTCTTTTTTCGTCAACGTTTCTAAACGGTATAGTACGTTCACGTTGTTTTTCAAGGCTATGTATGATTTCTTCTTCGTAGTTTTGGTCAAATTCATGGTTCTCTTCCGGCGAAATAGAAAATATTTTCTTTCAGTGTGTTCGAAAGTGTTCTTGAAGCTCGTCATTTTTTCTACTATCTGGTTCTGTATTTCCAGGCTTATTTCCTCATTTGGCTGTGATCCGCGTAATTTCCTGTATTGTCTCCAGAATTTCCTTGGATCCTTTTCTATTTCCATTTTACCTATTATATTATTCCAGAGACGGTCTGAATTTTCCTTGATGAGGATGTCTATTCTCCTTATGATTGCGATGATACTTCTGTACCTTTGCATCGTATTTCTCGATACTCTGATTTCATTTATTATGCTCTAAAACTCTGTTGGGGTGTGTATACTGTACGCCTCTCTGATTTTTCTGGTAATTAATTCTAGTTGGTCATCTATTTCCTCTTTACCTTGGTTGTTAAGGGATCCAGTTTCTATTGTGTTTAAGTATTGTCTGTATCCATCCCAGTTTGTTCTGCTGGTTGCTTTTCTGCATGTTATTTTTATTTGGATGGGCGAAGTTGAGATGGTGGTAATTATGCTTAAATGGTCGGAGGGGGTTGCGGGGCCTGGCTGTGTTTGGTGATTCAGATTGAAGTTTTGATTCGTTAAAATAATATCTGGGGTAGTCGAGGCTCGGGCTGTGAGATAAGTAGGGAAGTCTGGTCCTTCTCTGTTTAGTAGGCCTCCTTGCATTAGGAGTTGAAGGATTTTTCCCCGTTCCATTTGTATTAGTTGTGTGCCCTGCTTCCCTTCACCTTGCGTTAAGGTCTCCGGCTAGAAAGGTTGAGGCCTGTCTACAGAAGAGCTTAATGAAATTGGGTATAGGTAGGTACGAGCGTCTTGGGGGTTGGTAGGTCCCGGGTACGATCAGATCACCTGTGGTCATTTTTATTCATACTGCTAAATATGATTCTTCTAGGTCTTTTATTTCTGTGAAAATAAATTCCTTTTTTAATACCTATTGAAACTCAGTCATATCTTGTCTGGGAGTTTTTGGTTGCTATGAATTTATAATTGGTGATTTTTATTGTTTTTTTCTCTGTGTTCATACCATGTTCTGTTAAGTCTGGGTCTTCATTCCTTATTATGTTCGAGTAGATTATGCGTTTCTCCTTCCAGCCATTAACGTTCAAGGTGAATATTTTAATTCTACGTTAATACGTGTCCATTGTTGTTTATTTCTGTTTGTGGTCTCTTCCTGACTTTAAAAGAAAGAAAACGATTATTAAGGGGTATTTATTCCGCTTAGGTTCAGCGTAACGTTAGAGTAAGCGGGCCAGTCCGGTGAGTGGAATTTTAAAATAATTTTTATGTTCCATTCCAGCTTGTCTCTTGACTGTTGATGACCGACTGGACAGAATAATTGAAATATCTCAAGCTTTCTGAAGAAGTTCACCACCGGTAAAGGAGGAAAAGAAAATGAAGGCTACGCCAAAAACGTGAACTTACCACACTTTTTCTCCACGGGGATATCAAAAAAGAAGTTAATATACGGAACCACGCATAGCCTACCCATGTCTGGCTAGCCCCCCCTGCCCCTGCGGCCCCCTAATCACGGCAAGAAAGCGGAAGTGAACTGAACTGCCATTCATTTAGTCTCGATCCAACTATGTCGGTCTCTTTGATATACATAATTGTAGGCGTAGAGAAAAGCAGGTTTGAGGATTAGCCCACTGTGGAACTCAGCATCAGAGGCAGCCCGGTTAAAAGGCGATGCTGAAAGCTTTGGAACAGAGTTCGCTCTAGTCTCTAAGGGTAGTTTCCGGCCAGGACCACAGGGGGAAATATAACCGTCCCTGTGTAAGTTGGAAGCAGCATCAATAACCAAACCCCAGACGGGGCGGCACTCCCGGGTGGTGGTAGTTGATTCGATCACCACCTATCATTAAGTCTGCCACATTTCACCTGTCTGAGGGGCCTCCCCGGGTTTACTCATCATCAATCATCCGTCCCATCCGGCAGTTCATGTTCATGGAAACTTGCTTGCAACGACGAGGGAAGGGCTCTCAACGCGCTCTACCAAAAAGAAGCAGACCCTAGAGTAAGGGGAATATATTGACGAATACAGCGATGAACAACCAGAAGCCTCACAAAAGACACAGCGAGGAGAAAGCCAGCCCGAGGGGCCACCTCCTTGACAAAACGGAGCAAAATGGGACCACTCGTATCCAGCTGCGCACCATCAGCGGAAGCAGCAGGCTCAGCCGAGATAAGGTCTTCGAAGTGGTGCATGGAAAATTAAAGATCGCGATGCTCTGACTGCTCGCTCGAAGTCCCTTCAGGTTATGTAGCCATCAGGGAGAAGGAGAAGGATGTGGAGAACAACATAAGATGACGCAGTCGGAACACTCCATGAAATAGATCTTCAATGGGCAATTCCACAGCAGATCCTAACGCACAGGAGTGTCGTCTGCCGGCGACTGGACCCCTGGATTAGGCAATACACTAAGGGGCAAATAAAAGAGAAAATCATGAATAACCAATCGTGGGCCAAAGTTTCCCAAATAATAAAGTTTGGGAGCAAGAGGGACAATTCGGAATGCACTCACGTGTTTAAGGTTGTCTTCTCCGACACTACGATGGCAGAAAGGGCAAAGGGAAAGGAACTACTGCTTTTTGATTGAGAGAGAAGAATTTACTCACATACAATTCTGCTTTCAATGCTACAAGATGGAGACACACACGACAAAGGAATGTACAGAGCCGCAGCAAATCTGTTCAAGGTGCAGCGAGCCAGGACACCTTGGACTCAGAGAACACAAAAAAAGGAAGGATGGCGTAAAAAAGGTAAAAGAGGGACAAAGAAAAAGCTAGATGCTGACCAAATTAACAGCTATATCTACGCGACCGAACAATTCCCCCTCCCGAAAGACTGGGATGCAAACAAAATTTGCTGGGAATAAAGAAAAAATACTACATATGGGACTTCGACGCTCAATGCGAAGAAGAGTCGGTTGAGGAGGCCCTGCACAACTAGAATGTCGCCCCCAACCGGGAAACATTTGTAGAACTCTCCCCAGCAGAGTACAAAAAGAAGAGGAACGGGAAACGAAAATCTACTAACCGCAAGCACTAAGACACACAAAAGCCAGAACAGAGAATGGAAAATCCAAACAACAGGTTAAGGATATTGACACTGAACGTGAATGTGGATGGGAGGGAAAGGCAGTGGCATACGGAAACATATTCCGCGTGCTTGACCCCGACATCATACTAATCATGGAGCACAGTATGGATACTACTAACAGCCAGCTAAAGATACCGGGCTACAGAGTAGTTCAAAAAACATTCTCAGGAGGGGTTCAACGGTGCTGCCGTTGCCGTCAGAAAGAATCTCTCGTTCAGACACCTTCCAGAACTGGACAAGTCCTTTGTGGCGGTAGAGTCGCACACACTAGTGGACAATCTCGTAATCGCGGCGGCATACCGACCACCTCGACGAACGTACCTGCCCATCACGAACTTCTACACCTTGTTCGGCCGCATCAGAATGGCATTCCTTGGGCATTCCAGAGGATAGGACCGGACTTTCCGATCTATATCACCTCTCAGGCAGCAAAAAAGCCCGACATAATCATGAAAAGTGGTGGCTTCCCTTCCAATTACCATAGTGAGCCGGGTCCAACAGTACCCAGCAACCACATAGCGATCTTGACGACAATCACACTCACGCATATCCAGCTTCCGACCCCCTTCGAATCTCAAGGCAACCAACATAGTTTACGAGTTCAGATGCCACGATAAATACTGTAAGCTTTATAACAACTCAAAATATATTGGCATGAGAACTATTATACTTTCGAGACCTTTAACCATGCATCTGCAAAGCAGAGGGTCTAAAAATCATATGAAGAGTGCACATAACATTAACCTAACTAGAGATATGCTAGTTGACAACACCGTTATTAAAAGAAAAGAGGTTAATAAAGCTAGGTTAGGCTGAACATCTTAGAAGCCATATTAATAAACGAAGATAAGCCGGCCATCAACTGATTGATTAATGTATAAAGAGAACAAATGTATAGAAGATAAATATAGGTAAATAGATGTTGAGTTTTGCTCTGGTGTAGAGGGCATCTCTAAGGTACTTCCTTTTTCTTATAGTGTCTGATTTGTCTCTTCTTGTGCACCGTCAGTGGTTGCTTCAGGTGATTGTTTGGCCGTATTGCGACCAAACATTTTGATTTTGTCTTTCTCGTTTTTCTTTGGACTTTTATTTTTGTATATATTTATTTATTTATTATTTTTTTAATATATATAAATATAAATAAACCGCATTTCATCCGTCACGGCATTCTAGCCTTTCAATTGTTATATTTGATACTTTTATTTTTTTGTATCTTTTATTTTTCCTGAAGGTTTATTATCGTTTTATCGTTATTCTGGTAATCTATTTTTGTGTTATCGGTATGTGGGCATTTCGCCCCTTTTGTTCACTTCTTTTTGGATGTGGGCCCTTCGCCTCTTTTTCTTCTTATTCGGTTGTCATCTTTATGTAAAGAGTCCAATTAGGTTTTCTCGGGAGCAGATTCTTCCACTTGGTAATAGGGCTCGCCTAGTGGCGCGTCCTACCCAGAAGAGTCAGCTAAAACGCTGACACCATCGAAAGAGAAAGAAAAAAGGAAATAGAAAAAGAAAGAAGCTTGAGATGCCCTCTACACCAGGGCAAACTATAAATATTCTTCACCACTATCTATACCTACAACACATTTCCCCACTCTTTACATCAAGTTCAAGTTTTCACTATTTGTCGCTCCGATCTAGTTCTCTGGCAAAGGAGGCAAAGGAAAATGAAGTTTGAAAACGTGCTTCTTTTAACAGCAGTCAACTCGGAGACGCCGATATGTCGAGAGTATGGTTTCCGGCTGAAGTTGAACGTTAATTGCCGGTTTCTTCATTAGAATAATGACGGCTTCGGCCATCCGAAATCTTCTGCGGTTTTGGAGTCTCGGGATGATGGAGGTGTCAATATTCATTTCTTCACGGGTTAGGGTAGTGCCATGAGAGTGGGCGTGCTTATTAATCGCGCCATCTTGAAGGTGAGCTTTCAGTCGCCTTGCCAGGGTTGTGGAGGTTACGCCGATGTACTTTGAATTGCAGGGGGCGCAGTCACTGACTTTTCACGAATATTCGTACACGACGTTAGTTTCCGGGAGGTCGCTCATCGGAGGGAGATAGCTGTTCTTCATGATGCAACTACTTGTTTTGGGGGTCTTGTAGTATATAATTAGATTAATATCCATATTAGGCTCGGTTGGGATCACGTTACGATAGAGAATGGCTTTGAGAGCCGTTTCTCATCTTCACGATAGCCGGTGTTCATATTGACCTTTTAATAAAGGTCGATATTATTCTTCTTCGTAGTAGACCTGACACCAGGACCAGCAGCCAAGTTATTTTTTTCTTCCATGGTGGTGTCGATGGATTCTTGTTGGTAGCCGTTGTTAACGAGAACTCGGGAAACCCACTTAAGAGGCAAGTAGTTGCATCATGAAGAACAACTGTCTCCCTCCGATGAGCGAACTCCAAGAGACTAAAGTCGTTTACAAATATTCGTGCAAAGTCGGTGACTGCGAACACCGCAATTCAAAGTACATCGGCGTAACCTCCACAACCCTGTCAAGGTGACTGACAACTCACCTTAAAGACGGCGCCATTAAAAAACACGCCTACTCTCATGGCACTACCCTAACCTGTGAAAAAAAGTGAATAAGGACACCTCCATCATCCTGAGAATCCAAACCCGCAGAAGATTTCGGATGGCCGAAGCCGTCATTATTCAAATGAAGAAACCGGCAATTAACGTGCAACTTCAGCCGAAAACCATACTCTCGACATATCGGCGTCTCCGAGTTGACCGCCGTTAAAAGAAGCACGTTTTCAAACTTCATTTTCCTTTGCCTCCATAGCCAGAGAACTAGATCGGAGCGACAAATAGTCGGACAATTTTCAATTTGATGTAAGTGTGTAGGTTTGGGTAAGGGATAAAGAAAGGGTGTTGGGACATATAGCGGAAAATAGACAAGTGGTGAAAATAGAAAGAAGTGTGGTAGGGTGCAAAGAGATGCTAAGTTCTTGGTGATCAGGCCTATCGCTTTAAAAGATTTTCTTGTTTTGTGGTTCTTTTGTTGTCTTTGAGATATTTAAAATAATATGGCGTTCAAGCCATTTGTCTTCGAAAAAAAAATAATGTTCTTGGATATGATATGCGCATTTGCTGTTGTGGTATTAAATTACTTTAATCACTTCAGTGTTGTGCTTAGTGTCTTTGTTTTTTGTATATCTTGTATGAGTGTAAATCGTGTCTTCTTTTTTTTATGTCTTCTTTGGTATTTTGGGGTCTTCATCGCTGAATTATTGTAGAAAACGGTGAGGTTTCATAATTAGGTAATCTTTTTCTTTGGCGTTTTTTTTGGTCTGGATAAAAACATTCTTATTTTCATGCGTAGAACAGCACTTCTGCCCCGCCAGCTAAAAGCCCAGCGGAGCTCGGAAATCTGGCGCGACTTATTCCTCTTCATTTGGACGATATCATCGTCCAATTCTCGATTAACCAGTTCCTGCATATTCCTTGTCCGTTCTTCTATGACAACGTTAATGGGACTTATCCCCGCCCCCCGGTGCAGCTCTTCCTGGCGTCTTCTTTCTCGCCTGTATGTACCTGTAATTAGGTACATACATTTATTCTACACCACTTGTAGTTTCCTCTTTTGTGTCTTCGAGACACATGAGAGGGAGGAAGCGAGGTATAGCAGCGTCGATCTTACAAGTGAATTGTAGATCTTTTTCTTATTGCTTTCACGAAGATTTCTGAACGTGTATAAATCAATATTTAAAAGAAATATGATCACTTATAGACGAATATTATAAATTAATTTTATTTACTTCGTTCCATTTTCTGGAAAAGAAAGAGAAAGAGAGAGGAGGAGAGAGAGTAACGGGGGGGAGAAAAATTAATTAATTGCAACAATTTAAGGGAGAATGTAGTTTAATACCGGATAAATTGGATCAAAGTCAGTTCTATTAATTTTCGACGAAGCATTTGAATGGATTTTCGAGAGAGGCAAATTGTGTCTATCCGGAAAGATAAATGAATCCACTCAATTGTGATTTAATGAACTTAGTTAGCATGACAACAATGAAAATTTGCAATTTGTTGAGCACTAGAAGAAAAAAATAGGTTATTATTTATTTTAGCTTAATCTCTTTTTCTGTACACTATATTACTTCTTGTTTTAACATGTTGTGCGCTTTGTCTAAATCTGTTCTTCTTCTTTGTCGGTCGGAAGGAGAAATGCGGCAAAACAATTTACTCCGACACAGTCTAAGTCAGATTCAACCTCGATTTTGGCGCAATTTTGCTTCTGACTACCCAAAAAGAAGAACAAAATTGAACAAATAACCTACAACATTACAAGAAGAAATAACCTAAACTTTTGGTGCGTACAGGTCTATATCAACTCAGTGATGTTTTTGTTCACTCTCGCGAAACTTGGGATCATACAAGAGGGCATAAAGAATTATTTAAATAAAATATCTAAAAACTAATCCCGTTTAAATAACCTATTCTTACCTTCTCCGTCGCAGTTAAATCAACGCGCCTTCGATTAGTGGTGTGGCTGAAACTAAGCTAATACCAACACAAATTCTAAGGCACGATTAGAGTCAATGTGAACCTCTTTTACGATGTCTGAAAAAATACATTTCACACTCAACACAAGTCACTACGCAAAGCTTTCAAATCAAAAACAGAGACAAATGGAAGAAAAGGTAACAAAAAAATATCGGTTGAAAATATGTCCCGAATGTGATCTAACATAAAAATATGTAAAACTAAGAAAATAATTTTAGAAAAAGTCTTTCAATAAGAAGGGAAGAAAAAATTAGAGAACTGATCGAATATCCTGAAGTCAACAAGCTTTTTGTAGTCCATAACAACCGCGTAGCTCCACATTTGCACATCATCCTCCCTATGACTCTCCAAGTTTACCTCTTGATTGTGAAACACGGAATCTTTCACATCGTAATTTCCAATTCTCCAAATTGGGTAAATACTTTTAACTCGACTTAATATGTTACCGAAAGAAATACGATTCAGCTTCTAACGCACCATAGCGGAAACAACCAATCTATAGGTGAAATTAGAGATAATAATAAATACTTGACTTATCTTCGAATAGATAAAATATGCTATAGAAAAAAACAAAACAGGTATTGCACGTTTCACAGCAAATCTACGCCTCAGAAGATTTACAGTGTGGGTAGGGTAATTTCTCGTCGTTGGCAATTCTGAATTCACCGTATGCTTGTTGTTTGGCGTCAGTTCTCTCTTCTTCCTATCATAATAAACTCAGTTGTGGGTCCTCTGTGAAGGAAACAATACAATGGCTGAATTCTCCTCCTTCCCCAATTTGGAAAAGGAAAGCTGTGTTGCTTGGTATTCACGCCGGGACTTACAATGTGACGATCTTCGAGTGCTTTGGTGTCAATCTGAGGACGATGCAGAAAATCAGGAAAAGGGTTGAATATATCAGGTTGTGATAACTAGGGTACGGCGGCTCGGAAACCTCATTTTAAGCGTTCTGATACGAAAAGAACCCTCAAATTTGTCGGGAAGATCCATACCTTCAGTGACAACGATCCCAGCCAATCAATATGGTTCATAGCCATGAACAAAGGCGTGTCAGAGTCTCTCATCAGGCAGCTAATGCATGAGGACATCCCCTACTACTCATAAAAGATGAGAAAGAGCCAGGTTTTGTCGCAGAAAATGAACGACAAGTGGAAAGCTTCGTTTCTTCTCAGATGATATGAATTTCGGCCAGGACCTGGTGATGAACTCGCAAAACAACCACTGACTTGCTCTGTCTCCCATAGATGTACCGAGACTCATGAATATCAAGTTACCGATCCATATCATGGTGTTTGCAGTTGTTATTAGCGCAGGCCACGTTATGCCCCGTTTTTCTTCCTGGAGCGCCTCTAACTCAATACGGGCGGATACATCAAGTGCTTGAAGGAATTAGTGTTTCCCTGAATGCAGGGAGGTGGCCGCTGGAGAGCCATACCTGTGGCAGCAACGACTTTGCACCATGCCACACAAGTCAGAGGACCCAGTCTTATCATTTCGATGAAAAGGGTAAGATTGAAGATTCTAGAAATTTTAAGAAATGAAACTAGTGTAAACTGACGAATATTAGCAACGTCATTTATTGATAAGAATTCATAGAAGAAGACGTTTGCTTTGAGTAATGCTGAAGGTCAAAAGAGTTCCTCAAATAATTAAACTTTATTCAGATGGATTATCCTAGAGGACAAATCTGAGCGAGTTGAAGTGCTTTATGCAACTGTTGGTTCTAAAATTCGAAAGCATCGCGATTGTGAAATCACCTCCAACTTGCCAAGAGATCGTGCTCTTCGTAGGATTAATGATCAGTCTAGACGTTACATGCTTTGAAAGATAAAGAATAATCCCATGATTGCTATGAAAGATCTGCAAAGTGATATGGAAATATCAGGGACTAAATTGAGCAAAATAACTATTAGTAGAGAGCTCCATCGTAATAAACTGCATTCTTTCACTCCCCGAAAAATTCCACTTCTTAATAAAAAATAAATAAACATGTAACAAGCCGTTTAATGTTTGCCAGAGAGCATCTTGAAAAGGGAAGTGAATTTTGGAACAATTTTATATGATCAAATAAGACTAAAATAGAACTTTTCGGCCAAAATGATGCTCGTCACGTTTGTAGGGCAGAAGAAACTGCATAACATCCAAACCGTAAAACACGGAGGATGTAGTCTCATGGTTTGGAGCTGCTTTACTGCACATGACACAGAAGCACTCCACATCATTAATCGGAAAATGGATGGTGCTACGTATCGAAAGATACTGAAAGAAAAGCTGCTCTCAAGTACGAAAAAATTCCACGACCGACATCAATGGATATTGCAGTAAGCCAACGATAGTAAGCACACGATTAAATCAACTCAAGAATTGTTTAAGACGAGAAAAATAAACTTCCTTCCATGACCAAGTCAAACGCCAAACCTCAATACTATTGACCATTTGTGGCAATCTCAAGGGAGAACACAGAACTTTGCCTTTTTGGAGGAGATTTGCGTAGAAGAATGAAGGAAAATATCAAGAAATGATTGCAAAAAGCTAATATCAATCAACCTATCAGAAACGTCTTTGTGCTCTCATTACAAACAAAGGCTATGCCACGAAATATTAAATGAGTGAAATTATTATTGGTTGTATACTTCTGTCATCTGCTAAATTTTGCTTATTAGCAATTGTTGTTATATACAAAGAAAATCTTATTATGTGTGGTTCTGTTAAATATCGGTTTATTGAGTTTCATGTTTGTTTCATAAGCAGACGAAAGCACGAAATATTTCAGAAAATACTTGTGTCACCTCAATATATGCTGTTTTTCTGCGATGAAAATCAAGCATTCTCTACTGCATCTCCCACTACTACACTAAAATACATTTCACTAACATCTATTACGGATAGCTATAAAAACACACTCAATGTAAGTTTGCTGTGTGTCGTACGCAAGCGTATGTACGTAAATATCTCGAAAAGTAGAATTTATCACCACTTTTAAACCTGGTTTTCGTTCACAGCCAAATTTAATTTCATTTGTTCCTGAAGCATTTTAGCTTCATTTCATTGCTACTGAACTGTAATCAGTCATCTTACATTGCTACTGAACTTTAATCAGCCAACTGTAATCACCCAATCTTTATTTCAGTTTTTTTTCTATATGTTACCCGTGTTTGCTGGTCACTCCTAATATTATTATATTTTTTGTTGAGTTATTCTTACTTTTTGCATGCCTTTTGTGATAAGTGTGCATGTTAATTCTGAAGTTTCAGGAAAGCTTTCATGCTACCCACTAACCTAATATTACTGTGAAGAGTCCCTTTTCTAGGTTACATTTCTCATACATAAACAAAGTTTATTTCTTTAAAAATAGTTTCATAGTTTTAATAGCCTTCTTTATCTTCATATTTGAATTTTTTTTTCAGTGCAACTGGGAGAATGACATGTGGGACTTCTCTTGTCATTGACACTGACACTTCTAGGCTTGAAAAAAAAAAAAATATATATATATATATAATATATATATATATATATATATATATATATATATATATATATATATATAAATATATATATATATATATATATATATATATATATATATATATATATATATATATATATATATATATATATATATATATATAATATTGACATAAACCTAGTACGGTTTTAATATCTTTCTTTAATTTGGTTCACACTATAATTTTCAAGTCCTGAAATTTTCCTAAGCCACTGCTCTGAAGAATTATGGAAATTAAGGATTCCCAAACTCCTTTTTTATTTTTATTTTCTACTGAGTGCAGCCTGAAGGACTACGTTGCTTTAATCTATAGGTAGGAACGTATGTCAATGTACGAGTAAGCATTGTTAATTCCCTCTACCAGAATTAAAGGCTTTCAATAGTTCAAAAGTGACATGTATGTATGTAGAGGAATTATAACATAACGCCACCCAGAGGGCTAAGCGGACATATATGTTAAAGTCCTTCTTCGGGGAGAGCGAGAGAAACGTATCAGAAGATGAGGGGCGTGAGAACAGTCAAACTGCCGAAGGGCTCTGATCTCCCCGCTGAGTAGATAGTCGAGTCAGGCTGCAGGACCAAGGTTGCCGCAAAAGGCCATTAAGCAGCTCTCAAAAGATCCGATTACCTACGAGGTCAGGAGGCCCACGGTCAGAGAGCCAAAAAGTGGGGTCAGATAAAAAAACACCGAGGATAAATAATGTGACGGTTGTCGGTGCCTCTCATTAAGACGCAGACGATGGCTCCGTGGTGCCTTACCCCCCTTACCTCTCGCGCTCTCCTCAGTGGCATTACCCCGTCTCCCTTAGGTGGGGGGGTCTCCGGTCTATAAATAAGCCCCGTAAGGAAAGAAAGGAGATTATTATTCTGTTAGAGACGATAGAAGACTCGATCATTGTGATCAGTCCCTCACCCAGTTCCGAACTCGACTTCTAAGACTTAAAAGTTCGTCTCGCGTTCTTATCGGTGCCATACCGATTTATCCTTCCCAGACTTAGAAAGAGGTCTGGCTGGATTACAATTTCTAAGTGCTAAACAGGAATTTCGGAAGCAAGACAAAAGAAGATCCGCTCACCCTCGAGGGACTCTCCAATTGCAATCTCAGTAATTGTGAGGGAAGAAGAATTAATCCCCAAGAAAGTTCCATTTAAGTACTTTCGGAATCACCTCGTAAACCAAAACCCAGTTGGGCAACTCTGCGAAGAAGACGAGGATACTAGAAGAACTCAAGAGCAACCAAGAATAGTATTCCTTGAGCCAGAGAGCACAACTCCTCTCTCCGTCTTTTAGACGTATAACCGGATAGGTAAAGTTATAAGAAGAATTAGACATCGTTTTCTGCCATCTCCGGGACAACCACCATCCACCCTTTGCAACGTGAAGAATCGTGAAAAATCCAATATAGCGACATCCGTCAATCCCTGTTCCTTTCAAGGTCATGTAAGTCCGAATGACTATATATATTTGTTTTGATTAATTAGGATTTTAATGCTGTACCCAAGCTAACTAAAGGAGTGATAATATTTTGTGACTCCTGTCATATTTTTAGTTAGATTAGTGGAACGTAAATTGTGGCTAAATGCTGTACTAAAAGGTCTCCATAAATTAACTAACTGTCAAGTGGTTTGTTTACGAGGAGCCTACTTTGCTTTGATTAGGACTCGCGTCAGGAATAGGCCCTTATTCAATTCTTGCGAAACATGTTAAACTTCGAGAATTTAGTGTAAATATCTGAGTTAATTGATGAATTAAAAAAATCTTATCGTAGCCTCACTTATTTTTGTTTTGTGCGTCATCTACCAAAATTGCACATTCTAAAACAGTTCCTATTATATTATCGTTGCATATTTCTAATGAGGATTCTATTACTTGGTCATTAAGTTCACTAAACTTGTTGGCTAGTGTAATTTAGAAGGTAATTATTTTTTACTTCGGGTATCAAGTTTCATTGGCTCTGTTCTCTTTGGCATAGGGTTTTCTCTCTCTTGCTTTGGATCTATTTTGATCCTTATTCCTATGTAATCTTTTGAAGAGGATGGTATCAATCTTTCTTTCTTTTTCTCCATTTGGTCCTATCCACACCTACTATCTGGAAGAAAACGTTCATAATATACTGGTGTTCTCCTTTTGCAAATTATACTAATCCGTTTAACGTTATTTTTTCCTGTGAATTTTGTTACGATGTTGTGACGGTTCTTCAATGTTTGCATTCAAGTTCCCCATAGTTATCATCTTGAAATGAGTTTCCTTTTTTATCCTGGATTCACGAAGGCAAGATAAAAATCCTAAAAATCATCGGGGGAGATGTAGATGCATCCGCTTGCCTTAGTTGTAGGAAATACTTATTATGCTTATTTAATTAATCCATCGGATATTGCCTATAATTTCTTTTATCCCGGGTTATGAAGAGTTTTTCAATACTATTATTTGACCGTTTTTCCATAATTTCGGACATTTTTAATGTCCCAAATGAATATAGAATCTCTAGAGCTTTAAAAATCTGTTTTGAGTTGGTTAAACTAGCAGTATCTAGGCCAGGACACTAATACTAGTTTTAACTTTATTATTATCATTAATTCACTCCTTTCCTTAACATTTCTTACATTGTTCGCTTATGGAATGATTCATCAATTATGTATCTTTTTTTACTTCGACTATTGTGACATTTGCCTTTGAGCCTCTGTTTACTTTCATTCAGTCCCATTAGAGTGACCTCACATAAGGGAATCTTGCTTGATTTAGTTGTTTTCAGCTTCTGTTTGGACGATTGAGTTTTGCCTTCATATTTTAATGTCATATACTCTTATATTTATAATATATTTTATAATTATTTTTTTCGCTCCGTTTAGAAAGATTTGCAATGGGTATATTTGTCTAAGTGGGGTTTCGTGGGTTCGAGAAAGAATAGCCGACCAGTCTTGGGCAAAGTCCATTTGTTAGTATTTTTCTTCATCATTGTACGATCAGGACACTTTTGAATTCTGTAATCTATTTTAGGACGCCACGATTACTTTTCTTGAATCTTTTATAATGGTCTTTGCCATTATAATGATTAAGGTAACGCAGTGTAAAATAGTTCCAATTGTCATAGTTTTCCTTATATATCAACTAGGTCTGCCATTTGCGTTTTAATACAACCTTGAGTCGGTTTTACGACTAGTTGCCCGACTATTTATTTTGTAAAATTCTTAAAGAAATCATATGTAAAAAATGTATATATGAATAAAGTTGTAACGTGTTCGCTTGCCTATAATTGGGTTGATTTAGGTGTGAGAAAAAAAAAATAGACAGCAGAGAAAAGAATGAACAAAAGAAATAGTTGAAATTAAAAAGATCCGGGAATGAAAATGGGGAGAGAGAAACTTCATCACTCCTAATTGCTGAGGCCGGGAGGGCCTCAATACTACTAATCTTGACCCTTTTTTAACCGGAGTGGGCATGTTTTTTTTAGTGTAAGTGTGCACTACACTCTTACTCTCACCGTGTCTATTGCTTCCCAAATACTCACGTTCTGCAATTGATTTAATTCCTGCATCAATTATCTTCCCTAGCGCAAGCACTTCCATTTTGTGGGATTTGATATAGTGTTCATATAAACCTTTTTTCTATTAGTTTTTCCAATATAGAGGACTTCCTTTTTCTCGCCCGTTTTTCTTCCTTTCCATGTCAAGTGTGAGCATTAAATCGCATCAAAGAAGTAGACGAGGCCTTCGATGAGACTCTTCCAAGAAAGATAGAGCCCTCTTTCTCAGAATCTCGGATTATGCCGAAGCCTCATGCAACGAATCAAACACGTGACTCATTTGAGGCGATGCCTAAATTCATTCAGAAGCCAATTTCATCCCCTCAGAATCAACGAAGTGATTCGTGGTTGGCCTCCCTTCCCAGAACTACTTGTTTGGAAGGATACTTTGCATATCTCCCCTCGTTTATTTCCCCCATTCAATCTCGATTTTATACTTCTCCCCTAAATTAGGGAACATTATGGGTAAGGAAAGTGTCAATGAGTACAATCCAACACTCCTAAAGCAACCCAAGGAGAACGAACGTGTCTGGAGCGGAAAAAAAAACATATACACGTTTCTGAGGAGAGGGAGATGGGAAGGGTTGGATCTACATTTGAAAAATTGAGCCAATAAGGCACGAATGAATGCCGCAAAGACCTGACCTTAAAAGACTTAACCTAATAAAGCAGAGAGGGTCTTCCCTTTGGGAGTTTCAAATGGAGCGACCGCGGAAAGGATGGACCCACGACCGAATTTCGTGATCGGAGGACAAACAAGGTGGAAAAATTACTGGAAAAAAGAACCTGTAGGCTTTTTCGGCTCTCCTCAATTTTAGCTGAACGTGGCTTATTAAATCAAGACAAATAAACATTTTCAAATGAAGGAATAGGAAAAAGTAGAAGAAAAAAGTAAGAGTGGACGAGGAAGGCATGGAGTTAGAAGTTAATAGAAGTGAAAAGAAGGAAATAATAAGAAAGGGAATTAAAGGACTGCAGTAATACACATCATTAAGCTTAGATGGTGAGAGAGAGGGGTAAATTCAAACGATCAGGAAAAAGTTCGTACACTGAGAACAGCTACTCATAAATACGAATTTGGGATTCATTGTAGGAAGGTGAGGATCGGGGTCAGTGGACTTATTTCCCATTCACTCTTCCAGGGGTCTGCTTTCGTTTCAAAACAGGGTGAGGTTCTGGAAGAGGCGTGTTTTCCAGATTCCTGACGCTCCAAATAGTCTCCTATTTTGGCTCCTCGTCTATCCACTTACCACGCATTTTTATGCATATATATATATATATATATATATATATATATATATATATATATATATATATATATATATGAGTATGAGGCGTCTAGTGAGAGAAGGGCCTAAAGATCACCACCGGCTGAAACTTGTTTTTTACTACGCCGTGTAGAATAAGTCTTAAAGATTTTTTCCCGTGGTTTTTAGGACCCTGCAGAATGATCTATAAGGTCCAAAGTCTGGTAGTAGTACTCGTATCTAGAATAAATTTCGACTCGACTCACGTTAGAAGTCACGAGTATACTCCGAGAGAGAAAGTCCTAAACGCCACTCAGCGTGAGACGCGTCCGAGCCAATAGCGCGGCTCCGTTTACTCATATCCCTCGCTCTGAGCCAATGAGCGCACGCCTTATCCCCCCATCTACAGATTCTCCATGGAAACAACAGTCTATGTGCTGTCAAGTTTACGGTTTTAGGAATTATTATTAATTTTATTGACATTATGAATGACCACGAACAACCAGGACCCAGTGGAGTAATAAGTAATAGTAATTCGAGTGAGAAAAGAGTGCCAAGAAGCAGAAAAAGAAAGGCAGATAAGAGTGCATGGAAGAAAAACATTGCTAAAATTCAGCGAAATCTTGGCCAAGAATATACTAGTGAAAAAACAGTAAAAGAAATACAAGTACGTAAAGTTCGAGGGCCATACCAGTGTACCAATAAGTGTTACGATAAAGTGCCAGAAGGTGTCAGGAATGAACTGCATGAAAACCTTCTTATATTAGGTGACTACAATGCCCAAAATGTGTATTTGGGAAAGTTATTGAAAAGTAAAACAGTGAAAAGACGTCGTAAGCCAGTGGAAAAGGTGGGAAGGTTTCGTCGTCATAGTGTCAGCTATACCGTGTTGCATGCAACAGAGGAAATTAGTGTCTGCCGTGTAGCATTTCTTCATATTTTTGACCTTGAAGAGAAGAAGGTCAAGAATGTTTCGAAAAAACAAACTGCTAGAGGTACAGCTGTACCCGATCAAAGAGGGAGAAGTGAGCCTGCGATCAAAATTGCGAAAATAGGGTCGCAACCGCACGAGAGCACATTGAAAAACTCCCAGCTGGAGGATCACACTACACAAGGGCAAAGTCCCCTAATAGGAAGTACTTGAATCATATCTTAATATTAATAAACTTTATACGCTGTACCAAGACTTCATGGGCGAGACGTATCCAGATCTACAACCTGTCAGTGAATCAAAATACAGGTCGATCTTCAAATGCGAATTTAATATTGGTTTTGTCCCAGTCAAGATAGACACTTGCAACACCTGTGACATGCTGAAAGCCAATATCACTAATTATGACACCGATCCGTCACCCAGAGTGTCACGAGAGGATCTTGAAGGACCTCTGCAAGAACATAAGCAATTAGCTGAAAAAGGTTTGCACATGCTTACGCAGTTTAATGCTAGGCATGGTGACGACGAGGAAATACTTGCTGCTTGCTTTGATTTACAGCAAACACTCCCGACTCCCAAATTGTCAACAAGTGTCGCTTATTACAAGAGTAAAATATGGAACTACAACCTGGGCGTCTACAATATCAAAACACATAAGTCACCGATGTAAATTTTTGACGAGGTAACCGCCAAGAGGGGGTATGTTGAGATAGTCAGCTCATTATTTCACTGGATCTCGGAGAATCATTCAGACGAGACTCTCCTTATTCTTTTTCTGACAACTGTGCGGGACAGAACAAAAACCTTAATATGGTGCTCGCTCTACTGCGAATGATTCATCAAGGAAAGTTCTTCAGAATTGAAAATTATTTTTTTAGTGCCAGGGCATTCCTATGTGCCATGTGATCGCTATTTTGGTAATATTGAACTCCAGTTGAGGAAGCGGCCAAATATTGAAACCAAGGATGATTATGTGAGGATCATCAAAAATGCTGTTAGGTCTGGATTGAAGGTCGTCGAACTTAATCAAGATCAGTTCTTGGATTTTTTTCAACTCCAGAATAGTATCACCAAGAGAAAATCCAAGGAAATGAATTTTTAAGACGCTCTTTGACATTAACTACAAGGAGGGCTTCAAAATCAAGGAAAAATATGACGAGGACAGCCCGGAGCACAAGGTACGTCTCATGCCAGGTCATAATGGATATTCCAGGCAGCTTTTTAACCTGGCCACTATCAATCTACTCCCCCGTCCCAAATACCATGGTACCATTCCTTTAGCACAGGAGAAAATCAGTGACATAAGGGATCATCTGATCTACATTCATCCAAGCCACAAGGCGGATTATTTCCGCAACATAATCCGCACACAAGAAAACCTCCAACTTGCTACTCCAGAAGATGAAGAGGAAGAAAAGGGTAGACGATGTTGAGGACAATGTCCTTGACTACATCTTATAATCATCAATATTAAGAGGGGGCAGGGGACCAAGTTCTTGCACGGATACAATGCACCATCAAAAGTGAGTACAGTATTATTTTTTTATTCTGTTTATTTATCTCTAATCCATTATTATTTTTTTTCATGGGAAAGGAGACTATAATATTTTGTACTATTATGTTATTGTTTTTAGTGAAGTCAAAAGGCAAAATTTATAAAATGCAAATTGCATTTTTTGAGGTGTGTGTGCGCGTGCGTACGTTGTATTTTTTATTGTAATAATGTTTTCTTTATTTTTCTGTCATCCATTATTATTAATGTTAATGTTTATATACAAAATAACCAAAATACATTCCTATCTTATGTCATTACAATTTGCACGCGCACGCAAAGTGCATAATATTACCCTATATCAGAAAATAATTCTATTTACTTTATCTGTCGAATGCCGCAAACTCCGCTTAAATATCTTTATTAGTTTTCCTGTGATAAAACTTTAACTTTAACCTTCGATTTCTCATTTTTTAAAAATGGCGTTTAGACCTTTCTCTCACTAGACGCCTCATATATATAATCAGTAGGCAAATAATAAATGTATAGTAAATAATGTATGTAGTGTCAATTAGGAGAAAGAGTCTACTCATTGGGAGTCCCCAAAGCGGATGGGCTGGTTGCCGCCTTTGTGGGCTTGCGTTCGGCACATATATTTCCGACTTTCAGCATTAGTAGTGCAATGGGCTTAGTCCCCTTGGGGAGCTCAACCCTGTTGCAGAGGGAGAGCCAGAGCGACTTGACTAAGTGCCATCTCCCAAGTCTGTACAGACCTTTCAATGTGCTTTAGCGCGCCGAGAAGTGCAAGTCAGTCATTTAAAAGTTTCGCTTTAATGATTCTTTTTAGAGACTCAGGATGACGCAGTCAATACGCCACTTGCAAACGGTGATGAGGCGACGCAGGAAACCTTTAGCAACTCAATCCCACTACTTTTATTCTTTATTTTTTTAATCGCTCCTTTTCCTAGTGCAGTATAGTGATTCGGGATGCGGAGAGTCATGTTCTAAATACACTAAGATTAGCCGGTAATCAAGGGCTACAATGCGCTGGAGCTGCCCGTGGGGCCGATTTTGGTTCAAGTGATACAATTCATCCAGGCGCACACAGGTAGATAAAATCCCTGCCAAAAATGGCCGAGGAAAGCAACCCCTCCCTTTCCAGTTGCGAGGGATTCTCTTTACTTGATCTGTAATTTTCACCCTAAAATGCCGTCTATCAACCCCTTTAAAGAAGAGAGGCCATTACTAGTAGAGTATCCGGCTAGGACCAGAGGTGGGCACTAAATACATTTAGAGTATTTAAATACTAAATATTAAATACATGAGAAAAAATGTATTTAGTATTTAAATACTAAACACATTAAATATATTTAGATACATTTTTAAATTCATTTCAAATACATGATATATAATGGCAATAGATAAAGACCATTAGTATCACAACAAAAAATATCCATTAAAATGAAATTGTATATTATAATTATTAATGTAAGATTTGATGACAATTGGACTTAGGTACTACAATAAAAATAGGAAGTTCCATAGAATGAAATTTCAGTTAGCTATTTTTATCAGCATTAGATTTAAGTAATATCAGTTGATGAAATGTTTCGTCAGATAAAGAACTCCGTTTTGGAGATAAGGTCAATCCTCCTAAAGAGAAGAGCCGTTCCACAGGAGCTGACGACAGAAGGGTGGTGTTGTATTTAATAAATAACTTTTTTATGTTTATATATATATATATATATATATATATATATATATATATATATATATATATATATATATATATATATATATATAAACTTTTAAGTGTTTTATTTAAATCCTGAAGGTAACTGAACAATTCTAAATCTGCGGTTGATCGTGTTTGAGTGGGTTTTGTAAATCCAAAATAATCGTCACTGTCCGATACACCACTAGATAATTCAGCTTTGGGTCCCTTGCTAAATTCCCAATAACTTGAATCATAATATTTTTAACAGTCTTGGTGGCTTGAACTGTCCCATGAAATACTGATATCTAACTAGCGGAGTTTGAAGAATGGATGGCTTGTTGATGCAATAATGACATCTGTAATGCTGGCTTAATTTGCCAAAGTCAAATAAGATTGGTAGCACTTTCCAAAGCCCTTAGTGACTGCACCTAGAAGAAGTTGGCAAAATTTCAGAAAACGTGACTGACGGCTCTTCAGCTTTTTCTCCACAGTGAGCCAGGTAGGGAGCAATTCTCCATAAAAACAGTTTCGTTTTCCCTGTAGGTGATCAATTGCCACTGCAATAAGGAACCAAAACTGAGACCTAGTACCCAAGAAATTCAATTTCCTGCCTTCTGAACACTGAAAGTTTTCGGGACGTCATGAATTGATGTAATTTGTCCTTGTGTTTTAAAAATAATGGCAATACATCAAACAGAAAGTTACACCTTATAATGCAAGGCACCTTTAATGAACAGTTGATAACAGTTTTGATCATTTCTGCTGATTTTGGACGACGGCTTTTGTCTATAATGCTGAGAATTTCCCAATCGCAGCATGATTGATATTTGCAAAATAAGTTATTTTCAGTGCCTGTTTTGCATCAACTGTGGCGACAAGACTGAGTGTGTGTGAAGCACAGCGCACATGCTTAGGTAGGCTGAAGCTGCATGGGTCAGACGAAAGGTCTTCTTCCTGATCTAAAGCACTTCTCATTAGGAGAACTATCCTTCAGCTCGTGCTCACCCTGATCTTCTTCACCTACCTGGATTCCATCTTCTGAATCTGTGGACACATTCGCAGCAGCGACTGCAAATTCCTTAAACGCTTTAACAAAATTTTCTAATCTATTTGTTTATATTGTTCTTGTTACTTGTTTTTTAAGTTCTTAAATATTCTTTTATTTTTGTTGAACATGTTGCTGTTGCTACTTTCTGATGACATTGAACTTAATCCTGGTCCGCAAAATCGATTCCTGAAATATCGAATATTATATAGTAATGTCCGTGGACTATATAAGAATAAAAAGAACTTGGACGTTGCTGCCGATAAATTTGATATCCTCTTTTGTTCTGAGACTCTTGTGTCTGGTTTGCGTCATATTTCCGAATTGTTAATTCCAGGATTGAAAAAACCTGTTTTGCCCAAGCATAATGCCATCCCGAGAGCCTGTGGAATGGCTCTGTATTTTAAAGAGGGTTTCATTGCGTCTCATAGGCCGTTATTTAAATGTGGGTCATGAAACACAGGTTGTTAAAGTCTCTGGTACACTTTTAAATCTTTATGTATTTGCCAGTTATAGGAACTCGGATTTGGATGAATCTATTTATGACTGTTTGTTAACTAAAATGGCAGCAGTTCAACAGGCTGACCCTAAATCTTGCTTTATTTTCGTTGGTGATTATAATGTTCATCATACTGAGTGGCTGAACTCTGGTACTGCTACATATAACCATAATGCAGCTGCTTTATTTTTTTAAAATATCTCTGGCTGATGTTACAGGTATTGTTACTTGCAGGAATCAATTCTCCAGTAGGCTCATACGATCATAGTTCAATTAAGATTAATGTTGATATGGATCAGGTTGTTCTAGATGTCCACTTCTCTAGGAATGTTTACCTTAAGTCCCGTGCCGATTGGACTTATGGCACTCCTCAGTTGGAGTGATATTTGTAGAAGCCTGAATATTATTGCATGCTTAAATGGCCATCTTAGCCCAATTATAGAAAAGAGAATCCCTTCTAAACTCCTCAAGTTTAGACTTAAGGATAAGCCATGGTTTCATGCTGAATGTAAGCTTGCCTCTCAAGCAAAGCAAGAAGCTTACCATTTATGGAGGAACAATAAATGTGATTTCTTTTGGCATAATTTCACTGAGCTTAAAAGACGTGCTCAGGTTATCTATGTGAATGCTGAAAGAGCTTATAATGATGGAGTAAAGGAGGTCCTGCTATCCAGTAGTAGTGATCTTAAGTGGTGGTCTATTCTAGTATGCCCCCACTCCTAAATGCTGACGGAAGTGCCATCTACTGCCCTAAAGTAAAGGCTGAACTTTTGGCTGACCTCTTTGATAGTAAGCAACGTGATGAGTCGCTGTTGTTGCCTTAGTCATGCTTTCCAGAACCTAAGTTGTGTTCAATGGCCTTCAAATCTAGTGAGGTTAAAACCTTGCTTTTAAATCTTAACAGTCATGGTGGTATCGACCCTAATGGGATATTCGCCATTTTCTTGAAAAACTCTGCGGATTTTATTGCTCAAAAAATTGCTAAGATTTTCCGCAAATTAGCTGGAGGATGGGAAATATTTCAGCATTACCTAAAGGGACTAAGTCCATCCTCATCTCCTTCAGAATACAGGCCAATACCAATTACCCCGGTCTTATCTAAAGTATTTGAGAAACTGCTCTCTAACGCCTTTGTAAGTTTTCCTGAAGATAATAATCTACTACCAACATTACAATTTGGGTTTCGTAAGAGGCTTGGAACTTGTGATGCACTCTTTTCAATCACTACAGCTTCGCAAAGTGCTCTTGATGAAGGTGCAGAGGCACGCATGGTAGGTTGAGATTTCAGTGCAGCCTTTGATCGTGTAAATCATAGAGCACTTATCTACAAGTTAAGATTATCAGGGATTGGTGGTTCTTTTCTTAATATCTTAAGTAAATTCTTGCTTGCCAGAACCTAGAGGGTCTGTGTTGATGGCCAGTATAGTAGTGTTAGGAATGTAATCTCAGGTGTCCCTCAGGATAGTGTTCTTGGTCCCTTGCTTTTTATTATTTATACAAGTGACATGTGTTATGGTTTGAAAACAAACTGATTGCATATGCTGATGATGCAACTCTTTTGGCTGTTGTTGCTTCTCCCCGCCTGAGGAATGTAGTAGCTGAGTGGTGTAAGCTTTGAGGCATGAAGCTTAACCTTTCTAAAACTTAAAAAAAGATAGTTAGTCGGTCCAGAACACTTTTTCCTATGCATTCTGATCTACATATTGATGGAACACTATTAAATACCAGGGACTATTTTAAGGTTTTGGGCGTTACTTTTGACAAGAAATCGACTTTTGAGAAGCACATACGTAATATTGCGTTCTCTTTTTCCTAGAAAGTTGGTATCTTGCGGAGATGTATTAGAATGTTTGGAGACGAAGTTATTATAACAAAGTGTTTTAATTCATTCCTTCTTCCCTGTTTGAAGTACTGCTCTCTTGTGTGGTCCTCAGGTGGAGATTCTCATGTTAAGATGCTGGATAGAGTAATGTCTTCGGTCAAGTTTATTTTACGAAGTATTAATGTTGACCTGTGGCATAGGCGTAAACTGAGTTCTTTATGCTTGTTGCATAAAATGTATTCCAGTGATAAGCATCCTTTGCATTTGTCCTTACCTGATCTTGCTCGTAATACAAAGCAGGCAGCTACTGCCAATAGTGTGACATTTTCTACTATCAGGTATTGTACTAACCACTTTGCCAGGCGTTTTATTGTGGCTGCAACTGTGATGTGGAATGGTTTGCCTAGTGCTGTTATGGAGGCTACTGATCTCCTAACATTTAAGAGGGTTGCTAAGTCATTTTTATTATTTGCCGACATCACCTGATTTCCGTTTTATTGTGTGTTAGTATTAGTTTTTTCCTCGTAATTAATCTATACTCTTCTTTTGTCTCTATCGTATTTTTATTTGCAGGCTGATCTTCCTCTGGAGCCCCTTGGGTTTATAGTCGTTTGACTTTTTCCATGGGGGTGCTCAGCTCCAGATTTAAAGATAGAAAGAAAGAAAAAGTGGGTATTCAAGAAGCGTGTATTCAAAACACATTCTCAAAGAGGTGAATATTCAAGTGGTGGGTATTAATTGGACTTTCCAAAAGATATAGGAATTCATGGTACTTACCTAAGGAGATTGGTATTCAAGAAGCGTGTATTCAAAACACATTCTCAAAGAGGTGAATATTCAAGTGGTGGGTATTAATTGGACTTTCCAAAAGATATAGGTATTTATGGTACTTACCTAAGGAGATGGGTATTCAAAGCACTTTCCTAAAGTGACAAATTTCCAAGGCACTTTCCTAAAAATGTGCGTAGTCATTGCCCTTTCCCAAACAGGTGGGTATCTAAGGCACTCTCGTAAAGAGGTAGGTATTCTAGGAACTTTCCGTAACATGTAGGTGGGTATTCATGGCATTTTCTCTAAAAAGTGGATATTCAAGTTAGTGCCATCAAGAAGTGAGTATTCAAGGTACTTGCCTAAAGAAATGGGTATACAATGCACTTTTGAACAAAAGGTCAGTATTCAAGACTTGGGTACTCAATGCACTTTCTTAAATAGGATGGTATTTAATGCACTTTCATAGAGTTGGATATTTAATTAATTTCCTAAAGAGGCGTGTATTTAAGTCACTTTCATAAAAGATCGATATCCAATGCACTATTCTAAAAAGGTGGGTACTCACTGCACTTTCGAACAAATTGCCAGTATTGAAAAGATCGGTATTCACTGCAGTTTCCTAAAGATATGGATATTTAAGGCACTTTCCTAAAGTGTAGGGAATTTAAAATACTTTCCTAAAGAGGGAGCTATTCAAGGCTCTTTCGTAGAGGGGGTATTTAAGATAATTTTCCTTAATATATGAGTATGCAACGCAATTTCGTAAAAAGGTGGGTATTTAAAGCACGTTCCCTCATGATGAGGTGAGTATTAAAGGCACTTCAATAAAGAGTTGTTTATTGGAGGTAATTTCCTAATGACGTGTGTATTCAAGGCACTTTCATAGAGGTGGGTATTGAATTCATTTTCCTAGAGATGTGTATTCAAGTCACTTTTCTCAAAAAGCGGGTATTCAATGCACTTTTCTAAAGAGGTGGGTATTCAAGGCACTTTATTAAAGAGTTAGGTATTCAAGGCACTTTCCTTAACATATTGGTATTCAAGAGGTGGGTATTAAAAACACTTTTCTTAAGAGGTAGTTAGTCATGAGGTGAGTGTTCAAGTCATTTTTCAGAGGAGATTTAACTTTCCTCTTG
This sequence comes from Ceratothoa steindachneri, assembly GCA_963969495.1. NCBI lineage: Eukaryota > Metazoa > Arthropoda > Malacostraca > Isopoda > Cymothoidae > Ceratothoa > Ceratothoa steindachneri. The sequence goes on along the minus strand of OZ018325.1, from coordinate 172,045,870 downwards.
CCGCATCATTTTCTTTTTCAAATTTTGGTTAGGAACAGAAAACGGATTAATTTTCTTTGAATGGTGACCCCCCCCCCCTCTTCCCTAAGCAATCTAAAAATATAGAGCATATTTCTATTTACTTAATAATAATATTCTAAAATGGCGCTGCACGTCTATGAAATCATGTGCTTCGTTATTTCCGGACACTGCGGGTGACTATCCGATGCCTACTCTATTTTCAGACCGGATCATTATTCTTAACTTTTGATCTATGGCTCAGTAAATCTTAAGGGAGTAAGGTTGTATTCATGATGCCCCCCCCCCCCTGGTCACCACTCCTTTTCTTACAGATGAGCTCCTAAAATTTTAAAAAATCATCCTTTTCTTTGATAGAAATTCCGATCATATATTTCCTTTATCTTCAACGGAGAAGCGTAAAAAGATGATGTCGGGCAAGGGTTTACCGAGGCATTTCTCTTTCCCCTTAAAAGAGGGCAATCTCGAGTGAAGGAATCCTGAAGACTGAGTACAGGTGAACTTGAACGCTGACCCCAAACCTCGGAAGCTGCTCCGAACATTTACACTGGCACTTAACCAAATTCTTTCTATGGTAGTTACCGCCTGCCCACACCCTGGAGATAATTATTCCCCCTTTTTCCCTTCCACAGCTTGGCAGTGGGCGAGGAAATATAAAGAAATTAGGTACGTGGAAGAATCAGTGCTATTTCGCAATCCGTGAGGGTAGCACACGTTCGGTGCAAACTTAAAAAGAGGGAAGCGGGTGAGAGTGAAGCGAGGGGAGAGTGAAGTTAAGGGGAAATGAGGATCATGAGCGGTTTAGGTTCAGTATTTTTTGTACTGGATGTTGTGAAAGAGAAAATAATGAACCTCTTGTGTAATGCCACGACAAGGGCAACCAAGAAGTTTGAGGATTTTTACCCCGCTATGGAGTGAAGGAGCATCATGGGCAGCCATCAGCCATCCTCAACGTGACATCTGGAGGGCTACTTGCTCCCCTCCCCCCGACCTAAATACCAGCAAGAGGACATCCTGCTCTACAGTATATTATCTTGCACGCATTTTTATTTTCTCAATCTAATACCCACCACCTTCTTTACACACCTCTCGTAACAAACCTTTTGGCGCAAATGCCCTCTTTGGTTTTCACTTTTAGTTAGGAGTAATAATAAGAAAATAATTTCGCAGGAGGAAGAAAATTAATCGGAAATCTTCTTTGGTTTGATAAGGTACTCATTATGAAATTCTTTTACTTTTCTAGCCTAACCTAAACTGAGCTGACCTAACTTAATCTGACCTATCCTAACTTAACTCCATTGTATTTAACCTAAAGTTAACCCAAACTTAAACGCAAAGCAACTGCATGCATTCATAAAAATAAGAATCAAATTAGAGCAAGATACTAACTCCTCAATGAATCTTAGGCAAGTTAACGTAACCTTAAGAGAACAAGATTAAATTGGACGATGAAGATAGGAATTGCGAAAATTTGGGATTGGATGATATGGTGAGTAAGCAAAGTGTGCCCAATGGGTTGCCTTCAAGTTATATATTGACAGAAAGATCAAATTGTAGGTTGACTTCATGAAGTGATTAGTTTCGCTAATCCTTCTTTTGCGACGTGACCAGTAACTGTCACTATTTGGGATCGATACCCTCACTAAGTTTAGTTCCTCTTGATCCCATGCCAAAGTTAACCCACGACGAATGATATCATGTCTTTGAAGATTCGGCTTATTTACATATTGTGCCAAACTTCGAAAGGGAGGGATTTAAAATTTCCATTCATGCTTCCATATTTTGTCGTATTCATTATATCAACGTCCCCTCTTAACGAAACAAACTTCTGTATCTTTGATACTTGGTCACAATGAAGTCACTTGTAATTCATTTAGTAAATCAAATATGACATAAATTCTCTTTAGTTTTGTCTCTTCTCGGGGACTGGTTCAAAGCCAGAATATTTCCTCGGTAAATAAAGCCACTACTAAACAAATTCCAGCTTCATGCTAATTTAGATTTAATTTATAAACTTACTGTATAAACTCCTCCACGCAGCAAATCACCCAACCTTTCCTACACATTTAGGGGAGACATCTGTCAATCTTGCATTTCAGCCTTTCCTCTGTTAGTTAGTTAGTCAGCGCTAATCCTTCTATGATACTGGGAGGATATATGAACTATGAACGATGTAAGTGGGTAGGTATGGGTAGGGAATAAAGAAAGGGTGTGGGAGCAGATAGGGAAAAATAGACAAGTGGTGAAAAGAGAAAGAAGTGTAGTAGGGTGCAAAGAGATGCTAAGTGTCTGGTGATCAGGCCTATCGCTTTTAAATATTTTCTTGTTTTGTGGTTCCTTTGTTGTCTTTGAGATAGTTTATATTATTATGGCGTTCAAGCCATTTGTCTTCGAAAAATTAATGTTCTTGGATATCTTATGTGCATTTGCTGTTGTAGTAATAAATTACCTTAGTGTTATGCTTAGTGTCATTGTTTTTTGTATATCTTGTAGTGAATGTCAATCGTGGCTTTTGTTTTTTTCTAGGATGTCTTATTCGGTATTTTGGGGTCTTCATCGCTGAATTATTGTAGAAATAGGTGAGGTTTCATAATTAGGTATTCTTTTTCTTGGTTTGGGTAAAAACATTCTTATTTTCATGCGTAGAACAGCACTTCTGCTCCGCCAGCTAAAAGCCCAGCGGAGCTCGGAAATCTGGCGTGACTTATGCCTCTTCTGTTTTGGTTAATCATTTTGACGATATCATTGTCCAATTTTCGATTAACCAGTTAAAGCATATTCCTTGTCCGTTCTTCTATCACAACGTTAACGGGATCTAACCTCGCCTCCCGGTGCAGCTCTTCATGGCATCTTTTTTCTCGTCTGTATATACCTGTAATTAGGTACATACATTTATTCTGCACCACCTGTAGTTTCCTCTTTTGTGTCTTCGAGACCCACGAGAGGGCGGAAGCGGTGTATAGTAGCGTCGCTCTTACAAGTGCATTGTTGATCTTTTTCTTATTGCTTTCACGAAGCTTTCTGAACATGTATAGAGTTTAGACTGCGGCAGTGGCCTTGGTGATTCTTTCTTGGACGTGCTTCTTGTAACCGGTTGAAGTAATCTTCAGTACATTGCACTCCATGGTGTAGGGATAACATCTATCCCACACTCTGACGTCGTAAAGTAGTCTCCTACCTATGGAGATTACTTAGAACTTTTCCTGGTTCGTGCGGATCTTCCATCTGCCCTCGTAGGTCTCAGGGTTTTCAATTTATGCTGCTGTCATACAAGCTTGCAAAGGCGCATTTCTCCATGGACAAGTGATTATCTGGGTGAAATCATCGGCAAATTGAATGTTGAGGCAAGTGAGGTTTACAGGAGCTGGGACATCAGCAGTGTAAATCAAGTAGAGAGTGGGAGACAGGCAGCCCCCCCATCCGTGGGAGTCCCGCAGTGAGCGGAAACTTTGGTCCGTCCGTGTACCCTAAACTGATGTACGCCACTCTCTCCATGATATAGTCACATAAAGTTCTTTCTAAGTTTTCACTTAGGCCCAGTCGTACGATCTTGTACTGCATTCCCCGTTGCTACGCCTTATCAAACGTCTTCAATACATCCCGACAAACAATGTCCATGTAACTTCTTTCCCGTTTTGCTTGGGCTAGCTTTTCCGTGATGACATTAATCGCCATTTTCGTATACTTCGCTTCCTCCTAAACCTTAATTGATGTGGGTTGAAGAGGGAGTTCTCCCCCAGGAGAGACACCAGTTTTCGGTTGAGGATCTTCTCGAAGAGTTTCCCGCCAAATTCTAGAAGTGAAATTCGTCAGTAGCTCTCCTTAAACGTTAACTCCTTTCCATGCTTAGGCAAGAAAATCATCTTAGCCGTTTTATAAGCATCTGAAAAGTATCCCGTGTCCAGACAGGCGTTAAATATCCTTCTCATCACTTCGATGACAATGGCTGGTGCCTTTTCAAACAAAGTTTAACTTTGTAAGTCCCCATTGCCCTGGGTCTTTTTGTCGGAATGAGCGGAGCGCGCTGAGTAGTTCTTCTTCGGTAATCTCGGCGTCTCCGTCGCGCTGTTTATCCACCTGGTGGTGAGGGTGTATCTTGTGTATTTGTTCGTTAAGCTCGTCGATGATGTTTCTTTCAAACTCTAGGTCATAGCCTTCGTTTTCCTCCTCAGTTATACTGAAGGTTTTTCCCAATGACTTAGGAATAGCTCTTCAATTCTTGCTTCTTCCGTTTCGATGGTTCCATCTTCTTTTTGTAGTTCGATCTTCTTCTTCCCAGTTGATCCTTTGAGACTTCTGATCTTTTTACAAAAATCTTTGGGAGTTGCTTCGTGATCGAGGCTATCGATCGCTTCATCATATCGTCCTCATTGTTGTTCGAGGATCAACTGGTTGAGTTCTTCTTTGACTTCTTTACTTCGTTGCATTGAGTGAACTGATGCATTCCTGATGTTGATCTCATATAATAATTTCAGCTCATGGTATAAATCCTTCATGTATTCGGCCTACACTCGGATTTAGGGATACAAGCCCAATCTGCTTTAAAGAGATGGTTATTGAGGTCGTCGAGTGCCTCGTCAATCTCCTCGAGGGTTGCCTCGTCCAAGTTGGACGGATCGTAGGCCTCAAGAAGGCGCATCTACCGTGTCCAGTCTGCTCTTCTGTAGTTCTTTTTTGACTACAGCTGGAACTTGTATAGGGTTCCTGTTGATAGTGAGTAGGATCCTTATATGGTCACTACATGGTACCTGGACTGATTCCATGTAGTAATTGAACGGCAACTGACGATTCGCCAGACAGATGTCTGGTTTTGTGGCACTTCCTGCTCTGACAAAGGTGGGGAAGTCGGGGCCTATTCACTGGGCAATATTTCTGCCCAGCAATAGGTCCAGGCTTCTTCCTATACCGTTGAAGATCTTGTAACCGGATTCTCGGCATCTGGCGTTCAGATCCCCCATTAATATTTTGAGGGCTCTTCTGCCAATTAGGCCAGTGAGAGTGTAAATTGGTAACACGTCTCTCCTTGTCGGTTGATATCCGGTAGCAATGACCAACTATCCTATGTCGAGTTTGACCTCAATCGCGAGGTAGGATTCTTCTAGATTTCTTATTTGCTTGTATTTAATCCCTTTCTTTATTGCAATAGCGGCACCGTCGAACCGCTCCTTCGAATAATTCGTGATCAACACATCTTAGTTCCATATTTTCATTTCTGCACTATGCGTGTCGATCCCGTGTTCCGAAATTAAGATGATGTCTGCATCAATTTCTTTGAATACGTTTCCGCGAAGAGTCCTTTTCGTCGTCCAGCCGTTGGTATTAATTTCCAGTATCTTCAGTGCGTTCCGTAACATGACGAATTGTTTTTTACCTATGTTTCTTCTTATTCTTCTTGGGGGCTGTCTGTGCGGTTTTATTTATTCGGGGAGTGGGGACTCGGGGTTTTGGACCTGCTCTTCGTAGCTTGTGTACGGGTGCAGGGGCCCTTGTCGTTGTCAGAAGAGGAGGATCCCTCCTCATTTTCAGCCTTTTCTTCTTCTTCATCATCCTCTTCGGATTCCTCCGATGAGGAAACTTCTACGATCTCCTCCAGTCCAGATTTGACTGTGTTGTTTCTTATCACTGATTCCTGGAATACTTTGGAGCATTCATGGTATGCAGGCATGATTACTGAAGGAAGATTATTTACATTTAAGAGTGCATTTAGTACCTGGTTGTAACAGCCAGGCTTCACTGCATTAGCCACATTTGTGTGGGCAATGCAGATCAGAATCTTTGCACACAGATCGCCCGTGATGTTCATCTGTGCAAATGCAGTCTTTACTTTCCCATTCTTCTTGGCGGCATTCACGTAGGTCATCTCCTTACTTTTCTTCTCTTCTTCTTCCTTCCGTTTGATAATGTATCAGCGCTTTGGGCAGTTCAGGGCCATGGTCCTGTATTCCCCTTTACAGTTGAGGCATCTCTTCTTAGTGCTCTCGCACTTGTCGAACCGATGTCCTTCTGTGGCACTTTCACTGCACCACAGTTTGTTCTTGTCCGGACAGGTCGCGGTAGTGTGTTCTTCTAATTTGTAGCATGAGAAACACATCTGGATGCTACTGAATATTTCTTGTTGGATATTGTCTCCTGATATTCTCATGTTAAATACCAGTATTCCATTCTGTGTTGATTTCTTGACCATTTATGTTGTAGCGAAAGGGATCTTAAACACGTGGGTGTGTTCGCGAAATTTTATTATTTCACGAACTTGTGCCCAGGGTAGTAATCTCCTCCTTGAGGTCCTCAGGCGTATGCTCACCCACCCAACTTTCCACTTTGCGGCAGATCACGCTTCGGTTGGCTGCCACTTGTGGAGGGGTTTTGGCTTCGAGTCCGTTGTTCCTGGGGACCGTCGCCCCCTCTTCCGATAGGAGCTGGTCCACATCCTTTGTCTCGGTACATAAGGCGATGAACCCAGATAAGACTTCAGTTAGTTTCACCAGTGCTACCCTTAATTCGACGTAGAGAGTTTCGCAGAGATTTCTTTTTTCAGGGTTCTTCATTCCAGGGATGGTCCTTAGGGGGACCCTCTTAGGGAGGGTCTCCATAGTCTTCCGCGTCCTTCTACTAAGTCCTCTTGTGATGTCTTTTTTTCTAAAACCAAAGTGTAATCATGGTGTTTGGAGTGAAAAAAAAGAAGTTATGAGGTGGTAAATATGGTAGCAGTTAGTGGAGGTAGGTTGGTAAATGAGTCCAAATAAATGGAGAAAAACGCCCCGGTCCATTTTCCAGTTGGTCTCCCGCTCGGTTGCTGCCAGAATAATGGGTGATGGATTGATGGGATTGATCTCGAATGGGAACCTTAAGAGGGGTGAGTTACGGTGGACTTGATGCAATAGCGGTCAAATCAACGGCCGCTAAAGTTTTGCCACCCCCTCTCGAGTATTTGCGCCATAACTGCATCCAACTACATAGAGACGGGTGTTACTTCCCTCTATGGTGCTAGCTGGGTCTCCCGGGCGATGAGGATCTCTCCTCCGTCGGAACTCGCAGTTATGCTCCAGTTTCGAGATAATTTCTGACTTCCGCTTCCGCTGTGGGCTAGTCCTCAAACCTGTTTTCACATAAGCCCTGAACATAGATAACGAATACTTGATTGGTAGCTCAAAATCGGGTGATTCCATAGTTGGGCTAGCCAGGAAAAAACAAAAATCGTTCTCATTTCTTTATTTTTAAAGATATTCACCCCAAATTTGGCATGGAGCACCCTGGGACCAATGTACTTCGAGCTGTGAAGTCAAATTTTTATTCGACAAATAGATTCGGCGTGACGAACGAAAGTGTGACTTATTTTATTAAAAATAAAAAAAATAAAAACCTTATATTTATACCCGATGTTGGTTATATTCAATTCAATTTTATTTAATAAGGTTGTGTACAATGGGATTCTTAGATACTACAGGGTGTCTACTAATATCAAATTTCAAAATTCCATAGGATTTCCAGGTCTTTTCCAGGTACTTAAAAAAAAAAATAAATGGCAAAATTTATAATTAAAACTGTAATGAAAAATGGGTATATTACATTTAACTACAAACATATTTCAAGGTATATTCTAATAAATGAAATAAAGTAGGTAGCATCAATTAATAAAAAAAGAAGAAATCCCTCCAGGGCCCACACCTGACCAATCTAGCAAACAATTATATTTCCATTAGGTATCATTTAGCTAGACCCCCGCATTTGATTTCATTTTTTTTAACTTTATAAATCTTTTCCATAGCCCATGGGTGAGTACCGACTATATTATTCTGAAATAGGTATAATAAAGTAATAGCTAGTAAGAATCTAAGGTGTGGACACCCTGTACAAGTAACCTATTTCATGGTTAACTTAGATTCTAATATCTACCTTACAAAATAAAGATACATAACAAATGTCAGTGGCTACGCACACTTAAATTGACTTAGGACTTTTTCTCACTAAAAAGTTTCTTCTTGTAGTCACTTTTGCTCTTGGTAGCTTTCTCGGGTGCATCTGGATTACCTCTTTTTATGCCTCTTCTTTTGAATTTTGCATGGGAATCGCTGTTAGCTTTTGACAACATATTTTTGTCCATGACATGAAAGAGGTACCTGACGATGACAGGAACAACGGTGTTAACCAGGCTGCAACCCTTTTCACAGTCCAGCAGGGACATGCCAAAGTCATTGCTCATTATTTCCTTGTCGACACTCATGAACACTTCTTCTGAAGAGTAGACCGCCAGGAACTTGTCCCTCCTTTCGCTTGGTGTTCTCATCGCCTTGAAGACTTCCTCGGCCATCATGGCCATGTGGATGCACTCGTTTGAGGGGTAGAGGAGACTGCCGCGGTCCTGGAGTTCAATCAAATCTCTGAAGGTCTCTGGTAGCTTGTTGAGGTCGGCCACCTGCGCTGAGGGCATAAAGGTGTTTCTCTCTTATTATAAGTTATGTTCTTATATATCAAGTTTTCAACCATTTTAATTATATATACATTTTTTTCTGAATAAATTTTAAGAAGTTTTGAAGTTTAACTTTGTAGTATTAATACAATATTCGTATAAGTGAAAGGAAAAACAAAGTAATGGTACTGAGACACCATTAGAGAAGTATGTGCTGTATAAGCTCATATTGGAATACTTATAGGATTAGCCGATAAGCAAGCCTATAATATATCGGCAAGATATGACCGATACCCATATATCGGCAAAGTGGCCGATATGGGCGATACCGATAACTTGCCGATATTATCGGTTCAACCCTACCATAGATAGCGTATAGTAAAAATATATCACATAATTTATAGGCTTGTGTCACACCATATATTATGATTGTTCATTAATACTTCACAGGGTATTTTAACTCTAACCAACTCCTGGATACTTAAACACAACGCTTTGGTATAAGTACTCACGCTAATAGGCCTAAAACGGGAAGTATTTAAGTGCAATTACCGTGGGCAGCGGCGTCCCTCCGCAAGCAACAAATAGGTATCATATGCTGGCTTCCCTTATCTAACACACATTATAACTTATTAACTTAAATAGTAGGAGTCCACATCTTCACTACCTACAAGTACTAAAGCTAGCAGGCCTACTACCGCAAATAAATACAATTAACTTATGATTTCAAAATTGTTTAAGATGGCGGCAGCGTCTCACCCAGACTAAGTCGTAACAATGACTGGGATCGCCGCCTGGCGGGCATGACGGCAAACAGCCGCACTGACTGTCGCCCGACTATAGAAACAGCTGACTCCGGAATTTGCGGAAGCTACCAATCAAGTATTCGTTATCTATGCCCTTAATTATGCCAGTCCAAGTGGCCGGCTTAGTTAAGACGAAATCAATGAATGGCAGACTTCCGAGCAAGTTTTCACGCAGGACAATAGACGGGAGCAATGAGGTGCTTAAGCCCTCATTGAATTATGAATCCTCGGTGAAAAATAGTATTATCTCTTTTTGAAGGGTGAAGCGAAATTCACCAAAAGACTTCTAGAATAGGCTCTTTTCCATGTAGGCGGTGCTCAAAGTCCGTTACTAAGCAAGTAAAAATGCTCTATCCGTAGGTAGTCAGCAGTGCGTATGAAGCGAATATTCGGCCTTCACTGGGAGGATCCCCAAACGGATAATGAAATTTATATAAGGTCAGTATGACAATCTCTGGTCGGCCCGAAGGCCCCAGTAGTGTTGTGATTGGCTATGTGTGAGGTGAGAGGTGTAAGATCTACCCACCCGAAAACGGGGTAAGCACAGCGCGTCCACCAATCGGTAGCCAAATTTCTACGTGCGCTGACGTTTGTGTCCGCTCATGCCGAGATTCGGAATCGAACTCGGCACCGCGACGTTGGGAGGCCAACGCCGTATCCACTCGGCTAGTATAAGCTCTGCCTTCTCTTGTGTCTTGTGTCTCAGTCGGATTACCGTAGGTCTTGAATGCTCTGAATGGAGGTCGATTGCTAGCCGTAATGAAGAATTACTCTTCAGAGCTAATTTTTTTAGACTCGTCAATTCGGCAAACAGAAAAAAGGGAGATAAAAAAAACGGCAACATTTTTGGTTTTATATCTAGATGGTTCTATATCTCATTCTTGTCTAGTTACTTACCATCGATACTAATTCTTTCTAGCCATATCATTCAGAGGGATGTTCTATAGCCATACTACTCAGATTAATGTTATCTAGCAATATTAATTTGAGGAGTGATCTCTAGCCATAATAATAGAAGGAGTGCTTTCTAGCCATAATACTAGGAGGAGTGCTTCTAGTCATATTACTCGCAGGAGTGCTCAATAACCATATTACTCAGAGTTCTCTTTAGCCATATTATGCGTAGGAGAGATCTCTACCATATTACTCGGAGGAATATTCTCTAGCCATATTACTCGGAGGAATATTCTCCAGCCATATTACTCGGAGGAGTGCTTTTGAGCCATATTACTGTGAGGAGTCTTTCTAGTCATATTACTCGGAAGACTTCTCTCTAGCCATATTAATTGGAAGAGTGAACTCTGACCAGTTTACTCGTAGTAATGTTTTCTAGCCATATGAATCGGAGGAGTTAGCTCTACCTATACTACGCGGAGGAGTGATTTCGAACCATATCACTCCGAAGAGACATTTCTAGCGATATTACTCGAAGTGATTTCTAGCCATATTACGTGGAAGAGGGCTATCTAGCCACATTACTTGGAGGACTGTATTCTAGCCATATTAATTGTGGAAGTGTTCTATAGCCATATTAAGCAGATGAATGGTTGTTAGCCAGGTTATTTGAAGGCGTGTTTTTCATCCATATAACTGTGACCAATTTTTTAGGCATATTATATGGAAGAGTGTTTTGTAGCCATAATACTCGGAGGAATGCTGTTTAGCCATATTAATTCGGTGGAGTGCTATCTAGGCATAATTACGCGGATATGTGCCCTTTAGCCATATTACGCGGAGGGATGCTCTTTAGCTATATTTTTCCATAGTGCTTTTAAGCCATAATAATTGGAGGAGTGCTTTTCAGCCATATTACTCGGAGTAGGTATTTCTAGCCATAAACCTCGGTAGAGTGCTCTCGAGCAATATAATTCGGAGTGCTGTCCAGTAATATTACGGAGATGAGTGCTTTCTAGCCATATTACTCGGATGAGTGGTTTCTATCCATATTACTCGGATAAGTGCTTTCTAGCCATATTACTTGAACAATATTAGTCGGAAGTCTGCTCTCTAAGCCTCTTACTCGGATGAATGCTCTTTAGCTATATGACTCGAAGGATTGCTCTTATCCATAATTACTTGGATGTGTGCTCTGTAGCCCTTTTATCTGAAGAGTGCTCTCTATCCATATTAATATGAGGGTTACTTTCTACCACTGTTACGTAGAGCAGTGCTTTCTACCTGATTGCACTGATGAATGGTCTCTATCTTTCTCATAAGTGTCCTTTCTCCATAATACGCGGAATGCTTTCGAGCCATATCAGCTGAAGAAGGTCTTTCTAGCCATATTACTCGGAGGGATTTGTAACCATATTTTTCGGAGGAGTGATGTTTAGCCTCATTACGCGGAAGGGTGCTCTCTAGCTACATTATTCAGAAGACTTTTCTAACTAGATTAGTCGGAGGAATGATTTCTAACTATATTAATCGGGGGAGTGCTCTCGAACCATATTAGTTGGAGAAGTGTTCTCTAGCCATATTTATCGGAGGCGTGCTCTAGCCATATTACTCGTAAGTGTTCTCTCTAACCATATTATTAGGAGAACTGCTCTCTAGCCATATTATTCGGATGACTGCTATCAAGCTATATTAGTAGAAGGAGTGATTTATAACCATATTATTCGGAGGAGTATGATCTAGCCATATTATTCGAAAGAATGCTCTTGAGTCATATTACTCGGTGAAGTGCTCTCTAGTCATAATTACTTGGAGGTCTGGTCTCTACCTATATTACTCGGAATTGTGCTCTCTAGCAATATTAATCAGAGGATTGCTATCTCGCAATATTACACTGAAGAGTGCTTTCTAGCAATATTACTCGGATGTGTGCTCTCTAGCTATATTTCTCGGAGGCGTGCTCTCCACCTATAGAAATTGGAGAAGGGTTTTCGAGAAATATTACACGGAGGAATTACACGTGTGATTCATCTCTAACCGTATTAGTCGGAGTGATTTATGGCCCTAGTACTCGGAGTACTATATTGCCACATTATTCAGATGTATGTTATCTAACCATATTAGTCCTAGGAGTACTATTTAACCATATTATTCGGAGGAATTCTCTATAGTCATATTATTTAGAGAAGTGCTTTCTAGGCATATTACTCACATGAGTGCTTTTAGCGATATTATTCAAAGGGGGCGCTTTCTAGCCATATTACTCTGAACAGTACTTTATACCTATATTACAGTGAGGAGTACTTTTTCTCCATATTACTCGAAGGAGCTGCTCTCTACCATATTATTCGGACCAGGGTTCTTTAACCATAATATTCCGAGGAGTTCTTTCGACCCATATCACCCGGGGGAGTATTTTCTTACCATAATAATGTTGGGAGTTCTTTCTCTTCATATTAATCGGAGTAGTGCTCTCTAGCTATATTACTCGTAGGATTGCTCTTTAGCCATAATACTCGGATTGTCTTCTAGCCCTATTACTCGGAGGAGTGCTCTATAGCCATATTACCTCGAGGAGTGTATCTAGCCATATGATTCGGATTTGTGCCTTTTAGCTATTTTACTCAGTGTGCTGCTCTCTAGCCATAATACTCGGAGTACTCTCTAGCCGAATTGCCTCGGGTAGTCTCTCTAGCGATATTTTATGTAGTCCTTTCTAGCCATATTACTAGACGGAGTGTTTTCTCGCCATTTACTTGGAGGGGGCTTCCTAGCCATATTAGTTGGAGTAGTGCTCTCTATCCATATTACTTGGAGGAGTGTTCTTTAGCTATATTACTCGGAGTGTTTTCTAGCCTATTACTCGGATGTTTGCTCATAGCCATATTACTCGGGGAAGTGCTCTCTACCCGTATTACATCGCGTATTGTCTCTAATCATATTATTCGGAGTGCTCTCTAGCTATATTATTCAGTGGAGTACTCCTTACCCTTATCACTCACAGTACTTTATACCTATATTACAGTGAGAAGTACTTTTTCTCCGTATTACTCGAAGGAGCTGCTCTCTACTTTTTAGATTCCTACCTTAACTTCTCTCTCTGTCCTTTTTCCAAATCCTTGTACGCGAAGAGACTTAACTTCGTAGCCATTACCTCCCATACGAACATTCCGTAGAATGATAAATTACGTCCTTCCAATAATGGAACATTTCGAAGTTGAGGTTTGCCGCATAAAGGGTGAGATTTTCCATTTCTGGCACCGTATCCATGACATCATTGCTCTGTCATATTAAAATCAAAGATTTGAGTTATCTCCCTAGGGAAACAAATGAATATAGCACGCTAATAATGTTCAGGCAAATACTACTAACAATAATAATGATAATTCATTCATGGTTAGGCAAATTTACAAATTAATTACTGTATATGTATTTTAGTAAGACTACTGTCACAGTGTGTATGTAGATTGAGCTAGTTAGAACGCAACCTAATGCGAAGGCCTCCATGCGTAAAATTGGTGCACCATTAGCCTGAAAATACACACTTATAATAATCCAATGAATGCGTTTACTGGCCTTGGCTTAGGTCTGGGAATTCGCCGACTTCCTTCAAGCTTTACTGCAACCATATATTATCTAAGTTTTCTTTTTTGTTCAACCTATGTCACCGATCGTCATTTGGGTCTCCAAACTTTTGTAAAATCTCTTAAATCGCCATCGACTCTTTTACATGAACACAGCAGATAATTTATTCTGGCACGTTTGTGGGCACTCGCAGTCAACGTGACCAGCCATATTCTTAACTGAATTTTCCTTTGACCTTTTATGGAGGTATGGGGCCATTTCGTCATTAGATGGGGTCAACAAGTTCTCCGTGTTCTAGTAATACTTCCTAGATTGATTGTGGTGGCACCGGACCCAACACGTGATCAAGCCACTAAATTTCAACGCTTACTCCTCAGTTACACATGCCTGGATCTGATGGTCACCATTCATTACAATGTACAACAATAAAAAAAAACGGAAATTAGAATAACTTTTTCTATGGGTATTTTTTGTGTAAATCACGAATATAACCTCCGTCTCTTTCTACGGCCCTCCAATTTTTCGTAAATTGCCATCTTACTTACGTTAAATACACTGATTGTTCTGTAGAGATTGAATGCAAGCAGGATTGGTCCGAAACTGTCAACTCTAAAAGTTATAAACAAATTTTGATCTAATTTTAATGAGGTGTTCCTAAGGTACTTGTCAACCTAACCTATGAAATTTATTAAAGTATATTCAATATTATTTTAATTATATGGGTCCAAATCCATGGTAACTCTTACGTAACGCTTGATAATTTTGTAACTTACTATAAATGCTTCCTATTTTTACTTTTTTATTTAATATTTGTTGCTTTTGCTATTTATATTATTTTTCACATACTACAGTGTTTTTTTATTTACATGAAACAGAGCTAAATAGCCTAGAGAATACAAAAGTTTCCCAGACAGTCTTTGTTATATATGTGGATCAGTTACATTAAGACAATACAGGAGACAGTTGACTAAACATGTAAATAAACGTTATGAGCTGTACTTTGGATGTAAAGTGGGTGACCAGGACAAACGCTGGGTACCTCACAAATGTTATATCAGATGTACAAGTTCCCTTTCTGCCTGGGTGAAAGGCAAAGGGCCTGGCCTCATGTTTAACGTACCAATGATCTGGAAGGAGCCAAAGGAACATTCAACGGATTGCTACTTCTGCTTAACAGATAATAAAGGTGGGTATTCAATATGTTTTCTTTTCTTGTCTTTAATATATTTTCAAGAGATGTATCAATTAAAAAGATCAAAATACATACTATGTTGAATTTGCATTATTTCTGCAAATAATGCAGAATAATATTTTATTTCACTGCAGGTCGCAACAGAAAAGGCAAGAAATTTATCATGTATCCAGATCTGCAGTCTGCTATTTGCCTAGTCGACATTCGAGTGCTATTCCTGTATCACATCCACCCTCTGAAGTATCAAGCCATGCCACGAGCAACTCACGATTCAGAATCTCATGATACACCATATGTGGCACAGCTTAAATCTGACAAGAAACCACACATCATCACCCAAACGGAACTAAATGATCTAGTTCGTGGTTTAACACTTTCTAAGCAACAGAGTGAACTCATGGCCTCACGTCTACAACCATGGAACCTGTTGGATGAACATGCTCGAATTACAGTATTTAGGAAGCGTTCTGCAGATCTACAGCAATTCTTCACTTTTGAAAACAACTTGACTTATCGTAAATGATATCAGAGGCCTATTTAATGCCCTTGAGCTGACCTATGAACCAAATGAGTGGAGGTTATTCATAGATGTATCCCTTTAGAGCATAAAAAAGTTCTGTTGCACATTGGGAACACCATGCCTTCAGTTCCAGTTGCTCACTCAGTCATTTTGAGAGAGACATAAGAGAATCTTGCTTTTTTCTAGACCGTATAAGTTACAAGGAGCATGAGTGGCTAATTTGTGTGGACTTGAAAGTAGTAGCCCTACTTAATGTGCTACAATCTGAATACACAAAGTTTATGTGCTCCCTTGGAAAGTGGGACAGTAGGGCCAGATCAGAACATTATGTACGTTCAGAATGTTCACCTCGGTCAAACTATGACGCCTGGATGCCAGAATGTAATTCATGAGCCACTAGTTAAGAAGAAGAAAATCATTTTGCCACCACTGCATATAAAACTAGCCTAATTAAGTAATTTACCAAAGCACTGCAACATAACAAGCCGTTCCCAGTACCTCAAAGCGATCTTCCCTAAAATAAGTGATGCTAAGATTAAAGAAGGCATATTCGTAGTCCCTCAGATTCGTCAACTTATAGCTAATGAGAACTTTGAGAGAGCCTAATCAAATGCTACCAAGATTTCGGATACGATATGTCACTGAAGATACACTTTCTTCATTCTCATCTGTCCTTCTTCCCAGAGAATGCAGGAGATGTGAGTGATGAAAGGAAGAGGTTCCATCAAAATATAGCGTCAATTGAAAACAGTTATAAGGGAAAATGGAGTCCTAATATGCTGACTGACTTCTGCTGGAACCTGAAGCGTAACAACTGAGACGTCCTACAAACGAAGAAGTAAATACTAAAATGTAGGTTAATACATTATATTATGCCAACAAACATGTTCATTCATTATATATTCATGAATTAATTGCAATGGACACATTTAATCTGACTTTGGGAGCTAAATACATTTATGGTATCGTGGAAATCGGTATCAATTGCATAATTATTAAATCGGCAATTTACAAGGAAATGTTACGTGATGAGAAACTTTTGTTATCAAATTCAAATTCAGCAAAACTCAACTTCATAATAAAATACATATGAAATCATGCTTTTTCTTGACACTGAGATTTGTTGTAGTGTTATTTTAAGTTTGGTAAAGCCAGTTTTTAACATTTTACAAATTGCCACTAAATAATTTCCTTTTAGTATTCGGCATTTCTTAAATTTCGCATTGTATGGCAACTAAATTGGTAACCGCCAGTTTTACTTTTCACTTCGAAGATTCGAATTCTCTTTATATTTGTGGTCTACGTCAATTATATTTTTGGTCGCTTATTTGACCTAGGTAAGTGGGACGAAACCAAATGTAAATTTGGGTAATTTATATATTTAGTGCACTATCGAGACAAGCCAAGTCATTAGTTTAGCTTAATTCAAATTTGCTCATTAATTTTGTTAATTGATCAAATATATGCGTAGGCCTGTCTATTTATACTTGGATACGTTACGTTGGATTAAATAGGCAAAGACGAAGGAAACTCACATATACATTGAAGTCTCGCCTTTCTTTTTCTATATAAATATATAGAAAGAACATGATTTCTCGAGATATAATGAAGGAGCGGCTTAAACATGTAATCACTTACACAACACGCTCATACATACATATAAGGTAACTACAGAAGTGACAAGGGGAAAAGGACCCATTTAACAGAACTAAAAATAACTAACTCGGGTAAAACCGGACAAGATGCAAATTCTGGCGACATAATTTGTTTACATTCATATGTTCTGCATGTTTAACTGTTCACTTTTCTCTAAATATTGTAAACATTCCTGATCTATTCTTATCTAATCCCAAGATAAAAATATTAGAATTAAACTATCTGAATACCCAAAGAGTAGGCGAGGACAACGTACAGAAACCCATAAAATATTGAAAATAAACAAATCGGAAAATAATTCGTGATCTCAAAATGTTTTTTAAATGGAAATAAACGTGACGCAGAAGGTCTACACCCAGCTGAAATCAACGTAAATTTGAATATTTCCGTGTTTATTTTTATAACCGCATTTGTTCGATTTATGAAAAGAGTGTACTAAAATCATGATCGATTAAAAATACGTTTAAATAATCAATTAAAATTAGAAATTTAAATACGTTGCGGACAGGAGGCGCCAGGAAATGGCATACGAATTTAATTTGAGAGAGATATTGGCGATATATTGTGTTAAGCAGTGTATTAACATTTTTCGGCTAATGCAGATAGGGAGCACAATTTTAGCTTGATCTTAGGAATCCCAGCTGGATTATCCTTTTAGCTTGTAAGAATAAAGTCCTTTTCAGAAGACTGTTATTCATGTGAGATATTTAAAATAGATGAGGCAGAGAGGACGGACGTTTTTGAAATGACTATTACTCAGCCCTAGGGGGAGGGACATATGTCCGACAGGTGCCATTCTATCCGTGGTATCTAGACATTTTTTTCTTTCCAGGTGAAGTTATGGCGCTGACGACAATAGAGCAGCTCATGTTCGCCTACGGCAGTTTCATAAAGAATAACGAGTCTGTCACAGCAGTTCAGCGTGAGTTTCGTCGCCGATTCAAATTCTCCGAAATCAGGCTGTTTGTTCCCACTCGCAACACAATCTTACGTTGGGTTCATGCACTTCGTACACGAGGTGCACTAATGAATAGCAGACCGGTGGGCGGTGAGGGCCCTACGAACGGTAGGTACCCCAGAAAATATGGAACGCATCAAACACGCTCTGCTCGGAGGATTGATACTTACTGAACTTGGCATCAAGAATCGTTTGATAAGGCGTATTTTCAATGAAGACCTTTATTTCTACCCCTACAAATTAGTTATTGCGCACAGTTGAGACCAGGGGACTATGCACAGCGGCTTATCTTCGCACGGCAGATGGAAACAATTATTGAGGCAAATGACATCATTTTGTTAATGAGTGTTGAAGCTCATTTTTATCTCAATGGCATGGTGAAGCAACAAAAATGTCGTTATTGGGCTCTTGAAAATCCGAGAGAACTGCACGAAAGACCACTGCACAGCCCATAAGTGACGATTTGGTGTGCTGTTGGAAAAGCTAGTATCATTGGTCCTTATTTTTTTAAGACTATAATGGAAATGCTATTACTGTGAACTCCGAGCGTTACATCAAGATGATAAACAACTTCTTTGTGCCTGAATTATGACCAAAACGTATTCTAATATGATGGACGTAGTTACAATATGATGCACACACTTGGGGTAAGATACACGCACTAACAATATGATGCACGCACTGGCAATATGATATGCGTACTGGAAATATGATGCACGCATTGGCAATTTGATGTAGACATTGGACAAATGATGTACGTACTTGCAATATGAACCAGGCATTGGCAATATTATAAACGTCTGGCAACACGCTACACGCGTTTACAATATAATACAGACAATTTCAATATGATGCACGCACCCGCAATATGATGTAAGTAATTAAAATAAGATGCACCCATTAACAATATAACCCACGCAGTGGAAATAGGAAGCAATCGCTGACAATATGATGCGTGCAGTTACAATATGATGCACACTTGCAATGGCATGTACGAACTTGCTATATGTTGCACGCAGTGGAAAAATGATAAACTAAATTGCAATATGATGCACTTATAAGCAATATGATATATGTATGCAATGGAAATATGATGCCCATACTTACAATATGATTAGAGCATTTGCAATATGATGCACGAATTGTCTATATGCTGCACGTAATTGCAATATGATTCCCGTACTCGCAATATGATACACACACTGGCAATATGAGGCACGCACTTGTAACATGAAGCCGCTATTGCAATATGATGCGCGCAGTAGCAATATGATGCACTCACTGGCAAGATGATATATACACTTGCAATATATCCATGCAATTATAATTTGAAAGCGATACCTGCAATATGATGCACGTACTTGCAATGTGGTATACATAATTATAATATGATGTACACCCCTGCAATGTGATAAATGTACTTGCAATATGATGCACGCAATGACAATACTATGCACATAGTTGCAATATGGTACACCTCTTGGCAATATGATGCAGGCACTTGTGGTATGATGCCTCTACTGATAATACCATACACGCACTGGCAATATGATACACGCACTGGCAATATAATGCACGAAATAGCGATATGATGCACGTATTTGCATTATGTTGCATGCTCTGCTAGTTTAAATCACATACTTGCGATAAGAGGCACACAGTGGCAATAAGATGCAGGCACTGGCAATATGATACACGCAGTGGGAATATGATGCACGTATTTGCAATATGATGCGCGCATTGTCACTAGAATGCACATACATGCAGTACGATGCACGTAGTTGCAATGTAATACACGTAGTGGCAATATGATGCCAACAATGTCAATATAATGCACGAACTGACAATATGATGCAAGTATATGCTATATGATGTGCGCACTACCAATATGATGCTCATACTTACAATATGCTAAACACAGTGGCAATGGGATGCACGCACTGCCAATATGATGAATGCACTTGTAATACAATATATAAACTGATAATAAGACGCTGCTAAAATGATGTACATACTTGCAATATGCAATATGATTCACGCAGTGGCAATATGATGCACGGAATTGTAATGTGATGCACGTAGTGTCAATCATATGCCCGCATTGAAAATATCATGCGTGTATTTGCAATATACTGCGCGCAATGACAATAAGGTGAACGAAATTGCAATAAGATGTACGCAGTGAACTGACAATATAATGCATGTACTTGCAATATGATGCACACACTGGCAATACGATTTACGAATTGGTAGTATAATGCACGGACTGCCAATATGATGCACTCATTTATAATATGATCCGATCGCAGCCAATATGATGCACGCAGTGGGAATATGATCCACGCACTAGCAATATGATGCACGCACTATTAATATATTGCATGTAGTGGCAATATGTTGCATGTATTTGCTTGATGATGCGCGCACTGCTAATGTGATGCACGTCCTTGCAATATGGTATACGCACTTGCAATATGATGCACACACTGGCAATGTACTGCACGAACTTTCAATATGTTTCACAAATTTGCAATATTATGCTCGCACTGCTAATATGATGCACGTACTTGCAATACAATTCACGCAGTGGCAATATGATACACGCCCTGACAATATAATGCACGAACCGTCAATATGTTCACGTATTTGCAATATGAGGCACGCATGCCAATATGTTACACATACTTGCAATATGATTTACGCAGTGAAAATATTATGCCCGTAATGGCAAAATAATGCAAAAAATGCCACTATGATGCGCGCACTGTCAATATGATGCACGTATTAGCAATATGATGCTTGCACTTTTAATATAATCCACTAACTGGTAATATGATGCACGTATTAATATGATGCGCACACTGCCAATATGATGCACGTACTTCCAATATGATGCACGCAATGGCAATATGATGTACATACTTGCAATATGATTCGCCCACTGCCAATGTGATGGACGAAATGCAATATGATGCACGCAGTGGCAATATGATGCACGTACTGATAATACATCGAACTTCCTTTTCAATCACACATCTTCCACAAACCATCAGTTAAAATCGGGCGAAGGAATTGTGTATCTACATAACATTGGATAACATTGGAGGGAGATCTATGAATCCGCCTTAATTGAGACTCTTTCATTTCGCTGCAAACTCTATTCTTAGCTGTGCCATAAACGAAGATTATTTTATCCCAGAATAGCCTCACTTAGCTGCCTTAGACTCGCTATAATTATATCCATGTGTACTAGACAAAATATTTTACATGCGTGATGTGTGAAACAAAAAATCTGCACGTTGTATTTAAAGAGCTGAAAAATGAAGGGATAAGCCCACAAACTAGATTGTTGTTGTTTTTTAAAGCTCCATGGTCATTGTGTCAGCCACCCCTATGAGGGCTCGGCGGCCGAAGAAATTAAAGGGTGGACTTAAAATAGGCAAATTAAACGATGATAAAAAACACTTCAAAACAACAAGATAAATTAATAACAAAAATCAACGAGGTAAAAAAATAAGAAGATTAGCCGCTCTCATATGCCGCAATAACTCTGCGCACCCGTAAGCTAGCACGTAAAAACCCTCCACACCAAGCACCAGAGACAGATGGTAGCAAACAGTGACCCCGTTGTCGCTGTACCGAAACAAGTCCCGCAGGCAAAGCTCGCCCAGACGAGGTCACTCAAACAGGCAGTGTTGGATCCAGGCTAAAAATTTGGGAGGGGGACAAACCTGAATTCCTCCGTCTACAGAGTCTGAGAAAAGGACATTGGACATTAATAAAGGTTACCTTATACAACATTGATAATAAATGACACTATATCACATTTGGGGTAAGGACTAACTCTATCAGATCCGAATTTTTTCCCACTTCAGGAAATTATGAATCGTAGTTTGGGGGCGTCAGCTAAGGTATAATCCTGAATTTAATAATTATTTTTGAGATTTACCTGTATTTTATATTGGGTTGAGGAATAAGTTCTTGCGGTTTTATCAAATTTATTCATTACTATTAACAATTAGAAAAAAATAATTTTTAATTGATAATAATATGCAATTTAATCAATAATGTATTCTCCGTTGTTATTTACAACTTTTTCCCAACGTTCAACTAGTTTTTCGATGCCTCTGCAATAAAAATCTCTGGATTTTGACTCGAAGAATTCGTCTAACCAGGTTCTTAATTCCACATCAGTATTGAACGAAATACAGCGCAAATTGTTGGAGAGCGATCGGAACAGATGGAAATCCAATGGAGCCAAGTCTGGCGAATATGGATGATGCGGCAGGATTTCCCAAAAGAAGGCGTCTTTTGTCATATTGGCAATGTTAGGACGAGCATTGTCGTGTTGCAGAAGGACTCCATAACGTCGATGAGGTCGCTTTTCACGAATAGCTTCGGCGAGTCGATACGTTTGTTGAACGTAGAATTCTTCATTGACAATCTTGTTGTTCGCAAGGAGCTCATAAAGGATGATGCCTTCACAATCCCACCACACACACAACATCGTCTTTCGTGGAAGAAGTCCTTGCTTTAATCGCGGAAGTGTTTTTTTTTATTGGGGCTAAGCCATTGTTTTCGATGGTTCATGTTGACATAAACACAACACTTTTCGTCGCCATTGATGATGCGGTGAAGAAATCTGTCCTTATATCCACGAGTAGCCTTGTGACGAGCAAGCAAACCTGCAGCAATGGTGGAGCGTTGGAGTTTGTTGCTTTCGCTCAAAGCGTGCAGAACCAATGCACCGAGTTTTTTAACTTTCCACATCGAATGAAGGTGATTCACTACAGTTTTCTCATCACACGCCAATTGTCCCGCTAATTCTCTAGTCGATTGACGAGGATTTTCATGCAGAAGGTCGTTCAATCGATCTTCAACCAACTTAATGGGGCGACCGGAACGTTCTTGGTCATTAAGATTGAAGTAACCGTTTTTGAAACGTGAAAACCACCATTGAGCTGTCCTTTCTGATAAAGCATTTTCTCCGTACACAGCACAAATATCGCGACAAGCTTTGGCTGCGTTTGCATTGTTCCCGTCTCGATTGAAAAGGAATAACAACAAGTGTCGAAAATGCGCCTTTCTTTCAACTTGACATTCCATTTTGAGGGGACAGAACAAAAATGAAATTAACACAACTTTTAAATAAACCGCAATGACTTATTACTCAACTTCAAGACGTAACCTAAGCAAAATCCTAATAGTCTACGCTGTTAAGAGACGTAGCATAACCTTTGCAAATTTTGCTCTCATTATTTATTATTGTTTCTTAATACGAGTAAGTGCACATTTCACTTAAATCAACACAACATAAAAAAACGCAAGAACTTATTCCTCAACCTAATATATGTATCATATAAGGTAAATTCGATCGCAACGGGTTAAAAAACTGTTTTTATATATATTTTATATTAGTAAATACACCATTCTGAATAGCAGAATACAAGTGTGGCTTAAAAAATAAATATAAACATAAACGGGTCTGAAATATTTTTGGGGTGGGGGTTCAGCCCCTGCAACCAAGTGGCGTGGGGAACGGTGAGGTAGCAAACCAAACAAATTCTGTACTGAAAAAGAAAGGTCTTCTCACAAAGCTTTTATTTAGGTGTCTAATCAGCGCGTACACGACGGGTCTACCTGCGAACTATTGCTTCAACAAAGGGACTCAGCGTAAAAACTGTTCGTAAATACCAAAGGATTTGTTGATAAATCGTTGATAAATTTGACTCAGATGTGAACGGACGACGCTTACGCAGCGGAATGAAAGAAACAGGTTAAAACCTCTGTTTGACCTCCCGGATGACGTCAATACTTTATATTTCCGCTTCATGTGTAGAGTTTTGTTACTGTTTGCATGCGACAGTTAACATTTCCGCTTGCTTTAGGCTTCGTTCTGAGTAGTCAAGGCGTCATATTTTTAGTCGCGTGCGAGTCTAATCGCGGGCGACTCTACATCTCACTATGTCAGTCGATCCACGTATTGCTTTTTTTTTTTTTCGTAATAACATTGTAACTATTCGGCCGATTCAAACGAAATTTGAAAACTTTATGTTGTTTTACATTCTATTTGGAATGATATAATTGCCAGGGACCTCCCAAGGTTAGCCAGGGAATTATTTGGAAATAAAATCATAACTATTCGGCCGATTCTAACGAAATTTGAAACCCTTATGTTGTTTTACATTATCTTACGAATGATATAATTGTCAAGGTCTTCCCAAGGTTAGTCCTGGAATTAGTGAAAGTTTTGAAGGTCGTAAGCTGATAAATCAGAATAAGTGAGAGCACGCGACTTTTGATCAGCAGACATTGTTTAAATGATAGGTCTGTTTCTCAGTTTATCTGTCGGTCTGTTTCTCATTCTTTGTCTTCTTATACTCTGCGTTTCTCATTCGCTCTCTCTCTTATACTGCCTGTTTCTCATTTTCTGTATCTCTAATACTATCTATTTCTCATCCTCTGTCTCTCTTATACTGTCTTTTATTCATTCTCTGTATCTTTTATACTGCCTGTTTCTCATTTCCTGTCTCTCTTATACTGTCTGTTTCTCACTCTCTGTCTCTCTTTTAGAGCCTGTTTTTGTCTCTCTTATACTGTCTGTTTCTTATTCTCTGTCTCTCTTTTACTGCCTGTTTCTCATTTTCTGTATCTCTTATACTATCTATTTCTCATTCTCTGTCTCTCCTATACTCTCTTTTACTCATTCTCTGTATCTTTTATACTGCCTGTTTCTCATTTCCTGTCTCTCTTATACTGTCTGTTTCTCACTATCTTTCTCTCTTTTAGTGCCTGTTTCTCATTCTCTGTCTCTCATATACTGCCGGTTTCTCAATCTCGGTCCTTTGTATACTTCCTGTTTCTCATTTTCTGTATGTTTTATACTGCCTGTTTCTCCCTTTTTGTCTCTCTCATACTGTCTGTTTCTCATCTCTATCTCTCTTTTACTGCCTTTTTCTCATTCTCCATCTCTCATATACTGCCGGTTTCTCAAGCTCTGTCTTTCATATACTTCTTGTTTCTCATTCTCTGTCTCTCTTATACTGCCTGTTTCTCATTCTCTGTCTCATACTCGACATGTTTCTCATTCTGTCTCTCAGATACTGGCGGCTTCTCAATCACTTTTTCTTTTATGCTGCCTATTTCTTATTCTCTATCTCTCTTATACTTCCTGTTCCTCATTCTCTTTCTCTTATACTGCCTGTTTCTCATTATCTGTCTCTCTTTGACTGC
This sequence comes from Ceratothoa steindachneri, assembly GCA_963969495.1. Lineage (NCBI taxonomy): Eukaryota > Metazoa > Arthropoda > Malacostraca > Isopoda > Cymothoidae > Ceratothoa > Ceratothoa steindachneri. The sequence goes on along the minus strand of OZ018325.1, from coordinate 172,020,601 downwards.
CTTTTCTCATTCTCTCATTCTCTGTCTGTCATACACTGCCAGTTTCTCAATCTCTGTCATTCTTATACTTCTTGTTTTTCATTCTATTTCTTTCTTACACTGCTTGTTTCTCATACTCTGCATGTTTATCATTCTGTCTCTCATATACTGCCGGTTTATCCATCTCTGTTTCTTTTCTACTGCCTATTTCTCATTTGCTATCTCTCTTTTAATGCCTATTTCTCATTCTATTCCTCTCATATACTGCCAGTTTCTCAATCTCTGTCTTTCTTATACTTCCTGTTTTTCATTCTATGTCTCTCTTATCTGTCTGTTTCTCATTCTCTCTCTTATACTGTCATTTTTTTATTCTCTGTATCTTTTTTCTGTTTGTTTCTCATTCTCTATCTTTCTTTTACTGCCTATTTCTCATTCTATGTCTATCATATACTCCGGTTTCTCAATCTCTGTCATTCTTATACTTTTTGGTTTTCATTCTATGTATCTCTTATAAGGCTTGTTTCTTATTCTCTGTCTCATACTTGCATGTTTCTCATTCTTTCTCTCATATACTGCCAGTTTATCAATCTCTGTTTCTTATATACTGCCTGTTTCTCATTCTCTATTTCTTTGATACTTCCTGTTTCTCATTTTCTGCCTCTCTTATACTGCCTGTTTCTCATTCTCTATTTCTTTTATACTGCCTGTTTCTCATTCTCTGTCTCTTTTTTGCTGCCTGTTTCTCATTTTCTGTATCTCTTATACTATCTAGTTCTCATTCTCTGTCTCTCTTTTACTGCCTGTTTCTCATTTTCTGTATCTCTTATACTATTTATTTCTCATTCTCTGTCTCTCTTATACTACAGAATTAATGCATATTTTTATGTTCATTGTCTCAGTTTCATCTACATATATTAAGACTGGTAAGATGAATTGATTTAGTACATTGGAGGCATCTCGCATCTGAATATATAGCTAAGCTTTCCTAACGCTCTCCACCCTAAATTTGTTCTTCTACTAATTCCCTTTTCTATGTTCCCTATCCAAATTCACAAGTTACCCTTATTATTCCTGTACCTGCTCTAAAATTTTATACTCAATCCTAATTGCTCGATCTTCTACAAAATTATCGAGCTTTACGTTCATCTTTAAAATTCCCTTTTCTCTTCAACTTTGAATCAGGCTAGTGATGATTCTGTTATCATTGATTGTAATTCTTTTTAGATGCAAAAGAATTAATATTATACAATCAGCAATTTGAAGGTGAGTTTAAAAATATCCTATTTAGACTGATTCCCTTTTGCTCTGACTCCACAGTCCTGAAATATTATCAAGCACTGTTGTAAAGGGTTGAGGATCTCCGTATTTTAATCTTTTTTTTTTTACTATTGACCGAGTGGTGCCTAAATGAGATATTGCAAGACTACATAAGAGTATGGTTTATCTATTTTTATTAGAACTGAATCGATGTTTGCTTAGTTACAGGCCCTTTAATACTGTATAGATGATTGTAATTACTGTACTTACTTCTTAAGCCTGCCTGGTCGGGTGTCTGATTACAGTGCAGTGTTGAGGTTGTCAGGTAGCGATGAGTTTTTTAAGTAATCTTTTTTGTTTCTGATACGAATCTGATTGACCTGCAGTTCAATGGGTCTTCCAGTCACCTTCATATTAAAATAAAGTGCAAGTGAAAAGTTAGACCATGCCATTGGGATCTTACTTTTCCCTAACCATTTTGTAAACAGACGAGTTAGTGGGTTAGCAAAAGGTCTTCACCACCAGGCTGGTCGCCAGGTGGCTGATCCGGGCGAAACTCTTCTTCAATTTGATATTGAAAGCAAACACCCGAAGTAAGATAAATACCTTCCAAATTACAATATCAAACAAGTTTATTGAATGTACTGACCATTAGACAATCTCATTAAAAAACTGCGACAATTTTATAACGAAAAATATTTTCCCGTGTGCAACTTTGGAATTGAGGCCACGAAAAAACAGGAAACAAAAATAAAAAAGGGATGACATAATTTGAGAAAGTATCAAATACATTGAACTGAGCAAGTTTACTAAAAGCAACACAGTATAGAACATAGAAAATACAGTAATACAACAACAGCTTAAGATTAGCATAGCGAAAGAAAACAGCAGATCAATAAATAAGTAGAGGAATCCTATCAGGAACTATGTCTATGGAAGAAATGGGTGCCATATACCAGATATAAATTCTCAGTTAATGAGGCCAGGAAAGAAAGCTTAATAACTAATTTAAATTAAATGAGCTATAAAAATTAAATATTTAAATTATTATTATTAAAAAGTCTAGCTGTTTCACTCTGAAGTTGAATTATTAAAATATCATAGAGAGTTAATCATATTAGAGTGCAACACTCAGACATAAAAATGACTAAATTTGTGAATTATTGACTAGAAATCTATTAATATTTCTTTTAAAATACTTTAAACTTTAACATACAATTATAGAATCAGGAAGTGCATTCCACATTAAACAATACTTTAAGATAAAAAAACGCGACTACTGCTCATTAGTACTGAGAAAACGACAATGCATAATTATTACGTGAAGGGGATGTTTAATAATATTTCTGACTTTATATTATATGAATATCCCAGAGAGGTTACATTCCTGGGATGAAATAAGGCGAGTCAGGAAGCAGAAATTTAATTTGTCCTGCAGCTCTATCGAGTTGGCTTAGGTGGCAACCAGCAGCAAGAGATCATAGAGCAGAGCAATAGTTAAAAAAAGGCAATATAAATGAATAAAAAGATTTTAAAAATAGTGTTATCATTAATAAATGCTTATAACATTTCGTAATGTTTCTGATTTTTACTTACGCAATAGAGCAAGTCCTACTCTTTAACTGGTTTTGAAAATTCAGTTTGCAATGAATGATCACACTCAGCAAGTTAATCTGATCAATGGAATCGGACTCATAGTCCGAGACATCCCTACAATCATCGATTAGGATATAAGCGGTTTCAGCAGCATATTCCAGGAACAGCACCAGTTAGAGATGATTGTCAAGTCTCGGTTAAGAGATTCAACAATGTTAATCTCTATATGCGATAAGGAACTGAGGAAATAATGTTGAATCATCCACATAAGATAGGAGACGATGCTTTAGCTCTTTTCAAAGTTTTGTTTTATACATTATTTATATATAAGAGAGTAATTAAAAGAAAGCCTTGTAGAACTTCAGGATATTAATATAGGAGCCAGAGTACTGGATTTTCCATCGACAACAATTCGATGTTGCTTTCCCGTGGTTCCTTCCCGCTGGGAGTCTGCACAACAGGCGGCGAACAGATGGCCCTGTCTTAAAATGACCAGTTCCAGTAATATTGGGACTTTGTGCGTCTTGGTCTTATTTGGATGGGGGGGGGGGCTGTTTTATTTTTCCTCTTTCCTTGTTCCTTTTTTTCTTGTGGTTTTCTCGGCGACATATATGGAGGAAATCAAGGCGGAAACAAGGTACTCAACCTGTTCGCAAAGAATCGTCCTGTCATGTTCGCTGGTGACCTCAACGACAGAACGAGAGTTGCTGGCTACACATTGGCAGACAGCCGAAGAAAGACACTCTCAGCCTTCTTCTTGGCTTAGGCGCACCGGACAGGATAGGGCCAGATTTGTCCACATTCCTATCCCCTAGGTCAGCCACAAAGCCGAAAATGTTGCGAACTGACCCTAACCCCTTTTCATTACTGCATTCAACCAGACTCAACCACCTAGAGACCAAATATCGATGATCATCACGGTAGCTGCAGCTTTCATACCCATCTCCTCGCCACCATGGAAAAACTTTATTGCCGCGGTTTGAGAACTCTACCCAAGCAAATTCCCGAAGGATATCTCCTAAATGAGCATTGCTATGAAAGAAAAAAATAATGATATACAGCTTCGTAACAGTTGACAGAGCACAAAATACTAATCCCGAACGGGCTTGGGCTAGCCAAGTTATTTGGAACTTCGCCAGGTCCAGCAACTCAGACAATAAGTGAACTCCGCGCTGTTGCAGGACTCTAAAGAAAATGGGACATTACAATCTACAACCCTATATGATGACAAGTGAGTTAAAACTCATGAAGAAATGATGAGCTTTTTCGAGTCGTCTGAGAGAGATGTTTTCAGGATCTTTTGACAAGAGGAAGAATACGTCTACCTAGGATTCTAGGCTATAGTTCTAGAGCACATAGATGGACACTACAGTAGACTCCCGAGGCAGAAAACCGCAAATTTTAACAGCCTACACAAGTGCGCTCCAGAGGGCAGAGCGATATCCATAGAAGAACTGGACGCTGCTTTCATCGGATTTAAGCACAAAGTTCAGAGCCATACCCAAACAACTAACAGGCACATGAAAGAGGCTCTATAGAAAGTAAAAAGCAAGCTGCTGAAACTTTTTAACTCGCATTTGGCCGCAGGCTACTTCCGAGACGGCCTGAAGACATCAAAAATCATCTTCATTCCCAAACAAGGGAAGCCAATAGATCTAGTGATGAAATACAGGTTGATCTAGCCATTTAAGACAAGTAAGAAGTGCTTTAAAAGGATTCTGAACACCAGACTGGTCTCTCACTTGACAACTCTGCTGAACGCTGAACAGCATGGCTTAAGCAAAAAAAAAGGAGAATGGAAAAAAATATCGCTCTCACATACCAGTACGTGGTGGAGAGAGTTACATTTGTTTGCATGGTGAATTTCGTTATGTCGTGACGTGAAGAACGACTTCGATAAAGTGTGGATTGACGGTCTAAAATACTACACAAAAATCAAGACTTAGGCTTGCCCCTCATTTCGGAAAAATCCTCCATAGTTACCAAACTAACCAACATAGGAAATCTTTTAGAGCTGCAGTTGGGAATACCTCAAGGGGGCCGTCAAAGCTCCACACTCGTTAAGATATTCACCAGGGTCATACCAAAGCCGCTGTTCCCTCGGAATTCCAACGGGCAATACATCGACGAGATCACTTGAATTGTAACATGTCAGACCAATTCTGAGAGGATGATGTTGAGGGAAACTGTTGCTGAGGCTGACCGGACCTCCAGATTCGAACAAAAATGGATTATACAAACTAATCAGACATATTTTACCACCGTCGCAGTTAGAAGACACCGCTCAGAACCTCGCGGACTAGAGGGTGCGATCGTACATACTCCCAAATCTGAAAGTCTGAAGATCTTTTTACTTTTTCAGACATGCTAATTTCGGCATACTAAGTCACATCAGACTCAGAATACACATTGAAAACCAAGAAAATGAGAAACTAAAGTGATTTGGCAAATTTAACTGTAAAAACATGAATATTTACTTGGCTAGAGAGCTCCACGAGATAACTGGCAGCAAACTGGTCAACACCTATTTAGAGGTTGGAAGCGTCAACATCTGTGATAGGCTGGAAGACACTCTCCTACCTCAAACATTTGCCAACCTGGTGAGAAGACATGACGGGGAAAGTTTCAAAGCCTTTCTACCACCCAACAGATCGTTACCTAAGTCAGCAATCCACAAAGGACCACGCAAAACGACCGACATTAGAATAATAGAAGTTTTAAAAAAATGAAAAAAATAAAAAAGAGTCAGTACCACCATAAAAAATAAAGTTAAAATATAAACAAAAGATATCAAAATACTGAGATGGCCCGCTCACCGGGCACACCTTACATTTTCGCCTATACTTAACTTCCACTTTTTTATATCTAACTCTGTTCCCCCGTTGTAGCAAGGAGGAGGTACCTAAGCTCCAACCTCTTACTCTAAAAACATTTGCCATACCTCCCCTCACATACCTACAATCGTGAGGAAACTTACAAACAAGAAATTGGTGGAATACATGGAAACAATACAATATTCCACACCGCCACTACTGGAAGATGCAAACTACCTGACATATCAGATTGAATCCAAACATGAAAAGTTTACCTCACGATCTAGAAGAAATATATCTGATATGAAACGTGAGAAGATACCCAAGAGTATTTATTGCTAGAATGCAAGAGATAAAAGAAGCACTTAAAGAACTCATAGGAGAGCAACAAAAACGAACATGGGACAAAGCAATTGAAGAACTGGACGACGAAAGCTTCCAGTAAATAGTTTTGAAGAAAATAAAAAGATTAAAAGGGCTACCTTTAAGAAAGAAGTTCGAAAAATTAAATCGTTCAGGAGAAATAACAAGAGGGAAAGTCCCTCCAATTAACTGCGCTGTTTTGTGATAAGATGATAAATGGTTATTGCATTGATGGTTTCCCATGGTTCAAATCACTTACAAGTACATTTGAATGGCTAAATTGCTAAATGAGGCATCTGCCACTAGATGGCGCCATCCAGCGCCAAATCCGATGGCAGATTTGAAATCTCGAGGCTGAATAGCTATATGTCTATATGTCCCATGGTCATGTGGGTTATTTCATAGCTCGAAATGGGTGCAATTGAACTTTACTCCTTTTGAAAAATAGCGACGCCTTGACCTGACACTTCGCCGCAGGTAAAAATAGAACTGAAGATACACAAGTAGTACAAATCTTCCGCGAATATTGACAAGAACTTTTCAACATAAGCGAGGAGGAAAACGAGCGATTAAACATAGTGTTCGAAAATCAAATTATCAACGAGCTGAATGAAAACACAGAGAACGCATCCCAACCACCAGGTGGGCCATAGGAAGAATATGGAGGTAGGCGACGGGACACTGGTAAGTTCAGAATAACTGAAAAGCGCTCTAGATTGCTTCAAAGAGAAGGCACCTATTCACTCGCGGCTTATCAAGCTAAATATACTGAAGCATTAAAATGTAATATAGAGGGAATGAAGAGCCATTTCAACACCAGGTACTTCCCTAATGAGTACAAACTAGATAAAATTATATTTATAGCCAAGCCAGGAAACCTCAGCACGGAGATAGCGATAAATTCTTTGTCGCGATGTCGCCAAAGCATTTGATAAAGTGTAACCGAGGAAAATTAAGCACAATATTCTACTTCTAGGAATAAGTAGAAACTTAAAAATGCTACTCTATGAATACATCATGAAAATATACGCCTATATAACTACAAGGGTAAGAGACGGGCCGAAGTTCACTCTACGAGGTTGCATAAGCCCAATCCTGTACTCAATATATACGACTAAAATCCCAGTGCCAATGAGCCTCTCTTGAATTAACATTCAGTACGCTGATGATATTAATCATTTCACAGAATGTCCGTATAAGAACTTAAGCTCGTATGACTGCCGCTGAAATACGAAGCATCAACGAGTACGAGGCTAAATGGAAGATCCTCACCAAGGATGTTAAATTCAAAATTGTCCCTTTCGGGAGATATAAACTTTCAGATATGAAGGTGGGTGATAAAATATATTCCTACTCTACAGAATTCATATTCTTGGGTTGATAAATACTTCAAAACAGTACAAAAAGAGCCAGTGCAACAATCATAAATTTGTCCACAGTTATAAACTTCAGTTATAAAAATAAAAGAACGCTCTATTTACCAATGATCAGAGAAGCACTTATTTACTTATCTTCTCCCCTATTTTGAGTCTCGAAGAGAGAGAAATTAAAGGGTCCTTCTCTTGTACCCGAAAAAGTACATTTCAAAAGACCCCCTTTATGCTAGCCTCGTTTACCTTCGTAGAAAACTGAATATTTGCTAAACAAATTTGAGCGTTATCTTTGCTGAAAAACCTTTTAAGGATGGAAAAAATTTCATCTTGAGCCATGTGTATCCTTAAAAATTAAGAAAAAAATATTGCAGGAGTAGTAGTTTTCATATCATTCATCATATCAAACATTCGTATGTTGGGGGCCCTCAAAGTCCTAGCTACACCACTGATTTTTAATTGGATAGTTGCAGCAGACGTAAACTGAGTTATCTACATACAATAATATTAAACGTTCTAGACAATAGATCAATCGTGGGATAAAACAATGTCCAAACCGAAACAGGGATTTCATCCAAGGAAGATTCTCTTCTGCGTTTGGTGGGATATGAATAGCATAACCCATTTCGAACTTTATAACTCAAATCAGCCTATCGCCCATGAAGTTCGCTGTGCTGTTCGACCGTTTACAAGCAGCACTTGGTAATAAAGGTCAGCATTAATCAAGAGAAGAAGAGCGCTCTTTCATCATGTAACGCGCGACCCCATATCGCAAGAGATACCATACAAACCTTAACAATTTCGATTGGAAAATAATCAGATTATTATCTTTTTACGAGTTTTACGAGTTAGTAGAAAGTTGAAGCCTAATTTTATAAACTGGGAGAAATCATATTACTTATTAAAAAATGCTAAACATGAAAAAAATGCTGCATTACTTATGGGATAATCCTATAAATACAAAATGAGTTTCCCGCCAAAATTCTTTACCTGTTTATTTGTTTACGCACGAGAACCATAACACCAAAGTAAACTATTTTGAATCTTTGTTCTCAATTCTTAATACTCACATTTCTAGAAACAAATGCAACTTCTTTCCAGGTTTTTCTAAGGTTGTGAGGAGACAGTGTTCGGTACTAAGTGTGCGAGGGAATAATGAAAAGAGGGAAAACCTTCTTTATCCCCTTATTTACCCTCTTTCTGAGAGAAGGCGCTAGGTTTCCAATAGTTGTAAACCGGATTCTATTCCCATTTGCGAATGCTGATAAATCCCAAATTTTGCTGAAATGAAACATGGCTATGAGAAGGATAAGAATGATGTCATATTTGTATTGAGGGTTTTTGATTAATAATTGACAAAGTTCAAATTTGGGATGCTCTATCAGTTATGATAAGACGCTGTGATATCGAGGAAGATCAAACTCGCCCTATATATTCCCCCCCTCCCGTAACACACACACACACAAAAAAAGGGATATGTGACGGAAAACAATGCTTAGGAGAAGATAGAATACAGGGAAATACTGATGGCAATCAAATTAATTCGAAATCAAAATCAATAGAACAGGAATGAGAATGACAAAGAGCAAGTATTCCAGCCAAAATAATCAACCAGCAGAATGAATAAAGAGAGGAATACCACGTTCTCACATCTAGAAAAGAGTAAACAAAAAAAGATCCATCTGGATTCAATTATACAACCATAATCAAAAAATGGATCGATCTCAAAAGAGATCTATCCATTACTTGGTTGAAAAAAAGATTGACAGAAGTTGAGTGGATATATGATACGAGGGGTGTTCAATGAGTTCTCGGCCTTACCCTGAAGAAGCAAAAATAGAGCAAAGGTTCACTCAACAACTTTTATTTATTTTTCAACGTAATCGCTTTTGACATTGATGCACTTCTTTTGTCTCTTCTTCAATCGCAAAAATCCTTCCCTGAAGAATAATGGGTTGAATCCCTCTAAAACCTCCATGGCCTTCTCCTTTGTCTCCTCGTCATTCTGTGTGGGAAAAGGTGAAAGTCTGAGGGTGCCAGATCGGAGAAATAAGGGAGATGGGGCAACAATTCAAAGCCGTAGGACACTAATTTGTTCATGGCCGCCGTGCTCCTATGTACAGCTACATTGTGCTACAAGAGAAGAACACCTCGGGTCACTTCCCCCCGGCGTTTTCGAAGCAGAGCCTCCCGAAGCTTCCCCAGTAGACCTGCATAGTATGGTCTGTTAATGGTGCGGCCATGATCCAAGAAGTTCACGAAAAGATCCAATTAGGGTTCCAGAGCACTGTCACCATGGCCTTCTGGGATAACTTGTTGACCTGAATTTTCGAGGCGTTGGAGAGGAGGGATGCTTCCATTGCTTAGATTCGGCTTTGGTTTCCGGGTCGAAGTGAGAAACCCACGTTTCATCCTGGGTTACGATTCGGGCCCAGAACACCTCTATATCCGCTCTCATGAGGGTTAACACTCCCATTGAAGTCATTATCCGGTTCTTTTTCTGCTCAAGTGTCAGTATTCTTGGGGCCCATCGGACAGACACCTTGGAAAGGTTGAGGTGATCGTACAAGATGGTAACAATGGATCCATTACTTATCTCCAGTTTAGAATCAATGTATTGCACTGAGATTTGGCGATTATCCATGGCCACAGTTTCCCTCGTGACTGCAGTTGACGGACCACCACTTCGAGGGTCATCCTCACACGAGCCTCGGCCGTGCTTGAAGAGAGCAGCCCAACGTTTGACAGTGGAATAAAATAGCGCACTACCCCCTTTAGTGTTGTCTTCAACTCCTCATGAATCAACTGTGGCGCTTTCCCTTGAATCACGGAACACTTCATCACAGCCCCCTGTTCAACTTCACTCATTTTGCCGGAAGGCGCCATCCTCACTCAGGAAAAGTTACCGTTGAACTGAACAAAATACGCTGAGACGATGCCAGCCTGTCCATTACCTGTTGGAACATGTATGAACGTGATCCAGCTGCGGCGGGCTCATGCCTCTCCTCCTTGCATGTTAGGCCGAGAACTCATTGAACACCCTGAGAGATGAGAGGATACTTAAAGTATTTATGTAATGTGTCATCCGAATGCTACATCCTTGGATGCTAGAACAAAATAAATCTCAAATTAAAGATGCAACTCCATAAATGGAGGAAGAAAAAAACTTCTTTTTTTTTCTCTAGATGGCTGTAGCTAACCACCGCTAATGGAAGGGATGAAGGGAGGGCAACTTCCTTAAGGAAAAGCCAGGGTCCTCTAAACTGAGGTTAACTGGGTATGATGACTGCCTTCGCAAGGTGGAGAACACAGGGGATTTGCCTCAATGGCTGCTGAAGGTTTGATAGTTAGGGTTGTCAACTTTTACATTTAATTTCATCCCTTTTCATTATTCCTATTCTTTCTTTTTATCAAACAGGTTTCTTCACACTCTGTCCCTCCTCCTTCATTCCTTGTCAAGATATTGAAAATGCGTTCCTAGATTAAGCAAATTTGGTTGATTCTTTTAAAAATGCCTGATGCCGTTATTCACAGACGCCTCCTTGATCTCAGATGCATCAATGATCCCACACGCTTCCATGATCTCACACGCCTCTTTGATCTCAGACACGGGAATGATTCCACACGCCTCCTTGATCTTAGACCCCTCCATGATTCAAGAAGTCTCGATGGTCACATAAGCTTCCATAATCCAAGAAATATCCATGATCACATACGCTGGGTTGATCCCAGATGCCTCCATGATCCCGCACTTGGAATTTCAAGTTGCCGTCTCTGATAAATTCCCCGAAATTAAAATTCCTCTCCACTCACTGTGAGAGGTATTTGGCCATTTGCGGTAAATTCGGTTGCCCTCTAAACGGCTCTTATGCTTTCTTCGATGCTTTGAAGAGGGCGAGATTTTCGGGGTCCACCGGGTTAGAAAGAGGCTCCTCGGTTATTTATTTAGTTTGGCGATTTAATATTTGATAAAAGTCACGTTATATATATATATATATATATATATATATATATATATATATATATATATATATATATATATATATATATATATATATATATATATATATTAACAGACTCCTCTATGATCCCACACGGTTCATTTTCCTTTATTTTACAGCATTTATTCCAGTTTTTACCACATCTTTCAGGGAAATAAATTCCTCTATCATATAATTCACTCCATCTAAACATAAATTTAAATATGGTTTTGAAAGAAATTCATCCCACCAATTCTTTTAGTCATAAATATTAAAACGCCGGACGGAATTTCCACTTCAATTTATCGTAAACAAAACTTTATAAAATTAGGAATCAATTTCTTCTCTTCCTGTGACTTTTCCTTCACACTAAGTGTTATTACGACTTTACTTTGCAGATAATAACATATCTCTTCATCTTTTGAAAATATACACAAAGAGTTTTCTTTCCTAAAGAACTTTTCAAATGACAACTTTTCCGTTTCTCCAATAGAAAAACAAATTTGCAAATTTCTGTCACCAGTACCCCAGGTTCGCCATTATGACGTAAAAGATACTAAATATATTTTACTTCCCAATATGGGATCTTGAAATTAATAATTTAAAAGGAGGGTTATTAAATTGGTGAGATATGTCTATCTTCCCACGAATTATAATCGCTTCATGTATATTAACAACAAAATAATTTCTTCTTTTTTCTCGAGCAAAGATAGACTTCTCCTTGAGTTGAATTTCCCACACAGATCACAGTGGTAGCGCTTCAGTTCAAGTTTGTAGCCGTGATTTCTTGTTGCTCCCTCGCTGAGCTGGAAAATATCCCCGTAGTCCAGTCGGTCGAAGCCTCGAATTATTTTAAACACTTCGATAAGCTAACCACGTAGTCTCCGGGTCTCGGAGGGAGGGGAAGATAGAGGGCAAGAGGAAGGGAAGAGGAGAGAGAGAATGGAGAGGAATGGGGGGGGAGGGGGAAACATAGAGAGAGGAAGAGGGAATGAAAGAGGGAAGGAGGGAGAAAAAGAAAAAGTATGTTTGTGTCCATGCTTTATATTTCCTACAAAGGTGGAGCCTATCCGTAAGGTTCTTCTTGGTGAGAAGGGGCTTCTTCGCAGCCCTTCTCGCCTTGAGACCTTTCTCAAAAAGTTTCCACCTCACTGTGGGTGCTAAAGCGTTCACACCTGCCACTTTCCAATCCTGAGCAAGCTTGGTAATGGAGGAAACCCCATCCCTGAGCTTTACGAGAAGTCGATCTTAGGCTTTATTTTAAACTCTTGGGCGTCCAAGAGAATTTATTCAATGGAGTCCAACCTGTCTTTGTAAAGTAAATTAATGATCATAAATATGGTGCTCCTTTATGCCATACCCTTACCAAATATCGCTTTGCATTTGAGGCCACTTTGGTTCAGAGCAACAATGGTGGCACGCTTTTCTTTGGAAAGAACCATTTCTGGAATTGAAAAGAGATTCAAACATTTTGTTCTTTCGAGACGAGAATAATTTTTGCAACTACAAAGTGGTGAACTCGCAAAACAACTGCCGGCTTGTTCTCTCCCCAAAGGATGTACCGAGAGTAATGAAGAGCAAGTTCCCGGTCCACATTATGTTGTTGGTAGGGCAGTAGCGAGAGCCACGTTATGCTCCCGTTTATCTTCCCGGTTTTGAAAATAAAATCATAACTATTCGGCCCATTCTAACAAAATTTGAAACCATTGTGTTGTTTTACATTCTCTTTCGAATAATATAATTGAAAATTTCTTCACAAGGTTAGCCCGGGAGTTATTTTGTTTTGGTAATAACATCATAACTATTTGGCTGATTATAACGAAATTTGAAACCCTTATGTTGTTTTACATTCTCTTTCGAGTAATATAAGTGCTAAGGTCTTTCCAAGGCTAGTCTGGGAATTATTGAAAGTTTTGAAGGTCGTAAGGTCATAAATCATAATTAGTAAGAGTACGCGACTTTTGGTCAACAGACCTTGTTTCGAACCTCTTTGATGGGTAGTGCAAAAAGGTGCCAATTGATTAGAACAAAATTGTATTAAAACCTTTTTACTCTACGACCATACTTCTGGCCTACGCATCGAGCCTGAAAATAGAAAAAATGAATTAAAAATAGCCAATGTACAGGTAATTCCCCAAGTATTTATATGCAAGAAAATTACTTGCGAGTAGTACTCATAATAATGATTTATGTTTATATTTCATGTATGCAAAACCTTTGAATTAAATAACTATATCTTTAGCTGGCGCAAGAAGGAGCAAAAAAATATAATATGCCACATTTTTAACTGAAACTGCAAAAATTGCAAAAAATTTAATTTAATTAAGAAGTTTGCGGGTAGCTTGCAAACAATAGTAAATAATGTTAAGAACATATGGTAAAAATTGCGAATGTCTTTTGTCACCTACAAGACCCAGACAAAAAACTTGTAAGAAAAATAAAGAGAATACAAGTTAAAATCAATAACGCTGCCACTGCTGTGGACTTTTTCACTTAATTGCAAAAAAAGCCCGTGCCCTCTCCTACTAGAAAAACACTTGTCTTGTCTCTCATTGGATAAAAACCTACACTTCGTTGTTCAAAAGGCTTCTTAAATCAAACTTTTGGGGGGTTGAAGAATGTAGCTCAGTCGATGAGCGTCGTGGTATTGATAGCAATGAGCGCTTGATGACACAGGTTTGAATCCAACTCTTTTAATCATTTTCATATGACGGTCAAAATAGTTTTCCCCTATTTTTTCCGTTTCATCTCCCATTTTCTTCCTTAAGCTTTCAATGTTTCCTTTCCTTAGCGTTTTTCCGTGTTGTGATGCCAATTTTCATTTCTTTGGGAGTATAAATACATCTATCATATCACGTTCCATGTGATTTTCATATATATATATACAAGGTGTCCAAGAAAAAAGTTAACCGTACTTTGAATTAGTATAACTCAAAACCTATTGGATATTTTTGAGTCCTGTAAAACAAAAGAAATTTAACAACTATTTATCTGTCGATTCTGGAAATTTCATTAAATTCCCTTTTACGATTTTGACACACTAAAGGGTTTAGTGGAGGCTATCAAAAATATGTTTGCGCAAGGAAGTAAAATAATGAAACTTCGAACTTTAAAATTAACAAATATATTCAAATCCATTTTTAACAAAAACACCTCTTCATATGGGTAATACAAATTCATTTTTTAATTTTCTAAGCACCATTTTCTTCCACATGTCTTCCATTTCTTTCCAAGCACATCTGCGCCTTTGATCGCATTTATTGAACAACTTTTTTGATTAACTTGTGATTTTCCTTAAGTCTATTGACTTCACGTGTGATACTATCTCTTAACTGGTTGATGCTTTGTGGTGAAGTAGAATACACTTTATTCTTTAGATATCCTCATAAGAAATAATCGCACGGTGTTAAGTCAGGGGATCTTAAGGCCATTCAATTGCACGATTTAGCACGACAGTGCGGTTGTCAAACGTTTCTCTTAGTTTTGTTCTTACAGCAAGCTGTCTATGAGCTGGTGCGTCGTCCTGAATCCACCAAAGTCTATTGAATTGATTGCCGTAAATCTGGCGTAGTTCTGGGAAGATCCTTTCGTTGATCATGCTAAGGTAGACAGCACCATTCAAGTTATTCTCGTAAAACAATGGGCCGACAAGATAGCCATTCCCGCATATTCCGATCCACAGAGACACTTTCTACTGACAAATACGTGTGTCCAAGTTGAATGCTGTGGGGAGGGCGAAACAACGGTGCATATTGCCGAATGTTATGGCCATTTACCTTTCCATTCATGAAAAAGGCTGCCTCGTCACCAATCACACTGTTTTCCAAGAAATGAGCATGTTTATGGAAAAGTCATTCGACAAATTATCTACAACAATGGAAAACAGTTTCAAGAAGCTGGTGTCCTGCATGCATTTTATAGGGATGCCATTTTAGGTCATGTTTAATAATGCGGTTAAATGACTTTGATAATTGTAACCCATTATTTCTGACTGATACATGTGGATTTTGAAGAAGTGTCATCTGAACATTTTCGATATTTTCTGTTTTTCTTATGGTTATCATACGACCCAAACGACCTTTATTTAGATTTAAGCATGTTGTTTCATGTTGGTATTTGCAAACATTCTTCCAAATTGTGGGCTTGCTTGGTGGGTTCCTACCTGGAAAATGTTGTTCAAATGAATCTTGTACTTGTTTAATACTGCCAGTATTAATAAAGTTTGTGACTACAAATACGCGTTGATCTTTTGTTAACTGCATGATTAAAAAGTTTCTAATATATATATATATATATATATATATATATATATATATATATATATATATATATATATATATATATATATATTATATATATGCGAATTTTGTTGAAGAACCTGGTGCATTTCGCCCTAGTTAATTTCCTTTGGCAACTTTCTATTCTTCTAACTGTCTTTTTTATTCCATCTTGTAGATGGTAGATCACTTGTCCTGTATTCATTTCTCTTTTAAATGAATGGGTTTGCTAAAAAACAAACTAAATTACTGGGCTTTCAAACCTATTCGATCATCTTCGGAGCGTCTTGATTTATTCTTTCCTCCTTTTTCCAATGAAATGTGGAGTCAGAATCCGACTGAATGAAATAAAACGGTTTTTAGGGATAAAAAATGTACTTAGCTGCTAGCTCTGACGTAAGGTCTACTCTCAGGAAGAGTAATATCGACCTTTATTACAAGGCCAATATGAACACCGGCTACCGTAAAGACGAAAAGTCTCTCAAAGCCATTCTCCATCATAACGTGCCCCCAACCGACCCTAATACGGATATTAATCTAATTATATACTACAAGACCAAGAAAACAAGTAGTTGCATCATGAAAAATAGATGTCTTCCTCAACGAGGGAACTCCAGGAGACTAACGTCGTGTACGAATATTTGTGCAAAATCGGTGACTGCGAACACCGCAATTCAAAGTACATCGGCGTAACCTTCACAATCCTGTCAAGGCAACTGACAGTTCACCTTCAAGATACAGAAATTCAAAAACACGCCCACTCTCATGGCACTACCCTAACCCGTGAAAAACTGAATCAGGACACCTCCATCATCCTGAGACTCCCAAATCTCAGAAAATTGCGGATGGCCGGAGCTGTCATCATTCAAATGAAGAAACCAGCAATTAACGGGCAACTTTAGACGAAAACCACATTCCTGACATCTCGGCGTCTCCGAGTTAACCGCCGTTAAAAGAAGCACGTTTTCAAACTACATTTTCTTTTGCCTACTTTGCCAGAGAACTAGATCGGAGCGAGAGCAGTTATCTGGGACAGCATTTTGGGCATTAGTCCTATTCCTTTTAGTTTCTCTATTCCTTCCTATGACAATATTTTTTCTACTTCTTTTTCCTTAGTTTCAATTACCACGTAGCCATTTGGGATGTCGATAATTGTGACGAGGGCTACTTTTATCTGTCCAAATAATGTCTCGCAGAGTTTTCCTTTGTCCGGTTTGATCTCCTGGTCAATTGTCCGTAGAGATACTCGTAGGCATTCCGGGCTGTCTCCTTTCTCTAGAGGGGGATGATCCCTCATCCTTTTGTTAGTCAAGCCTTTTCTTTGTTCCTTACTTCAAGGCCTATGTTTGTTTTCTTCCTTCCTCTCTAAATCTGTAAAAAGGACAGTGAAAACGTTCCCTATCACCTGCAGTCTATGGTTCCCTATTTACATACTTATTTTAGCACTTCACGACCACCCTACCTAAATAGGCCTAAGCTAAGAAGCGTCTCCACAGAATTTCGGGCTCGTGGTCTTAAGGTGAATGAATTACCCCTTTAGGGTAAGCACCCCGCCCACTGGAAAAAGGAGGAATCTCCAATCAGTCCAGAGGGCACATCTATTTCTTCTTCCTTGAAGTTAACTTTAATTAAAAGTGAACTTTTCCTTAATCGCGTTCACAGCTCTCCGTTGTAAAAAAAGGAAAAAAAAAAACAATTCAGTGCGTCAGAATTTGAATTTGATGTAATAAGAAAGAAAATGTGTGGTAGGTATATAAAGATAAAAAGAAGTTGAGTTTTGCGCTGGTGTAGAGGGCATCTCTCAGGTTTTGACCTATATTTTGTCTTCTCTTCCTTCCATTGTTATTTTTGGTTCGTTTTTTTTTTTAATTTTTTTTACATATATATATATATATATATATATATATATATATATATATATATATATATATATATATATATATATAATGCTTTGGTTTTCTCGGGAGCAGTTTCTTCCACTCGGGAATAGGGCTTGCCTGGTGGCGCGTCCCCTAACTGCTCTCGGAATGTCTAGGTCGAGGTTCAAGTTCGGGCGTATCTCTTCTTCGATCTTGTCCCAGGTCTTACTCCCTAGCCTTTGGAGTTCTATATTCAGTGGATTCAGGCCTGCTCTTGCGTGCAGATCTGTTTGTTGAATATGGTCCATCCTTTGTGCTCCAGCTATAAGCAGGGCTGCTTTGTTCTGCACTCTCTGCATTTGTCTGAGAGAGGTGGAACTTGCAGCCTGCATGACCACCGCAGGGTACACTAAGGTCGAGCGTACCAGAGCAGTGTATAGCTTCTTATGATTTTTGGCGTTGATGCTTTTAAATCTATACAGTTTCCCGAGCTGTATTTCGGCACGGAAGATTCTGCTGTTTATGTGCGCTTTGTATCCTTTTGATGTTAAACGCAAACCTAGGACTTTGCTTTCATTTCCGTACGCGTACTGTTCGCTGGCCACTAAGACATCAACACGTTTTTGGCGGTTTATTGGGAGAATCTGGAACTTTCGGTGGTTGGTCTTGATTTTCCACTTTCATTCGTATCGACTGATGTTGTCGATTTTGATGCCGGTCTTCCTTGCTTGAAATCCAGCATGTTTGCAATAACTGGGAATGATCTGTGTGATATCGTCTGAAAACTGCCGGTACATCACGTCCTCCCCTACTGGATCAGGTAAGTCCAGTGTGTACAGAAGGTACAACAGCGGACTCAGACAGCCACCTTGTGGAACACCCGCCTCAAGTTCGAACTCGGGTCCTCTGTAGCCCTCGATCGAAATTTGGGCTTTTCTGTGCAGGATGTAGTCACAGACGACCCTTTCCAGGATTGGATTTAGCTGCGGGCCTAAGATCTTGTATTGTACACCTCTTAGTCAAACCTTATCGAAGGCCTTTTGTACATCTCGCATCACCATGTCTACGTATTTCCTCTTAGCTTTACAGCGGGCGAGCTTTTCGGTGAGAAGGGAAATAGCTGTGTCAGTCCCCCTTATCTTGACGAACCCGTGTTGCTGAGGGCTGTGAGCTTCCACCTCGGTCAGCTGGTCTTGTAACCTGTTGGCTAGAAGCTTTTCGTAGACTTTACCTATAATCTCTAGGAGGGATATTAGCCTGTAGTCCACCAGTTGATTGGGCTTCCTCTCTTTAGGTATAAAAATTATTTTTGCCATCTTGAAATCTTGTCTGTTAGAATCGACACTCCACAGTTGGCATCTCAGCCGCACCAAAAGAGATGGAAAGGTTGTTCACGTAGAGCGTAGCGAAAACATCTTTTGGCAGCACCGAAGTAATGCCGCCGATGCTCATGGCAGAGAGTGTGACACTGAAGACACTTTCCTACGGGATTCCCTCTTCCTGCTCAATTGAACAATAAAGGACTTTCTCCTATCTGCACACCTAATCGACGATCTGGCGAAAACTCCAAAATTAAGATTGGGAGGAGTCCTTTCACCCCCATCATGTGAAGAGTCTCCATGATACTGTATCGTCATGCGGTATAATAGGCCTTTTCTTCAGATCGAAAAACACCCAGGCATAGTCCTTTCTATGAAGGAAGGCCTCTCAGACGGAGCAGAGTATCCAACGTGGAGTGAAACTTGCAGAAGCCACACCCATAGAAGACAGGTGGCCTCTATTGTCCAGGAAAAAGGCTAGTCTAATATTTAGCAATTTCTCCATCAACTTGCACACGCAGTAGTAAGAGAGATTGGGTGGAAACTGGCTAGAGTAGAGTGATCTCTTCCTGTTTTGGAAAAAGCGAGCACAATAGCCATTCGCCAGGTGTCTGGGAGGATACCCTCTATCCAAGTCCCTTTGAACAAATCTAACAGAAAGGCCATGCTTCGCTCACCTAGGTGTCGAAGCATGGCATACCAGATATCGTCTTGACCAGATGCAATGTTCGGGCCCGAGACGAAAGAGAAACGAACCTCACTCAATGCAAACATGTGGTTGAATGGGTCTCCACCTATGGAGGTAAATTTCAGTCAGCGGCCTTCAGTGATATCAAGATATGCATTGAATGCTGTAGGTATAGCATCCCGGCTAAAAAAGGCGGAGAAAGCGGTCGTGAAAGACCTTTCTAGAATGTGGGGTCCGAGATTGTGACCTCATTCTCCTGGAGAGTGGAAAGGGGGTCTCTTGCGTGAACTTGCCCCGAATCCTTTTGCCTCACTTCCACATTTCTGCTAGAGGAGTCTTACCATTAAGTGAAGACACGTATGCCCGCCAGAAAGAGCGGCGGGCGTGCTTCGAAACATACCGAAACCTAGCCCTTGCGCGACGAAATTCATCCAGTGAACTATTTGGGCGGCTCTTATAGGGCATGAAGGCATAACGCTTATGTTTGAGGGCCGTCTTACACTCGGCTGACCATCGCGACAGTGGTTGGGGTGCAAAATGGGCAGATGTTATATGAATATTAGCCAGGCCCACGGCGATGAGGTTACCGGAGAAGAACTCAACGTCCTTATCTATAAACCTTAACTCCTCAAGTAAGACATTGAAATCAGTCATTTTCTGAACTGCGGACCATTGCACACTCTCCAGCTTGGTGGTCTATCAGGGAAAAACGGTCTTAAAACTGATATTTGAATGGGAATGTTATCACTTCCATGGAGGTGATCGACTAGCTCCCACTCCAAATTAGGGTGTGCTCGGAGAGCAGAGGGATATATCAAGACAGATAAATGAAGCGGTTCTCGGGCAGTGATGCATAAAACTATCCACATTTAGGACACCGATCTTCAGCTCGTCGATCAGGTCGGCAAGGACCTGACCCCTGTGATTGGTCGAATGGTCTTCCGAGAAGCCGGTGTCTACCGTTCAAATCCCTGAGGAGTAGACAGGGCCCCGGCAACCATGCCACGGTGCAGCGGAAGTTCCCCGCGTCGAAGTTGGCTGACAGTAGAATGCACACAGAAAAGGGAATCCCCTTTGTCGTAGAATTCTTTCTGATAAGAACCCTACTTACCTGACACCACTTTTATTTAGTGTCGTAGAATTCCCCTCCTTTTTGTTCTATCTCTAAGAGTGCTAAGAGCTGTCTAATATACTTTGATATTATAAGAATATCTTAAAGAATAGAGCCGTTACCAAACAAGTCAGGATATAAAAGAAACGCCCACTAATTCACAAAATAAACTTATATTTTATCTTTAACCATTGAATACACAACCTTTATACTTTAACTACAGCAATACTCTAAATATTATTATAAACAAGAATTAATTAAATTAGTTTCCCCACAAAATTAAGTTCACGTTTTCTCTAGACAAAACAATAATATAAGAATTAGGCTTACGGACTCATGTGGAGTTTAAAGGGCCTCAGAAATATTTACTCTTGACGCGTGTAGATGGGCGGAATTCCACGGTCGTCTTGGCGAGGGTAGCCACGTTCTTCCGGTGGGGAAGGGTTCTTCAAGGACGAGAACCAATACGGTGCTCTATGCAACACCCAGGCAGTCGTGATCTCTCTGGCGAGAGTGAGTCGAACTTCGTTCTTAATTCAAGTTAAATTGGAGTGCGGTGTGATCACCGAGTAACGAGCTCGAGGAGGAGCTTTTCTCCTTCGTTACTAATTTCCTTATGGACGAGGCCTGAACTTGGGGAGGGTCTTCTTCACGGGCGAGGATAACGGAGGGGGATTTCTCTGACGAGAATAAGTTACTTAAAGGTTGGTGTGGCCACCGAATAACGGGCTCGAGGGGGAGCCTTTTCCTTCTTCTTCTTAATTCCTCAAGGACGAGGAATACCTCTGGTGTTTAAGGTGCACCAGGATATGAGGAGTCTCTCTGGCGAGAGTAAGTCGAACTTACCAAAGTTCACTTATCGTTTGGTTTGATAACCAGGGACTTAGCTCAAGGATGAGCTTTTTCTTAGCCCCTTAAGGTAGGTAACCCTGCCTCTCTTGCAGGGTACTTCTTGGTCTGGCGACCCAAGTAAACTACCTCTCCAGTCTCGGTAGCTCGGTTGTGGATCCGAGGACTTCGTCACCTAGAGACTGACGTATACTACCAATCCAGTCTAGGTAGCTCGGTTTTGGATCCGAGGACTTCGTCACCTGGCCTGACGTATACTACCAATCCAGTCTAGGTAGCTCGGTTTTGGATCCGAGGACTTCGTCACCTGGCCTGACGTATACTACCAATCCAGTCTAGGTAGCTCGGTTTTGGATCCGAGGACTTCGTCACCTGGCCTGACGTATACTACCAATCCAGTCTAGGTAGCTCGGTTTTGGATCCGAGGACTTCGTCACCTGGCCTGACGTATACTACCCCGATTTTCCTCAGAGTTCCTCATTTATACCTCGCACCCCCACTGGGGGAGTGGTAAGGGGAAGAGGGGCTTGAGGACAGCCCCAGGAGAGTTCTTTTTCCTAACGGTCTTTCCCACGAAGTCAAACATCGGCTCCTCGTTAGCCATCGAGATTGGAAGAAACCCGTCTCCAATTTCTTGTTCGACGTGAAACTGGATCTCACTCTCCTGGGGGAGATCTTACCTTTTTGACCTTTAGGGTCTTTCATGGCACTGGGTTAAACCACGTTGTGGTTACGCTTTCGACTCGCTGATGCCTGGGGCGGATGTCCTTGCGGTAACCGCCTTGGAACTGCACCAAGAGTGGTCGAGGGGGGGGGGGGAGGGGAAGTGACCATTCCCTTACACACCTCCCACCGAAGAACTTAATGGGGAGAGGGGGATGCCCCCGGGAACTCAAAACAACTTACTCAACCTAGTCGAGCTTAGCAAAGTTGTATTTCTTTGAGCCCTCTCTTACATTAAGTTTCCTTACACATGAGCGCCCACGCGCGCGTTTACACAGGCAATTTGTCGAGCTAGACCTACTCGCAATACAATTTTACATAGAAAATTAAAAAAACCTTAATTCATCGATTACCCACACAAAAAAAAACAACAAAACAAGCTACTTCCTTACCTTTCTAAGTTTTTGAGAACTTAAATCCTACCGATAAATATTAACACGAACAACAAATGAAAACATGGTTTCACGCTTATTAGGTACTGAAATAACCTTCCATGGTTTTTCGTCTCCACCTATAGAGCAGCTGTACATTATCGGCTCCTTTGAGGTAGCTGATCCTAAAATGGTGCTCTGTGACCCTTATTCTACCGCGCCTGAGTCGGCCGTTCGGGTTATTGAGTCTACCCCAGTATGTTACTAAATGGTAGTGGTATTTCAACCTACTCGACTTACCCATATTATGGTACTTGACTACCTTTAAATTGAACATTATAGCTAGAGCGGCCTGTTGAGGCGGGGCATAATTGATGAGAACTTGAGTCTCATAGCTCTCCTTTAACCAGGTACACGGGAAGATCGTGTCTGGGTTCGATCTTTGGGGATCGAGAAAACTTTTCCCTGCGAGGTCGTTAATGGGCGTGGCGCTCCCTATGCCTTGGTGATTTAGCGGTAACTCCGTGGACGTTCCGTTCGGGGAGGAGACTACTAGGGGTAGGGGATACTCATCCGCTTCTACCATTTGATTAGTCTTACCTGGGTGTATCGCAATAGCACCTCTTTCCTCCTTCCTTGTCAACTCATTTGACTCGATTCTCTTCGCCGGTAGTTCCTCAGGTACACCTGCTCGTACCTCTACTCTACCTTCTACTTCTTCCCTGATAACCCCATTTGGCTGGGTTCTCCTCGTAGGTTTTCCTTTAGGTATTCCTGCTGTTACCTCATTCCTACTTCCTACTTCTTCCATCGTTACCCCATTTGGCTGGGTTTCCCTCGATGGTCCTTTCTTAGGTCCAGGCCGGGCTACAACTTCCTCGGCCTCTATGAGATTCTCGATAGGTGCTCTTTCGAGTGCGAGCAATCTTTCCTTTTCTTCTCTCTCTTCTCTTTCAGCTTGAGCACGTTCTTTTTCCCTCTTCATTCTTCTTTCATCTATTTCTTTTTTAATCTTTATTCTCCTCTCTTTCGACTCTTTTTCCCTCTTCATTCTCCTTTCCTCGGCTTCTTGTTCTGCTTTCGCTATTTCGTTTTCCCGTTGAGTTCTTCTTTCTTCATCTTCCATTTCTGTCCTTATTCTGAATTCTCGTGCTTCTCTTTTCAACAGTATTATTCTTTCGCTTGTTTTACCTCCTCTCAGCATTCTTCTTTCCTCTGTTTCTATTTTCCGCTGTATTCGGGATTCTTCACTTTTCCGGTTCATCCATATTTCCATTAATTCACGTTCTCTTTTATCCTCTCTTATTATATCCTCTTTTTCTCTCTCAAACTTTATTAATTCTTGTTCTTCTTCTATATCCAAAATTCTTTCTTCTTCTACACAATCTATTCTTAGTTCATGCATGACGTAGTCATGCATTTCTGTGCCTTCAAGTCCCAGACTTTGGGCTTGTTGGTAAAATCTTTTGACTGGATCCATTTCGTGTTGGTCCGTCGATTTTTCCTTTCTTTATTCTCAGATAATTATGCCACCACTCACCAGGTAGCGCTCAGCATAACTTACACTTAATCCCACTACTATGCTGATTGAAATATCACTCCCGACAACAAATTTACCACTTCACCTGCCAATTACCTTTATATTGTTACCACCCCTAACTCTACCAATTTTCCTCTCGTCAATTATTCTCTTGTTCCTGATATTCCTTTACGTGTTGGCTCTTTCTTAATTTGACACTGCTGGGTTCTTTCTAATAATAACCTACAAAACCTGACACCACTTTAATTATGTCGTAGAATTCTTTCTGATAAGAACCCTATTTACCTGACACCACTTTTATTTAGTGTCGTAGAATTCCCCTCCTTTTTGTTCTATCTCTAAGAGTGCTAAGAGCTGTCTAATATACTTTGATATTATAAGAATATCTTAAAGAATAGAGCCGTTACCAAACACGTCAGGATATAAAAGAAACGCCCACTAATTCACAAAATAAACTTATATTTTATCTTTAACCATTGAATACACAACCTTTATACTTTAACTACAGCAATACTCTAAATATTATTATAAACAAGAATTAATTAAATTAGTTTCCCCACAAAATTAAGTTCACGTTTTCTCTAGACAAAACAATAATATAAGAATTAGGCTTACGGACTCATGTGGAGTTCAAAGGGCCTCAGAAATATTTACTCTTGACGCGTGTAGATGGGCGGAATTCCACGGTCGTCTTGGCGAGGGTAGCCACGTTCTTCCGGGGGGGAAGGGTTCTTCAAGGACGAGAACCAATACGGTGCTCTATGCAACACCCAGGCAGTCGTGGTCTCTCTGGCGAGAGTGAGTCGAACTTCGTTCTTAATTCAAGTTAAATTGGAGTGCGGTGTGATCACCGAGTAACGAGCTCGAGGAGGAGCTTTTCTCCTTCGTTACTAATTTCCTTATGGACGAGGCCTGAACTTGGGGAGGGTCTTCTTCACGGGCGAGGATAACGGAGGGGGATTTCTCTGACGAGAATAAGTTACTTAAAGGTTGGTGTGGCCACCGAATAACGGGCTCGAGGGGGAGCCTTTTCCTTCTTCTTCTTAATTCCTCAAGGACGAGGAATACCTCTGGTGTTTAAGGTGCACCAGGATATGAGGAGTCTCTCTGGCGAGAGTAAGTCGAACTTACCAAAGTTCACTTATCGTTTGGTTTGATAACCAGGGACTTAGCTCAAGGATGAGCTTTTTCTTAGCCCCTTAAGGTAGGTAACCCTGCCTCTCTTGCAAGGTACTTCTTGGTCTGGCGACCCAAGTAAACTACCTCTCCAGTCTCGGTAGCTCGGTTGTGGATCCGAGGACTTCGTCACCTAGAGACTGACGTATACTACCAATCCAGTCTAGGTAGCTCGGTTTTGGATCCGAGGACTTCGTCACCTGGCCTGACGTATACTACCAATCCAGTCTAGGTAGCTCGGTTTTGGATCCGAGGACTTCGTCACCTGGCCTGACGTATACTACCAATCCAGTCTAGGTAGCTCGGTTTTGGATCCGAGGACTTCGTCACCTGGCCTGACGTATACTACCCCGATTTTCCTCAGAGTTCCTCATTTATACCTCGCACCCCCACTGGGGGAGTGGTAAGGGGGAGAGGGGCTTGAGGACAGCCCCAGGAGAGTTCTTTTTCCTAACGGTCTTTCCCACGAAGTCAAACATCGGCTCCTCGTTAGCCATCGAGATTGGAAGAAACCCGTCTCCAATTTCTTGTTCGACGTGAAACTGGATCTCACTCTCCTGGGGAAGATCTTACCTTTTTGACCTTTAGGGTCTTTCATGGCACTGGGTTAAACCACGTTGTGGTTACGCTTTCGACTCGCCGATGCCTGGGGCGGATGTCCTTGCGGTAACCGCCTTGGAACTGCACCAAGAGTGGTCGAGGGGGGGGGGAAGTGACCATTCCCTTACACCCTTTAACAATGGAGAATGCGAGAAGGAAGCCCCTTTACTAATGAGAATGTGAGAGGGGAGCCCCTCCAAACGTTAAGGATATGTTTTCTCCTTCTTCACCAACCCCAACACAAGGATCCATGGCTCAATGTCAGACCTGGCTTGTCAGAGGTAACTCCTCATAAAGGCTGAGCGAACTCATTGACATTTTATATCCTAAATGCGATGTATTCCTTGTGTATGCCATTCTAAATCGGGCCATGTCACAGGGAAAAGAATGAAGCCTTAGAAAGAAAAAAATACACAAAGTACAATAATAATTATATAAGGTATTATAAAACTGAGAAGTACAGGGAAGGATAAAACAGCTTTTCGAACAAGTACAGAGGAGAAGAACAAAAGGACACAAGTACGATGTTCAATTTTAATACATTTGTTGAGGGTTGCTCGAAAAAATGAAGTGGTATGTCTGTGTGTGCGTATTAAATTAAGAAATTCACTTCTATTTATATTCTGCATCTAATTGATGGTTTGTTCTATTAAGTAACACTTGGTAGAGAGTCCATGTGGGCGGAAAATAACTCAGTATAATTAATTCCTCTGTGTTTGTTGTTCGCGATGTTTCGCAAGATTCTACCGTGCTAAAAAAGGTCTTATCATTAATGCCTCATCTTAACTACTCTTTGCACCAAAACTACACTCACTACATCCTTTCCGTAATGAAAAAGTTCTGTTACAGTCGTTTTTTAATCTTTCGAGTGGTCTAAGTGTGGGATAAATTTTTTTCGTCAAACTTATAGTTCTACTTTTCCAGCATGTGTCATTAAAATGCCTGTTCCATTGTGTGCAAGTGTGTCGAAATGGAAGTGAAAAAAATCGAAATCTCTGTTTTCCTACGCGGTGACACAACATGTCTGAAATCGCCAAGCGGCTTAACATCAGCTGGATGACTGTCCACATAGTTGTGGAGAGGCTCAAGAACGCAGAAGACCTCAAGTTATCAACCGTTTGGCTGTAAGAAAGGCCTTCGGAAGCTAAAAATGACTGCGCTCGCGAAAAAGAAGAACCTCTCAGTGTCCACGATGTCCAGAGCTGTCAAAGAGGAGGGCGGCAAGAGCTTGAGCTGCGCGGAAAAGCATCAGCTTACCAACCGTATGCGAAAACAGCGTCGGGAGCGCTGCCGTCGTCTTTTTAAAGACTTGAAGACTCATGACAATCGAATTCTCATTTTTTCCTGATGAGAAAACCTTAAAGGTTGATCGTGTCATCAACAAGCAGAACGACGGCGTGGTAAGCTTCGGCCAGGACGTCTTCAAGGTCCGCTACGTGTCCACGACCAAACACTTGACCTAAGTGATGATGCTCGGCGTCGTGGCTTCGAATATCGAGAACATGTTTCTGGTGTGGCTCACGACCGGTTACAAGCTCACTGCCGTCGATTACTGGGACATCCCGGCCACAAAAGTTCTGCCCTAGGTGAGAAAGATCACGAAGAAACTGGACTACGTCTTTCAGCAGGGCGGTGCCCCAGCCCACACGGCGAAGACCATGCAAGTGTGGTTGGAGTCGAACATGAATCTCTGGTCGAAGGAGTTTTTTGACACAGCAACGTCGACGAGCTGAAGTCCTCAGTCAAGCGGGTGTGGGCAAGGGCAGATCCAGAAAAAAAAATTGGAGGGGGAGGCTAATCTGGTCTGAGAAAAGGGCATTGACCATTAATAATGGTTGCCTTATATAGCATTGATAATAAATAACTATATATAACACGGTGGTGAACACTTACTCTATCAGATCCGAAATTTTTTCCACAGATCAGAAAATTTTGAATTGTAGTTTTTGGACGTCAGCTAAAGTATATTGCTGAATTTAATAATTATTTTTGAGATTTACCTGCACTTTATACGTGTATCATATAATATACATTAGATCGCAACTGTTTAAGAAACTGTTTATATATATAACAATTACTATATCTAACATGGCCTCTTTATAAAATATACTCATTCCAGCCAGGCCGACGACAATCAGCAGTTAACTGAGAAAGAACGATGCTCAGATTTAAAATGTGAATTTGAAACAAATAAGAAAAATCAAGATGAACTCACGTCTAGGTTGAACTTTTCGATGAAGAAAAAAGTTACAAGAGGTTTATGTCTATGTACCAATATTCATTTCAAAACAGTGACTGTGAGCATCGTAACTTTAAGTACATAGGCGTGAAATCAAGTCTTATTTCTGAAAGAGGAGTTTTAATTTTGATGTATTTTCCTGTTGTTTTTAAATCATATATACAGTCAAAATATTTCAAGAGGAAATTATGTATGAAGCTCACATTATCTATGAAAAAAATAAGTACTGGAAATCTATGTCTTTTTACCAAGAAAAGGTTTTTGTACCTCTCCCATATATAGGACCCCTCAATTCACTTCTCTGGGCTAAACTCTCACCATTTCTTAAGAATTCATTTCCCGCAACACATTTTATACCAATTTTTCAAAACACACGCAAAGTACATCCTTTCAACATTAAAGACAAAATACCAACGCTGCTTCGATCATCCATCATACATATATGAATTCAACTGCTTGCTATGTAATTCCGAGGTGTATTTAGGATCGACACAGCGCATACTACATACCCGTATTTGCACACATTTAGGCATCAGCAATACAACTGGAGCCCCACTCACTATTCCCGAGTTCTTCCCTATCCGAATACACTACGAAAACAGACATCTACACCATAAACCAAACTTAAATAATTTTTCAATTAAAAACACAGCAAACAACGAAAACCAACTATGTACACTGGAATCTCTTTATATTAGATTTAAAACCCCCACTTTAAACTCTGACACAAGCTCATTTCCACTTTTACTACAACTATAATCATCCACAAATTACACATGCCAAATCCACTCCCCCCAAAACAACCCCTATCTTTCAAATATTTCTATTATCTCCCCCTTTTTACAATGAAGACACCAAAAACTAATTAATCTCAGCTTTATTTAAAAACAAAAACATATTTCCCATTCCCTAATAGTTAAAAGCCCTGCATTTTTATAATTTGAATATTACCACCTCTGCTGCTTCCCATTTCCCATATAATTAATTTATAAATATCTGATAACTTATCTAAATAATTCTTATGTTTGTATATATTTATAATCTCACATCCTTGAGAATGGGTTCCTACCCGAAACGTCGGTACCAAGAAGTTATAATATAGTAATGAACTTCATAAATTTAGCCTGCTTATTTATTTTAAATATATATATATATATATATATATATATATATATATATATATATATATATATATATATATATATATATATGATGAAAATTAATGCAATATCGCAAGAAAAGATGAGGAATTAAACCACATTCTCCGAAGACAATTTAATTCAGAACAGTTTCGATGTATCTCACACCCTTTTTCAACTGACACTGGATAGAAAATATAAGAAAAGTGCTTACAACCATAACACATGGTCAGGTCGTGAAAGATCCCCTCTTTTTTCCCTATTTCCCTACTTGTGGCTAATCAGGAGGGAGGGGGGGGGGTCAGGCCTAAACATATTGAAGGGCTGACATTTTACTATTTTGTTTATTTGCTTTCGTATTACAGGATTAAAAGAAAATTGACCCTCAGATAGATTTAAATTAGGAACGGACGCTATCAAGCTTGATTCTACGATTCTTCTCTTAACATATCATAATGAGTGTAACAGGATTTTTTCAATATCCGGTAATCCCACGTGATTGATCTCGTTGTAAGCGGATGTGTATTGAACGTTCAAGAATCACCGTCTGTAAACACGTAAAAATCATCGCAAACTCATACAATGAAAACAAAAGCTAATTCCAACTTCAAAATTGTATTTATATTAGGTAATTAATTTAGGCAATTTAATTTAACTCCCCAAGGTGATTTTAGGCATTTTAATTTTATTTATTAATTAGCTTAGGCTATATTAGATTATTTAGGCCACCGCACAAATGTTACTTTTAGGTATTTGTGTTTTACTTGCTAATTAGTCTAACTAAGGCTAGGTAGCCGGCTATATTTCACTACCTAAATGCAGCTAACCTAACATAGCTTTACATAAAATAATTAACATATAAAAAAACCCACTTAAAATGTCAACTGATCCAAATAATGCAATATAGTATATCGGGTATTAAATGCCATACTATCTGGTGCCCAGTATTAGGATATCAAGTATTAAGTCCATGATTATTGGGGATTTAGTATTATATGTTGGTAGCAGGGATAATAGCTAACGGATTATGGGTGTTTAAGCAAGATTTAGGGGTCAAGGTTGAAGTGTAAAGAGAAATAATTTTTATTTCTCCTATTTTAATACCTACCTGTCAAAGGTGGCCCAAAATAGCAGCAGAAGGCCGTGTTTATATGTCACCCAAGTAAATATAGAAACAGATATATTGCTTTCCTGCTCCTTACGTCTTTATAATTATATCTTCATCATCTTCACCTTTTTCTGTATTTCTTGCTATTTTTCTTCGCCAATTTTGTCATACTTTTTTCTTCTTTGCCAGCCAAGTGCTTATTATATGCTACAAATTGGCGCTGTTTTTCTATCTTGAGAAATAATTACATGCTAAAAGAATTTCCTAGTTAGCTACATAGGTATGTAGACAATGAAAATGATTCATCACCGAGTAATGTGCCTTATCGGCCACCGTTTACTGGTCTCTATCTGTGTGAAATTTGGTGCGATTCAGCACGTAATTACTGTCCGCGCTCTCCATGAGTGTTTTGTCTCCCTCTGTTCCCATGATGAATAGACGAAGTGATCCGAAGCAGTGGCTAATTGGTGGCCCTCTGGACCGGTTCTCCACCTCTCGTCTTATTTCCAAGCCCTCCATGATTCGTCGAATGCTTCGTTGCGAGAGGCCGCCAATCAAACAGTCGAGGCTGTCATAGAGATCTGGATGAGGGCGAGGATTCCTGTGCAGCGGATCAACAACTGCATTCGCTCCCTCGAGAAGCTGAACCTCGATTACCAGACTCGAAAGAAGAGCCGAAGGAAGAACACGCAAGGCTATAAGGACCAGGATGCTGAATTCCAAAGCATCCTCCTCGAGGTCTTCAACATCAGGACCCGAGACACCCTTGCCACCATGAAGAATGAAGAGGACCGGGAGTTCTACTGGAAACATCTCCAGGACAGCGAGAAAAAAAGGCAGAAAACGAAGCTGGGGAGAGGAAGGAGAGCGACGACGGTGACGATACTAGGAGATGGAAGACCGGTCATCCCAGGAAGCAGCTGCTGCACTTCCCTCGTCTACTTTCTCCTCATCTCCGGAATCGCAAGACAAGGAGCACCATCCGAATCTAGGCACTTCTACAACTACAGCGCTGACGCCCAAACGGACGAAGAACATCTTCACAGATCCAGCAGTTGCAGGTGCTCTGGATTGCGTGAACCTCACAGACCGGATCGTGGGACCCGTCGCATCGATCCTTGGCCATGACTTGTCGGACCTGACGCTGTCACAAAGCTCCGTGCGGCGGTCTCGTCGCCTCGCACGGACTGCTGCTGCAGCCCAGGAGGATGAAGACTCCACGGTTGACCTTGTATAGCTGACTATAAATACATATAGTACAAGAGAAAGAAGAATTGGACGCGAATGAGCAAATGAGACAAGAAACCGGAGTTTTTTAAAGGCAAAAGAAAGGGCCATTAGAAGAATCCAAAAGCAAAGGGAGCAGAGGGCGGCACAGTGAAGTCGATCCTTTACCGAGAAGACAGAAATAACGCCAGGGAAAAAAGTTTTTGAAAATTCCTGGCCGGGACTCGAACCCAGGTCTGCTGATTGCCGGTCAGATGCTTTACCGCTAAGCTACCAGGCACAGTAACTATATTTCTCCCAAAGCGTTACCTCATCAAACTCAGTATCTCTCTAAGCTAGGAACTTCCAAGGAATTTTTATACGGTTTCTTACCTGCTCACAATTTAAAGGCTCACTGTCCATGTCACATACAAAGAAAGAGCAACTACAGGTTCTGCGTTATTTCCCCTATTTCTGTCTTCTCGGTAAAGGATCGCCTTCACTGCTCCCTTTGATTCTGGATTCTTCTAATGTCCCTCTCTCTTGCCTTTAAAAAACTCCGGTTTCTTGTCTCATTTTCTCATTCGCGTCCAATTCTTCTTCCCCTTGTACTATATGTATTTATAGTCAGCTATACAAGGTTTCTGCATCTTTCTTTCTGTCTTCAAATTTATCTGAAAGGCAGAAAATAAAAATAGCGTAGCCCTGTGGTGGTTGTATTATCACTCGCAGAACCTGTAGTTGCTCTTTCTTTGTATATATATATATATATATATATATATATATATATATATATATATATATATATATATATATATATATATATATATATATATATATATGTTAGGATATATTTCTCTGAATTGGATTTTCATTTATAAATAAAATATCCATATGGCGTACTTTAGTTTATTCAACCACTTAAGCTGATAATTTATAAAATATGAGTTGGAAAAATAACCAGATGATAAACTCAAGAAAGAAGGAAAGCCATCATTCAGTTTTTCAGGCAATAACGGATTTTTAAGATTATTAAATAAAATACAGAGTTGGAGTCAGAGTCGGAGTGGAACTATTGAAAATCTACGGAGTCGGAGTTGGAGGGGAACTATTGAAAGTCTACGGAGTCGGATTCGGGTTTTAGCCTACCGATTCTACAGCCATGGTTGTAACTAATACAAAATCAGGCAATCAACTATAAATTATGTAATACCTGAGATAGTTTTGTCAGTTTCATATTTTTTTCTGAAAAATGATGAGACTCTAAAAGGGGGATTGCATATAATCTCTAGAACACTTTAGTCATAAATGGGAATGTTTATTACAAGCCAAATCCTAGAGACTGCTTTTATAAGTACTTAATAAAATGAACTAAAAAAATAATTATTTGTACAATTACAAGTGTTTTTTTAAATTTGTCTTTGATACGAGAATTCACTTATATTCAGCAGGTCTCCTTCCATGTCTGTTTTCATTAAGTTTTCTCAAACGACGTTAAATGCCTAGGGAAATTTTAAATACCTTCCTTCCTCGTTGGGATGATGAACTACAGCTCGAACTTATATTGATAGATAGAAACGAAAATTAATGACAAACATACAAAGAGCAGCATGAATGCGAAAGAGAGAATATTGAATGTGGCGTGAATATCGCATCTGTCCTTGTACAGTGGAAATTAATGGATGAGAGCCATCTTGGTATATTTTCTAAAAGGAAAGGCCAGATTTAAAAGGACCGTTCATTCTAGTTATTGAAATATTCTAATGAAATATCTCAAGGGTTTTATTAGCATACGTTGGCATGGCAAAATTAGACGTGCCATTACAGGCAGCATTGTAATTAATTTTTTGTACAAGTCTCCGCTTCGCCAGAACATTTAGAGTAGTAAATCAAAAAAGGGAAGAGGGTTTATAGGAAGGAGAGATGAGAGGGGAGTATGACCGCAAAACATCTTTTGAAGGATGGTTCCAACTTTAAAACTTTTAATTGAATTTTGCTTCGAGTCGGAGGGCGTTAAGGTGAAGAAGAACCGGGGAGAAAATAGTGGGTTGGGGCAGGGGTTCAGGCTTGGTTGTATATGGAATTGGAGGTCTGAGATGAATAGTGGTGGATTGGAGAGGTAGGCAGGTAAATACATCCTTGTATTGACAGAATGGACTCCCGACCGGATAAGGAAACCAAAATAAAGATCAGCATGGTAATTGATAGTGGGCTCGAGGGCACCAGAGGTCGGTCTTTGTTTGGAGGTGGGAGATGTCGGGAACTATTTGTGTTTTTGAAACGAGCCAGGGATCAGGTAGAATCGCCTTCGTCACTCCTGTGAAAAAGGTGCTCGTTTTGCGTTAGAAGTATTTTGATAAAACTACTCATTGACAGGATTCCTTGGAACAGAGGAGGCATGTTGTATGTATGTGCGTTATGATGTTAAGACAGGAGAGGAAAGATAGCGGTGCTATGATCGCTCATGTTGGCGATCACTTGTGTAAGATCTATCTACCTACCAATCGGTCCCCAAATTTATACGCGCTCTGACGTTTGTGTCCGACACCTCAACAATAGAAGAGCAACGCCGTCTTGACTAGACCAGCGAGAGCTCTTCTTGGGTGGAAGAACACACAAAAACGAAATGAAGATGCAAATAGAGGAGAATAACTCCTAGAATTAAAATCACAGAAGTGGAAAAATTCGCATGACACACCCATGTGTTTAAAATTGTGGCAAGAAAGACTAAAGAAAACTGCATAATGAAATTCAATATGAGGATCCCTTCTTATAAAGTAGAAGACCAGGAGAAGTTTAAGAACCTACAAATGTACTATTTCTGTTGCCCGAGAGCGCCCCACATGACCAAAAATTGACCATCTACAGACGTAAGGAGATGGTCCGAATGTAAACTGATGGGGCATGTTTGGAGGTATTGCGCCTACCAAACGAAACAAAAAATAGCCACTTGTTGTCGTGGGCCTGATCGCACAATGGTAACCGACCTACTTACAGACCGACATAGTAACTTATAGAATTGTGTGTACGCGACTAAAAAATATATTTAAGAACAAGAAACAGAAACCGAAGAAGAAATAGAAGAAGGAATTTGAAGAAAAAAAGACTCAATCAAAAAAGGAATACAAAAATCGGCAGGCAAATAGAAACTAAAGAAAAGGACAAAGAAACGGACCATTCTGATTCAGCTGAAGATACGCTGGAAGTAAATGGCCTAAAGCAGGACAAAGGTTGCAGATATGAAGCTAATAATGTTAGCTATAAGGCACATATATGTTAGTGAGTCTCAACTACTAACAAGAAAAAGCAGACTAAAAGACATTGTGAGAAAAATCAGGGAAGGAAATGAAAATGGAAGTAAGACTCGAGACACAAATAAGATGACATTGGAGATGAGGATAGACAGATAGTAAAACATCCGAGCCAGAGAGTTATGATAAAGTGTCGCGCTCTAGCTCTGGTGTTTTCCTATTCTCCTTTGCACATTTGTTTTCAAGATTTACCCTTGAATGGAGACATACGGGTATAACATGATGACTGCAGCAGTGTAAGGAATGAAAATTTCGACGAATTAAGGAATGGACGAATCTTAAAAGCTAGACACACCCAAGAATCGAATCAAAAGTTTAGGATTGTATAGGTAAATTAGGTCTACTGTTTTTTTGTTTTGTTTTTTATGCCACCGTAGATGGAAATAATTTTCTGAAAAAAATCCAGGAGATTAGCTAACACGAGCGTCCTCCCTGAAATCCGTGTTGTGTCCAAGATTAGGTCATTTCACTCGAAATGATCAACTATCTATCTCTAATTATCGATTCTAAGAGTTTACCAATCACTGATGCTAAACTAATTTGGACGGATGTTACTAGGATCTGATTTATCTCCTTTAAAATAGGGAAAGGGGCGTGACATTAGCTCGTTTGATTTCTACTGGTACTACTCCGTCCTTAATAGACCAGTTAAATATCTTTCACAGCGGTTTTAATAATTCGTTCTTTAATTCTTTAGGTGAGTTGGGTATACACAGTCAGGCCCGGATGTCTTTGATCATTTTATCTTGTTTATATATGTAATAAATTCCCCCTCATTTACTCAGGTGTCGGAGAGACTATGATGTTGCTCCAAATCGATTCCTTTTCTTAGTTACAACCCATCATTATTTTAAATACTTATGAAGTGCTTATTTAATATCTTAATAATTTGTTCCCGTAACTATAGAAACGCTAAGCTCACGTTTATATTTAAATGCTAGGTCTCGTTCCTATTTATTTCACTTTCCTAACGCTCTGATTAACTAGTCTGTAGTACCCATTGCAAGTTGGATTCGGCTCAACAATGAAGCCACACAAATTTGAGTGTCATATAAATCCTATAAAATCTTGAGATAGGCACGCAAATAACAATGCACATCCGAAGTGCACTACAATATATAAAATAATAAGATAAATGCGGTATTTTTATAAAGATAGACAAAAGTGCATTTGAAGTCGAAATAGATTCAACAATGAAGCCTCACATACAAATAATCTAAAATATGTATAGCAGTTTTCATAAATAATAATAACTCTTTGTGTAAATAATATATAACATCTTTGTAAAATAATAATGTATAGCTTTCGTCTATGTAAATAATAATATATATGATTGAAACTTAGCACAGCAGCAAACATATGCATATGTACACACACATACACAGTAAAGCAAAGCAAAAGTGATTCCCATAGCCACGATAAAAGGTCAACTGTTCAAACAAGCTTAGTAGCACGTGCAGAGTAAAAAAAAAAACTATAGTAGCGAACTGTATTTGCTAACGGAGAAATGCGAAACGCAAAGTCGCATCTTTGGTATTTGAGGCAAAAATAAATCTCTATCTCCATGGACATGAATTAACACGGAGTGGAATAGGGGCCACCCAAACAGCATCATTGGATAATAATAGGCCACGCACACCGTTTCCAACACAAATATATACCGCCACACTCAGAGCCTCAAGGATAAGAGAAAAAATCAGAAAAGGGAGAGAAAGAGATTAGAAAAGAGTCAGATCAGAAGGAGTTAGAAACAGAAGACAGAAAGAGTCAGAGAGTCAAAGAGGCCTCATATATTGATAGGCCCGCTTGAACACACTACACCCCCATTTCAAATTCTTCTTGCGCAGAAACTACCCGAGTTCCACGCCCTAATAAAGAGTCCGAGATTCTTCCGTTTGGGATTTCCTTGCTACTGGTAATCCATATCGATCTTCTTACGCAGCCTACCTAATCTCAAGCCTCGGCTAAGCGAATTCCTCTCTACTGTGAAGCCTACCAAGTTCTCATTTACCATTGGAACACCAGAACGTTTGGACACATATTAACTTCGGGCACCTTATAACTGGTGCCCCTATAACTCTCGAGCCCAATAACTGTTACCCATTTATTAACATCCAACCCCATTAACTGGGGATCACCTACCCCTATAAATCTATGATATAATATATCTTGCTCAATTTACTTCAGATAAGTTGTTTGTTAAGGTTTGGTAACATCCACTAAGTTAACGTATTTAGTTTATGATTTGATCCTTGAACAACAGAGTAGACGTTGGGACAATGCGATCGAGAGCCTCGATCATGATTCATCTCACAAAGATTTTGGAATAAAATCAGGCGTCTCAAAGGATCAACTGGGAAAAAGAAGAAAATAGAAATATTAAAAGAAGACGGAACCATCGAAACAGAAGAAAGAAGAATATAAGAAATATTCCGACGTTATTAGGAAAACACTTTAGTATATCCGAAGAAGAAAACGAAGATATTTGATATAGAGTTTGAGAACAACATCGTGGACGAGCTTAAGACACAAATACATCGGACGCATCCTCACCACCAGGTGGATAGACAACGCGATGGAGTCGCAGAGATCACAGAAGAAAACTACTCGACACGCTCTGCTCATTCGATCAGAAAGTCCCAGGACAATCGGGGTGCACGAAGCTAAACTTCGAAAAGGCACCAGCCAACGCCATCGGCGCCACCTAAGTGAAAATTTAAAAATAACTCTCTGTGACTATGTCATGGAGAGAGCGGCGTATGTTAGTTTAGGGTGCACGGACGGACTGAAGTTTCCGTCAATGCGAGGGGAGGGGGGGGGGTCTGTCCCCACACTCTTCACTCAATATTCACCCTTCTTGCCTCAGCATTCAATAGGAAGATGATTTCAGCCAGATAACCACTTGTCCATGGAGGAATGAGCCCTGGTAGGCTCGTATGACAACGTCAGAAATCGAAAGATTGAACAACTACGAGGCACAATGGAAGATCCGAACGAACCAAGAGAAATTCAAAGTAGTCCCCATTGGCAGGAGACTACTCGAAGATGTCAGGCTCGGGGATAGTCGCTATCCTTAAACCACGGAGTGCAATGTACTCGGAATGAAGATTACTTCATCCGGGTACAAGAAGCACGTCGATGATAGAATTTCTAAAGCCTCAGTTGCAGTCAGGACTCTGTATATATTTAGAAATTTACGTGAAAGCAACAAAATATCAAAAACGCGCTTGTTAGATCTTCGTTTATCTTAAACTATGTACTTCTATGTCTATGAGTTCACGTCTTCTTCTTCAAGCTTACAGGCTAAAATGATTTAGACGTTTCAATCTTGTTTTGTAGTCATGTTTTCTCAGAGAGGACATTAGTTTGATTAATCGGGCCTGCACATTTACAAGCATTTTAATGAGCACCGTTTAAATAATCATTTTCAGTGCTCAGTCTACCGAAAAGCTACAAATTCAAATGCTTACATATATTTCTTTATTACATGATAAATTCGTTAAGATATCTGTTCGTTCTTCCTTCAGGATGAACTTAACCACCTTATTTGCAATTTCATAAACAGATGCCAATCGAAAGCACGTAAAAACTTCTATGCAATTTCCCCACCGCGAAAGGAAGAATTTAAAAAAATGTATTAGTTTCCCATTTTCTCCAGCTCTGGCCTTCTTAAAATAGTATGCGAACGTAAATGACATAAATATTACATTTAAATATTATAATACCATACAAAAATACTTGACTAGACTGCGTCCAATCAATCACGACGCTGGCGTATACAGTATCATACCATGCCATTATTGCAATCTGGCAGACATCGGAGAGTCGGGCTACTTTAATAAGAGGATAAAAGAACATCAAGCTGATATAAGAAGAGGTGCAAGTTCTTCAAGTCTCTTTACGCACATGCAAAATTACGAACATAGAATCGATTTCAACCAAGCAAAATTCATTCATAAATCAAACAATTATATTGAGAGGAGAATTGCAGAATCTATTATCATTAACAAAGTCGATAATTTAAATTTATCCAAGGGCAATACAGATTCAACAAATATATTTCCGATAAAGTCGCCAAGCGTATTTATAAACTCCCGGAAGCAATTGTTCTCGGAGATTAGTAACTTCCCCTGAATCCACCCAAATACTTATGTTTTCCAGCTTGGTTTTAATTTTGTTTAGTATTTTATTCGCCTTAAATATACTGAGCAACTTTTTTGGCTTTTTTCATTACTTAGTTGAAAATGGCTTCAATTATAACTTTGTCGAAACTAGTTCTGTGGTTATAAATAAATTTTGATTCAAACATGGTGGTTTAGTATTATCTTCTCACTGATATATATCACGCTAATGTGATATCTTCTAATATATATATATATATATATATATATATATATATATATATATATATATATATATATATTTTTATCAACTCTAGTTTCTTATATTTTGGAAGTAAATAATTTGTAGGTAGCCTAGACTTTTTTTCCTATACGATTAATATCTTTCTGTAGTTCATCTACACCTTCTCGACTAATTACTACATTCCAATTTTTTGAGACATCAGCTAATTTTGACATTTTTAATAGGAGGTCAATTCCGAGATTATTAATGAAAATTATGAAAAGCAAATGGACCAATAAAAATCTATGAGGCACTCCACTTTACAATTTTGTCTATCCGTATGCCAATGTTTGATTCAACCACCAATCTTTCCTCTGATTCCTAGTCCCCTTTCTTTTGTCATAAACACTGTGTGAGGAATTTTATTGAATTTTTTGGGGGGAAATTTAGGTATATGATATCAATAGACACTTTAACATCCTATTGCTTAAATAAATATTGCAAAAATTGAGTAAATTTGTGGGACAACATCTATGTCTTGTGAATCCACGTTGAGAGTCTCTAAGCAAATCTTTTGATTCTAAGCAAGATACAATTTTGTCATAAATGGATGATTCGAGAAGATTTCCCACAACAGAATTTAAATTACTCACTTGTGATTTGCAGCCATTAAAAAAAAAATCGGCCCTACATTTGCATACCTTCAGTCTCTCAGAACACGTAATGAATATTTTATCAAATTGTATGCTAACTCCACCCTTAACTTCTTAAACAACTCTTGGGTAAAAGATCAGGGGGAACCTGGTGATTTTTTCACGTGCATTTTAGTTATTAAATTCCTCTACGACTTCCTGAGTACAGCTCACCTATTCTAATAGCCTCGTTGCCAAATAAGGTACACTATTTGGTTCTGGTATATCTTAACTTTCTTCCTTCGTTAAACTTTAAATTGCCTTCTTTATCTTTTAATAACTTAATAATATCATTTATTGTTTTTTTTATTATAATTAAATAAGACATATTTTGGGGAGGATTTTAATTTTATGTCACTCTTATCTCTTCTTCTTTCTTGGCCCTTTTAATGTTTCGCTTTATTTATCGCCTTAAACTATCAAGTCTTTAATGTGTTGTGATGGCTTAGTCTTCAATATGCTGTTGGTCTTTTTCGTTTTCGTATCATCATTTTTATTTCTTTGTTTAACCATATCGGTTCTTTATTACTTAGAGATTTTAGAGTTTTAATAAGGACAAAATTTGCTTACTATTCCATAGAGAAAATTTAAAATAATTCACAGTATTATTTATTTCTATACCAGTCTACACATATTATACTAAACTTCTTCTCGTTGCTTTATAATTTTATTTGTTAAAATAAAGTTGGGGTTTCATATTATGTATTTATTTACACGTTAGAATTTCAATATAAATTTTTATAAAGTTGTGATCACTGCCCTCAAAAAGGTTTCCTGACACAGTGGGTATTATCAGGTTTAAAATACTTTATTAGAATATGTCGGTTCAGTAACCCAGTGAGTTAAAAAAATCATGTATAACTATATTAGTCTCCTGCCTTTCTTTATTTGTTTGTTTTGTTGTCCAATTAATTTTGCTGTAGTTAAAAGCTCCCATCACTACTGTTACTTGCCATAAAACCTATATTTCTATCACAACATCTTCCATAATTTTTCCCAGAAAAAATTCAAGGTTTTCAAAATTGGTTTACGATAACCAAAATGTATAAACCTCGGATGGGTAAACGTTATAAGAATTTGGTGAATAAAATTACCTATCAGCAGATAGGTAATTTACTTAAAAAATTGAAGTGTCCAAAATTATCCGAACGCCTAAGTTTCTTGAAGAGAGAACCGGCATTGTTTACATAGCAACTAGCTTCAGTTCAATCTCGTGTCCGTTAGGTCATCCCTTCGCCAGCTGCTATCTTCTCGCTCGCAAATCCAGGGTCCAGGTTCGAAGAACAAGAAGTCTTGCATTCGCCACTGAGGACGTTACATGGACGGATGACCATTGGAGCCGATTCCACTACAGTGAAGAATCAATGCTGAATTTGTTTGGATCGGATGACAGGATTTTCGTTCCTTACAGAGCAAGCGAATGATTATCTGTCAATTGTACCAAAAACGAGTGTGAAGCTTTTTGGAAGAAGTGTCATGGTCTGGGACGTTATTTCGGTATAAGACACTGGGCCAATTGTGCGCTTACGGGACACAGTGAATGCACAAGTGTAAACGGAATTGCTGTAAAAGCATGCTTTGCCCATATGCGAACCTCCGAAGCTCAACCTGTAACTTTCATGCAGGATAACGCCCCCTCACACATTGCCAAGTCATTGAAGATCTTTCTGGATGACAAGAACATCACCTCTCTTGTAGTGGCCTACACAGCGTGATTTTAGTCTCCATCTGCCCGATAATGTTTTATTTTTCTTGATGTTCAGCTATGTTTCAAAATAGACAATTGCTAACCGAAGTCATATATTTGTAAAATTGATTTGGAAAATCTATACAACATTTCACCTTTACACTTAAATTAGAGTGCCTTTAAATTCTAGGCTCGTTGTGTGGTTACTTGTTAAACAAGTGGATATAATATATATGTAAAAAGCGCAGCTTCTCTTAAATTTAAGATCCTCCCACGGTCGCTGAGGAACTTTTATTTTGCAGCAACTGCTTATCGCCAAAGAACGAGTTTAGTTTTTTTTGTTTTATCGTTGTTTTATAAATGACTTTAACACCAGTTTATTGAAGATGGTCCTAAAAAAGGTTACTTAATTCCTGGATTAACTCTGAAATTTAAAAAGAACAAACTATACCTTTTTTTTACAACTGTTTATAGCCAAATGGTGAGATTAAGTTTGTTTAATTTAGTTTATTTGTTTTACAAATTCCTCTATATCAGCTTCTTGCCGAGAGGCGAGTATTATCTCTTCTCACTATAATATATGGAAGGGTGAGAATGAGAGGGTGAAAGGGGAAGAATATGGGGTGAGTGAAAGAGAGGATAAAGAGAGAAAATATGTAAAGTGAGAGAATAAATAGAGAGAATAAAGACAAAGAATAGATAGATAGATAGAAAAAAGAAAAGAAAGAAAGGCAGGAAGAAAAAATAAAGAAAGAAAAATATAAGAACGAAAGAAAGAAAGAGAGAAAAGACAAATAAAGAAATATAAATAGAAAGAAAGAATGAAAGAAGAAAAGAGAGAAAGAGATAAAAAAGAGATATAAAGAAAGAAAGTGTGAGAGAGAAAATGTGAGAGTGAGAGAATGTTTGAAGGAGTGCTTGAAAGAGTGTGCGAGTGATTGTGACAAAGAGTGTGAGAGATT
This sequence comes from Ceratothoa steindachneri, assembly GCA_963969495.1. Classification (NCBI taxonomy): domain Eukaryota; kingdom Metazoa; phylum Arthropoda; class Malacostraca; order Isopoda; family Cymothoidae; genus Ceratothoa; species Ceratothoa steindachneri. The sequence continues at coordinate 171,978,042 of OZ018325.1, read as the reverse complement.
ATGTGAGTGAGAGTGTGTATGAGAGAGACAGACAGACAGACAGAGGCAGAGGGGCAGATAAATAGCGAGATAGGGAGAGATAGAGGAAATGAGAGAGATATAATCTATGAGAGTGTGTGATCAAGTGTGCGAGTGTGTGAGAGAGTGTGCGAGTGTGTGAGAGAGTGTGTGAAAGAGTGTAGGATAGATTGTGTGAGATAGCTTGTGTGGGAAAGTGTGATAGTGTGCGAGAGATTTTGAGTAAGTGTGTGGGAGATTGTGACAACGAGCGTGAGAGAGTGAGTGTGTGTGTGAGAGAGAGATAGGAGTGTGTGTGTATATGTGAGAGAGCCTTTTGGGGGTGTCTAGATGCCAATTTAGAACTCGAGTGCAACTGTACCTGGTCACAACACTTCTATTTTTCCCGAGTGTGGATTTGGCAGGGAGCGCTATATCGGCCACCCACCCACACTTATCCTGTTGAGTGCTTCCCCAACGGCGTATAAGGCCAACTTGATCATTGTTGTTAGGCTAATGGAATGCTCAGTGGTTTAAAGCCCACGTCCTCTCATCTCAACATTAAGGCTTTATTTTTTTCCAACCCTCAAATGATCCTTCTTTCTTATCTGTCCAATTCTGCTCCAGACTGCTTGGCAAGTACAGACGGCAGAGTGATTACCACTGGACAAGATACCTCTCCTTTTTTCCTTGGATTTGCAAGAACGTTCCTATATTGAATTAACGATAACTGTGGGCCACTAAATTTCTTATAAAACGACTATTGTTTGAAGTGACGGAACCTAGATGACCAGAACTTGGTCGCGTATCTGGTTCTACGAAAACCAAACACACCTTTTTTTATGGCAGAAAAAAAGTGGCGTTGTAAGCTTCTTCGCAATAAAATCCTTCTCCCGCGTCTTTCATCTCTTACGTTCTCGACCACCAAATCGTCCCCCAACTTCCCCCATCCCATACTTAGGGAAAAATGTTTTAATGTTGGTTAAATTGTTAACTTTAAGAGATTTTTGAGCAAAGCCGCGCGAGACACACAAATTGCTTCAATGGCGCGGGCGTAAAATCCCGGTTCGTGAAATAACGTCGACAGATGCAAATTCCCGGAAATTCTCGACGAGAGTCAAATTAGCCTAAAATGTCCTCGTTTCAGGGAACAGAGAAGGAAAGGCAAAATTTTATACCATTATTTTTATCAGCAGAGAATTACCTAAGGGCTTGGCCAAAGCGGGATTGGTAAATGCGAAAGATCATCCACGACTCATTTCCTCAACGGGTTTCCTTCAATCTTTCAAACTTTTAACCTTCCGAATAAATCATACTCCATAACACTTGCTTCCCATCCTTTAAAAAGGGTAAAAAGAAAAGAAATTACAAGGGAGAAAATATTAGGGGGTAATCACGGTCGCATGGCAATTTTGAGTAGTACATTATCATTATTATTATTATTATTATTGGGGTTGGGCGAGTTCTGTAGAGAATCTCCTCTATGCACCGCTCGGTCTTGATACCTCCCACAATCTTCCACTTCCATCTTAAGCATTTCCCTCACAACGACGATATGGCTTTCGCTTCCTACGCTGGCGTAATAATAATAATAATAATAATGTTTTTAAAGTTAATTTCCTTTCTGTTATTTTTATCGATCTGTCGTGACGAAGGAAGAGTGATTGTGGGAAGGCTCAAGATCGATGCGATGCACTAGGGAAAACTTGTCCTCATATCGGCCTCCAATTTCAACCAAGGTAATTAATGTTCCGGACCTTTTATTTTCTATGACCTTTTTTCCCTTAAACCGACCAGTTTGGAGAGTGTCTTTCGTGTTCGGATCAAGTGGACTGACCCTAAATTTAAATTAATTAAAAAAAAACAGAGTTTACAGATTTTAGTATTTTACATATAGAATTACATATAAGCAAAACAATTTAGATTAATAGTGGTAAATATACACACAAAAAGGAGAATAGAGAAGGGAAGGTTGGCATCGAGAAGTAAGAAGAACGAAACTCCAGGAACTGTGGACGTCATCTATCCTTTTTATTACTCGTATATTTACATAGTTATTATACATATTTCATTTTTAAACAAATTATCACATCGAATTGTTACATATTTATTTTGTTATATCGCATTTCTTATTTCTACATTTAAAATAATAATTTTTGAGTGATATTTTATTTGTATATTTAAAAATTATTATTCTTGAGTGATTTAATTATTACATTATTTATTTATTTTTTTATTTTATTTTTTTACACTTTAGTATCCAAAATTTCATACACTTTATTATCTTTTATTTTATATTTTTCCTTATTTTATTTATATTAATTCCCAATTGGTAATTCATTTTCGCTTTAGTTTATAAACTTTATTTATTTCACTCTACTTATTCACTTTATTTTAATACCTATAGTTCATACATAATTTACGTTCATTTATTAGTCTACTCATTTTTTGTATTTATTTCTACATTTTCTAATACTTCACAGTTTTAACGTTTAACACATTCTATTTATATTATTTCATATTAGTACCGATATTTTTTAGACTTTATTTGAATACATTCTACTTATAATTATTTCTCATTAGAACCGAAATTTTACACACTTAATTTTTATTATATATTCTATTTATATTATTTCATTGGTAATTCATTTTCACTTTAATTCATTCATTTATCGTATTTTTCACTTTGATTTATTCCCTTCGTTTGATATTTACACTTTTTGTTTATTATTCACTTCTTTTTTTTATCATTCACTTATTTGGCTATTTGTGAGGTCTTTTGTCCGTTCTTAATTACCTTGAAAACATTCAGATTCACTGTATGGATGCACGAGTCCGGAATATAGAATGTGCCTTCCTCTAGCAGTCCTGAAATATCCTTTTGTGAGTCGGGTCCTTCGTGAGTCCATTTGAATTTGCCCATTCTTATGCCTTCGTAAGTTCCACAATTTTTCCTTTCGGCGGTCTGTTTATCGGTGATCCGAAGACCTTGAGGGACACTTTTTCTGCGCTAAAGAAGTACCCCATCTCCACTATTTCCTTCTTTTCTGTGAGGGCAACTGCTAGGTACTTTAGTATTTCTTCGTCCTCGTCCTCTTCTTCTGTTGTTGGGTTTTCTCTTTCTTCGGTTTCCTTTTTCAAAAATTCTGTTTCCTCTGTTTTTTTCTTCTTTGGGTTTTCATCTTTTGCACTTCTTCTCCCTCTGTCAATTCCTCTTTTTCTGTCGTTTCCTTTTTTTTTCTGGCTGTTCTTCTGTGAACTGTATTTTAAGAATATAGTTGGAGGCAGGGTTCGGAGGGAACCATAGCTTCTTTTTCACTCCGTTCATTTGCAGAAGCTGATTTAGCTCGTCTGCAAACGTGCCGGGGCGAGCCAGATTTGCTAGGTGGGCGAACATTATCATTGCCATAATTTCGGTCCCTTCCTTTGGCATGAACAGTTTTGTCTCGGTTTCTGTGGTGTTTCTTGTTGTGGCTGCATCGAGGTATGACTTTGCCTTTGCCTCCTTTTCCTTTTTCTGTTTCTCTTTTTTTTTCTTGGATTACTTTTTTTCCGGATGGGACATTTCATAGCCATGGCTTTGTGTTCGCCACCAGAGTTGATGCATTTAATCTTTCTTCTCTACATTCTTTCCAACCATGTCCGAGTCCGGCACAGTTGGAACACACCATCTCCTTCGCTGGGCATTCTTTGGTTTGGTGCTGGTCAACCGCGTAGCATTGGAAGCAGATCTCGATGGGGATATATTCCTCGGTTTTGATTTGTTCGGGGGCTACCCTGAGGTAGAACCCTAACAATCCATCGTTTTTTGCTCGGCACGCCATCTCAATGTTCGAGAATACGACCTTAACTATGCTGTTGGCCTTGCAGAATTTTTCTATTTTTTTTATGTTGGCCCATTTTTGTTTGTCGGGCAGCTCGGTCTTGAATTCCTCACAGGAGTTCTCCGTGAAAAATGGGTCAAACTGTCGTAGTATGATTGTTCGTTGTACGAGGATCTCGTAGGGGATGATCGCCTCCACCCCTATTTTTTGTTGATGTTTTTTGACCTCTTTTGAAACTAACTTCTCCACGTCCTGCATGTTATCGCAAATGCTCGCGTAACCTGAGGGCGTTTCGATGAGTCGTAGAATAGAGACGTTGATCTTTCCGTAGATTGTGTTCATGACCGTCAGCCGATCCGGTCTGGTTCCTCCCCGTAGGGTACCAAAGGGGACCCGTCTAGTTTCTTGAGGGGCCGGCCCCATGGGGCCCCTAGCTCTCCCTTTCTTCTTCTAGAGCTCGACCTTTCCTCGATTAAGATTGCTTGCTTGCACACACGAACCAAAATTAACTTGTCTGGCTAGAGAAGTTCTCAGAGCCTTCCCTTAACTTTTCCTCCTTTGCCACGACCAGACATGATGAATTCGACCTATCAAAAGGTAAAGTACGAATATGTACTCAGTTTTTAGTAGAGTTTGGGATAGTGGAAGATATAGTAGATGAAAATTAAAGCGGGGGTAGAGGGTATTCTGCTCTAGTAGGGAGGGCATCGCTTTGTTTATATTTTTTTATTTATTTTTGTCTTTGCTTTTGTTGTTTGTTTATACTTTTTGTCCTGTTTGTGTAATTTCTTGAGTTTTAGTGTTGTTCTTATTGTTTGTTCTCTTATGATTAGTTGTACTTATTTTTGTTGGAAACCTTCAGCTTTCAAGCTTTTGTTAGCTCTAATTGCCTAGAATTTACCTTGTATTTCTTGTGTTGTAGTAATTGTATTGTTCCTTAGTTTTCTGTATGTATGTATTGATGCAATGTTCTTATTGTTGTATTGTGTTTTGTCTATGTATATATTGGTGTAATTACTTATTGTTTGCATAATTTTGTGCTCGGGAACCGACTTTGACGTGAGACTTTTTCCCGTAGCCTTGTAGGTATATTAAACCTGCAGCCTGTTTCCTGTAGCTCAGGAATGAGACCATTCGTTAGAGTGGACCGGACCTTTTTTCCAAGTTTTTGGGTGACGACATTGATATGCTTCAAACGTTTTCTCCTGTGCAAATCTCTTTGCCTAAGTTGATCACGCCTTCTAACTTTGTTGATAAGCAGAGAGGCAGTGTTCTGGAGACGTTGGAGCCTATTTATCGAAGTTTTATTGGCCGCTTGAGAAACCACTCCGGGGTATATGAGCTTAGCCCGGACATACATCAGATATATTTTCCTGATGTTGGCCGAACTAAGATATCTAAACCTGTATAGCTTGGAGATTTCTCTCCTCGCCAGGTTCCGCCTCTCCGTGTGGTGTCTCGAGTATCTATGGTCGGTGATTTTAAGGCCCAGGACGGTGCCTTCCGCGGAGTAGCCGTATCTCCTCCCATCTATGATGATGGGCCATGTCAACTCGCGGCTCAGCGGGATGATCTTGAATTTTTCCCTGATGGTCCTGATCTTCTATTGTCTCTCGTACTGGCTGATGTTGTTGATTTCCGCTATTGTGCGAACCGCCTGTGCCCTTGCTTTCCTCTCCGGACATGGGATAATTTGAGTGACGTCATCTGCGAATTTCAGATACATCGTGTCCCTGTGCACCAGAGTTTGGAGGTCGATTGTGAAGACCAAGTAAAGCAGAGGACTCAGGCAGCTTCCTTGAGGAACGCCCGCCTTCAGTTCGAATTCAGGACCTCTATACCCTTCTATAATAGAACAGGCCCTTCTGTCCATAACGAATCACAGAGAATCATTTCCAGGATTGAGTCTAGCTGGATGTTCAGGATCTTGTATTTAAGACCTTCTAGCCAGACTTTATCGACGACCTTTTGCACGTCCCTCAACACAATGTCTACATAGAACCTGTTCGCATGGGAGTATGCTGCTTTCTTTGTTAGGAGCACCAGGGCGGTATCTGTGCCCCTTTTTGTGGAACCCATGTTGTTGGGGGTTATGCGCTGCTAACTCGCTCAGTTGAGCTTGTAGCCTATCTGTTAAAATCTTCTCGAAGATTTTTCCCTGGCCATCTTGTACAAGTCAGGGAAGTAGCCTGTATTCAGGGCAGCGTTCATTGTATTCGCCAAACCCTGAATAATTTGCCTTGGGGAATTTACGCGGTTATTCTTCGTAATCCCAGACCAGCCTGGGGCCCTCTGCTTGAAGGATCTTATGGTGTTCAAGGTCTCTTCGACAGTTATTGGGCATCCGTGGTCAACCATCACTCTTTCCTGAGATACTTGCGGGTGTGGGTGGGTTCTATGTATTACTGTGCCGAGGTCATCGAGCAATTGGTCTTCGAAGTCGTTGTCGAAGTCGTTGTTCTCCTCAGGTGATATAGTGAAAATCTCTTGCCAGTGTGCTCTAAACTTTCTCTCTAGAGACTCTGAATCCTATGATGTCGTCTCCATCTTTGATTTGGGTTCTGGGTCTGCGAGGCAATCCCCTAATTCTTCGCATGTTATTCCAAAACTGTACAGGATTGTTCTCACTGTCCAGCCTCCCAATGATGTCATTCAAGATTATTCTTTGTTTTTCAATTATTGTGTTTTAGCGTAACCTAGATGCCTCATTCTGACTGTCCTTTCCCTATTGGTTTCTGTCCTGCCGATCTCTTCATAGATTTTTCTATGCTCCCCGGCGATTTCTCTCATCTCGTCCATCCACCCAGGTTGTGGGAGCAATTTTTCGGAGATTCTGCGAACGCATCTCTCGTCGGCTTGTATGAGGAGATTGGTGATCTTGTGTATCTCCTCATCAATCTCTTCGAGATTTGCGTCTTCCAGGTCAGTTGGATGGTATGTACTGAGTATTCCTTTATATAGCTCCCAGTTAGCTTTAGCGTAGCTTTTCCTAAGTGGAATGGGCTTGAGTAGTGGAGCAAGCGAAATCGTGGTGATAATCGGGATATGGTCGCTCGGTACCACTGGTCCAGGCTCATTGACGATGTTGAAGGGAAAGTTTTTGCTCGTTAACACAATGTCCGTTTTTTTTGCCAAACGTTGTGTTAAGAAGGTCGGGAAATCTGGCCCGGCCCTCTGGAGTCTGTCTCTTTCGAGTAGCAGTTCCAGGTTTCTTTTCCTTTCGTCGGTTCTTCCGTAGCCTGATGCACCGCATCTGGCATTTAGCTCACCGCCAAGCAATGCTAGTTTACCGCGCCCGAAGAGGTTGTAAAAGTTAGGGATCGGTAGGTATTTACGTCGTGGAGGTTGATAGGCAGCCGCCACCGTCAGGTTTCCAACCAGGGTAGGTATTGCTGCCGCCACAAATGATTAATCTAGGTTTGGGAGTGTTCTGTATGTAATGTTGTTTCAGATCGCGATGGCAGCGCCATCGTACCGTTCCTATGTGTGATTTTTGTTTATAACTGTCTAGTTTAGTATCTTGATTCTATTTGTGTTTGTGTTAATGCCATGTTCAGTGATGAGGATTAGGTCGAGATCCACTTTACCAAATATGTTTCCGTAAGGAATGTGTTTCCCTTCCCATTTATTGACGTTAACTGTGAGGATTCTTAATGTATTGTTCGTGTTTTCCAATTCTGTGTTGTCTGGTGCTTGTGCGTGTGTGTTTCTTTTGCTAGTAGTTTTTGTTACGTGTGTTTTTTCCGTTCCTAATTTTAATAAATTCTGCCTCGCTTACGGCGAGGCAGGATCCCTATAGAGTTTTATTTTGGCGTCCATGTGCGCTGTGGCGATTAGCGCTTCCTGGTCTGGTGAGTCATAAGACCATTTTAGTATGCCCGTGTCCACTCCTTTAATCATTTTCTCTACCTTGGGGTCTCCTGGGAAGGAGATTTCAGCATTTCTAATGAATTTGATATTAATCTCATCGCCATCGTATTTCTTGTTCTGCCTTGAATTCTTCCTTCTGCTCTTGCTCCTCGCTCTCTCATGGATCTTAGGAGGCTGGGAGCTTTCTTGTTCACCCTCGGATGAAGAAGCTGAGCTTAAGATGTTACCCTCAGCCTGCTTGATTTCTCTGGCTGATCTTTTTGCCCTCTCTCCCCTTTTCTTCCTCGCTTCAATTCTGGGGTCCCTGTTTGGGGACCTTTGAGGGGCTGGGGTTGATTCCGGGTTCATATTCTTTTCCTCTCTTCCTTCTTCGTCTCTTGGGAAAGCGGTCGCTGGGGCTTCTTTCTCTGGGCCGAATTGCATCTGGAGGACTTTCCCTGATGCTGGGTTCTCCGGGAACCACATCTCTGCTAAGCCATTGTTTTCGAGCATGATGTTTAGCTCTTCAGCGATGCAGCTGGGGTTTGTTAGATTGCGGACATGGGCATAAAGAATGCAAGTGAGGATTTTGTTTGAGTTTTTATCCTCTTTGCCTACCTTTATATATGTCCTTTGCGCAGGGATGTTCTGTTCATTTCCTGAGGGGGTGGCTTTTGCCACTTAGGCGTAGGGGGTGTTCGCGCTCCTAACTCCTTCTGCCTTCTTTTCTTCTGCCTTTATTTTTAAGATCTCCTTTTTTCTTGGGCAGGACATCGCCATTGCCCCATGTCTCTGTCCACAGTTTGGGCACTTCTCTTCTTTGGTTGGGCATTCGCACCAGCCGTGGCCTTTTTTGGCTGCATTTGGAGCAGGTTGATTCCTGCTCCTTGCAGTCCTCCGTGGCGTGGTGCTCCAGGTGGTAGCATCTGAAGCAAATCTGCACAGGGTAAACTCTTCCCGTTCGATCTGCTCACCACTTATATTCGCATTGAAGAGAAGTAGCCCTCTCCCCTTCGCCTGTGTCGCCATTTCTGTGTCTGTAACTATGATTTTAAAGACATGGTGATAATCTGCGTTACGAGTATCTCGTTTGTTCTTAAACTTGCTAACCTCAGCAACCCTCACCCATTTCTGATTCTTCTCAATCTCCTCCTTGATTTCTTATTTGTTGTGCTGGACGATCCATGGGTCCAGCCTTCTGCACACCACATTCCTGTGTGCTTGGATTTGAGGAAGCGTGGTTGGTTGGAGGTTTATATTCTTGAGGATTTTAATCCCTCCCTCCTTTGTGAGCGCTTCTACGTCTTTTTCGTTTTCGCATATTGCGACGTATCCTGCCGGCTTATCTATTAACTTTAGGACTGCCACGCTAAGCTTGTCGAACAGAGTGTCGTAAACTTTGCCCTTGTCCGGTTTTTCCTGGCCACTTAGACACCTTAGTGGGACCCTCGCGGCATTTTGGGTCGCTATTATGATGGTGAACACCCCTTGACATGGGGAGCGCACTCTTTACTGTTTTTGGCCTTTATCTGCTATTAGGGACCCACTAGTATATATGAGTTTCTGCTATTTATTTGGAAAAAAATATTTGGGGAGTTGCCTTTTGGGAGAAGAGGGCGCATCCCCCCCCCTTCCCTCGATAAGCCGCCGCCTAGATGAAAAGGGAATTTGCCTTTGGGTGAATGATGATAATGGATGATATGAATCCGGGTGTGATCCTCTCAGGGGTGTGATTGTACGGCGGACCTATTGACAACGCCGCCCCCCGAGGGTGTTTTAATCGCGACCGCATCCCAACATACCATAGAGACGGTTGTATGTCCCTCTATGGTCCTGGAAGGGGCCCCCGCTGTGATGATCAGTGGAGGTAGCAGTCCGTCCCTTATCCGGAATTGTTTCTGATATTGTTATCGGCTGTGGGCTACTCCTCAAACCAGCTTCCTCCAATGCCCCCAATTATGGCCGTGCTATTGCCCGACATAGTTGGGACGAAACAGAATGGCAATCTCACATCCGACGGCAGTTCACGCAAGGGGGCAGAACTAGACGAGAGCACCACTCTTTTTATACGATATTCCTACACTTTATACTCCATTCAGTCTGAATTTCTTGGCGGATTTTCTCTCAAGTATAAAACGCAATAACAACGAGGCCGTATTCCACATAAGGTTAGTAATGAGAAATCTGTAAAGAATGTACATAGTGAAGGTAGATAGAAAAAATTGGGGAATATATAGCCGCAGGTACCCTTGTATGCAAAGGAGGCGGGGGATGTACGACGGGGGGGCAAAGGGAAAGAGTACCGCTCCTCCAAGTGACTTTAACGTTTATTAACTGGATGAAATAGCAGCGCCTTCCTCAGACTCTAGACAAATTTGTATGGAAATACCAAATTACACACAGCACCAAATACAAAACAAGAACATCAATAAGTTCTAAATCTTTTTTTTAGTCAATCAAAGCTACCTCTGAAGACATCGATATTCGTCATTTATCTTTGGAGTGAAAGAGCCTCCCCCAAAATGCAATGAATCAGCTTAATGTTTCATAAAAAACTATCGTGGATATATATAGTTTTTCAGAGAAGTGTGCTCTAAATATTTTGAAGATAATCCAGTACAACTTGGTGGTCCAGGAATTATTGTAGAAATAGACGTCATGTTTTTCACACAAACCCAAACACCATCGTGGAAGATTTCCGAGCACGCCATTATGGGTTTTTGGTCTTGTTGACACAAGTAATAAACCTGCTGTAGGATATATGGAGATTGTGAAAAGGAGAAATGCAGAAACGTTACTACCAATTATCCAATAATAGTAAAACTTGGAAATGTAATTCATAGTGACGAATGGAAGGTTTACAGGAGTATTCAACAAGATATTGGACACAGGAAAGTGAATCATTCGCTTTGTTTTATTGACCCAATTACTCAAGTACACATACAAACTATCGAAAGCTATTGGAGGAGATTATATTTAAATTCATACTTAGACGAATTTATGTGGCATGAAAGGCACATAAACAATACATTTTTTCATTTTTCTAATACCATTAGTTTACATATTCTTTTAATTAAACTTATAAAAATATGACCTTTTATAATAACCCTTTAATTAATCAAAGAGAACTTTTTATATTAGTGTAGTAAAAACAAGAAAACTATCCTAACTTTTCAGTTAAATTAAAAAATATATATATTAAAGTATTTTTTTATTTTAGTTGAGTTTTGTATTCCTCATTTGGGCAAGAATGGGGTCCGTAATCTACATAAGGCCAAAGTTGGGGTCCGTAATCTACATAAGGCCAAAGTTGGGGTCCGTAATCTACATGATGCCAAAGTTGAATTTCGTCGTAATCTACATAAGGCTAAAGTTGGGGTCCGTAATCTACATAAGGCCAAAGTTGGGGTCCGTAATTTACATGAGGCCAAAATTGAAGTTCGTTGTAATCTAAATAAGGCCAAAGTTGGGGTACTTATTCTCCATATGGGTTACTTGGGTTCCGTAATCTACATATGATCCCCAGAAGATGGGTAAAATTAACATCCGAAACGTCGTTGTTTTTATCAAGAAATGAAATGAATTTTCCCCTCTACTTTCCTTCGTTTATCCTACACCCACACACACACCCACACCCACACATATATATATATATATATATATATATATATATATATATATATATATATATATATATATATATATATATATATATATATATATATTATATTTATATATATATATATATATATATATATATATATATATATATATATATATATATATATATATATATATATATATATATATATATATATATATATATATATATATATATATGTATATATATATATATATATATATATATATATATATATATATATATATATATATATATATATATATATATATATATATATATATATATATATATATATATATTTATGTTTGTGTGTGTGTGTGTATGTGGCGTGGAAATAATGTTGCTCAGGAAACATAATGGTGAAATGAAATTGAGGCTCAAATGAGCTCGAAATTTTTATTTTCTAAGCTTTCGGACATAAGCAAAAGTCCTTCCTGAGAGATGTTGACAGTCTGATGTCATAGTCGAGAATGGTTCACCTGGTCAAGGCAAGTCAAATGTGTATAGAGGGAGCAGAAAGGAATCACTGGAAGACCACAGATCATGTCGTCGAGGGGTGGTGTTAGTTCGACTAGGACGGCGGGAGAGACGCGCATTCTTCAGGGACGTAGTTCATGTTGCTGTTAATTTACTCAATGTACTGCTGTATGTGATATGAGCCCAAGTATTATAAGTGAGTCTACGTGTTGGGCTGGGTGGTCGCGTCTGGTGTGTGTATAAATGATCAATTGTGACGCACTACGCCGGCCTAAGGCCCGGCACGGATTGCACGTATTGCACGTTATTGCAATGTTGGACTTCGCAGTCTTTCCTCCTGATCTCCTACCATTGCACCAGGAGAGAGGGTGGCAATGCGTTATCCTTCACTTTTGTAGGTGGAGGAGTCAAGGGTGGTGTATGTGTGGTAAGCTTGGTTACTTTTGGGGGTAGTGTGAATGGTGTTGTAGTGGAGGCCCGAGGGTAGGTGATGGAGGCGGTAGGAGGAAGGATAGAGACTGTGGAAGGAGAGGTGCGGGCAGTGGGGTCAGAGGTGCAGGCAGTGGAAGCAGAGGTGAGGACTAAGGAAGGTAGGCAGGGTTAGTGAAATGAAGGAAGGGTGAGGACGAGAGGAAGGGTCGGGGTTACGGAAGGAAGGGTAGGGGTTACGTGATGAAGGGTAGGGGCTACTGAAGGAGGGGTAGAGACTACAGGAGGGAGGGTAGGGACTACTAAAGGAGGGGTAGAGACTACAGGAGGAAGGATGGGAACTGTGAAAAACGGGGTGGGGACGATGGGAGAGGGGGGTAGGTGTGTGGGGATATTGGGAGGAAGTGTAGGGGTAAAGGAGGTGGGGGGGCGGAGCCGAGTGGATGGGGAGAATAGGAAAGACGGTGGTAAAAGTAAGGGGATTAGGAAAGGATTGTGTGTATTCTGGTGTAAGGTAGAGAGGTGATCGTGCGTTTAGTGTTCTTATATTAGGGCGTATACCGCTGTGGGAGAGCTGATTTGCCCTAAACCGTTCGCTGCATAAAGCAAATTGAGAATTTCCGCGCATAATTGGGGGTCGCCCCCGGACATGTCATTTGCCACCGTGGAGAACACGGTCGCCAGTTGTGTCCTGGGATTACTGTGGGGAAATTAGTGGTGTGTGGGCGTGTGTATCGGTGTGGTGGGTTAAGTGGGCCCGAAATCACCGACAGCAGCGGCGTATGTTCTTGCGAGAGCTGGTATGGGAGGTGGTTGAGTGAGGTTGGGTATATTGTAGGGTTATGGAGAAGTTGTGGTTATTGTGGCCTCCGTAGCTCCAAGATGTTATCCGCGCGCTTCTTTCATGAGGTATGGACACGTCATGTTTACGGCAACGTGGCTACCATCTCAGATCACACAGCAGAAGGTAGTGTTTGTGCACTCAGGGTAAAAGTGCCCTTTTACATTGCATTTTTGAACAGACAAGCTCGCGTTTACACGAGCTTGTCTGGTGAGCAACCCTTTAGCAAACGCTGGCACTGGTGTGGACGTAGGTTATGTCCTTGTTGAATTTGGTGTTCTTGTGTGCAGATACTGAGCATCTTACCTGCCCCGGTTTAGCAGTGTATTTTTGTGCATGTCGTCGGATTAGTGAGTACCCCCCTGCATTTTGTAACTCCGTCCTAATCCAGGATGCCTCTTGACTTCGTATTCCAAGATGGGCTAGACCACAAACATCCTTTCGCCGAAGCCTGCAATCATGTCCTTCTAAAGCAAAGGCATAGTCACGACGAGGCAAGGAGTGGGTGGATTTAGGCCATCATAATACACTACAGCCTAAGTAAAGTATTATAACTCTCTGGAGGGGGGGTAGTGACGAAAGGTGGGGGTCGACTGCCGGCTGGTGGCAGGGTAACGTACGCCTCGGGTTCTTCCGCGTTTTGTATGATCTTGTTAGCCAATGGCGTTTTCCTCGCAGCTTTCGTATTTACTTGCCTCCTGAGTCGGAGGCAAAGGGACGAGCAAGTGAGCTATCCAAGTAACAGTAACTCTCTGATTATTCACCCGCAATTGAATCGAAGTGTGTATAGAAAGAAAAGAGAGAGGTTTCTGTGGGAGCTACAGGGGATCTTCTTAGTCATAGAGGAAATGTTTCGGAAAAACTTAAGACGGGATAGGAGAAGTTAATAGGTCGGTGGCTTCACACCGATGCGGCGAATTCTTTAGGCATGTTTTTTTTTTACTGGAGTGGCTGGTGGGAGGCTGGGCGGGAGGAAGGCTGGGCGGGAATGAGACTAGTATTCATGGAAACGCGCCATTCGCATCTCTGATACATTTCATGTATGTATGAGTGTTGGTTTAGGGTAGTCTCGTTCTGCGGGGTACCTACGTGACTCCGCAGAGTTTTGTCTCGTGTGGATATGTGGGGTATATGGGGCCTCTTTCCAGTTTCACCAGTGATTTCGTTAAAAAGTGCTTGGTGGTGTGAGTTTGATATTTTAGTATAGTGTCGTCATGCTAGTGTACATGGAGGAGTGGCAGGCGTGCTTCAGATCAGAATCCTGGATGTGTTGTGCTTCCCTCTGTCTTGTGTGGCTCGCAGCTGCGAGTTTAATGAGGGCATGTGTTAGTAGTGGTCTGACAATGGTTTGTATAAAAGTAATTGTACTTTATGACTGACAAGGTAGACCTTGCTCAGATTCTTGTTTGTATTCTTAGCCCTTGCCTGGGTGATGGTCTAGTGTGTCTGAAATCTTAGGGACTTATTTAATGTTGCCCCTAAGATTTTCGTGTTTTGTGAGTATATGAGTCTTGCGGGATTCAGATGGTTGAGGTCCGGTCTGTGTGTGCATATCTGTATGTTTCGCATGTATTGATCGCTAGCGCCAAAAAATGTCATTTGTTTCTCCAGGGAATTCATAGCAATAAGCCACTCATCCTTGTACTCGTACTCTGTTTTCATGTTCAGTATCCTTTGTGCATGGCATGCAATCGTGTCTGGTCCGCGGCCGCAGACGAGTATGGTCTCATTGTCGGTGTAGCACAGTGTAATGTGTGTCTGCAGTCTTCGGGTGGACGTGGGATATCGTTTGTGTACATAATGTACAGTGTTGGTGCCAGAACGCTACCCTGGGGTACGCCTGAACATGATGTAAATTGGCGTGATGTTGTGTTGTGTTTTATGTGGCATTTCCGCTCCGTGAGGTAATGAGAGAGAAGCCTTCTAGTGCAAAGTCCCTCGTGCCACACTCTGCCGAGGGCCTTCTCCACATCCTTACTGATGGAAAGTGCCCTCTGTCGTGTTTGGCGTGCTTTCTGTAAGATGTCATGAAGGATGGTCACACCGCCTGAGTGGACTGATCTCTCCTAAGGCCATACTGGGATGAGGAGAACCAGTCCGTTTTCTCAAGGAAGTTACACATACTTCTGTTTACCATGCCTTCGAGTATCTTACCTAGATGCTCTAACAGAGCGATATGCCTGTAGTTATTGTGGTGTTTCGTGTCTTTGGTTTTTTTTGGGGGGGTAAGATGTGAGATATTTTAAATGGTTGTGGAATTTGGCCAGAGGCGAGCGTGGCGTTGTACAAGTGTGTTAGTGTGGGTTAAATTGTTTCGGGAAAAAGCTAGATCATGTTAGTTGGAAGGCCGGAAGGGCCGGGGATGCGTTTTGGTGTTGAATTGATTTAGTGCTTTTTCTCCTCGACCGTTATGGGAGTGGTTAGTGTGGTGGTGTTTTCAAGCACCTCCATTTGTATATGGAAAAGGGGGGCCTCTAGCTCATCGGCATGGAGTCGGCACCATTCCTGAACTTCTTGGAAGTGCTCTCGTACGTGTGGTTTTGATGGATTGTGTGTGTATACCGTGTCCCAGAGGGACCTGAATACGTCGAGGATGTCGTTAATGTCAGTGAGTGTCTGGTTGCTAGTTGTGAGGGTGATAGGTTTTGTGGTTGTTCCGTGCGAAGCATCCTCCGCACGCGCTGCCAGAAGAATGAAGGGTCAGTGCAGGGAGCGTCGTCCGCAATACGGACCACCTCGCGACACTGACAATTCCGATCTAGCTGCACGCACTGTAGGATGCGGGTACGTAGGAAAGTGATGTTGTGTTGTCTTAGGCCTCTGATGTAATGGTTATTGTATAGTGTAATGAGAGAGAACTTGTATGTATTAAGTATGTCAAGTATTTGATTGGAGTGTATGTTTTTTTGTGGTGTGTATCTGTCTCGTGCGGTTTTTATTGTGTCCATCGGCATGGAGTCTGCACCATTCCTGAACTTCTTGGAAGTGCTCTCGTACGTGTGGTTTTGATGGGTTGTGTGTGTAGAGTGATGCTTTGTTGTCTTGGGCCTCTGGTGTAAGGGTTATTGTATAGTGTAATGAGGGCGTGTGTGTATTGAGTATGTCAAGTGTTTGATGGGAGTTTATGTTTTTTGTGGTGTGTATCTGTCTCGTGCGGTTTTTATTGTGTCCATTAAAGAGGATCAGTGAGCGTCTAGGTGACTGGAAATTGTGTATTGTAGGCTGAGGTTGTGAGGTATGTTTTCTGTCGTGTCTTCTGAATTCCGCCCAGTTCGTGTTTTTTTTAGTCGAAGAGGGGGGTGTAAGTATGGGTAAAGGCGATGGTGAGATCATCACTCATATTGGTATGTGGTCGGATAGTACGTGGGGGCCTGGTGCAATAATGTGGGTGTAAAAATGCTGCATGGTTATTGCGTAGGACCACGTCAGGGGAAGTGATCCCTCCGCGAGGGCCAACAAATGTGGGGGAGGCCAGACTGATGTGCTCGCAGTGAAAACGCTGCAAGGCACCGGTCAGATACCTTCCTGCATCATTCGTAGTGTTTGATAGTAGTGTGGGGTGGGCCCGTTTTAGGACATCTATTTTTAGTTGTTCACGAGGGGGTCTCTAGTGAGTGGCTACAAGGATTTGGCCGGAACTCGTTTGTATTTTGCAGGCGAGAAAGAAGTCGTCTTGCGTGTTTAGGAGAGAGTGGTGTGTTGACTGCTTGACTAGGATTACTGAGCCTAGGTGGGGTGCCCTTGGTGTTAGGTACGTGTGGTAGCCTGCAATGCGGAGGCGGTGGTTGGAGAGTGTAGACTGGTGGAATTCAGAAGTACGATGTCGGGTCTTTAGTTGCACCACGTTTAGATGACCTATGGTCTCAAACGGGTGCGCTTGGAGCCGTGCTGAAAGCAGCTGGCTTCTTTCCGTAGTCTCATGGGTTGCCACGAGACGTGGGTGGGGGCGACCTACTTCACACATGTTTGTGTCGGCTGTGGAAGTGGGTTGTGTTCTCTTTGAGGTGGTCGTGACAGTAGGTGTAGTGAGGGGAGTGTTTCAGACAATACGCGGGACGGTGTTGGCGTTGGAGAGTATGGCGGAGTGGGTGAAGGATGTAGATGCGGTGGTAGAGACAGCGGAGGAGAAGAGGACAGTTGAAGGGGTAGCTGAGAGAGTGGAAGGTTGCTTATAAGCAGAAGTGAAAGGTTTTGAGCGCAGGGGAGTGAGGAGTATAAGTAGTGGAAGGGGGCTTAGGATCAGAGGTAGAAGGTGTATGTAGAGCAAGGTGTGGGAGTACAGGAAGGGGGAATGGAAACGGAGGTTGGAGGTTTAGGAGCATAGGAGGGAGGAGTAAGAGTAGAGGAAGGGGAAGAGGGGACGACAGTAGGGGAAATGGGAGTAGCATGCAGAGGAAGATGGGAAATGAGCATTGGGGAGTATCGCTACGAAGGCGTCAGCGCAGGCTTTGGTGAGGTAGGGCCATTTTAGTTTGATGGCGACATGGTCACCACCACAATTGGGGCATTAGGGGAGGATCAGCTGGTGTAATGGTGACCCATTACGCTACATCTGGAGCAGAGAAGATCCGCTTGACAGGTATGCGTTTCGTGTCCGGTTTTGTAACAGTGCCGGCACTCTTTGGGTCTGATGTTTGTGTCTCTATTTTTTTCTGGATATGTAATAATAATAATAACAATAAAACGGTTTATTTAGGATACAAACAGTCATTTTGACTGACAAAATACAATATTTAAAAGGTATTATACAGCGAATGGGAAGAGTATTTACAAGGGTAGCGTAATGATAGTATTTACAGATAATTTACAGACAGTTTGATTATGTACGATACATGTATTCAATTACGTTTATTCTCCTCATTTATATATTTCACAATTGTTGGGATTCGGATTTTCTGGTGCCTGTTACTACGTGATCTGATGGGGACGAGGAGGTTGTGGGCGCGAGTGGCGTGGCGAGGAGGGGGGGGCAAGGGGCAGCAGGAGGTGACGGTGGCGAGGGTTGTTGAACAGTTGTTTGTTGAATTGGATTATTGCTTTTTGGTAAAGTGCAGCGAGGGGAGAGAGTCTTAGGGTTGTCAAGGCATTATCATAGCCGTTGTAGGAGGGGCCAAGCACGATCTTTAAGGCTCTTCTTTGCACTCTTTCCAACCTCTCTCGTTGTGCCGCGTTGAGGCTAGAGGACCAGGCTGGAGATGCATACGTAAGCCTCGGCAGTATGAAAGTCCTGCATATGCTGGAGAGCTCGGATGATGGGACTCCCAGTGACTTGAGGCAGCGCAGCATATACAGCCTGAAGGAGGCCGAGGACACAACGGTGTTGACGTGCGGGTCCCATGACAGCCTGTCATCCATGGTGACACCGAGAACCCTGGAAGATCGAACAATTTCCAGGCTGTGGTCCCCCAGCGTGAGGGTGGGGGACTGGGTCAGGGTGATGGCGAGATCAAAGTGGAGCGTAACAGTCTTATTGTGGTTCACTGTCATGTGATTATCAGCTGCCCAGGTAAGGAGGTGATTCAGGGAATCTTGAAGTGGCTGGTAATTGGGGTCAGAATTTTGAATATGGTTAGCAAAAGTGCAGTCATCTACTAATTTCCAACGGCCTGGGATATTGATAAGAACATCATTAATTAGTACCAGGAACAACAGGGGGCCAACTGTGATGTCCTGCGGAATACCACATGTAAGGGGCAAGAGATTGGACGTTGCTCCCCGTAGCCGAACAACTCGTCGGTGGTTGGAGATAAAATCAGCCAGCCAAGCCACCATACACTCACGCAGTTCCATGGTTGTTGCCTTGGTAATCATGGTCGTATGGTCCACCAGGTCGAAACCTTTCCTCAGATCTATGAGTGTGACTAAAACAGAGGTTTTGCGTGCTTACAGGCCTCCGTATATGTGATCTAGGAGGCTGACCAGGTAGTATGTGGTTGAGCTAGCACGGATGTTCCCATACTGCCGTGGGTCGATTTTGGGGGCGAGGTCCGTGTAAGCCCAACCTATCACAAAACTCTCGCAGGTCAAGCTTGGAATTGGTGTGATTGACACAGGGCGGGTCTCATCCAGGGTGGTGGGGGAAGGCTTCTTAGGTACGGTAGTTACGTAGGATGTCTTCCAGTCACTGGATGATTTGCACTGTTGAAGGGAGGCATTAATAATGGAAGTAAGAGGTACGGAGAGCTCGGGGGCAAATTCCTTTAAAAGAGGTATAGGGAGGTCAGTGGGAGTTGTAGAGAGTTTGTTTTTTAATTTCTTAATTTTCTGCCAAACTTGGAACTCTTGTACAGTAGGCGCTGTGGTTTTCATGGGGAGGAAAGTGGGCAGTAAAGACGGGTCGAAAGGGGGAAGTTGCTTGCAGATGGTGGTGAAGTGGTTGTTTACCTCGTTCGCGGCGTCAAGCCGGGGGGGGGGGCTAATGCGAGGTGGGGTACGGGAGGCTTTGTTCAGCCCGCACAAATTCTATATTTGATTGAACCATTTGCTATTGTCAGATTCTTTTAGGTGTTGAAGGTTGCTTGGGTAGTAGTTGCGTTTTGCATATTTAATCTCATTTATTACTTTGTTACGGAGAGGTTTGTAGAGGGATGAGTTGTTGAGGTGGGCTCAGGTTCTTTGTTGCATTAACCTTTTTATCCTGTTGCTTATCCATGGAAGTTCATTGGGGTGTTACCGGAGAATTTGCTCAGGAAAAAAGTGGTGATAGGTTGTTGTGATCGTGGACAGGTAGTTATTCCATTTAGTGTCAACGTCGGTTACAGTAAGAACTTCGGTCCAGGGGTAGTGAACAATCCAGTCACCAAAGGCTAGAATGGAGGACTGTCGGAGTGTACGGTAGGTCAATGTTGTGGCACTTCGAACAGGAGATAGTGTGGCCTTGGGCGTCCACATCACGGAGACGTGGGTGCTGCGCCCAAACGGTGCGAAGGATTGAGGGGGGTTGTTAGTATTCCTCAGCGTCAGTCAAGATAAGGTCGATAATGTTGTTAACATTTGTTGGGAAATTGACTACCTGTTGGAGGTTACACACACTCTCTCTCTCTCTCTCTCTCTCTCTCTCTCTCTCTCTCTCTCTCTCTCTCTCTCTCTCTCTCTAACACAGCACTAGGATTTATAAAAAGAAACTTTACTTATAAAAGCGAGGAGATAATTATGCCACTATATAAAAGTATTGTCAGGCCCCATCTCGAATACGCTGTACAGTTCTGGGCCCCTTACTTAATAAAAGACATAGATAAATTAGAAGCTGTACAACACAGAGCGACAAAACTTATCCCGTCAGTACGTAACAAACCTTACCACGAGAGGCTAAAAAAACTCAATCTATTTTCCGTCAGAAAACGAAGACTAAGGGGGCAGCTTATAGAGTGCTTCAAAATACTTAAAGGATTTAACAACGTTAATGCCAATAACTTGTTCACACTGACAGGGGAGTGTCCCACCCGTGGACATGATTCAAAACTTCAGGGTAAAAGAGCCACTATGGATGTAATAAAAAACTTCTTCACTTACTCGATTATTAATGATTGGAATAATTTGCCAAACGCAGTAGTGGACAGCAGAACTATAGATTCATTTAAAATGAGATTAGACAAACACTTAACAAATATTGGAATTGTTTAGCATAAGCTACAAAATAAAATAATATTACAAAAATATAACTCTTTCAGGTTTATGTAAGTGGTTTTCATATTCATTTCATTTAATTACTATTCAATGCAAATTTCCTTCAGGTACTGTCTTCTTACACATGCAAGGTACTTTTCCCAAATTATTTCATGTACGGCTTTTGCCGGAGGGAGTGGAGGGTGGGGAGAGCCTAAAACTTTTCTATCCTTTACTTCTACTATTCTATGTGTAAGTGGCAGTAGATTTAAGGCCAGATCACCTTTAGTCTGGGCCGTAAGGCCCGTGTGATCTGTGTATCTATGTAACTCTATGTAACTCTCTCTCTCTCTCTCTCTCTCTCTCTCTCTCTCTCTCTCTCTCTCTCTCTCTCTCTCTCTCAACACAACCACCTTGTCGTCGGTGAGAGAGCTTGCGTGATCTGCCTGAGTTAAGCTAGCTAAGCTGGGGGACTTTTAGTCCGGTAGGGTCACCCATGCCAGTAAGGTAGCTGTAGTAGGATCCAGACTAATGGTTGTCAAACTTCTCTACCACTTCTTTGATGCGTCTCCTTGCATCCTCCTAAATTTTTCAATGGCACTTTGCCGCTATGACTCCGTCCTTTTCTTACGCTATCCCCAACCTTGAAATAAAATGTAAAACAAAAAAAAAAAAAAAAAACTTCGATA
Organism: Ceratothoa steindachneri; assembly: GCA_963969495.1. Lineage (NCBI taxonomy): Eukaryota > Metazoa > Arthropoda > Malacostraca > Isopoda > Cymothoidae > Ceratothoa > Ceratothoa steindachneri. The sequence goes on along the minus strand of OZ018325.1, from coordinate 171,956,688 downwards.
CTATTTGGTAGTAAGGACCTCACCAGCTACCTTATGCCGTGTGGGAAGAGAGGCTTTGGAACCTCTATAAATAACACTATCTAACGCTCACAGGTCGCGAGAGACTAGGACTGAAGGGATCCTAGGCGCCGGGGCGCGATTAATGGAGATGAGCTAAGTGCCCCGTTAAGCCTTCTCCTAACGTGCAATTGCCTGACCAGCTCCCTGTGACCGTTCCTTAGTGTCAGTGGTTGCACCGACCCGAGGTGACGGGTCCTTGTTACCAGGTTGGCTGCCAGGCCAACTAAAAGCCCCGGGTAGAGTCTCTCAAAGCGAGCACGATATCCCTTGACCGCTCGCCAGGGATCCTGGCCGCTCCGACTTCAGTCATTAAGAGTTAGTAAGGTGCATGAAACTGTTGTCTCCCTGTGCATTCGCCTGGTTGGGAGCCACGGTGCCCAGGGCTCGACAGTCTAGTCGCTACTAGCTGGACGGCAACGCCAAAGCGGATTGCACTCCAAAAGTCCCAAAGCTGAAGGAAGGGTAGGCGGGAGCGACTCTCGCGAGGATAAATCACCACCCCCCAAAATTTTTTCAACAAGTGGTCTACAAGTGATAACAATAATGCCTGGCGCTCAAACACTAAAAAGCGAATGCCCAAAATGCGAAAGCACACGCTGGTGTATCGACTTCCCGGAAGGCAACTTCAGGGACATTGCTCCAACGAGCAGATGCCTCTTCTGCGTTCTGGAGGAGAAGCTCGAGCAGGCGGAGGAAAGGAGGAGGAAGGAGATCGCCCAGATGGAGGAGAGGTACAACGGGCAGATCGCCGACCTTAAGAGCCAAGTCGCCCTCCTAAAGAATGCACTCGACCTCAAGCACTCGAGTGACGACTCGAGCGCTACGGCTGAGGAGAAGACCGCTGAGGGTAGTGGAGGGGACAATGATGGCAGCTACGCAGCCGCCGTCAAGAAACCCCCCAAAACTCCCATCACAGAAGATGAGAAAAAGGAGAGAAAGCGAAAGAAGCAAGAAAGGAAGAAGAATAGAAGGAAGCAGAAAAGGGAAGAAGAGAAGATTGAAAAGAAGAAAAAAGAAGAGAGCGAAGCTTTAAACACGAAAGAGAAGGAAAAGAGCACGAAGGCAGATGGCTGGAAGAAGGTGGAGAGGAAGAAGGAGAAAGCGTCCAAGAAACCGGAGGTCACTGTCTATGGTGACTCTCAGGCTCGAGGACTAGAACCGTTCCTGCGAGCACGGCTCCAAAAGAAAGTGGAGGTCAAGTGCCTGCCCGGCAAGGGTAATAAGGCACTGAGAAAGGAGGTGGAGAAGAGTCCCACTCCTGACTCTTCAGTAGTTGCCATTCTGGCTAGTGGCAACGACCTCTACTTCCGCAACGGGGGAGCAGGGGCGACAGAAGCAATACTCCAGAACGTCATGGGGGCAGTCGACGACTGCGGACTAAAGACGAGGAGGAGGGTCGTTGTCGGGATCCTTCCACGGAGGAGCCCTAACCCCATTACATACCGTCGCAATGAGCTGGTAAACCAGAGGTTGAGAGACCTCTGTACAGCTGAAGGGGTCTTCTTCGCGGACCCTTTCCGGACGTTCTTTGGTAGGAACGACCTCTACCAAAGGGACGGAGCCCACCTGTCGATGAAGGGAAAAGCCATGCTGGCTAACCTCATCCAGGAGACGGTTAACCGCTGCGTCCGGTCTGTTCGGGAAAGGAGGACCGTTCCTGCCACCAAGCCAAAGGCGGCGGGAAACGGTCGAACTTAGGGAGACCACCAGCCGGGAACTCCCTTAAGGTTCTTCTGTTCAACGCGAGGTCCATCCGGAACAAGTTTCTGGAATTAGTGGCCCTCGTAGCAACGGAAGAACCAGATCTGGTGGCCATCACGGAGTCGTGGATTCGAACCTCTGTTCGTGACTTTGAGGGCGAATTCGCAATCCCGGGCTACCAGATCTTCCACAAAGACCGGCTGGCGAAGGAGGGGGGCGGAGTGGTGGTGTACGTGAGAAGTGTATTCACGGCAACGAGCAGCACCACCACCGCCCACCAAGAAGTCCTATGCGTGGACTTGGAGCTGGGTACCACCAAGTACAGGACTGTTACAGTTTATAGACCCCCATCCTCGACGGAGGATCAAGACAGGGACCTCTATAATCAACTGAATCAGTTAACTGAAGGCAGGGTGAGTATCGTCATGGGGGACTTCAACACTCACGTTGACTGGGCAACCAGAGAAACCCGCATCGACAACATACGGCTCCTTAACTTCGTAAATGAAGGATTCTTCACTCAATGGGTGAGAGAACCAACACGAGGTGCAAACATCCTCGACCTAGTTCTCACATCCGAGGATGACATCATTGAGGAAGTTAGTGTAGATGAGGAGCTAGGTGGCAGCGACCACCGCCTCATCAGGTTCTGCATTCGAGTCCCAGCTCGCGAAGCAGTAGCTCGTGCTGCAGCCAAGCTGAACTTCAGAAAGGCAAATTTCGCGGGACTTCGTGCTGGCGTGGCAGCGATAGAGGTGGAAGATAGTGACAACGTCGAGCAACCATGGAAGAATTTCAAAAACTCATTCATGGCCCTGCAGTCACGATTCATTCCATCAGAACGCGGCCGAGTCGGAGCTACTCAACCCAAGTGGTTCACCCCCGAAATCGGGAGAACCCTACGGAAGAGAAAAACCGCCTATCGCCAAGCGAAGAACACTGGAGAATTCGAGCACTACAAAAGTCTATGCCGAAGTGTCAAGTCCAAGATAAGGGTGGCGAAACGCGCCGAAGAAGTCCGTGTGGCGAGACTCTGCAAAGAGAGCCCCAAGGAATTCTTCGGATACGTAAACAGCCGTAAGCCGACACGTAGACGGATCGGTCCCCTGGTGAAAGAGGATGGTGAGCTAGAGCTCAGTGACGAAGCGAATGCGACCATCCTCAACAAGTACTTCTCGTCAGTTTTCACTGAGGAGAAGGACACCACCCCTGAGCCTCGTGACAAGTACGAAGGCTCAGAGCAATTGGAGAGATTTCACTTCGAAGAGACGATAGTGCGTTCAAAGATCGACGCTTTGAACCGCTACAAGTCGCCAGGGCCCGATGGCTTCTTACCACGGGTGCTGAAGGAAGTGCGAGATGAGGTCTCCCCACATCTCTGCTCGATCTTCAGGAAATCGCTCGAGACTGGATGCGTGCCAAAGGACTGGCGAGACGCGGAAGTCACCCCCATATTCAAAAAGGGTAACGCGAGCGAGCCATCTAACTACCGGCCGATCAGCCTGACGTCGGTAGTAGGAAAATTGATGGAAAGTATCCTGGTTGACAAAATAACGCAGCACGTCGAGTCCAACCACCTATTGAGGAATTCCCAACACGGGTTCCGGCGGCACAGGTCATGCCTAACGAACCTTTTGGAATTCTTCCACTTCGTGTTCAGCGAACACGACCGGGAGAAGGCGGTGGATGTCATCTACCTCGACTTGAAGAAGGCCTTCGACAAGGTGCCCCACCGCCGATTGCTGAAAAAGGTTCGAGCGCTAGGCATCGCCGGAGCTGTAGGTGACTGGATCGAAAACTGGCTGCATAGTCGAAGGCAGCGAGTAGTGGTGAACGGGCAAAAGTCCGGTTGGCTACCGGTAACAAGCGGCGTTCCCCAAGGCTCCGTGCTGGGCCCCCTACTCTTCATCATCTATGTAAACGACATAGATGATGGCATAACTGCGAGGATTTCCAAATTTGCCGACGATACCAAACTAGGTATGAACGTGGCAGACGCGGAAAACGTCGAGAGACTCCAAGCCGACTTGAGGAAACTCGGGGAGTGGTCAGACAAATGGCAAATGCCGTTCAATGTCGAAAAGTGCAAGGTGATGCACATCGGCCACAGAAATCCCCAAGCCGTCTACAGCCTAAAAAACTCGGCGCTCGAGAGCACAGACATGGAAAAAGACTTGGGAGTCGTGATCACCAGCGACCTCAAGTTTTCCAAGCAGTGCATCGAGGCGGAGAAGAAAGCCCAGAGAATCTTGGGGTATATCAAGCGACAGTTTGGGTATCGGAACAGGGAAATCGTTCTCACTCTCTTTAATTCCCTGGTCCGACCTCACCTGGAGTACGCAGTCCAGTTTTGGAGTCCATCCCCTCGGAAGGACATCGCCCGACTGGAGCGAGTACAAGCCAGGGCGACCAAACTGATCCCCTCGATCAGGCACAAAAGTTACGAAGCCCGCCTAGAAGAACTAAACCTCTTCTCACTGGAAACCCGAAGACGGCGCGGTCAATTAATCGAGGTCTTCAAAATCCTCCGAGGTATTGACCACGTAAGCAACGGGGACATGTTCCAACTAAGCGAGGGCGTAACGAGAAACCACGGCTACAAAATTGAGCTGCCGCGTTATCACCGGGACAGATGCGGGAACTTCTTCAGTTACAGTATCTGCAACGAGTGGAACGCGCTTCCGCCAGAAGTCGTGAACAGCGACTCTGTGGAGCAGTTCAAAAGGCGCCTGGATAAAGTCCTGGTTCGCTGACAGGCTCACGAGTCCCTGACTCGTAACAAGTACCCTCTCGTATGGACCGTAAGGTCTTCTAGGGTACTTCTTTTCCTTGTGACTCCTTGTGACTCTCTCTCTCTCTCTCTCTCTCTCTCTCTCTCTCTCTCTCTCTCTCTCTCTCTCTCTCTCTCTCTCTCTCTCTCTCTCTCTCTCTCTCTCTCTCTCTCTCTCTCTCTCTCTCTCTCTCTCTCTCTCTCTCTCTCTCTCTCTCTCTCTCTCTCTCTCTCTCTCTCTCTCTCTCTCTCTCTCTCTCTCTCTCTCTCTCTCTCTCTCTCTCTCTCTCTCTCTCCAGAACCAATACTCCAGAACGTCATGGGGGCAGTCGACGACTGCGGACTAAAGACGAGGAGGAGGGTCGTTGTCGGGATCCTTCCACGGAGGAGCCCTAACCCCATTACATACCGTCGCAATGAGCTGGTAAACCAGAGGTTGAGAGATCTCTGTACAGCTGAAGGGGTCTTCTTCGCGGACCCTTTCCGGACGTTCTTTGGTAGGAACGACCTCTACCAAAGGGACGGAGCCCACCTGTCGATGAAGGGAAAAGCCATGCTGGCTAACCTCATCCAGGAGACGGTTAACCGCTGCGTCCGGTCTGTTCGGGAAAGGAGGACCGTTCCTGCCGCCAAGCCAAAGGCGGCGGGAAACGGTCGAACTTAGGGAGACCATCAGCCGGGAACTCCCTTAAGGTTCTTCTGTTCAACGCGAGGTCCATCCGGAACAAGTTTCTGGAATTAGTGGCCCTCGTAGCAACGGAAGAACCAGATCTGGTGGCCATCACGGAGTCGTGGATTCGAACCTCTGTTCGTGACTTTGAGGGCGAATTCGCAATCCCGGGCTACCAGATCTTCCACAAAGACCGGCTGGCGAAGGAGGGGGGCGGAGTGGTGGTGTACGTGAGAAGTGTATTCACGGCAACGAGCAGCACCACCACCGCCCACCAAGAAGTCCTATGCGTGGACTTGGAGCTGGGTACCACCAAGTACAGGACTGTTACAGTTTATAGACCCCCATCCTCGACGGAGGATCAAGACAGGGACCTCTATAATCAACTGAATCAGTTAACTGAAGGCAGGGTGAGTATCGTCATGGGGGACTTCAACACTCACGTTGACTGGGCAACCAGAGAAACCCGCATCGACAACATACGGCTCCTTAACTTCGTAAATGAAGGATTCTTCACTCAATGGGTGAGAGAACCAACACGAGGTGCAAACATCCTCGACCTAGTTCTCACATCCGAGGATGACATCATTGAGGAAGTTAGTGTAGATGAGGAGCTAGGTGGCAGCGACCACCGCTTCATCAGGTTCTGCATTCGAGTCCCAGCTCGCGAAGCAGTAGCTCGTGCTGCAGCCAAGCTGAACTTCAGAAAGGCAAATTTCGCGGGACTTCGTGCTGGCGTGGCAGCGATAGAGGTGGAAGATAGTGACAACGTCGAGCAACCATGGAAGAATTTCAAAAACTCATTCATGGCCCTGCAGTCACGATTCATTCCATCAGAACGCGGCCGAGTCGGAGCTACTCAACCCAAGTGGTTCACCCCCGAAATCGGGAGAACCCTACGGAAGAGAAAAACCGCCTATCGCCAAGCGAAGAACACTGGAGAATTCGAGCACTACAAAAGTCTATGCCGAAGTGTCAAGTCCATGATAAGGGTGGCGAAACGCGCCGCAGAAGTCCGTGTGGCGAGACTCTGCAAAGAGAGCCCCAAGGAATTCTTCGGATACGTAAACAGCCGTAAGCCGACACGTAGACGGATCGGTCCCTTGGTGAAAGAGGATGGTGAGCTAGAGCTCAGTGACGAAGCGAATGCGACCATCCTCAACAAGTACTTCTCGTCAGTTTTCACTGAGGAGAAGGACACCACCCCTGAGCCTCGTGACAAGTACGAAGGCTCAGAGCAATTGGAGAGATTTCACTTCGAAGAGACGACAGTGCGTTCAAAGATCGACGCTTTGAACCGCTACAAGTCGCCAGGGCCCGATGGCTTCTTACCACGGGTGCTGAAGGAAGTGCGAGATGAGGTCTCCCCACATCTCTGCTCGATCTTCAGGAAATCGCTCGAGACTGGATGCGTGCCAAAGGACTGGCGAGACGCGGAAGTCACCCCCATATTCAAAAAGGGTAACGCGAGCGAGCCATCAAACTACCGGCCGATCAGCCTGACGTCGGTAGTAGGAAAATTGATGGAAAGTATCCTGGTTGACAAAATAACGCAGCACGTCGAGTCCAACCACCTATTGAGGAATTCCCAACACGGGTTCCGGCGGCACAGGTCATGCCTAACGAACCTTTTGGAATTCTTCCACTTCGTGTTCAGCGAACACGACCGGGAGAAGGCGGTGGATGTCATCTACCTCGACTTGAAGAAGGCCTTCGACAAGGTGCCCCACCGCCGATTGCTGAAAAAGGTTCGAGTGCTAGGCATCGCCGGAGCTGTAGGTGACTGGATCGAAAACTGGCTGCATAGTCGAAGGCAGCGAGTAGTGGTGAACGGGCAAAAGTCCGGTTGGCTACCGGTAACAAGCGGCGTTCCTCAAGGCTCCGTGCTGGGCCCCCTACTCTTCATCATCTATGTAAACGACATAGATGATGGCATAACTGCGAGGATTTCCAAATTTGCCGACGATACCAAACTAGGTATGAACGTGGCGGACGCGGAAAAAGTCGAGAGACTCCAAGCCGACTTGAGGAAACTCGGGGAGTGGTCAGACAAATGGCAAATGCCGTTCAATGTCGAAAAGTGCAAGGTGATGCACATCGGCCACATAAATCCCCAAGCCGTCTACAGCCTCAAAAACTCGGCGCTCGAGAGCACAGACATGGAAAAAGACTTGGGAGTCGTGATCACCAGCGACCTCAAGTTTTCCAAGCAGTGCATCGAGGCGGAGAAGAAAGCCCAGTGAATCTTGGGGTATATCAAGCGACAGTTTGGGTATCGGAACAGGGAAATCGTTCTCACTCTCTTTAATTCCCTGGTCCGACCTCACCTGGAGTACGCAGTCCAGTTTTGGAGTCCATCCCTTCGGAAGGACATCGCCCGACTGGAGCGAGTACAAGCCAGGGCGACCAAACTGATCCCCTCGATCAGGCACAAAAGTTACGAAGCCCGCCTAGAAGAACTAAACCTCTTCTCACTGGAAACCCGAAGACGGCGCGGTCAATTAATCGAGGTCTTCAAAATCCTCCGAGGTATTGACCACGTAGGCAACGGGGACATGTTCCAACTAAGCGAGGGCGTAACGAGAAACCACGGCTACAAAATTGAGCTGCCGCGTTATCACCGGGACAGATGCGGGAACTTCTTCAGTTACAGTATCTGCAACGAGTGGAACGCGCTTCCGCCAGAAGTCGTGAACAGCGACTCTGTGGAGCAGTTCAAAAGGCGCCTGGATAAAGTCCTGGTTCGCTGACAGGCTCACGAGTCCCTGACTCGTAACAAGTACCCTCTCGTATGGACCGTAAGGTCTTCTAGGGTACTTCTTTTCCTTGTGACTCCTTGTGACTCTCTCTCTCTCTCTCTCTCTCTCTCTCTCTCTCTCTCTCTCTCTCTCTTTCTCTCTCTCTCTCTCTCTCTCTCTCTCTCTCTCTCTCTCTCTCTCTCTCTCTCTCTCTCTCTCTCTCTCTCTGGATGACATCGTTGAGGACCTCTCTGTTGGCGAAGAGCTCGGTGGCAGTGACCACCGATTAATTAGATTTGTAGTCAAAGTCTCTAAGGCAGAGCCTGCAACTAGTAAATCAAGGAAACTGGATTTGAGAAGAGCAGACTTTGCAGGTCTACGCGCGGGACTGAGTGACGCGAGGCTAGAAGAGTGCGATGCTGTTGAAGACTCTTGGAACAGTTTCAAAACCACATTCATGAGTCTTCAATCGCGTTTTATCCCTCTGAAATGCCCCCATCGGTCTTCTGTTCAACCAAAGTGGTTTAATCGAGAAATCGGGCAACTGCTAAGGGAGAAGAGAAATGTGTACCGGCAATCGAAGATCTCGGGTGACTTTGACGAATACCGGAGGCTAGCCAGGAGAGTGAAGTCCAGCATAAGGGCGGCTAAGCGGTCTGAGGAACTCCGAGTGGCGAGACTCTGTAAAGAGAATCCCAAGGAGTTTTTTGGATATGTGAACAGCCGTAAACCAATCCGTCGAACGATTGGCCCTTTGAGGAATGAGAAGGGGACATTAAAGCATTCAGATGCAGAAAATGCCAACCTCCTCAACGACTACTTCTCTTCAGTGTTTACTGAAGAGTGTGGTCCCATTTCCCAGCAGACGGATTCCTACTCGGGGGAAAAGCTGGAGGCAATGGACTTCACCGAAGGAGAAATAAAGAAAAAGATCGCTGACCTAAAGACGAATAAGTCCCCTGGACCGGACGGGTTTCTACCTAAAGTGTTGAAGGAAGTGTGCGATGAAGTATCACGACATCTGTGCGCTATCTTTAACATGTCAATCCGGACCGGATGCGTTCCTAGAGAATGGCGTGAGGCGGAGGTGACTCCTATCTTCAAGAAAGGAGACCGTAACCAACCGTCGAACTACCGACCTATCAGTCTGACTTCGATAGTCGGTAAACTCATGGAAAGCATCATGGTGGACAAAGTGACGTCGTATTTAGAGTCAAACCTGCTACTGAGGAGTTCCCAGCACGGCTTCCGAAGGCAACGGTCATGCCTGACGAACCTTGTGGAATTCTTCCACTTCGTTTTCAGTGAGCACGATCGGGACAAGGCGGTGGATGTGGTCTACCTAGACTTTCAGAAAGCCTTTGATAAGGTACCACACCGCCGCCTTCTCCGGAAAGTGCGAGCGCTTGGCATAGACGGAAAGGTAGCCGGCTGGATCGAGAACTGGCTAAGTGGCAGACGGCAACGGGTGGTGGTAAATGGACAGTCTTCTGAGTGGGTGCCCGTTACTAGCGGGCTGCCTCAAGGTTCTGTCCTGGGACCACTACTATTTATCATCTACGTCAACGACATGGACGGTGACATGGTTGCGAAGATTTCCAAATTTGCCGACGATACCAAGCTTGGTATGAACGTTGCAAAGGATGGAAATACTGCCCGCCTTTAGGAAGATCTTGTGAAGATTGGGGAGTGGTCGGACACGTGGCAAATGCCTTTTAACGTGGGCAAATGCAAAGTGATGCATATCGGCCACAGAAACCCCCAATCTCAGTATATCCTTAAGGGCACTGCTATTGAATCCACCGACACTGAGAAGGACTTGGGTGTAACAATCACTAGTGACCTCAAGTTCTCGAAACAGTGCATTGAGGAGAAGAAAAAGGCCAAAGGATGCTAGGCTATATTAAGCGCCAGTTTGGTTATCGGAACCCAGGAGATTGTACTGTGCCTGTACAACTCACTTGTCCGACCGCACCTGGAGTATGCCGTACAATTTTGGAGTCCTTCAATGCGAAAGGACATCGCGAGATTGTAACGCGTACAAGCCAGGGCAACCAAGCTGATTCCCTCTATCCGACATAAAAGTTATGAGGATAGACTAAGGGAATTAGATCTGTTCTCGCTGGAAACCCGTAGACAGCGTGGTCAGCTCATCGAAGTTTTCAAAATAATTCGAGGGTTCGACAATGTTGACTACCGGGATATTTTCACACTGAGTGAGAACAGAACGCGCAATCACGGCTTCAAACTTGAACTGAAGCGTTACAACCGCAATCTGTGTGGAAATTTTTTCACTTACAGTATCTGCGGTATGTGGAACGCACTTCCAGTGGAAGTTGTCAACAGTGAATCTGTTGACCAGTTCAAGTCAAGACTAGACAAAGTCTTGAAAAGTAGCCGTTTAGGACGCAAAACAATTGAGCAGCCATGTGCCCGCTCGATTGCTAGCCTAAAGGTACCCTCTTTGAATGGACCGTAAGGTCTCCTAGGGTACTTACTTTCCTTGTTACTCCTTGTTACTCTCTCTCTCTCTCTCTCTCTCTCTCTCTCTCTCTCTCTCTCCCTGATCGGTCCTGCCAAATACAGGACCCTGCTGCTTTACAGACCCCCTTCCCAACCTGTTGAGAAGGACAGGGAACTGTACCAGCTGCTGGGTGAGCTGGTTCAAGGCAGAGTGTGCATCGTTATGGGCGATTTCAACAGCCAATTTGACTGGGAAACCAGAGCAGCCTGTGGCGAGAGCGCGCTACTCCTGGAGTTCGCCAACAACGAGTTCCTCACTCAATGGGTCAGAGAACCGACGAGAGGAGACAATATCCTCGACTTGGTCTTCACCTCTGAGGATGATATCGTTGAGGATATCTCTGTAGGCGAAGAGCTCGGTGGCAGTGATCACCAGCTAGTTAGATTTAGCGTCAAGATCCCGAAGGTAAGGTCTGTTGCCAGTCAATTAAAGAAACTTGACTTGAGAAGAGCAGACTTTGCAAGCCTTCGAGCTGGACTGACTGACGTGAGGCTAGAAGTGTGCGATGCCGTTGAATACTCGTGGAATAGTTTCAAAACCACATTCATGAGTCTTCAATCGCGTTTCATCCCTCTGAAATGCCCCCGTCTGTCTTCTGTTCAACCTAAGTGGTTTAATCGAGAAATCGGCCAACTGCTTAGGGAGAAGAGAAATGTGTACCGGCAATCGAAGATCTCGGGTGACTTTGACGAATACCGGAGGCTAGCCAGGAGAGTGAAGTCCAGCATAAGGGCGGCTAAGCGGTCTGAGGAACTCCGAGTGGCGAGACTCTGTAAAGAGAATCCCAAGGAGTTTTTTGGATATGTGAACAGCCGTAAACCAATCCGTCGAACGATTGGCCCTTTGAGGAATGAGGAGGGACATTAAAGCATCCAGATGCAGAAAATGCTAACCTCCTCAACGACTACTTCTCTTCAGTGTTTACTGAAGAGTGTGGTCCCATTCCCCAGCCGACGGATTCCTACTCGGGGAAAAGCTGGAGGCAATGGACTTCACCGAAGGAGAAATAAAGAAAAAGATCGCTGACCTAAAGACGAATAAGTCCCCTGGACCGGACGGGTTTCTACCTAAAGTGTTGAAGGAAGTGTGCGATGAAGTATCACGACATCTGTGCGCTATCTTTAACATGTCAATCCGGACCGGAAGCGTTCCTAGAGACTGGCGTGAGGCGGAGGTGACTCCTATCTTCAAGAAAGGAGACCGTAACCAACCGTCGAACTACCGACCTATCAGTCTGACTTCGATAGTCGGTAAACTCATGGAAAGCATCATGGTGGACAAAGTGACGTCGTATTTAGAGTCAAACCTGCTACTGAGGAGTTCCCAGCACGGCTTCCGAAGGCAACGGTCATGCCTGACGAACCTTGTGGAATTCTTCCACTTCGTTTTCAGTGAGCACGATCGGGACAAGGCGGTGGATGTGGTCTACCTAGACTTTCAGAAAGCCTTTGATAAGGTACCACACCGCCGCCTTCTCCGGAAAGTGCGAGCGCTTGGCATAGACGGAAAGGTAGCCGGCTGGATCGAGAACTGGCTAAGTGGCAGACGGCAACGGGTGGTGGTAAATGGACAGTCTTCTGAGTGGGTGCCCGTTACTAGCGGGGTGCCTCAAGGTTCTGTCCTGGGACCACTACTATTCATCATCTACGTCAACGACATGGACGGTGACATGGTTGCCAAGATTTCCAAATTTGCCGACGATACCAAGCTTGGTATGAACGTTGCAAAGGATGGAAATACTGCCCGCCTGCAGGAAGATCTTGGGAAGATTGGGCAGTGGTCGGACACGTGGCAAATGCCTTTTAACGTGGGCAAATGCAAAGTGATGCATATCGGCCACAGAAACCCCCAATCCCAGTATATCCTT